>ML675629.1:21576248-21589701 GCA_007922155.1 Mesoclemmys tuberculata | reverse complement strand
ATCCCCTCTCTGAGTTGCTTGCTCATCCAGCTTGGTCTACTACTCCCCCAATGATGGGGTCCTGACAAGCTTGAGCTACTTTTCTGCTGGGAATTTTTTGGCAGGATTTCTCCAGCTCTGACAAGCATCTCTTACATGCACCCAGCAGGACTGAGCTGGACTTTTTTACCCTGTAATGACTCCTTCTGCCCACCAGTGACTGCTCTGTTGCTGGCACTGAGTGCAGGGAGTCGGTCTGCTCCTGTCAATGCTCCTCATGCTGGTGCAGCCCTTGTGTTGATTCCTCCTACCTGCCAGCAGAGAGGGGGAGGGCAGGAAGAGGAGGCAGCAGCGTGTTGCCTCAGGGTTATGCTGACAGAGAAGAGAGGGGAACAGAACTGGAGGAGAGGGCTCGAACAGGGCTAAAGGGGAAGCAAGGGCAGAATGGGGAAGACTGCTCCAAGATCCTGCTTAAACAATCCCCAGGATTCCAGGCTCTCCCCTCATCTCCCAATAACCTATCTCAGGGTCTCCCTCCTGCTCCCACTCTGCCCTGACTCCTTCCACTACCTCACTATCCCTAATCACTCCTGCTCCCCCAGCTCCCGCACTCAGCGCTCCTTCCCCCTGCTTTCCTCAGTTATGCAAATGGAAAACAGGCTTCTTTACCTCATGGAAACACGTCACAGTAAGGACAATATAATATTATGTACCACAGTATTGTAGCATACCACTGATAGCTGATATGTATGAGCGTAGGCTCTAGCACGTGGGAGGATGGGAAACAAAATATGGAAATAACTGGTCTGTTCCAGCTGCTGCTTAATAGAGATACTCCTTTAAATCAAAGGTAAAGGCTCGTGTTTCTAATGCTGAAGGTCATAGAGTCAAACCCCACTCTTGACTCAAAACACAATCATTATACTTGTGTGTAAGGGCAGGAGAATAAAACCAAAATATATTTCACTACATGATTTCCAGTGTGGGCTAGCAGGATTAAGAAAGAAAAGGCTCGAGTTTATATTCCACAAATCTCTTTAAGGAAATAAACTTGTTTTTGAAGGAGATGACAAAGCAGAGAACAAAATGCCATCAAAGAATTCATCACATAATCTAGTTTTTCAAAAAAAGTTTCAGAACTGCTTGATTTTGATGCCAATTTGATGGCAATTTGAATGTAGAGTTGATGGCAACTGTGGTCTCCATATTTCTGCAGCCCTACATGATTGAAATCTCTTGGGAGCCAAGGATTATGAAATATGTGTGTCAGAATTTAGGCTAGTACTTTAGGCTAGTACTTAGAATGCTAATGAATCAGACTATGCCAACCAAATAACACCGTCTTCACAAGTCTTCTGAGAAACACACTGAAAACCATGAGGGAAGTTTTTGAAAAGAAGGATATAGGGCCGGGGTACTTCGGTTACTCGATTAATTTTGTAATACTGGCTCATAATTACTGCTGTTGTGAAATGGATTGATATTTTATATAACAGATATGATGATGACAAAATAATTTCTAGTTTCTAAAAGTACCATTGTATTTTATCTACCTTACTTGATACAAGGTTCAAGGGTATGATTTAAACATTAATAATGCCGATATGGACAGATTTCAAGAAATCAGTAAGCACAGTCTGATGATGAAAGGGGCCAACCGGAAACAATTGTCCTTAAATATCTCCTGTTTATTCAACTACTTCTGGCAACTCATCTGAAGTGTAAAGCAAATGGAGAAATACAGTATGTTTGTCAATAAAACCTACTTGCATTTTGTAGAATGGAAATTGTGTATTTAAATAATTGAACTCTCATAGTAAGGAACAATCTCCTTGCATACAGTGGATTTAAAATAACTGATATGAACTACATTGCGGTTCACTGCTATCAGTCATTTAAACTGTATTCATTCAATGTTTGTTCAGAACTCTTTTCCATGGTAGCTTGGAGTGCTGGGGTTACAGACAAAGTTTCTGACACAGACACTAATGAATGGTGTATAGCATCAGCTAAAGATGAGAAGCCACAGTGTCAGAAAGAAGTAATCATATTCATGGCAACATACATATATGTAGAAGGCTCACTATGTTCATGTATTGCCCTCCAAGATTTTTTAAGGGAAATTTAAAAATCTGGTGTCTTTTGTTTTTCCCTTTTAACAGGCATGTTGGTTAGGGTTAGTCTACAGGTGAAAGAACACAATAAGTAACACTTAAGTGGTAATATTTTGGGCATTCCTGCTTTATAATCTGGCAGTAAGTAATCTGCCAGTACAAGCAATGCTTTATATTGATTGGACCTATTTGCTTTGCTTTTAAAGTGTGCAGAGTTGACTCCTCTACTTCCAATCTTTTTTGTTGTTGTTGCATACTTCCCATGTGACATTCCTGGATGTGTTCCAGCCTTTGTACCAATAGCACATTGGTTATTCCCCATCTCCTGTTCCCCCTGAGCCCAAAATTGTCTTTGAAAAGAAAATTCTCCATTGATTTTTTTGATAAGCTTGCCTTAGGCTCATGGATCAGGCAAACCTGGAGAAGTTTTAATTTGTGAGCTTGCTGGCCCAGGTGTGTTTTCCCAAGTTCTCACAGCAAGAACCACTGTATAAATGAATAAAAATAAAACATCCATTTTAGTTCATTTTCTTTAACTGAACAGGACAGAACATGTAAGATCCACAATTGTTGTAAGGAAAAACAAAATCGTCGGCTGGTCCTAAAAAAAATTAATAACATTTCCATCTTTAATTTATTACATGAAAGATACTATATTGGAGTTTCAGTTGGAAATAACAGCACATTTTTACCTGTTTAAAGCAGGCTTCCACCAAGTTTGGAGGGAACATGTTTCTGTGAAAAGGAGATAAAATAATGTGAGAAATATTAATCACATTCTAGCAATATGTTAACCAGGAGCTCAGCTGATGGGCATAAACTACTGAAATCCACAGGGAAGTCAGCACCTGGCTGATCTTGAAGAACCTTGGTGAGTGAAACCTCTTCTTTCTCCATTCTGGAGCCCCCCTTCCTGGACACATGCCCTTGGAGGCCTCCCTCCATGTTCTGTGAGCCTCTCCAATGGGGTTAACAAAGCATGAACTTCTTCTGGATTGCTGGTGGCAAAATCATTGGACTCATATTATCTGCTTTCTCATTTCCTGGCATATCCCTGAGGAATATCGATTGTATAGAAACAGCACTGCAGAATTTCTTTGAGCTTGGAGGAAACAGGCTACATTGTCTCTGCTCCAGTCTTCCATGCATTTTATCTACTTTTCCCTGATTTTTCTCTCCGCTCCATATAAACTAAGCATATTGCCCCGAAGCAGGGGCTACAGTGTAAAATTAAGATGAATGACTAAACAAATGGACTCAGGTGAAGTGAGAAACTTGTTGAAATACTGGGTAAAGTAGAGGAGAGGAACTTGGTGGTAGAAGTTGTAGTATGGGGGGAGGAGAGGAATGTCTGAGTGCAGTAAATCAGGACCCAGAACAGTTTCTTTCCTTGCCACTATGTTCAGCTGCTGTCTTATTTGAAAGTATTTGGTATGTTACGCTGTGTTTTGTAATAACACTGCTGGCATCACCTGCTTCAGATGAAGTTCGGCTAGTTTAGCTAATCACTGTCCCAGATTTTCTAAGTTAATTTTCCTTGCAATGTACATCTAAATATTACTGCTGTTGTCTTTGCTGTGGAAGATGTACAATATAATAGTCGTACCTGATTAAATCAAGAAAGGCATCTGCTGCTGTCACTTGCATAATTTTGCCTTCTCTGTGCATATTTTCCTTTGTACCTTTCCCAGGGTGGATGATGACCACAATGATTATACCAATCAATACAGCAATGATTGTAGTACTCATGTAGTAGACTATTGCTCGCATTCCCATCTTCCCTGATGCTTTACTATCCAGGGCAGCCGTTCCTAATAAATTTAAGCACAAGGACATTCACCTCATAAAACTGTGAGTAAAGACTGTAAACTCAGCACCCTGAGTATGGGTTTGTGGGAGTTCTGATAACCAGTACATTTAAAACTACCCAAATTACACTGACCCAGTGAAACTACCCGGTATCTCTTTGCAAGTAGTGCCGCCATTGTTGAATTTCTTCCTCCACTCCCAAGCTAGTTATTACGCAATTGACTGTTATGAGTGCTTAACTTTGCTCTGAATTATCTAGTGTTCGCAACGGTTAGAATCGGGATACTGAGCTAGAGGGACCATTGGTCTGACCTGGCGTGGCAATTCCTTTGTACCACAGAGATAATACATTGAATTTTGATTAACAGGTTAAACATAATTCAATAATGCTTTATAAAAATCTGCTGCACTTAATTGGGAATGGCAGGGAAGAAATCACAGAGTATCGTCAGACAATATTGACTATCTGATGTGTTTGTAGAAGTTTGTGTGTATGAAGTGCTTTTCTTAAATGTTTAATACAGTGACTTGGGTTTATTTCTGGCCTAAACCATGGGAGTTTCAAATAGATTAAGTGCCATTAGCTTTATTCATAAAATCCTTGCTATTGTATGAATAAACATTTGGAATCTTTTGTAGGCTTCCCAAAAGTTTGAGACATTAATCCTGGCTGATCTTATTGCAATTCTGATGTAATGTGGATACCAGGGTGCCCAGTGTGCATTTACTTAATTATTTGTTCACTAGGGTGCACAAACAGAGCCAGATTGTGGTTTTCAAGTGGAGGAGCATTTCTGCAGTAGGAGGTCCAATAGCAAGTCTGGCTCCCTGAGTAAGAATTTCTCAAGGATCCTAGGAAGTGCACATTTGTGGTGGTTGATCCATCAGTCTTTAAACAGATAGTTATTGCTCTTCTAATCATCACTTCAAGGGGTGAAGTGCCTTTCCATCTGAAATGCTAATTCAGCTATTTAAAAATAGTGATAATACTTTGTATTGAAATTGTGCCTACCACTTGTGGAATGGTAGAAGGGATTGGGAAAGATTCCTATACCCCTTCCATCTCCTCCTTATGGACCTACATAGTGTTGTGCACTGTCTAGCCCAGAGTATTTCCTGTTTTTATCTGTATAGGTTCTTACATTGGTACAATCACCATAGTACCTGAGCATTGTCTCGTCATTTATCTCTCTTTGAATTTATAAAGGACAGCGAATGGCACCCATCTTGTGCTCAGGGAACCTATCTCATAGGTTAAAACATGCAAAATAATACAAAAGGACTGCCCATGAATATAAAGTATCTGAACATAAATACTATGCAAACATAAAACAAGAATCATAACCTAGTTAAACTGATTTGTTTTTGTAAAGTATATTATACATGGTAATTGCTGTAAATATGCACCGTTTGAAGTTACAAGGGAATTACCTTCAATATACACTAACTAACTAACTAGCATTAGATGTAACTAACATTAAAAGAGATCTGGGTTCCATTCCTGGCTCTGCCACAGACTTCCAGTGTGAATTTGACCATGTCACTTCAGTCTAAACTTTCATTTGAGATGAGGCCTGCCCTTCCTTTTTGTGGAAACCATTTGTGCATGTAAAAATTGCACCCACAAAATGATGCTGAGGAAGATTGCTATACTTACTCTTTAACTGCCTGTTGTATACTTGGACTTCTAATGCAAGAGCAGCATTTTACAGGCACAAATTGTATTGTCAACTGGGAATCCAACCTTTGAAATATATGGCCTGTAATTCCTCTGTGCCTCAGATCTTTCCTCTGTAAATGGAGTAATCATACTTGCCTGCAGTAGCTCACTGGGATGCTCGGAAGCTTAATTCCATGTTTGTTCTGTGCTTTGAGATCCTTGGATGTTCCATACTAGCTAGTGCAAAGTAGCAGTATTCTTGTTTTTAAGTGGGAAGTAAATCACAAAAACCTTTTTGTCTGGGAATGGGTATTGCTTTTTTTATTTATTTATTTTTCCACCCCCAAGGTTCCACGACAGAATTCAAATATTCACCCACATTACTAATATGTCTAAACACAAACTTAGTCCTTATTGGCCCTTTCTGGTTCCCTAATTAATATGTGCAATTTTTATCAGATGGGATTTGTTAGAATTGTTAATTTTAGTTCTTCAGCAAGATAAAAAGAAAATCTATAATTAACATAGATAGAAAGAAAATGTGAAATTAACAAAATCAAGAATAAATTTATATTCACCGTTCAAGTCAATTTGTTCAAAACTTTGCTTATGTATTTTGAGTTTAAATGATTGTATGTTCTTATTCCCCATGTACTATATTCCTAAACAAGTAGCAATATGCTGTGTATTTTTTTCCTCTGAGATCGGGTATAGTCCTAGTATAGTTTCAGGCATAGTTTCAAATATAGGATATTTTTTTCCTACAGAGATCAGGTATAGTCTCTGTTATATTGTCTGTCAGGGAATACTGTCCTTCTCTTGCCAAGTAACAGACTTGGGGGCTAATGCTGAGTGCACTCAACTCCCAAACATTTCGTTGGATTGACCCCTTGATGTGTTTATAGGTTTTACCATCTCTTTGTACTATTGGCCAGATACCAGAGACTGAGTGGCCTCAGTTCCCAAAGGAATCGGGGCTGCTCATTACCTTTCTGGAGGTGATCAGCACTTTAGCATAATCAGACCCTCTGATACTCTTTCGATGTTGGACTGGCATGGGGGTAGCATGATGAGCTGGATTTGTTGTCTTCGGGTATGTCTACACTGCAATAAAAAAACCTGTGGCTTAATTGCAGCTGGTCCAGGTCAGCTGACTTGGGCTTGCAGGGCTCAGGCTATAAAATTGCAATGTAGATGTTTGACCTAGCCTGGAGCCCAAGCTCTGGAATCCTCCCCTTGCAGGTACTCAGAGTCCAGGCTCCAGCCTGAGCCCGAATGTCTACACTGCAATTTTATAGCTCTGCAGCCCAAGCCTTGTGAGCCTGAACCAGCTGACATGGGCTAGCTAAGTGTCTTTTATTGCAGTATAGACATAGATTAAGGGGCTGATCCAGAGCCCAGAGAAGTGAATGGGAGTTTTTTCCATTGGTTTTAGTGGATTTTGGATGAAGCCCTGAGAAGGTACCGAGAGTCATACTTTTTTCTTACTGAACTATTTTCCAACTTGGCTTCCTATTCTGTGCTCATGTTGCCTCTTATTTCAGTTGTTCTGGTCTTATTCTTCCTCTTCATACACATGATTTTCTAGTTTGCGGCAGAGAAGGGATGACTGCTTTGCTCCCTGTTCCTGACCTTTAACTGCTTGTGGAGAGTGCTAAAGTAAATGTTCAAGATGGGGTGTTGAGCACCAAATATTAACAAAGGCTCATGTTTTGCTTTATAAAGAGGAGGCAAATTTCCACCTCATAGAGACCACTCCTGGGAGGTGCTGAGCATCCTCACCTTCTACTGAAGTCATTGGGAGCAAATGGCACTCAGTGCTTCATGAGAAGCAGTTGGCACCTTACAGGTTTGAGCCCAAAGCTTTCAACAGCTTTCATCATGTCAGCACTACAAAAATTATTCAAAAAATCCAGATGTTTTTAGAGCATGAAAGAATGAAAGGTTTTTATTTTCTTAATGTTTTTTTAAGGGATGATGAGGCTTCTTAGGGCTGAATGGGTCTCTGGCAAGGTCCTTAATGGAGAAGCAATAAAGTTAGCTCTGAGGCTTTTATATGTCACAGGCCATTGTGTACATATTCTTTTCTTTCACAGAAAGACAGCAAAAGCTCCCATTGTTCTGTGGAGATGTATGTGCCCCTTTAATCCTGCTCGCAGCTCTCTCTCCCACATGGCTGTTGGCTCTCAACAACTCTGCCATCTCATTCATCTCTGCTTCATCTTCTTCTTGCCCCCCCTTTCCCCTCCCTGATGGGCCTGGGAAACTTGCAGGGCCACTGGTCACCATAAACAAGAATGCCTTGCTGTTGTCAAGGCAACCGTGAGCAGAGTGGCTGTAATCTTTGTATCCACACACACACAGGCTGAATGGGAATCATGTTTGGGGAAAAGAGGTCTGTAAGATTCAAAACAAACCCAAATTCCCGCCCCCCCTCTTCACATATTCTCCGCCTTCCTTCTCCTGAAATGAGTGTGAATAAGTCATACTGTGGCCAAAATAAAGACATAACAAGCAGTTCTCCAGAGTGCTTGGGACAAAGGGCAAAGCAGTACATCAGTTTCTAACAAAGGAGCTAGAGAGGAAACTGAACAAAATGTTTTGAGAAGTAGGAAAGGTAGCAAGTACGGTAATTGAGAGAGAGTGTAAAGAGTTGTAGTTAATTGTGGGCATACAGTAATTACAGGCTGCATCTTTTACCAGAAATGATTGACTACCAGCCACTATTTTATTCCTTACCCAACCGGATCACAGCCATACAAATTAGCCCAAGGCTGTGATATGGTGATTTTCTTGAGCCCAGTTGGATTATTATTATTAATGTCTTAATCATGGCAAACAGGGCTCAGTAAAGTTGTTCTGAGAGGGGTGTAAGCTAATTTGTAGTTTTGTGTTGTGATAAGGTAAAGAACCAACCAGAGACTGATGATAAAATGTGTGATCTGTTTGTGTTCCTCAGTAACACCAGGAGTATGATGTGTAAACATTTTCATCATAGCATTTAAGGTCAGTGGCTTTTTAGTTGCTGGCTGACCCGTGATATAATCTTAAGAGGCAAGCCTTCTCCATCAAGTCCTGCAATTTTGGATTAGACTTGGGTTTAATCTGAAAAATGTGCATCCTGATCATATGATGGATTTTAAATACCCCAGAGTCAGGGGTAGTGAACTTTTCAAATCTGGGGTTTTGGTTCAAGCTCAATCTAACTTTAATATGTCAGTACATCATAGTCCATCAAGTATATATTTCTGCTCTTGATCTTTTAGCTTTTCTACACATGAGCAGAATTTGATAGAATAGCTGAACAGAAAAAATTACATAGATAATGGCATACTGCTGATCAGCAGCTAGCAACCAGGATCAGCAAACAGGGCAATATTACGAGGGAGTCCTCCATGTGAAAGAGCAGCTAGGTAACCCTTGGGGTGAGTTTTTTGTCTGTTTGTTTGTGTGCTTGGTGCTTGACTGTAATATACCAGGAGGTCCATTTGGGGGACTGTGTCCTGAGCCTAGGGGCCTGCTAAGCAAATCTGAGAGCTTCTTAATATGCTTTGATCCCTAATTCCTTTAGGATTTATGAATCAGGGGATGGGAGCTACTAAGGGAGAACAGAGGTTTAAAAAAATCAGCTCCTAACTGACCAGGAGCAGCAAATAAGGGAGTTTTGCGAGGGAGTTGAGAGATCCAGACCCGCCTTATGGTCTCTAAACTTAGGCCAACAAGCACCCCTCTCCCCGAAAACCCTGCAAAAGAATAAAAAAACAAAACAAAAAAGCTGCAGGAGTATAAATAATGCAGGCAGAAGTCCAGTAGCAGAGTGTGAGCTATTCAATTTATTGCGCTGAATGCAGCATGTATGATAACCTGCCTTGTGAGCAGGTGCCGTATGTGCATATACAGTGAAAGGAGCTTGTGGCCCTCAGAGATCAAGTATGGGCTCTTGAGACTAGAGTGGCTGAACATCAGGAGCTAAGGAGACATGTATGAGGATGCAGTAGAGCAATCTCACCTTCAGTCTGACAGCCTCTGTGCTGTTGAGGAGGATGAAGGCCTTAGGCAAGGAAAACATCGAACTGGAATGGAGGGAAACAACCACATAGTTGGAACCCTCCTTCCAGATGATATTGTGGTATCTAGCACTGTGAATACATCCGTGGAGGAGGGAATCCCAGTTATTAGGAAGAGACAGGTAATAGTAATGGGGGATATGAGCATCAGAAATATAGATAGCTTGGCTTGTGATGAATATTTGTGAATATATAGGAATGAACACTAGGCTGTACTGATGGGGGTGTGGCACTATATGTGAAAGTAAGCAGAAAGTCAAATGTAATAATAATCAAGTAATAATCTTAAAAGAATCAAACTGTACCATAGAATCATTATGGATAGAAATAGAATACTTGATAAATACGAGCAAAGCAGTAGTAATATGCTATTGACCATCTGACCAGACTGGTAATGGTGATTGTGAAATGCTCAAGTTTCTAGACATCATTAATGACTGCTTTTTGGAGCAGCTAGTCCTGGAAACTACAAGGGAAGAGGGAATTCTTGATTTAGTCCTAAGTGAAGCAAGGGTTCTGGTCCAAGAGGTGAATATAGTTGAACCACTCAGTAATCGCAACCATAATATAATTAACATCCTTTTGGGTGCAAAAATACCAAAGATACCGACCACAGTAACATTTAACTTTAGATGGGTGAACTACACAAAAGTGGGAAAGCTAGTTATATGGAAATTAAAAGGAACAGTCACAGGAACGAAATGCCTGCAAGCTTCAAGGAAACTTTTTAAAAGCACCATAACAGAGGATCAAATTAAATGTATAACCCAAATAAAAAAGAATAGTAAGAGGACAAAAAAAAAAAAAATGCCACCATCACTAAACAACAGAGCAAAGGATGTGGTTAGATCCAAAAAGGCATCCTTTAAAAATTGGAACTCATATCCTACTGAGGAAAGTAGAAAGGAACACAACTTCTGGCAAATCAAATGTAAAAGTATAATTAGGCAATAACAGCAAAACTTTTTTAAAGTACATAAGAAGCAGGAAGCCTGCCAATCAACCAGTTGGGCCACTGGAGGATCAAGATGCTAAAGGAGCACTGAAAGAAGACAAGGCCATGCAGAGAAGTTAAATGAATTCTTTGCTTTGGCCTTCCCTGAAGAGGATATGAAGGAGATTGCTACATTTGAGCCATTCTTTTTAGGTGACAAACCTGAGGAACTTTCCCAGATTGGGGTGTCAATAGAGGAGGTTTTGAAGAACTCAAATATGTAATTGAAGAATTACAAAGT
Organism: Mesoclemmys tuberculata; assembly: GCA_007922155.1. Classification (NCBI taxonomy): domain Eukaryota; kingdom Metazoa; phylum Chordata; order Testudines; family Chelidae; genus Mesoclemmys; species Mesoclemmys tuberculata. The sequence continues at coordinate 21,578,837 of ML675629.1, read as the reverse complement.
GTAGTATATAATCTATCACTTAAATCAGTTTCTGTATCAGATGACTTGAAGATAGCTAATGTGACACCAATTTTTAAAAAAGATGCCAGATGAGATCTTGGCAATTACCAGCCAATAAGCCTAACTTCAATACCAGGCAAATTGATTTAAAACTATAGGAAATAACAGAATGATTAGACACATAGATCAGGAGTTCCCAAACTTTTTGTCATCATGACCCCATTTTAATAAAGCATTTCCTTCCAGGACCCCAGACAGCATGAATGACCCCAATACTAGGGATTGCTGTGACCCAATCTGTTGACAGTGTGAGCTCATTTGCGGTCACGAGCCACAGTTTGGGAACCGCTGACATAGATGAACATGATTTGTTGGGGAAGAGTCAACACAGCTTTTGTAAAGGGAAATCATGACCCTCCAGTCTATTAGAATTTTTGAGGGAGTCAACAAACGTGGACAAGAACTATCCTGTAGATATAATGTACTTGTACTTGCAGAAAGCCTTTGACAAGGTTCCTATTAAGGCTCAAAGCAGTACAAAGGCTCCTAAGCAAAGGCTCTTAAGCAAAGTAAGCAGTCATGAGGTAAGAGGAAAGGTCCCCTTGTGGACCAGTAACTGGTTAAAAGACAGGAAACAAAGGGTAGGAATAAATGATCACTTTTCAAAATGGAGAGAGGTAATTAGTGGTGTCCACCAGAGATCTGTACTGGGATAAGTACTGTTTAACATATTTATAAATGATTTATAAAAGGGATAAGCAGTGAGGTAGCAAAATTTGAAGATGATACTAAATTACTCAAGATAATTAATTCCAAAGCAGACTGCAAAGAGTTACAAGGGATCTCATAAAACTGGGTGACTGTACACCAAAACAGCAGATTAAATTAAATGTTGATAAATACAAAGTAATGCACATTGGAAAACATAATTTCAACTATACATACAAAATGATTGGGTCTAAATTAGCTGTTACCATGTAAAAAAGAGATCTTGAAGTCACTGTGGGTAGTTCTCTGAAAACATCCACTCGTGCAATGGCAGTCAAACAAGATAACAGAATGGTAGTAACTACTAGGAAAAGGATAGATAATAAGACAGAAAATATGGTAATGCCACTATATAAATCCATGGTATGCCTACACCTGGAATACTGTGTGCAATTCTGGTCATTCCATCTTAAAAATATATATATTAGAAGTGGTGAAGGTACAGAGAAGGGCAACAAAAATGATTAAAGATATGGAACAGCTTCCATATGAGAGATGAAAAAGACTGGGACTATTAAACTCGGAAAAGAGATGACTCAGGGGTATAAAATAGAGGTCTATAAAATCATGAATGGTGTGGAGAAAGTGAGTAAGGAAGTATTTTTTACCCTTTCATGTAACACAAGAACCAGTGGTCATCTGATGAAATTAATAGGCATCAGGTTTAAAACAAACAAAAGGAAGTACATTTTCACACAACACACATTCAACATATGGAATTCATTGCCAGGGTATGTTGTGAAGGCCAAAATATAATTGGATTAAAAAATAATTAGATAAATTAATGGAGGATAGTTCCATCAATGGCTCTTAGCCAAGATGGTCAGAGATGCAACCCAATGCTCTGGGTATCCCTAGGCCTCTAACTGCCAGATGCTCCGACTGGACTTCAGGGGGTGCATCACTTGATAACTGCCCTATTCTATTTATTATCTTTGACGCATCTGGCATTGGCCACTGTCAGAAGACAGGATACAGGGCTAGGTGGACCATTGGTCTGACCCAGGCTGGCTGTTTTTATGTTCTTATGTAGATAGCTTCCTCATATGAGGTTTGCTTGAACTCTCATTAAGGAGTTTTGCCATATGATATCAGTGGAAGCAGCATTATGCCTCTCTCTAACAATAGCTATTGGTGAAAACAAGAGACTTACTTCTTGTTCTCCTACCATAAATAAATATTATGTGAGACAAAACATAGCAAAGATTTTGCCCCAAACATTTTTTAGCTTGTTGCTGCTTTTAAAAAAATGCTGTTGTAATAACATAGTTTTGATATATAATTATAAAGAATTTAACGGCATCAGTGTTTAATTTTTAAAATGATAAACTAATATCCAACTGGTGAGTGATTACAGAGCCAACTGATTTATGTTCTTCATGAATATTTAATATTGCAGATAAATAGAAAGTGACTTCTCCAATATATTTTTAAAATGAATTTCCCCAAGGTTTCAGTCTCTGTTTTTTCAAAAGAAGACATTAAAAACAGAATCTTTTTGTTGCTATTTATTTTGTGTATCTTTTTACAGACTCTTCATTATGAGGCTGTAGTTGCTAAGTAAAGTCCCTAATGGTAGAACAGTGGTAAAAAGCCAATTGTTGATTCAGGAGCATTGTCCTAATTTTATTTTTTTTAAGTTGTCTTTCATTCCCCTAAAAAAACAGTCAGGCCATGTCTACAGTGTGAGGACTGTTGCACCATAGCTATGTAGGCATAACCCCCTAATGTAGACACAGTATAAAGTGACAGAAGGGGTTTGTCACACTTCAGTGATGGTTGGGAGATGTTCAGGAGATCTCCACGCCGGAATTTAACCTG
>ML675629.1:21290832-21571248 GCA_007922155.1 Mesoclemmys tuberculata | reverse complement strand
TCATATTGGTCCCTTCTGACCTATGAGTCTATGAGTCTATGAGTGCAATAGCTCCTATATTTTCCCTCAGTAGTCTAGCAAGTGTACACACTTGCAGGCTGCCAGCTCCCCAGATGTTGCTTTTCTGGATGGAGACATGCATCTCTCTCCCTTCTGACTGGTAGTTCCAGGCCGCACAGTTCCATGCCTTCATTGTGTTATTCTCAGCACAGATAGGTTGCTGAAGGGCACCTGCTTGCTTCCTCTTCAGAAATGGATAACAGTGTGACTGCCCACCATTAAACTTACTACATAGCTCTTTCTGAGGAATCCTACTTTAGTCTTAAGGTAAAAACCATTAACAGAGAAAACATATTTAAAACAATAAAAGAACCTATACATACGCTAATAAGCATCAACCCCTGCAATTCTAATATGGATTCTGGCAGAAGCAGTCCTTCAAATCCCCACCCCAGAGGATTCCTAGTGGTTACAAGTTCATCACAGCACTCTCAGAACCAGTTTAATTTTTTCTTTATACAGTTCAGTGGTTTTTGATCTGAAGTTTTCAGGAACAGGTCATTAGAAGACAATACTTTTTCCTCACCAAAGTTTGTCTTCAAAAGGGTGGATTCAAAGTGGGTCATTTACATTCCCTAGGTACTTCCCAGGAAATCCACTTCACAGGTATTGTTCCAAAAAGTCCTTTGAAGTTCCTAATACCTTCTAGAAATTGCATTAGTCAGTGTTCTAGAGAAAGTGCAGAGATTCAATTCCACAATAACACATAAAACAATTGTATTTTTCATACAATGTACCACAAAGGGGTAATCCTAATTCAGTTAGGTTTAATTTAGTTCAGTAAAGTTTATCTTAATTCTATAGAATCTTAGAATCATAGAAGACTAGGTTTGGAAGGGACCTCAGGAGGTCATCTAGTCCAACCACCTGCCCAAAGCAGGGCCAACCCCAACTAAATCATCCCTGTCAGGGCTTTGTCAAACGGGGACTTAAAAACCTCTAAAAAGGGAAATTCCACCACCTCGCTAGGTAACCCATTCCAGTGCTCCACCACCCTTCTAGTGAAAAAGTTTTTCCTAATATCCAACCTACATCTCCCCCACTGTAACTTGAGACCATTGCGCCTTGTTCTGTCATCTAGTACCATTGCAAACAGCCTAGCTCTATCCTCCCTGGAACCCCCTTTCAGGTAGTTAAAGGTTGCTATCAAATCCCCTCTCACTCTTCTCTTTGCAGACTAAATAAGCCCAGTTCCCTCAATCTCACCTCATAAGTCCCATGTCCCAGCCACCTAATCATTTTTGTTGCCCTCCACTAGATTCGCTCCAATTTGTCCACATCCTTTCTGTAGTGGGGGGCCCAAAACTGGACATAATACTCCAGATGTGGCCTCACTAATGCCAAAAAGAGGCATTTCCTCAATTTGCTGGCAATACTCCTACTAATGCAGCCCAATATGCCGTTAGCCGTCTTGGCAACCAGGGCACACTGTTGACTCTTATCCAACTTCTTGTCCATTGTAACAGGTCTTTTTCTGCAGAACTGCTGCTTAACCAGTCAGTCCCCAGTCTGTAGCAGTGTATGGAATTCTTTCATCCTAAATGCAGGATTCTGCACTTGTCCTTAATGACCTCATCAGATTTCTTTTGGCCCAATCCTCAAAATTGTCTAGGTCACTCAGTGTTCTATCCCTACCCTCCAATGTGTCTACCACTCCCCCCAGCTTAATGTCACCTGCAAACTTACTGAGCATGAAACCCACTCAATTCTCCAGATCATTAATGAAGATTTTGAACCAAACCAGCCTCAGGACCAACCCCTGGGGCCCTCTGCTTAATATCGACTGCCAAATAGACGTTGAGCCATTGATCATTACCTGTTGAGCCCTATTATCTAGCCAGCTTTCTTTTTCAGCTTCTTTAACTTGCTGGCAAGAATACTGTAGGAGACTGTATAGAAAGCTTTGCTAAAGGCAAGGTATCTCATGTCCACTGCTTTCCCCACATCCACAAACCCAGTCAGCTCATCATAGAAGGTTTGTTCAGGTTATTACAAGATATTGTCAATCTGTCATATGGTTTTTCCATTGCTGTAGGAACACCACTTCTTGAGTTGTGGTAGGTAGCTTGACAGAAACATTTCTTACATTGACCTAGTTGCCTCTATGCTGAGGGTTAGGCTGGGATAGGTAGAGCACTAATGGGTATGGATTTTTCACACTCCTTAAGTCAGCTTAAATTTTTCATGTACACTAGGCCTTATAATTACCACTCCCTACCTCCACATACTTCTGAGCACTGCGGGTTGAGTCAACTGACAGCCTGAGTCTGTACAATGATTCCCAGTGTGGGTGATGATGAGGATATGTGGAATGAATAACAAGATCAGAGCAAGTATCTGCCTGGATAAGTTATAAAGAAAAGCTGAAGCCAGTGGGAATTTTTGTCTGAATGTACTCAACATGCTTGGGCTCAGAAAGCATTGAGTGTCTCCTGGGACGTACAGACCACTCTCCACTTCCACTGAAACCAATAGGAGTGGAAGACGTTGAGCACCTCAGAGATCAGGCCCTAAATTAATACAGAGGTAGACACAACCAAATGCCAGATTTTAAAAAATTAATTAATCAACATAGTAGGAGATAATGCAATAGGAAATAAGTACAACCTTGTTAATGTTTGCAAATACTTAATACTGAAGCTTCACCTATGTATGTTAACAGTGCTAAAATTAATACAGTTGATGAAAACCTGAATTCACATAAAAGATGTGTCTAAAATGCAGCATTGTGTGATGTTTTTCTGTGCAAACCTGCTTCATTGTGAGAGATGTTGACAGGACCCTGGAATTCCTCAATTCCCTTTATCTTTACTTAGCTAAAAGCTTTAATTACAACAACAATAACAATAGGGGTTGCCAGATTTATTCAAACACTGGACAAAAAGAAAACTCATGAGCAAATAGTATTAAAATAATGTAATTAAATTCAATCCACACTTACATGGCTGTGACTAATTCAGCTGCCCACCTAATAACCACGTGCAGGGGTTGCTACCGAAAATCCCACTGCATGTAAGAAGAAGTCCCATTGCATGAGTCAATCAAAGAAAGCATGGACCATAAGAAAACCATGAGAATTAACAGGGCATGGAAAAAGCCCAGATGAGCAGCCAAGGAGAGTAATATGATGTAAGGGATTCTCACAGACCCTTTGTTAACCTTCCACCACCAAACTGAACTGAACATTGGGATGATTCCCTGCATATGATGGAGTGACCTCTTCTCTGGAGGCCGGGAAATCATCCCTCCCATAGATGGCTAATCCCTTGTACAAGTACTTTTGAATATCTCCTTTTAAATGCACCATTTTGCACTAAATGCCAGATATTTTTGCCAGCAATGGATACCTCTGGATGTTTCTGCAAAGTCTATGCATACACACATGCACACACATACACACACACACCATTTCTCATAACACAAGTCGAAAGAACATTTGCTCTGCTATCAGTAGGTACAGTACTTTTTGTCAGAAACAAAGTAAAGTACTGCTATTGTAGCAAATATACCTAATATAGGGTGGTTGGCCAAGTGGTGTTCCATCCATCCCCCTGTGGTTATTACTATGAGAAAATGTTTAAATGGATAAACAACTGAATAGATTTTCCATTCTTCCATCCCTCCTGTCAGCAAACACATGCACTCATGGTTACACAGAATTTTATCACAGGAAGGAACATTTTTGCAGAAGCCTCTTCTTAAAATATTGGCAGAACATCGGTGACTGAGGGTATGTCTGGCCTCTGTCAGATCGATCTTTCTTGATCGATTGAGTGGTCAGTGAAGACCCGCTCAATTGATCAGGAAGCTGACCTAGTAAAACCACCTCCTCAAGTGGCACAGTGCAGTGAAGACACCGTGCAGAACGGAAGTACAGCAGTCGACGGGAGTTACGCAAGCTACTCTGTGTAGCTCACGTAACTCCCGTCAATTGCCACCGAATTTCCAGGTAAGTGTAGACCAGGCCTGAGTGTACACTGTAGGCACTAATAAAAATCTCACGTGGTTTTATGCTGCTTTTTACCTTTTGATGCTTTATACCAAAACTATAAATGCTGTAAGTTTTTTATTGCTGGTGCTAAACATTGACATGTAACTTCATTTTTATTGCTTTCCTTTTAGACTGCAAACCTTGTAAAACCACATTTGGTGCCAATGCACTAAAACAACTAATTTGTCATGTAATATAGTAATTTACAATGACAGTAGCACACGATTGGCTTGAAAATGGTTTCAATTTGAATATTGATGCTTCTTAATTAAATATTTTCTATTTTCCCTGCATGAGTTGTGAATGTTTTACATAAAATAAGTAAGGAACTATTTTTTTAAGTTCTTTGTTGTAACTGCATCAGAGCAGAGTCTGTTAATGAAGGCAGGGGAAAGTTAAATAAATCTCTCCAGGGTCTGACAGATATCACTAAGTAATTAATCTGAAACTAGAGTACTGTACTTCACAGTTAAATGAAAGGTATATTGTATATACAGTGCTCTCAAATGCTGCATCTCATTGTATGTAATTGATCCTGTTACTTCAGGAAATTGCAGGGCAACTGTTGCAGGAATATATTGTAGTGTTCTGCAGATCGCAAATGATTTACTTTGAAGTGCTGCAAGGTAACAGGAAACTTTTGGATAACCAAATGCTGAAGTATATTTCCTGAAACCCACACCTGCCAGAGAAAGTCCCTGCTGTGGGGCTGTTTAGATACCCATTTAACTCTTCACATTATTCCATCCTTTGCTCACAGTATTGGAATGTGCCAAACAATATGGTTTTTGAAGGGAAACTAGGGAGTAATTTATCTTCTTTATGTGTGCTAAGCAGAGCAGGAGGGAGAAGCAAGCAGGGATTCACAGCAAGCCATGAAGCAGTGATTAGTAACAGCTGACAGTCTCAGACCAAGACTCTTTTTTTCTTTGGTTACTTCATTGTAATAGCAGAGTACAAAGGACTGATTGTCCCAGTGCCAAGAATCAGAAACCCAGGAACAGAGAAAATAGCTGCTCAAAATTTTTGCTGGTAACAAAACACTGCTACTACCTGCAAAGTGCAAGTCTAAAAAGGCACCTTTTTATGTTCAAGATAAGTCTAGTATGTTCTCCTAGAAATGTAATTTTTCTGTTAGGTTTAAAGCTTCCCATTCATTATAACAGTGGCACAAAATCAACCAGAGAACATTTGCTTAAGAAAAAAGATTGCCAGTTGATGATTTGGTTGGCTCTACTAATGTTAAATAAACATGATGTAACATGGTAAATTAATTCAGTTTAATTAGAAGTAAGTTCATAGTAGTAACTGGCAAGCCAAAGCCCATTAACATAATTTGAAACATACAGAGTTGGTAGTCCAAAAATAAATATTCCAGTAATGTAACAAACAAACAAGTATGAAAAATAATCAGATGAAAAATACTGCTTTCCACTTATTCTTTACAGCATTGCCAAAAATAACATGTTTATATTCTGGCAAGATACTATGGTTCAGGAAGATGTAAGCAATTTGCTTTCCCAGCTGTGTTAAGCATATTGCACCTGTGCTCCACAGTCTCCACTGGGTTCTAAATGCAGTTCAAGGTACTGGCTTTAATTTATTAAGACTTTGATCTGAGTTCTGGCAAATTAAGGGTCTGATCCTTCAAAGACCTATAGTAGAACCTCAAAGTTATGAACACCAGAATTACAAACTGTCCAGTCAACCACACACCTCATCTGGAACAAGAAGTACTCAACTAGGCAACAGAAATAGCAAATACTGCACAGTACTTAGTTAAATGTAAACCACTAAAAAAAGAAAAAAGGGAAATTTAAAAAAAAAATGTAACAAGGTAAGGAAACTGTTTCTGTGTTTGTTTCATTTAAATTAAGATGGTTAAAAGCAGTGTTTTTCTTCTGCATAGTAACGTTTCAAAGCTGTATTAAGTCAATATTCAGCTGTAAACTTTTGAAAGAACCATAATGTTTTGTTTAGAATTACAAACAACGTCCAGTCCTGAGGTGTTCTTAACTGTGGGGTTCTACTGTATGCACGAGCAACACTTAAGATGCAGCAGTACATCCTGTATATATAAAATATAACATTCTATGAATAGACAATGCATGTGTTATCTGATTGGATAACTCGTGATGAAGTCACAAAATATGACATACATCTTGAATAGTTGTGAGCTTTAATGTATTTCTAAATTAATAGTACCTATTGTATGTTTATAATATAAAAGTATATTTGCTTTTATAGCTTTATTTTGTGTTACATATATTAGCATACATTTATGTTAAATTACTTAAAAAAATTAAATGAATTAAATGCTTCTCAAAAAGGTGCTGGTTGAAAGGAAACTGAGATTTTCTTTCTAAGAAAAGATACACGTGGGGGAGGGGCATACAAGATTTCCCATATTCTGTCCTAATTTGCCTCATTTCTGTCCTGAGAGATCACTTGAGGGTTGAGAAGGTAGTTCAGTTTCTTTGTCCAATAGGTCCTAGTTTTCTTTGTTGAGTCTTCCAGTTGAAGTGATAGTTTTTTTTGGTGTGAGTGCTTGTTCACTGGGAACTGGACTGATGCCCCTAAAACTCCTTTTACATAGTTCATGGAACAGCCATAGATTGGTAAATTCTTTTGCTCAGTCACAAGTGACTTAATCAGGATTTGAAATAGTAAATAGGGAAGGTTCTGTATCCCATTATCAAATGCTTTTAAACTAATTAATGGCAATCATGAAATTGGTTCTGGGTTACACAAAGGGCAACTTTAGCATCCAAAAAGTAGACAATCTAACCAGAAGCTAAGCCATTCTGGATCATCTATTTAGGATCATATTCTGATGTCACTTACTCTGCTGTAAATCAGGAATAAATCCACTGAAATTATCTAATATACATTGGCGTAAAACTGGTGTAACTGTGATTACAATTTGATCATAGACTTTCTACTTCCAGAGTTTAATTCTCGACACAACTAATAAATCTTGGAGAGGTCACCTTTCTTCAGTAATTTAACAATATTAAGATGATCTGAAAAAAAGAAGTGTGCTGCTAAAAACTGTATATGTATTTCCCAACTACGTTTTTCTCTCAAGAATGTGTTTAATTATTATGTAGTGAATCCCTAACTCATGTTTTCTCGTGAAAATGTCTTTATTAAATCCAATAGACTTGAATCTTGGATTCTAGTAATTGCTACTCAGTGAGGAATCCAATATAATATATAAAATTTTAATGGCGTAGGTGTAGTTTATCATCTGTAGTGGATTTGTTTATACATGAACATACGCTTTTTCCTTGGGTTTTGTTCACTTCATCTAACGCTATGTTGTATAAATTCTTAGGGTTATCTTTGTCTCTTCTCTTTCATTCTGCCTCACACCTAGGTTCTCACAAAGTCTTGTTGCTTCTTCCTCTCTATAATTAAAAAAATAAAATCCACCTTTTCCTCACAAGCTGCTCTCCCATACCCTGGTTCACAACTTGGTTCTCTCTCTCCTGGACATTTATAACTCTCTGACCTGACTAGCTCTCTCCTCTTCAATATTCAGTAGCCAGAATAAAGTTTCTCTCGTACTGTTCTGAGCATATCATCCTGTCCGCCTCAAGTCCCTGCACAGGCTTTCCGTGATTTTCTAAATTATGTAGATTCCTCATCCTCACTTTTAAGTTTCTGCACTGCTCAGTATCTGAGTACATCTGATCTGTCATATGCTGCTTCTCCACCTATTACCTCCAATATGCTGCCCACTCCTTATATCGTGTGCCCTTTGTTTCCTCCTCCCAATCTCACCTTCAAATCCTTCTACTCTTAAGCGTTGCAGCACAGAATTTGCAGCTTTTGAGGAGGAGGGGCTAAGGTGGACTTACACTACTGTGACCAGATGTCCCAATTTTATAGGGACAGTCCTGTTATTAGGGGTTTTGTCTGATATAGGTGCCTATCACTTCCCATCCCGTCCTGATTTTTCACACTTGCTATCTGGTCATTCTAGTTTATGCCATCTTTGTGTCCTCTCAATCCTAGGCTGCTCTGGAGGCTGGAGTGACTAATAGCATAATTTAGACTCTGGGGTCCTGAGTCCTGAGTTACAGCAGTCTCCCTGCACCCTCCTATGGGCAGCAATGCTGCAGCCCTATGTCTATATGCCCTTCCCGTCCTGACAGAGCCCTTACCTCGGGGCTTGCATTAGGCACCTCAGAAGGCAGCTTTAATGGAGGTGTTCCATTGACTTCAGTTAGCTGTGGAACAGGTCCGTAATGAAAAAGGAGAGTATTTCACACATTTATACTAGTTCTAGATGACATGGTAGGTAACATGACTGGCTGCTGCTGCCTTGCTTAAACTAAGGTGTAACATTACGTTAGCTGCAATTAACTCATTACTTTTCTAACAGCACTTATACTTCAAATATTTTAGTAATGTTGTTACGACTGTTAGCAGAACTCATTATAAAGGTGAACGCTTGACATTTCTGTGAATGGGCTTTTGTTTTCATTTTCTCCCTGTTCTTTGTTTTAGTGACCCTTGAACTTCAGGTCACTAATGCAGTCAAAGCATCACATGATCAAAGACCTACATTTTTTGCTTTATCTTTCTGCATCTCACATGCTTGTAGGAGGCAATGGAAAGAATTTAGATTTCCTGCAGAATGCATGATAGTGGCATTCAGTGGTTTTTAATGGTATTATTCATCCCCTTTCCAGGTCCTGAAGTCACTAAATAGGGCTGAAAAATATGGCTTGGCTTGCACAGTTCATGTTGCCACGAGTGCAGGACCCAGTTATGGCCAGGGTCAGAAGTCTGAGGTCCCCAAAAATATATTGGTGATTTTTGAGGAAAACACATGAAAGAGAAGAGATTTTTTAGACTACTATTATTAAATTCTGAAGTTACGCAGAGCGGATAAGACTCGTCACATATTTCAAGATATCGAACATTTATGCATTAAAAAGCAATATTTAAACATCCTAGCTTGATTGAGAATTCCCCAAATCAGTTGTTTTCAGTGATTTAAGGGTTAAACACACTACAGTTGTTAATATGAAATAAAGTAGGCTACTGGAGTAAGAACCTTTTGGTTAATAAAATGGCCATTCATTAAGTGAACTTTTGACCAAAACCTACTTTTATCAAACTCTGAAAAGGGTCTTTTTTCATTGGAGAATCCCTGATACTATCAAAGTATTTGCATGTAGACTAGGAGTGGGCGGGTGAAATAGCTTTAATAATGTAATTATTGAGTTTTGCTTTATTAATTGTGGTGTTTCAATAGAGGGAAGAAAAGAATTGATGCCCAAAGCAATGGGGTCACAACCTTTTTTTATCTACCACTAGTAAAAAGTAGTGATATTGGATAGCAAACTATTAACCTCCCATCCTGCAGAAATCTGAGCAATGGTTAACTGTGACCACAGTTGTCCATGGAATTACTACAAGGGCCGTGAAGCTGCAAACATTTACTCACATGTTTCAAATTAATATGCCTGTAAATATTTTTCAGGCTCATGGCCTGGAACTGACCCTAAAATCAAATAGAAATATAAACAAACATAGTATTGTATAATCAAATTCCCTGTTCATATATCAATGATAGTAGACCTGTGAAATACTCTTTACTGTTGTTGAATTCAATTGTCCAAAAAAGCACTGGAACACATTTTCCAGATAATTAGCATTAGGTTTGGTGACTCTTTCAGTGTTTCTTTAACCAATGGTCCTCCTAGAAGCTCATGTATGTGGTTTTTGATGAACCACATGCAGCTCTTGTCAAATCCATGTTTGTTTGGACGTCTTTCACTCTGCTTGATCTGAAGCAGAATAAGAAACATACCGAGCCTGTTCCTGCACTCAGTTACAACCGGTTAGCTGAAATAAATGGTGTCATGGTGGTTCAAAACTGGCACTCTTTTTCTTCTAGTGTTTGAAGTGCTTTTTGACAGCAGCTTCATCAGCAGAATGAAGGGCTCTAAGGCCACCATGAAATCTAGTCAGTTGACACTCGTCGACAACATGTGCCATTGACTGATGGAGGCTGCATTGATAAAGTGGGTGACTGCTGTGGCAAACGGCCGGCTTCTCCCTAGTGAGTCTCACACTTTTGCCTCTCTTAGTGGGCCAGGGCATCGCCACTTACCCCGTCTTCCCAGGGAGGGGGGTTGGAACCCGGGCCCGCCCACTCCTCCGGGTCCCAGTCCAGGGGCCCTCTGAGTAGCAGCTATGTGCTCTGGCACCTTACTTACAGCTGCAGGCTTTTCCCCTGGGCTACTTCCCCCCTCTGTCTTTCTGCCTTCTTGAGCCCAGTACCTTCCTTAGGACTCCACCTCTCTCCCACACACCGCTGTACTCCATACTGTTCTTCTCCACAACTCCACACACCACTGTACTCCATTCTGTTCTTTTTCACAAACTCCTCTGCTCACCACACACCTACTCCTTCAACTCCCACCCTGCCTCTCAGGAGTAGAGGGTTTTTATCAGGCATCTGGGTGGGGCCTTAATTGGTGTCAGCTGACACTAATTACCCTTTGGCTAGTTTACAGGGAATAAAGCCTGGAGCATTCTAGCACTTACATAGCACCCTTCTAGAACTTTCCCAGTGCCCTCTGCCCTTGCTATACCACACTGCACAGACCCCATTTGTAGAGTTTATCTATGCATATTCCTTGGCCAGTTCAGAACCCATTCAGTGGAGTCCAAAGGTGATGTGGCAGGTCAAACCCCGGCAATCAAATGGTTAGATAAGTGACAAGAAAACCATTTCAATGTCTTTAGTTGACCTCTCATCATGCCATAGGGTTGCTGCTGACAGATTCCGGTTTGGCAGTTGAGACCACAATGGACATCTCAACATAAGTCATGCTTTAGCATGATTAAAAATATCCATGTACTGTGGGAGGCCTGGATTTTCTACCAGTCTGGCTGTAGAGTCTCTGCAATGAATGTGTGGTGGGGCTATGTTGCTTAGAACTGGTAGCCATGGGATAGGAGTGAGGCATAGGGTGCCTGTGATGATATGCATGGTCGAGTTCAATTCAATGTTGACCAATTTAGTACAAAGTGAATGAATACCACACAGGGGCATAATATTCCACTGAGGAATAGCACACTTCTAGAGCTAATGAGCAAAATGTCTGTGTGCCTGCACCCCATGTTGAATCAGATAATTTGCTGCTTAGATTATTCCTGATCCTGACTTTGGCAAAAGTCTTTTTTAGATGGTTGTGGAAAATCAAAGCATGCTCCAGTGTGACACCAACGTAGATCAGTTTTGCCTCGTGTTTCAGTCATTTTCTGTTTAGGAAGTCATCTAACTCATGTATAGAGCTTGTGTTGTGGAGGTGGAAGATGCCTGAAACTGTCTTGGTCACACTTGGTTGGAGGCATCAACTGCTACAGTGGGCTGCCATCTTGGCCAGGTCAGCATTCAAGATGTCCTTCTATTCAATGAAAAAGCATGACTGGGTACTGCAGCAGATGTCATCTGCATAGATAAACTTATGTGAGTGAATCAGTGGCAGGTCATTGGTGTACAGATTGAACTGGTGAGAACAAGCACAGAGCCTTGGAGTAAGTAAACCATTGGATTGTCTTCTTCATGCACTTGTTCTATCACCCATACATACATGAAAACACCTGTCATGAAGTAGAAGTTCAACAATGTCCACCACCTATGCTGAGAGAGCTGTTCATATTTTTACCAGAAAACCAGTGTGCCATACTGTATTGTATCTGTAAGGTCCAAGAAAACAGCTCATGTCTTCAAGTTCTGTTGAAACCCATTTTCTATATATGTAACGAGGGTTAGGACTTGGTCACCTGTGTTTTGATCATTCTGGAAGCCAGATTGATTGATGCTGAGAATTGTCTCCACCTCTGGAGATGTACATGGAGGATAAGCGGCTCTAGGACTTTAAAGACGACAGATAGCGGAGAGATTGGTCAGTAGCTTGTTGCATTGTGTGGGTCCTTTCCAGGTTTTACAAGGACGATCACTATTGACATTCTCCAGAAGCTTGGCAGGCTACCCTCATTAACAGCTCACAGTCAGGAATTTGGATAATCATTGATAGGCCTTGGTCCCTAGGTGTTTGAGGAACTCTGGTGAATATTGTTGTATCCCACCACTATTCCAGGGTTGATGTTGCTCAGTACAGTGAAGCAGAGTCTGAGAGAGAGGGTGTATTGCTTTAAGGCTTTAGAGTATACTCTGGTCACTTTTTCCAGCTTTTCTCAATGACCATGACGGCAAAAAACTTATTTTTTAGTTTAAAAAAAAATCTGAGAGTCTCAGGTAACCACTTGACTTCAGGAGCTGGGGTTTGGAAAATACCAAATATCATGAAGCTAGTGATAAAGCACGAGAGTTGGCACCACTGTATCTGTTTTTCTTATTCCAATTAAGTTCTTTGTTTAGAGTTAGATTTTTTTTTTACCATTCGCGCATGACATGTCAGTTGATGATTCATTTTGAACTTTGCCATTCAATAGCCTTGCATCATTCTATTGTTTTTATTTCTGCTTTGTACAGCATCAGTAATATGCTTGATGTCTTACAGATGAGTACAAAGAAAGTTCCATGACCTAAAGAAATTTTAATCAAAATAGACAAAACACAGAAGAATAAAGTGGGTAAGAGATGAAACACAGAAGCAAAAGACCAAACTATGGCCTTTAGCCACTGATTATGCTGATGCATTAAGAATCACCAGAGGACAGTAGTGCCGGCATTGGATAAAATTCAGAGGTTTTAGTCATGCCAGTTCTTTTAGGAGATGTGCATATTAGCAATAAAGTCTGTACAGTGCCTGAATCTGTGTAATTGTAATAATGTTCCAGGAGCAGAACTGCTGATTACAGAATATAGTACAGCTGGGAGGGGAAGCAGGGATAAGGAAAGACCATGCAGTAGCAGAAGTTCCAGGCCCAAAGAAATCTAACACAGAATTCTGACCATATCTGGAGTTCTGCTCTACCCTACTCATCCCTCCCCATTTTGTGGAGTCTTTTGCTATTGATGGTCCTCCAAATCAAAGTCCAAATGCTGCTGTTCTTTGAGTACGTTTCACATTCCATCAAATCTCATCTCTCCCCTTTTTTTTTTAAAGTTCAGAAGTCCCTGACCTGTTCATCACCTTTCCTCCCTCATTTCTTCTCCACTCACCACCAACGACACAATGATTTCTGTAATATGGCTTCCAGTGGTATATAGTTTTTCTACCTTGGTCAATGTTGCCCTGTAAACACATTCAAGAAATTGCCCATAAGCAAATAAATTTCCAGCACTTCTTTTTTCAATCTGCCCCATAATTCTGTTGTATTTTAAGTCAATGCTTTAGAAGTATATGCCTTTGAATGATGGCACAGCCCCTCAGTCATACCAGCTTGCTTTGACTGAGATCTTGGGCTCTTCATTACTCTCCTACTATTTCAGTACTAGTGCTTCTTGGACTCTCCTTTTTTTTTTAATTCCCCAAAGCTTTTATCTTGCCATTTTTATCATTTTTAAGCAGCACTCTGAGTGAAATGAAACACTTGTGACAAATTAGGGCAATCTTGGAATTTTCGTTACATCATTATTAAAGTTCAGCACCCCCACACAATGCACAGTACTGCACAAGTCAAGAGGTTCGTTGTAGCAGTTTGAGGGTTTTGCCTGTCTCTGAAACATCAAACCATTGCTGGAGACAGATTACCAGATTTAATGCAACTATTGGTCTAAACAGGTATTGCAAACCCTATGTTTTTGTGTAATTTTGCTCATGGAGTTTCATCCTTTCGACTTCTATTTCCATGGCAATGAGGTCAAAAAGGTTGTTGGTAGTCAGCAGGCAGTCAGCCTAGCAGCTGAGGGTAAGAAGTCTTGTTTGTAGATTTCAGCTGCTGATTGTCAGCTCAAAGTTGCTATAAATGTGCTACTTCGCAAAGAAATTGCTACAGAGTATGGATCCAGTCCTAGAAACCTTTCTTCACACAAATTGTCCTTATTCCCACAAGTAGTCCCATTTAAATCAGGTTTGGGATTGGGTGCTTTGCAAGCTAAAAAATGTGTATGGCCAAATTTTCACCTGGCTTCAGTTTTGTGCAAAGGGAGGCATTTCTGTGTGTGCACAAACACTTGGGCATTCAGATCAGGTTATGTACACTGCATGAGTAAATGCTTGTTTGTTCACATCTAGACATGTATATGCCCCTAAAATGTACATGTGCACAAAACAAAAACTGCGTGACAATTTGGCTTCTACAGTTGTGGAGTACTTGGAAAATACTGGAATTGTAGCACTATAAACTGGGACTGGGGGACATTAAAAGTATATTAAATACTTTGTTTTCTTAAAATATTTTAAAACATTTTGTTGTATATTAATTAATTTACGTGTTAAAAAGAATGAACACTACGTTGCACAATTTTAGTGGATACCGACATCTAGTGTGGTTGAATAGACTTTAGGTTTGGGTGTATGTTATGTTTTCAATCATTGTTACTTTTGCTATCAGTGGGCTGATTGTTTACATTATAAGTAGGCAGACAACATAAAACACATTGGGAGACCTAAAGAAAGGTTGAGTTATAGGGCCAGATCCTGCTCTTAGAACTGCGTCCAAAACCCAGTGGAAAGCTTTCCAACAGTTTCAGGCCTGAAGATACCATTGTAAATCTGAAGTAGATCTGGTGAAGGCATTAACTAAAATCAGAATTTGACTCAAAGATCTTTTTCTGCTCTCACTCCCTTTTTAGCTATAAGATTAGTATTGATGGGCTTTGTGGAAGGACGGATGTTAAAGGAGATAGGAAGAGCATTGGGGAATGGCATGTAAAAAGCTAAAAATAAGAGTGAGACAACAGAACAGTGAGAAATGAGGCAAGATTCATTGATAGAGTGACTGCAATTGGGACTACTGATGCAGCAGTTTGGCAACTAGACTGATACAAATGAGAGCAGAGATGTAGACAGAAGTAGGGTTTTGGAGGGCTTTGTAAGAGAGAAAATTACGTTTTGTATTCACTGACTCTGCATCTAAGAAATCAAATGATCATATAAATGCATAGATTCAGATATCCAGAGTACTTTCCAATCTGATGTTGATAAGGGTACATACTGGGGGAGACACTACACAACTCAGGATTCCTGCACCCTGGGAATTCTCAGCTGGTTGATTAAGCCAATGTTTTATATCTGCAGCACAGTACAAATGGCCTTAGCTCGGGTCAGAAGCTGATCCAGTATTTTAAACTCTAAAATGTATGATGTTCCAGAAGTCTAAATTATGGAATTTTGTCTTTCCTCTTCCTAGATGGGACCAGTATGTAGATGATAAAACCATATTAATTTCAAAGAGATGATTCTTTTCAGTGTAACTGGCAAACATTCCACATGCTGTAGCTGAAGCAAAAATAAGCCAAATAAACTGCTCTTATGCTATTTTGTTAAATATACAATTGGATTTCACTCCCTTGTATTTTCTTTCTCAGATGACTCTGCACTCCGATTTTTAAAAGAGTTTATTAGAGCCTACAAAAGAAATATGTGAGAAATCTGTGAAACAGATAATACCCTTATGACCTACTGTACTGGGAAAAACATTATCCAGGTGTTTCTTAGTTTTCATATATGTACTGTCTGAGCAGGAATGTTAGCTTCTATTAACCTGAGACACAGAAGGCCGGGATAGACTGCTGCTCCAGTATTTTTAGCTTCCACCTCTGCCCTCAATATCCAAACTGTTGTACTTGCAGTATATATAGCCAATGGTAGTTTAAATCTCCAGTGAGTCTTGGAAAAACAGTGGAAGAGAGGGTTTTCTTACCCATGATGAAGACATTGTGGAAGACAGTTTCTGGCTAGGATGTAAGGGCAAGGAAAAAGAGTACAGCCAACTGCAACTTTGTAGTAGATGTGGTCTTTTGTGTAGTTACAGTGACTTTGGCATTTAAAAAACCCAGCTTTTGGATCATTTTGCTGTTTTTTGAGTGTGGATCTACTTTTTTGTGACACTATCTGTAAAATGGCAACACCAGCAATGTCTCATGTTGCAGGTTAGTACAGTTGTGTTGTATAGCTTTGCAAGACCGTGTCCATCTAGAGCATGGAGTGCACATTCTTTTGTGACTTTGTGTTTTTATCTTTAACAAATACCTGGAGAGGAGAGAAATCATTTAAAAAGTTGGCTAGGCTTTTGTACCTGTAACTAAACTGGATACGATGAGTGGTAGGACCAACATCTGCAACATTCTCATCAGTAGTTCTCCTGGAAAGGAAAAGTACTTGACTTCCCGGTAGCTCATTTTGTATGGTCGGAGACAAAATCCAAGGATTATACCTAATGGAAACAAAAAGAATGACTCACTCTTTTAAATTAAGCACTAGTAACATAATATGAACACAAATGTTTTGTGCAGTAGTTTAAGTGTCTCAGTAGAACATAGTGTTTGTTATGGACCAGATTCTCTATAGCCTTACTCACATTGAGTATCCCTTACTCCATGAATATCCCATTGTGGTCAATGGAAATTGCTTCTGAACATGAATAAGAGGTAGCTCATTGTTTGCACTATAATTTTATTGATTTATTAGATTTATAAAAAAATTAGTCAATCATTTGGTGCCCAATTAATGCCCCTTTACCATATTTAAGTATATAATTCAAAATAAAAACCATAATACACTGAATATCTTGTCACATGGCCTGGGGAGAGAAGGAATCTGTCAGGTTACCAGGTCACAAAGCATGTTATAGCGCTCCAACCTTCCTCTGTGGGTGAAGCTGTCTTTAAATTCTACTGCAACATGACTGTGATTGTTCTCTTCTTTGTATGGGAAACACAATTCTTGTGCATAAAGAATGCATTGAAGAAGTGTGTATGTACACTTCATTTCTGCACTTAATAAGCCCTATGCTCTGACAGATGAATAATAAGCAAGTAGAATAGACCAGTTTCTTACTTAGGCTCTGATCCTGCAATTATCTTCAGGTGGATGCATCTCCATATCCCACTGAAATTAGTAGGGGGCTAAGCATGTCAGGATCCAGTTCTTATCTTGTGTTATAAAGGCTAGATTTTCTGGTCCACTAAGGCCACTTTTTGCACATAGTGGAGAATTGGGGCCCCAGTATGTGCCTTCTTTAGTGAATAGTTCTATGAATATTATCTGAATATGAAAGTAAGTTACTGCAGCTCTATCTTGATACTCGAGATGCTAAGAATTTCTGCAGATTTTTCTATATTGTTTAATATGCGATTCAGTATACCATTGAATGCAGTATTACAGTGGTTGTCCGGTATTATAGTGGAAGGAGACAGAACTTCTGACATGCAGAGAATAATTAACAAATATCCTAGTACTGTAGCTTAGTGGGCTGAGCGGAGGCCTGAGAGTTAGGAGTTAAGCTCTAATCTTTGCTTTGCTAATGACATCATGTATGGTGGTGGGCAGGTCATTTAACCTCTCTGGATCTCAGTTTCCCCTCTTGTAAAACAGGTGTAATGATAGATAATGTACCTGCCTCAGAGGTGTATTTTGAGGATTAATTATGTTCATATAATATTATTAGCAGTGTAGAAAAGGATATAAAAGAATAATTCCCTCCAGTGCAGGAATCAGTTGGTAAAATTTTATGGCCTTTTCTATGTAGGTCAGACCAGAATTATCATAGTAATCCCTTCTGCCTTTACAATCTATGGAAAAATAAAACAGATATTTAACATGACTTTTTAGTAGTATTTAATATTTAAATACCACATTTTATATTTTTTCTATAGAACATAATGACATGGGATTTAAGTGACTAAAGAGTCTGAACTTAAAAAGATATGGCAAATTTTCTTTGTCTTGTTTCAATTCAGTCTTTAGCACTTGATTTTAATCTTAATCAAAATTAGGCATAGCAGTATATTGATGTAATGAACCTTCAGAGATAAAGCATAGTGATAAGGCTATCTTTCAAAATCAAATCAGGAAGCAGGGCCTAATCTAGTATTGCTGTGAAGCAGGGTGTTTAACATCTCTCAGCAGTTGCTAAGGTACACTTTAGGATCAGGCTGAAGAGAGTGAATGCTGGAGCCAGCCTTTCTCAGTAAGAGTTTCAGGTTTCCAATTCAGTCTGAACATTGTAATGAAACAAAGCCCCATATAAAACATGTTCAAATAACCTGTTGCACAGGTTTTTCCTCTACCTTTCATACTAGTAAAGAGCAAGCAATCTGTGATATCAGGACCCCAATTTTCTGAATGGTAAAATGGTGCACCACTTCCTCATTTTAGTGGAGAACCATTTTGTAAAAGCAAGATTTTTTTTTAGGCTGTTTCACAACAAAAATCAGTCCTGTTTGTTAAAGTCAGTGAGTGGAATTTTAAAAGTTAACTATGGTACTGCAACAAAACTAGATCCTTGATTGAATTGTACAGTTATTCTTGTAAACAGAAATAACTGAGGTTAGGAATATTCAGAGATTGGTTTTAGGATGGACTGGTCATGGATGCATCTGAATTCCTGGAAGACTCTCAGCTTATGGGACAGTCCCAATGGTGGGGTCTTTTGCTGTCTTTCATTCACTAACTCTGCTTAGCAATAGGTAGTGCTAAAAGTGTGGAGAAGAGTGTCATCTCTGTTGGCCAACTGTGAGAAAACACTCAGCTGCTAGAACTTCTTCCTTTATTTGACTAGAATGGGAGGATGGAGGGAATTTGATGCTGTGTCCCAGTTTCCCTTGGGACAAATGAGGAAGAATAATTTGAAGAAAGGAGATAGACAGAAGGTAAAAACATAGTTGGAAGGGGATGAAAGAGAGGAAGTTTGCCATGAAGAACATGGGGCTTACAAAATCCTAGAACCAGCCTTGGGAATATTTATTGTAGTTTTTTTAGTTATTATATGCAAATGAGATTCAGCATGTTTAAACACAATAGATGAAATGGTCCAAATCACAAATTATTAATAGAAAAAATAAATCAATAAAACTGACAGTGGCATAAGGATGAAAGTGGATAGCAAGTTAGATGTGATCTTGCGATACGTAAGGAAGCAAAAAAAGGCAAGTGTGCTTTGGGCTTGCTTATACAGAGCCATGATATCCTAGGACACTGAGAAGCATGAGTCTGGTGAAGCCAAACCTGGAATATTGCATTCAGTCTTAGGCACTTTCTCACCAAGAAGTAACAAATTTAGAGAGCCCACTTCCCCCATTCAGATCTTAGAAATTATACCTGTTGCTCAAATGGCTAGGAAACATGATAATTGTCAATAATTATCTGAAAGGCATAACACCAAGGTGGAGAGTAATTTAGTATTCTACAACTAAACTTTCTGCAAGAAGGGAGATCAAAATTAATACATTTTAACTAATGCAATTTTGAGAATTTATTTATGAAGATGATTCTTATTCTTTTTCCTTTGAGTAACATTGAATAAAAATAATGTATTTTTCTATTTTACATGTGAGCATAATAAAAGGAGCCTTCTGAGATTCTACCAGACGAATCTAGGCATCATTAGTTTATTTTGAAAGGTAAAATATTATGCCTCATTTTCTAAAATTAATTTTAAAATGAACATAACAATTCCTTATCAATCAGATAAAGAATGTCTTATATTCTTGTCTGTACTATAATATGGCCTTGGTCTTGAAATGGTAGAAAACTGTTTCAGGACCTGGCCCATTGTGTTGTATAAAGGGGATGGATGGCAGGGCACATACCTTCAAACAGGATTTAGTTTCTACATCGATAGAACCATCTGGTCACAGTTAGAAAATTAGGGGTGGACCCTAACCCAGAACCACACACCTCTGAACTCTAGGAAAATTTAAATACATTCTGCTCTCTAGTGTTTTTTTTTTATTATTTTATTTTTCCCCTGAGCTCATCACCTTGATATCTAAATTTTGTGGCTGAATCTTTCACTAAGTCTTGTAGCGTCAATAAATTTCTTCCCCTGAAAAAGCTGAAAAATTGAAACTAGCACAGAAATTCTCAGAGATAAAAAGACAATTTTGAAATGAACAGTAACAGGGACTCTATTTTGTAAAACCAGTGATTTTTCCAGTTTTTAAAACTAATCATGCAGTGTTTTTTGAATCCCTAACCTGTCAAAAGCCAGACCCAGCTGTTTCAAACAGAAAACATCAACACATATTCCACAAGAAAATTACTAAACAGTGCTTCCATTACAAGGCACAAGATTTGGATTTTCCTTACTGGTGCATTCCAATCCGAACAGAAGACATCAAAACCTGTCATTTAACAGAGTGAAGTTTTTACTCTTCCAGTAGGTAAAATAATTCACCAAACTGAAGGTGCCTATTAATGCTGATTCAGAGAATCCTGCACTAATCCTGGGAATAGTGTTTTGTTTAAATTAAACATAACCAATAATTGCAAGCCTCTGATTTATGTACCAAGTAACAGAAACTGCTATTTCAGATCTGAGCACTTGTCCAGTACCTTGTTTCTTACAATGAACAGAAGCAGTTGCTTCTGAGGATGATGCAAGTTCTCAATCAGAGATATATATGATGTAATAAGTCTCTTTACCACTCTTAAATCAGTGGTTGGCTTATGCCTGGAAGCTTGAATGTTTATATCTTTTATAACTGTGGATATTCCCATAATCCATATAAATGTGTATTCCTTTTTTTGAATCCCACTAACTTCATGGATCTAATGATATCCTGTGGCAGTTAGTTCTATACACAAGTTATGTATTTTATAAAAACAGTGTTTCCATTAATCATTTTTAATTTCTTTTATTTATGTTTGAATATTCCTTGTTCTTGTGTTCTGAAAAGGCAAATAGGAGCACTTGATTTACCATCTCAACATCATTAGAAACATTTGATCCATCTCCTTCTATCATTCATTATTTTATATACTTCTATCATGTCCTCTCTTACTCATTTCATCTCTGAACTAAACACGAGTCTTTGAAAATCTCCATATCTCTAAATAATTTTTATAGACTCTTTCTACATATATCTATCTTACTATTTCTGTGACCTGAGCAGAGCTTTTATATTAGCTGTCCACATTCACCTCTGGATCTTTTTCCTTGGGGCTTAGACTGAAAATAGAATTAGCAATGAGTAGTTCAAATTATTCTTTCCAATTACTTTGCATTTGTCAGCAGCTTAATTTCATATGTCACCATGTTGCCTACTCATCAAGATTTTATGTCTTTTTGAAATCCTCACATTTTTCTCTAGGTCTGACTATCTGTTATATTTTAGTTCACTCCCTTTTCCAGATCATTAAAAAGTATCGTACACAACACCAGTCTCACTACCAAATGTTGGAGCACCCTGCTGTTAATCTGTTACATTACTGAAAACTCAAAGGCTTTTGAAAATTCAGATGAATTATACGTGCTATTTTCCCTTTTAGCATGCATAAGGTTTTCTAGCTGATTTTCCTTTACTAAAGCCTTTTGTCTACTACTAAAGTTTATCCTTGTCATATCATGTTCATAGCCCTTTCTTGTATGAACATAAACCTCAGAAAATTGTGTAGATCTATATTAGAGAAAATGTTTAAAAATTGTTAAATGTTAAAAAAAATTTTTTGTAATTGTACTTTAACATGGGGCTGCCTTGCTTACATAAAAAAGACATTTAACCTTTGGTAATCCTATAGAAATTAGCCTTGACAAGGAGGACTGAAAACATTTATTCATTAAAGTCGTCATCGTCAGTGTCATCTCCGTCAAGGGCACCACTGCTAGACATAAACAACAAGAGTTCTCTAGCACTTTAAAGACTAACAAATTTATTTTTTGCAGGCATAAGCTTTCGTGGGCTTTAACCCACTTCGTCAGATGCAGGGAATGGAAATCAGATAGGTGGTCTGTATATATATATATATATACAGTCAAGGGGAAGGTACTACAATGGGTGGGGCAGGTAATACCAAAGTCCACACAGTTAGAGTAACTGAGGCCTATTTGCAACCATTGATTAGAAGGTGAGAATGTGTGAACAGTGACAATTACTTCTTGTAATGAGATAACCATTCCAAGTCCCTATTCAGACCCAGTCCGATCGTGTCAAGTTTGTAGATCAGTTCTAGCTCTGCAGTTTCTCTTTAAAGTCTTTTTTTGAAGTTTTTTTGTTGAAGTATGATAACTTTGAAGTCAGCTACAGAGCGTCCTGGGAGATTGAAGTGCTCACCAATTGGTTTATGGGTGTTTCCATTTTTTATGTCTGATTTGCGTCCATTTATTCTTTTGCGTAGTGACAGTCCGGTTTGGCCAATGTACATGGCAGAGGGGCATTGCTGGCACATGATGGCATATATTACATTAGTAGATGTGCAGGTGAATGAGCTCCTTATGGTGTGGCTGATGTGGTTAGGACCTGTGATGGTGTCACTAGAGTCAATGTGTGGGCAGAGCTGGCAACAGGGTTTGTTGCAGGGATAGGTTCCTGGCTTACTGTTTTTGTTGTATGATGTACGGTTGCTGGTGAGTATTTGCTTCAGGTTGGGGGGCTGTCTGTAAGCAAAGATAGGTCTGCCTCCCACGGCTTGAGCAAGTGAGGGATCATCTGCTAGGATAGGTTGTTGATCCTTAATTATATGTTGGAGAGATTTATGCTGGGAGCTGTAGGTGATGGCTAGTGATGTTCTATTGTTTTCTTTATTGGGTCTGTCCTGTAGTAGGTGACTTCTGGGGACTTGTCTGGCTCTGTCAATTTGTTTCTTCACCTCTCCAGGTGGGTATTGTAGTTTTAAGAATGTTTTATAGAGATTCTGTAGGTGTTTGCCTCTGTCTGAGGGATCGGAGTAAATCTGGTTGTATCTTAAGGCTTGGGCTGTAGACAATGGATCATATAATGTGTCCAGGGTGGAAGCTGGAGGCATGAAGATATGTATTGCGGTCAGTTGGTTTTCGGTATAGGGTGGTATTAATATGACCATCCTTTATTTGTATTGTAGTGTCCAGGAAGTGGATTTCTTGTGTGGACTTGTCCAGGCTGAGGTTGATGGTGGGGTGGAAATTATTGAAATCCTGGTAGAATTCTTCAAGGAACTCTTTCCCGTGGGTCCAGATGATGAAAATGTCATCAATGTAGCGTAGGTAAAGAAAAAATGCCTGGGGACGAGTTGTGAGGAAGCAGTGTTCTAGGTCAGACATAAAAATGTTGGCATACTGTGGGGACATGTGGGTGCCCGTAGCCGTGCCACTGAATTGAAGGTATAGATTGTCTCCAAATCTGAAGTAGTTGTGAGTCAGGACAAAGTCACAAAGTTCAGCTACTTGGTATGCCATATCATCAGAGAATATGTTCCTGATGGCTTGTAGTCCATCTTTGTGTGGAATGTTGGTGTAGAGAGCTTCCACATCCATAGGGTCTAGGATGGTATTTTATGGGAGATCACTGATAGATTGTAGTTTTTTCAGGAAGTCAGTGGTATCATGAAGATAGCTGGAAGTGTTGGTGGCATAGGGCCTGAGGAGAGAGTCCATGTAGACTGAGAGTCCTGCTGTGAGAGTGCCAATGCCAGAGATGATAGGATGTCCAGGATTTCCAGGTTTGTGGATCTTGGGTAGTAGATAGAATAACCCTAGTCGGGGCTCAGGTGGTGTGTCTGTGTAGATTTGTTCCTGTATTTCTTTAGGGAGTTTCTTAAGTAGATGTTGTAGTTTCTTTTGGTATCCCTCAGTGGGATCGGACAGTAGTGGCTTGTAGAATGTGGTGTTGGAGAGTTGTTTGGCAGCCCCATGTTCATAATCCAATCTATTTATGACAATGGCACCTCCTTTGTCTGCCTTTTTTATTATAATGTCAGAGTTATTCTTGAGGCTGTGTATGGCGTTGCGTTCTGCTTGGCTGAGGTTATGAGGCATGCAATGTTGCTTGTCGACAATCTCAGCTTGTGCACGTTGGTGGACACACTCTATTTAGAAGTCTAGTCTGTTGTTACAACCATCAGGAGGAGTCCATGCAGAATTCTTCTTCTGGTAGCATTGGTATGTAGGTATCTGTTGGGTAGTATGTTAAGTGGTGTGGTGGAAATATTCCTTGAGTCAGAGACAGCAAAAGTAGGCTTCTAGGTCACCACAGAATTGTATTTTGTGTGGGGCTGATAGGGCAGAAAGAGAGTCCTCGAGATAAGACAGACTCTTCTACTGGGTTAAGTGTATAGATGGATAGATTTACAATATTGTTGGATGAGTCAAGGGTATCACAGTTGTGGTCTCTTGTGGCATGTAGGAGTTTGCATAGTTTAGAGTCCTCTTTCTTCTGTAGAGAAGAAAAGTGAATGTTGTAAATGGTCTGTCTAGTTTTTGTAAAGATCAACCACATTGAATTTTCTGTGGAAGTTTGGCTTTTCGTGAGATTATCCAGCGTTAAGAGTTCTTTCTTGACTTTTTTTTTCCTGTTTGCTGATTAGGTGGTTCTGAAGTTTTTTTGAGAGTGTGTGACACAATATCTCACCATAGTCTGTAAAATATGTCGATCGTAAGGGATTTTTCATTATCAGTCCATTTGGTATGATGCCCATTTGTTTGCACTTGGAGAGGAAGATGATGTCTATCTGTATCTGTGCGAGTTTTTTCATGAAGTTGGTAGATTTCCATTTCATATGGCTAAATTCAGTGCCTTCCATGGTGAAAAGTTCCAGAGGGGTAGCAGTGTTAGTCTGTATACTGCTAGACATGTTGTCACACTGCTCTTCATCTGTGCTACACTCACACAGCTCCATACAAGGAAGGCTGCTGGTCAAATATTTGTTGGGTGGTGAGCATCCAGTCTTTGCACATGAGCATTTCATTAGCTGCAAGATTGATTCAGAAGCATATGATATTTCACACATGTGTAATGGGTATAATCAGTCCATCCTCCAAGACTCATCCTGCCTGATGGGGTGGGTAATTTTGGTTGCACTCAATAACCCTGGAGCCATTCCATTTCTTGATAAATTTGCCCCCTGGAACTGAGTATAAATGCATCCCTTGTTGGTGGAAATGTTTCTGAATGCACTGAGCAATCACTGGGGCTAGCAAGTATGATTGGCAGAATGCATATGCAAGCTGTTCACTCTGGTACCTTGTACAGTGCTGAATTTATGACTGACCATGTTGGAATGCATCTTTTACCTGAAATGATGTGGTATGGTATGTCCTGGGTGTCTAGATCATTTGAGGTATGTCTTTTATCTCTTCAGCTGAAGCTACACACAATGATTTTTCACCTCTGGAGTGCATCCCCATTTTGCCCAATAACCAAGTGAAGTCAAGGATAGTGAATATAGAAAACTCTATTATAGTCACTAACTGCTGCTTCATTGAAAACAGTACTTCTTGGCTTCAGAGTTTTTGGACCTTGGTAGAAAAGTGAGTCAGGAAGCTCCTTGAAGGAATGGTTCTTTGCTGGTCCGGACAGCATTTGAGGATGAGACTTCCCACTAGTATACTCGTGATAGAAAACCATAACAGTAGCATGAAGGATACCTTTGACATCTGCTGTATCTTCAAGGAAGTCTAAGTTATCAGTAGTACAAAATATAAGCCTACTGTTGATGACATTTGGAGGGATGCACAACCCTTGATTCAGTTCCATGCAGTGAAGAACTTTGTTTGCAATTGCAGTTTGCAGGCAGAATACTTCATTGCAGTCAGTGGAGAAACCAATGTTGTGCGTAAACTGCATGAGGAATTTGATGTGGGTTTTGGAATTAATTGTTGAACCAACAGCCACTTGTAATGGTAGGTTACGCATATGCTGCACAGTTGATGTGTATATGTTGGAAACCTGCCTTTCATTCAAGAACTTGTACATGAGGCTTTCCAATACAATGGCAGCCTTGTGCTCCACTTGCTTACTGTCATACTCACTGGTGATGAAATTACTGCAATCACCAATGCATCCAGTAGAGAAGTAGTACAGGTCACACAATATTGTTATTAGCCCACATGCTGCAGGACAAAAAGCTTCTCCACAAAAAATTAGCAGCTGCAGACTGTCTTAATATTACAATTGACATCAGTGCTTTCTTCCACATTTGATAGAGCCAGATCTTTTACAGCTTTTAAGGACATGTGTTATATTTCAATTCTACAGATAAGATTTCCAAAAACTACATCCATATCTCACAGTTATCTTCAAATAAATGCTTTAAGAGTCTTTCTTCTAAGCACTTGTTCCTCTTGAGTCCCATTCAAAGCACGTACTTCTCTGCACCTAGTCTCTGCATCATGTATTGATGCCACTTTCCCACCCATTAGAGCCTCTGCAAGGCAATTTATGAAATCCAGCTGAGTTGCCGTTTGCAGTAGTAAAATGAGTATTTTTTTCTGTTGGCTTTACCTTTTGACCAATCCATTACATACAGGATATTGGAACAATTTTTATAGTGGGGGTGCTAAAAGCCATTGAACCTAAGTGTAAATGCTGTATATAATGGAAACCACTTCAAGTCAGGGGCCTGGAACACCACCTGCACCTTCAGTTCCAGCACCTATGATTACATGTATTCTTGGTGTAGGATTCAGTGTGATACACAATGTTGTATGTGTGGGCATCTTTTTGATAAATGCACCCACTTAATTTTATTTTCCATGCAATGTTCAGGAGAGCTTTACAACCTAAATCCCTAGGAACGCATTCCTTATATGTTTCCCAAGATAAGACAAATAAGGGATTCCAGGCAGACCCATCACATCAGGCCACAGCATTCTTACTGAAGGAATATCAGGACTCCTAGAAACCATCCTCAAACCACTCACTGCACAAAGGCCTAGCTTCTTCCAGGACAAAACCAACTTCCTTTAGAAACTCTGCAACATTAACGACCTCCCACAGAACGCCATCCTTGCTGCCATGGATGTCACTGCCCTGCACACCAATATCTCTCACAATGATGGAATTGCTGCCCTGACTCAAATATTTACAAGATAATGGCCAACCCTCAAACATCTACTCCAAACACATTAACAAACACATCCATTTTATCCTTACCTGTACAAATTTTACATTTAACATCAAACCATGGGAACAGCCATGGATACAAGGATGGGCTCCCCAATATACCAACTTCTTCATGAGCCACCTTGAAGAAAAATTTCGGAACAAATTCACCAGAAAACCAACATTATACCTGAGATACATCAATAGTATTTTCATCCTTTGGACAAAGGACTTAAACGCCCTCATAGATTTCCACCACAACTTCAACGACCATCACCTATCCATTAAACTGTCTCTAGAACACGCCCATATTAGCATCAACTTCCTGGACACCCCAATCATCATCAATAATGGAAATCTACAGACAAGCATATACAAGAATCCTATGGATCACCACCCGTACCTTCACAGATCCAGTCACCACAACCGACACACCAAAACCTGTTATCCAGGCACTCAGATACCACAGAATATGCTCTGAGGAGAAAGTCCAGGATATACACCTTAGTAAACTTAAAACCACCTTCACTAAACAAAGATGCTCCACCAGAGAAGTAGATTTGTATTGTGGAATGGGTCAGCGAAATACCATGAGAGAACCTGCCTCGATACAGAAATAAAACCTCCTGTGACTGCACACTTCTAGTTGTCACCTACCACCCCACACTGGAACCCATTTGGGGTATCATGAAAGATTTACCACCCATACTCAGTGGGGACCATATCCTTGTCATTTAACCCCATTACTATTTTTCCTGACTGCTTTTTTTCTTTGTTATTTAGAGGTAGGCATACTTTCTGTGACTCCATTATGATATACTTAAATAGCTGCCATGATGAGTCTAAGGATTGTAATGTGTTCTTTACTTCAGAGTCCTCTTTACTAGATTCCCTCCTTTGGATGAGCTTAATCATGACTGTAGTCAGTATTGCTCAGTGTCTCAACTATAGTTACTTGTTTTACTTAAGACTCAATTGATTGTGTGCACCCTTCTGTGTGCATGAGAACTATTTGTTCCATCGTGCAATCATTTAAATTGTCAAGAAATTGATTTTTTAAGCCTTACTTTAGTGTGATATATGGACCACTTTACATGTGGGCATGACGTCACCCATTATTACTGCTTTATTATGCCTCTTTGATCTCCCTTGATATTGTGTACTCAGTGGATGAGATTCTAACCCCATCTTCAGCCTCTTCACATCAGGTAAAAGGGGTGGAGCAGCTTAAAGAGGTTTTAAAAGTTTCCGTTCCAGCCAGGAGAGAATTCTCTTGCTGCAAGAAGATGATGTCTTCCTCCTACAAGCTGTCTTCTGGAAGCTCTGGAGTATGAGGCATGCCAGGGATTAGCTAGGAGCAGGAGGGGCTTGTTAGGGATGGGGCTGCAGCATATAGTGATTCCAGGACACACCGATGTCTATTGGCAGTCAGGGACCTGCTACAGTAATTGAGACAGGCCACCAGGGCTAAGTTATGTTGGGGGCTATGTCAACTTCTGAAGCATCCCAGGATTGGGAGGGTGTAAAGATAACCTAAGAAAAGGGGAATTAATTGTCTGTAAGCTAAGAGATTTGTGCATTTTCTTTTAAAGTTGCAGCACAGAGTACCACCCAATATATTTTTCTTGATAGTATAATCCTAATAATTGATCTGGTGTAGCCCCTTACCAGTTGGGGGCTTGATAGAAGCAGCTCCCAGCACCTCTTACAGACAAGAACACAGAGCAGAGACTGTGGGAACTGAAATAAGGATTTCTTGCCTCCCCTCTGCTTGAGAGGCAGGAACTCTCTGGGGGCCAGACCCTTGGACAAGTCAGGCACCCAGTTGCAGGTCCCAGATAGCCTGCATGTGGCTAGGAGTCCCCACTTGTGAGCTGAGCACAGACAGGGACAGTTTGTGGGGACAGAACTGGCTGCAAAGTGACAGATTACAGCAGCCATAGGGGAAGGCAACCTAAGGATTGCTCAGTGCAGCAGAAAGTAAGATGCTGTTTTGTCTCTGTCAGCTAGAGGACTTGAGACTGACCCAAAGCCAATAGCTCCATGGGGAAAAGACTGAATCCTCTCAGACTACAGTGTCAGTGAGGACTGCCTACCTCTTCCACCCAAGCCTGGTAGGCTTTCCCTGCATTGGAAACCAGGGGTGGCCACCTCTGGAGGCCACTAAAGACCTACTCCGACCAAAAAGAAGAGCTATCAGTTTCCCAGCAAGAGACACTAGCCCTTTTAATTGTTCTCCAACTCCACCAACCAACTATAGCCTGTGTGGAGACTTGGGGCATTTTTGTTATTTTTACTTAGTTTGTGGGCATTTAGTGTTTGTTGCTGTGGGATTGGTTGGTTATTCATTTGTATGACATCCGTACTTCCTTTACTTGCTCCTTTCCCCTTTTTTAATTTACCCCGTCCTTTCCAGGACTAGAACATTGTTTAACTGTAAATGTTGGTCCTTGATTTCCTATACTTATAAATTGCAATGTCCTAGACATCACAGGATTATCTCTTAGTCACCAGTCACTAGGTGGAGGCACTGAGTGCAAAGAACCCAGGGCTGATGGTTTTCTAAGGTAGATTGTTAAGGATCTAAAGTGGGAGAAATAAGCAGTTCTACCATACACTCCAATCTGTATGATAGCAATGTTACTAACCTCTACATGTGAGCATGTCTCATCTGAGATCAACCTTGTCTTTTGCAGATTCCTGCATGATAAGGATATAAAAGTTGCTAGAGGTTCAGGTTCCAAAAAATAAAACATTTGGGGTCCCTCCAGACAATCACAGATATGACCTTTAATTCCTGATTTGATCATAGACTTTTCCCAGCACAAATAAACCAAAACAAACAAACAAAACCTCAAACACTTCCACTCTCAATACTGTTTGGCCTCCTGTACTTTTACTCACCTTACATGCTCCCAGAATCACCTGGATGCTTCCTTATAACATACACATATATTTGAAATCTTCCCTGATATCAAATGGGTGATCTCAAATTGTGAAAAATTCATTCTTTCCTTCTGGGGCAGCTTTGCTGAGTGGACCGTCCTTGGGCCAGGGAACCCAGGCTTCTAGGACATGGAGTTGGGAGCATGGGAATCCAGAAGTGTGCTACCAAGTGCCAGGGTATGTGGCTCTGAGGCAGTTCTGTCATGTGAACTGCCTAAGATTGGGGATTCTAGGACTTCCAGGCCCTCAGCCTGACTGGCATTTCAGGCTGCCAGCTGGCCTGGGAGTCTGGAAGCCCTAGTATCTTTGGTCCAAGGCAGTTTACATGGCAAGCTGCTGAGTGAAACTGTCAAGGATATCAATTTTCACTTAGCAGTTCTCAGGGTTATTGGCAGCAAAATTAATTTCAGAAACACCATGTCTTTTTTGGAATTCTGATTTATGGGAAATTTCAAAATAGCAAAATTTCCTGTGAACATGAACTGTTATGTTTTGGCCAGCTCTATTTGTATAGTGAACTGGGTGATATTGCAAGTGCCGTGATAAGGCTAACTACTTGCAAACTGCAATTGTAAACATTTAAAAAACAATCACTGTAGTCAGCCCTTGGCTACCTTCATATGTTCCTTCTCTCCTGAGTTTGTACATTGTTTGTTCTCAGGTCTCTCACATGTTTCACTCTCCCTATTGTTTGCCTTCAGTACTTCTTTTATGGTACCCTATATACATGGAACTTATAGACTTTCTTGCTTCTTAACTACCAAATGCTTTTTCTATCATTCTCCCAGTTTCTCCTTTAAATCCTCTTCTTCCATGAATCCTACGTACACTAGTTTCTCAACAATGATTTCTTCTTTACCTGAACTGCAAGGAAAAAGGGTCATGTGACTAAAGCATAGGCTTGGGAATCAGCAGATGTGGCTTCCATTCCTCGCATTGCCACAGATTTCTTGAGTCACATGACTTCTTTGTATCTCAGTTTCCTCATCTGCAAAATAGGGGTAATAATGCTGTAACTACGGTACCTATCCAGTAGACTTGTGTGGAGAAAGGTAGTTCTATTTCACACGAGACTTCAATATTTTGAAATTTGATTTTGTTCTGATTAGGAATGAAAATTTTTAAATGAAAAATTTTGAAAATCTCTCTGTCACAGATTCCAGGGCAGTCCATCTGGATGACTTCCTTGGAACTGCAGACTATAGAAGACCTGTGGTCCCTGATTCAGGAGCAGTTCACTTTGCTGGCTTCCTCTGAGCTATGGAACCTGGGGCCCCAACTCTGGGGCAGACTTTCTGTCTGGAGGCCCCGGGACTGTGAAGCAAGCTGGCAGGAAACTAGACAGGTTTCAAAAGTTGTCTGGCAGGCAAGGTTCTGTTGGAATTTTGTTGAAATAGAATGATCTACACAGAATGTTTTGATTTTTTGATTAATTTTGACAGAACTGTTATATCAAAATTCTTCTGACCAGCTCTACTCCCAGAGCTGCTATGAAACTTAGTTAATTAATGTGTGTAAAATCGTGAGATTTTACAGTTCCTTGTATTTGTGTTAAAAATATCCCATGTCATTTTGTCTAAATGTAGGAACATCCTATCCATACCTTTGACTTCTTGGATGTACAGTTGTGCACCATAATTTGTGGAAAGTGTCCTCTTTCATTGAATCATAGAAATGTACAGCCAAAAGATACCTTGAGAAGTCACCAAATCCAGCCGCTTACATTGAGGTAAGATGAAGTAAACTTAGACCATCCCTGACAGGTGTTTGTCCAGCCTGTTCTTAAAAACGTCCAGTGATGGGGATTCTGCAGCCTCTCGTGGAAGCCTATTCTGTAGCTTAACTATCCTTGTAGTTAGAATTTTTTTCCTAATATCTAACCAAAATCTCCCTTTCTGCAGATTAAGTCCATTATTTCTTGTCTTGCCTTCACTGGACACAGAGAACAACTGTTTGCTGTCCTCTTTATAACAGCCCTTAACATACATAAAAACTGTTATCAGGTCCATCCTCAGTCTTCTTTTCTCAAGACTAAACATGCCCAGCTTTTTCAACCTTTCTTCATAGGTCAGGTTTTCTAAACCTTTTATAATTTTGATTGCTTGTCTCTGGACTCTTTCTAGTTTGTCCACATCTTTCTTAAAGTGTGGGACCCAGAACTGGACTCAGTACTCCATCTGAGATCCTCACTACTGCCAAGTAGAGTGGGACAATTACTTACCATGTCTTGCATATGATACTCCTCAACAAATCCCAGAATTAGATTAGCCTCTTTTACAATTACGTCACACTATTGACTCACCTTCAATTTGATCCACTATAATCCTTAGATCCTTTTAAGAAGTACTACCACCTCGCCAGTTATTCCCCACTTTGTAGTTGTGGATTTGGTTTTTCCTTCTTAAGTGTAGTACTTTGCCCTTGTCTTTTATTGAATTTCATCTAGTTGATTTCAGACCAATTTCCAATTTGTCAAGGTCATTTTTAATTCTAATCCTGCCCTCCAAAATGCTAGTAATCCCTATCATTTTGGTGTTGTCTGCAAATTTTATATGCATGTTCTCCATTCCATATGCAAGTCATGAATTAAAATATTGTATCATTGAATGATACTAGATCTAGGACAGACCCTATGGGACCCTACTAGGTACGTCCTTCCAGTTTGACAATTGATAACTACTCTTTTAATATGGTCTATCAACCAGTTTTGCACACACCTTGTAGTAATTTTAACTAGACTGCATTTCCTTATTTTTCTTATGAGAATGTCAAGTGGGATTGTGTCAAAAGCCTTACTAAAATCAAGATATATCATGTCTACAGCTGCCCCCCATTCACTAGGCCAGTAACTCTGTCAAAGAAGGAAATTTAGGTTGGTCCTTGATAAATCCATGTTGGCTATTACTTATAATCCTAATATTCTTTAGGTGCCCGTAAAATGACAGTTTAATAATTTGTGCTGGTATGTTTCTAGGTATCAAAGTTAGGCTGATAGGTGCTATGTTTGCCCTTCTCAACATCTCTGAGACTTCACCCATCTTCCATAAATTCTTAAAGATAATTGCTAGCAGTTCAAATATTGCTTTAGCTTCATATCATACTACATATGGCATGTTTCATATCATACTCTAACTCCTATTACTCATTCCCTCTAACTTTATAGGGAGGGACCCATGTCACAATCCCATTTATAAATAATATGCTCATTATTTTCATTATTTCCCAACACAGTTTGCTCTTGCAATGTGCATTGCACTTTAACATCCAGAATACATGATCTCTGTAGAGACCTATCATAACTCCAGATTCCTGCAATAATCATCCATTAATGTATGGAATCTAGTACCTGTCTAGTCTAATTGTGTAATTGAGATGTCTGTCACAGTGCTAAACAAATGTTTGTTGACTCAAACTCTGCTTGTGCCAAAAGTATATAATGCCTGTAAATGATAGAGAATAAAAATGTTTCATTTTATGCAACATAGATGCTTGTGAGGGACGCTGTTTGAAAATCCAAATCAATTATATTTCCATGTTTTCTTTTATCCAACGTTTCCTGACGCACTGAAATAATCTGAGTAGATTAGAGCAAGGATTTCCCTTCACAAAAGTAAGGCTGGTTTGTCCTTATCATATCATGCTTATTTAAATGTTTTTTTAAATTTTTAATGATCATTCCAATCACATCTGCTGGTATTGAAATGAGGCTTTCTGATCTTTAATTTACAAGATCACCTCTAAGACCTTATTGAAAGATAGATAGGTATCTGTACAACACTTGCAACCCTCTATCTCTTTGGTATAGTAGCTGATTTTTAATAGAAGCTGCATATTTTTGCTAATCCACTTAATTCTTAAATTCCTTAAAAATTCTTGGATGAATACTGTCCAATACTACTGCCAGGACAGTGTTTAATGTATTAATTTGTTACAGAACTTCTGTTTGACACTTCAGCCTCAGAGTCTCTCATCTATATTTTCTCAATATTCTCTTTGGTGCTCAATCCCTTGAAGAATTATGCTCTTAGGAAGGGTGACCCATGAATTTTGATCCTGAAATCCTGTTGCATACAAGATTAATGAATGTATATTCACATCACCTGCAGATATGATATCTCCAAATAAATCCCTCTCCTGATCTGTTACACATTTTTCAGAAAGGGTTACAACTCATTGACCCTAAAGGCTACACAAATGGCAAAAAAGGCTAAATGAAAATAATTGTAAGAAACACTAAAATCTGTGCACTGGACAGTCTCATCTGCCTTTAGTCAATGCTTCCAATAATTCTCAGATTTAAGTAGAATTTTAAGATTTAAAATAGATTGATACCCAGATAGGTGTGTGGCATTGTTTGTTTGTTTGTAAAGTTGGCCATCATGAAATTGAGGAACTGATATAATGAACTAGAGCCAGTTAGGAGTGTAAGTAGACAAGGCATTTCAACCTGGACCCACACCACATCTCTTATTCAATCTTTCTTGAACGAGCATTGTGTCAGTTCTGCAATTTGCAAGAAAATGTGGAAACCATGCCAGTATCTACTAAAAATGAGGATAAGACCATCAGACTGATTTCCATTTATGACCTAGAACCCATCCCAGTAGCAATTCTCCAAATTTGTAGTTATAAAAAAAAAACCCAAACAAGAAAATGCACAGAAAACACACCTACTTCTTCTATACATGAAGGTTTAAATGTTAATTATTTAAACTACCTTCAGTTCTCTTTGTCTTCTGTCCTGCTTACAACCCTGCTCCTCTTCCAGGTATGCCTTTCACTTAGATCTACCACCTCTTCCTTTGCCCCAAGTCACCTCTTTCAAAATTTTCCTCAAAATGCAGTTTTGGACATCTTTTTACTATTAACTATTTACTCCACTGTCACATCTAATTGTATTAAAAGTACAAAACATACTGTTTTTTGTTTATTTTTTTGTGTAACAACACATAAATCTCATAAATCTTTCCTCAAAGCAATTTCCCCTTTCTCTGTGCTTTTCTGATGTTCCACTTTACTTTTTCCCCTAATATCTTCCCATCCCCATGAACCGGTTATTTTCCATTGTGTTAACCATCTAACAGAGCCTGGTTGTCTTTTGCTGGACAATATTCTGCACATCAGTTGGGACTCAGGACCCATTGTGCTCAGTACAGTGTAAACACACAGGAAGACATGGTCCCTGCCCCAAAGATCCTAAATTCTAATCTGAAACAAAACAAGATGCAGTAAATGAGTGTGGGAGAGAAGGAAGTGGGAGGGTGTAGGATAAAGTTAACCGTAATAAAATAATGAGATTACATCAGTTAGTTTTGTGCAAAACTTCTTGGTTCTAAATAATTTGAAAGTATTTTCTTTTTTTACAGATGAATGAAAAAGTTAATTAAATAAGATCCGCTATCCATGGCTGTCACTCAGCCTACTTTATGTGGCCAAGGATATACCAGCTAGTCCCAGAAATCCTACAATTTTTGTGTTCCTTGTTTCATTATTCATACTAAAATCCTTAACACCAGAAGCCCTTTATTTGCTTTCCAAAATACTTTTCCTCAATTCATCTGTAAACATAATAGCTACATATAAAAACACTATTTAATCTGTCACATCATAGCATCTTTGGAATTGCCCTGACATACTGTTTAAATATTCAGATCCTCTTTTAGATTCCAGGTTCTTTTAAAGAAATTATTGTAAAATTTTCAGCCTCAAGGATGAAAGTTTTGGAAATTTGTAAGCAACTGAATCACAGATGTGAAAGAGTCAGGCAACCTTAACAATAGTTTTTACAATAGCTGCTGCTAAAATAGTGTTTTAATCCCCTTTTAGGAGTATACTGGGTTTTATGCAAATACATACCCCATAAAATGACCTTCAGATAAAGTTCAGGTCACCCACTATATCTTTTAACATTTTTTTCATAAAGCCTTTGCCCTATCCTGCTATCATTTCACATAGAGAATTTCTTATTGAAATCATGGTCACACAAACATCCTTAACTGTGTTTCATGCCACTGCTAACCTCTCAAGTGCCATGTAGCATAGCCTTCAAATCTATGCTGTAGGTAGTCTTACATAAATCTGCTTTAAACAACTTAGAGTGAGTTTTTAGATGTTCTCGGACACCTTGTATTTAGAAAAAGTTATGATATTAGCACAGTTTGTATGTAGAATGCAGTAAATGTGTACTTCTGCACACTGACTTTATGACTGCTCCAAAATGCTTTTTTTCAGCACTATTCTACTCTGTGATAGTCCCAGAGTTTGGAGCATGGGAACCTTGTACATGTAGTTATGTATCTAAGAGCATTTGTACCTTGGTTGATATGTCCCCAATATGTATATTTTTGATTCCTAAATTCACCAAGTATGTGATTTCTCTGTACTGTGTGTGGCTCCAACTAAAGTAGTAGCCATTTGAATTTTTAAGTGCTGTTTAGTTTCAAAAGATAAGTATGCAATAATTTAAAAATTAAAGGTATGGTAGTACAGTATTGTAAGAAGTAACTGATAAAGCAAACTTGGGTACATTAGAAATTTCAGGTTTTGTTCTGTTGTAAGAGATCACT
The DNA here is from genome assembly GCA_007922155.1 of Mesoclemmys tuberculata. Taxonomy (NCBI): domain Eukaryota; kingdom Metazoa; phylum Chordata; order Testudines; family Chelidae; genus Mesoclemmys; species Mesoclemmys tuberculata. The sequence goes on along the minus strand of ML675629.1, from coordinate 21,534,788 downwards.
GTAATTTTTTTTTCTTTTTTTTTTTTTTTTTTTTTTTTTTGCATAGTGATTTTTTTTTAATCTTAACTCCAATTTAAGTGTTTGCCTGTAAATATGCTTGTGGCTTTTTTGAAAAGTTTGGAATCACTCAGTGAGAGGAGTCAGTGAGGAGCTTGTAAATTGTCCAAGTTCTTCAGCAGAGCATTGGAACTTCACAGGGACTCCTGTACAGCTTCCAAACTCTGCATGAATAGAACTCAGTTTTCCCTAGACCACTGCCATCTTCTTATATATCTCTGTCCCTTTTGCTTGTTAGCAGGTCAGCCCTTTCTGCCCTGTGTGACGTGTTCCTGTCTGCTCACCTAAGACCACACCCGGGTATGGTTTCTCTTGTCTTGGTCCCATGTGAATTTTAAGCTGCCTATCTCAGGCACTGTGGCAAGGTGCACTTACAAAGTTTGTATAGAGTCATGTGCACATTACATGGAGAAAGTTATGCTCCCTCTTCTCTGGATGCACGCCTTAGAAGTGCTACTGGTCATTTTGACATATGCCAGTTCACTAGTGAACAACTCCCTAGATATGCCTTTCTCCATTTCAGAATAGGTCCTATACACTATATCTTGCCAAGGTTCATTGAAAAGCATATTTCAAGTTGCTAGACAGCTCATTTTGCAGACAAAAAAAATTATAGGAATTTTCAAAACATTATTTTTTCCACATCACATTTCTCAAAGATAGCTGGTTTGAAATCAGCTCCAAGTCTATAAAACTATTATAACAGTAATAATGATCTCCCGGCCACAGACCACACATGCAAAATTTGACACCAAAAGGAACTTTCTTGAGGATTTCCGAAAGGGAACCAAAATCAAGCATATTCTAGAAGTTAGCCTCAGCTTTCGCTATGGAGAAACTTCTCACATCTCCATATCAATATTTTAATTTTTTTGCTTTTATTGCAGCAGCTAGGGAAGTACCCTAGCAGTTGAGTCTGTCCTTCCCCCTCCAAGATACTTGACACTTTGCATTGCCTTCTCTCATATTTCATACTTTGCCCACAGCACTTTGCAACAGCATGTGTACACCCATCCTTTTTATCAGTTCTGTTTGTTCTCTTCAATTTTCATCACAGTAGCAACAGAAATTAGAGCTAATAGGTACACTTCCTCTTATTTGGTGAGGATCGTGATGCTATTTCCCTGTGTACTATGCATTTGCTTACTGGATGAATGGTAAGTAATGTCAGTTATGTCCACAAAATATATGTGCACAAAACAGATAAATGTGTACCAACTTTGTATGAGCTAATATGTGTCTATGTACACATAACTATTGCCAGATGAACTTTAGATGCCTATTTGAAACCATGATTCTGAAATTGTGGACTAAGACCTATGATCCTACCTGTTTAATCTCTACTAGAATCAGTCCTGCTTAACAAATGAACTAGGAAGTGCCATATTAAACAGGCTGTCATTGTGGTCCCTTGACAAAAAAGACCTGCAGGAAAGTGTTGATGCATCAGAATTCTGACTTTCTTTTTTAACCTTTGATTTTACTATTAGTGAAGTCAGTCCTTTTGAAAGCTGCTACACTGACAGCCCTGGAAATTAAAGCCCTCATTTTATTTATCTTATTATTAGAGCCTGGGCTGACAGTAGTGCAAACCTCCTCAAATGTGCCCTGCCTGCTACCCCATAGTAATGTTTCAACCCTGCCCTGGAGTAAAAACATAGTTCAATTTCCATGTTCATTCAAACCCTGGTCCTTTTACTGAGGACAAGGATGTCAATTCATGCTACCTGGGATTTATTTTTGTGATGTGGACTACTGTCCACTAAAAACTAGACCAACCTGACATCTGATTTTATGTAGATTACCAAACAACTGACAGACAGTATCAAAATTTAGTCATTACCAACCTAAGCCAGATTCAGAGTGACCATTTAGAGCTGTCCATACTCTTTAGCCATTCAGTCCCCTATTAGTTAATATTTCTAATAGAGCATTTCAGTAAAAGGAGCTCTATTTGTAATGACTAAAGAGTGAACTAGCTCTTTTATTGAGAGCCATATATACACCTCTCTTTTATTCATGCATATACTGTAAGTTTACACATCATTTTACGAACATGGACAAACTCTGGTACACTGGTGCCAGGAAAATGGAAAGCAAAGTTACTCTTCTGAAGCTGCTGGAGATACTCCAGATATACCAGTGTAAGAGTTGGCAGAATTTGTCACATTGGCCTTTTCTACACTGGGAATTTCCAGCAGTTCTAGCCCCACTGTTGCTCAACCAACGCTAGTGATGGTGGATGAGCTAGGGAAGATCAGAGCCTTCATTAGTGCCAAGGGAGCTGCACCATTGTTGGACCTACACTGGGAGAATTGCTAGTGTCTCGGTGTAGTAGACTTAATCATATTCCCTGCAGTGAGCAGATCCATCTATGAATTAAGCTGCATTTGAATTAGATAATATTTTTAACTTTTTAACCATTGTCAGTGGACAACCAGTTAAAAACACTTTTATTTTACTGATTAATTTTTTGTGGACTAGCAAAATCTTAGTTAGGAATCAAAACACTGTTAACCAATTACGGTCGTTAAAATGTGAAAAGGTGTGATTTTCTGTTATGGATATAAAGTATGTACTGTACTTAGCCCACAAAGTCATTTTTTGTCAACAAAAGATCACCAATAAAATGGGAATTCTTAGAAACAATCCTACAGATATGAGGGACTTTAAAAGCAACAATGATGTCTGATTCCTAAAGAAGCGCAGGAAATGAAGCAATCAAATCCATGTAAGAAAGCATCATTACAACAATTTCTACAAGATATTAATGGGATTGCTCACCCAAGCAGGATTTGGCCTCATTTGTAAACTTTAACATTTGGCACATGGATGAGCGGGTTGGTATTCTTGGACTTGAAATTAATCTGATCACATACAATTTTATTACAGAACCAAAATCTATTTGCTCCGCAATAGAAGGAATTGCTTTATTCAGTGCAACATGATATTGTTTAGATAGCAAAGTTCCAGTTAAGAAAAATAACCATTATTCGTAATGAACAAATGTTGCTATATAGAGTACACTTTGGTGAAAATTTATTTTCTTCAGATAAAAAAATCTTTCCACAAAACCAATCTTTTAGGTAACTAAAAATAGTTTAAATGAACATTTTGGCACATTCTAAATCAGTAATGCTCATTTCGCAGGCCAGACCCACTCCCATTGAAGTCAATGGAAGCTGAAAAGTTTGGGCATGCTGTTTGATCTACCGAATATCACCCTGTATGCAAACAGTGTGTAATCAGGTACCATCCTGCTGTACCTGAACAGATAGTACTCCCATTGTCTCCCAGATTTCATCTGAAAGATGCAGGTGTAGTCATAGCTATTTCTAAAGCATGACCTTGTATTTAGATTTCTGTTACTTTATATTCATCAAGGGAAAACACACAAGGTTCAGGTCTGGGTTCTAATCTCTGATATTTGGCTTGTCTGAAGAAGCAAATGACCCTATAATTAATATTGGGACTTCTGTCTCTTACTTCAGCATGTTAATTGTATTGATTGTTTTGTCAGGAACAGATTTTGTTTGATTATTCAGGCCCTTCGATTCGGTTATAGTTGGGTTGATTCTTAAATAGAGGAGTCAATAAAATAGCTGAATTAATTTCCTTCACCAGAATGATTCAGCTCATTGAATACTAGAATAACTAAAATTATACTTTCTCCAAAACTTCAGTGTACAGCTTTCATAGCCAAAAATGCTCCAAGCCAGCAAGTTGTTATCAGTGGAGAAGAATTTGGGATCTCTTTCAAAATGCTAATTGCTGAAGCCAAGTGACATTTTCTAAGGCTGTCAGATACAATGGAGAAACAGAATATCCCCATTGATCAGATTACTCACCAGCAATGACAGCAATGATGGTGAAAAGCACAAAGGCATTCCTCAATAGGTAACTTTTAACATCATCCTTTGTTATGCTCTGCACCTTCTTTTTTGCCTTGAGGGTACGTTTCCGGACACCTTGCTGAAAGCGCTCCATCCTACTTTCAGATCTTGGATCTTCTCCGTTACTTTTAGTCATCTATATTTTGAAAAGTGATTTCTTCTTTTAAAAGTTATTACTGTTAAAATTGCCCCAGAAAGACAGAAGACCTTCTTCCTTGGGAAGTGCAGGAGGAAACTAGAAGACAAGACATATCAAATGTCACAATAAGCTCAACTATAGAGGAATGGTCAGTCATATCTACACATGCGGGCAAATACTCTTCATATAACAATCAGACTTGGATTATTTAGATTATCTAATGGAATTGATTGTAGTATGTGGTAAATAATTGCAACATTTGACAGAATCCTGAGTTAAAAGTACAACTTTTGTTTAGATTTGTATTTCTCTGTCTGCAGGGAATGGGCTGGATTCTTCTTTAACTCTGATATAAATCAGGAGTAACTTCATTGCAGTTAATGGAGTTGTTATAATGTAAAACGGATGTCACAGGAGAATCGGATGTTGTGTGAACATAACTTTTGATCAAGCTTCATTTTCATCTATTTAGCAGCCACACGTTTATCTGAACAGAATCTGGTTATCCCACCTTTGAAATTAAACTTCTGATAAATAATATCTTTTTAAATAACAACATTCAGAATATTATGTATTTCAGATATTTCTAAATAATTTTAATGCTTTGTTCTGCACTGATTTCTCTCCTGTTACATGGCAAAACACAGCAGGAATAGTTTCTCTTACTTACTACTTAGGAGGTATGCCTTTGATAGTAACATTCATCTTTGAAGTGTGTAAACTACTCTGAACACATCTGTAAAGCATCAGAAGATGTAACCCAATTAGCTTGTTACTTCATGTTTGTTGCAAGTTCACACTACAAGAAAATATGATCTGATAAAAATCACACTACAGATTTGGCACTAAAATGGTTTAAATTTTTTTGTTTAAAAAAAGCTTTCATTAAAATAGTTGGGACACGTTAGCTAGATAATCTACTTTTTATTTCAAACATGTAATTTCTTGATGGCTTGACATTCATTTATTCTGTAATTAAATCTGCACAAAGCTATTTTGCAAAGTGGGAATCTGTTTTTCCATAATGTTGGATAACACAATTATTCCTGCTAACTATTGCAATATTCCTCTGGTGGGATCACAAATTCATGCATGAATATAGCTGGCTGCAATACTGAAATCCATTCTCCATGATATAGATTTTTTACATCTTTCTGCTTTACTACACCTATTGCCTAATTAGCTTTGCAGAAAGCATTTAGAAAGTTCAGGTTTTAGATGAGGGATTCTGAAGGGGCTATCATGTTATTTAAAAGGTAAGAAAATGTTTTTGATGGGATTTGGTTTTGCTTTTGGAGTTAAATATATAGTTTAAAACTAGTATGTTAATATACTATTCTACTTGCATTTTAACAAACTGTAATATGGTTTTTAATAAGATTATCTATACACACACATCTCCCATTCCCCCTTTCTTGTCTCCCCTTTAACAAATCTATATTTTAAACTGGAAAAAGCTAGAATAGTTAATCTTTTCTTAATTAGTTGTGTGTGGGGGGGTAGTTCTCCAGAATGAGCTAAATGTTTAAACTATTATGTATGGTATTTTTGATCTTGGAAGCCTGACCGCTGTGTGTCTGAAAGAGTTTTCTTCAGAAAATTAGTTTTCAGTATTTTGTAACAAACATCTAGATTCACCCAGCCCTTTTTCCCTCCAGGATCATTTAACACAATATCATCCTATCTATCCTTTATAAGTAAGATTAAGATCAAGAAAGAACATTCAATAGACTCCCAAAGCATAATTATATCGAATGACCTAGAAAAGTATTTTGCAAAGGAAGAGAATGAAAAGCAAAAAACACCAACAAAATAAACAAGCTCACCTTTTCAAATTCTGCAATGTTCTAGTCTCAAAAGGCAAACAACAAGGTAAATTTCCCAATAGGTACAATAGAGATAAAAAATTCAGTGAGCGAGAGAAGGAGAAGACTGACAATATGCATGCGCTCTGGATATAGCAATTTACTATCACTGCAACTTAAGAAAAGGGGAGGAGACAATTAATCCAACTCTGGGAGGGGAAAACTGAGGGGGGGAAAGCTGAGTTTCTGGAATATTGATTAGTCTTGGCACAGTAAAAACAGGGTTGCTTTCTTTGTTTTTTCCCTTTAGACCACTTTCACGCTTTGTCAGTTCAACTTCATTAGAAATGCAAAATCAGGACCCAGGAAGAATTAAAGAATGACATGCAACAGAAGGCTGGAAGTCTTTGTGATTAGACATTCCAAACCAGAATTCTGTAAAACTTAAACATAATTATATAACATTATTCCACTACCTTTCAAAAAAAGTGAAATATCTGAGCATGGTAGTACAGTGTAAGAAGGGTTTTGGTTTGGGATTCCAAGGCGTTTTCTAAACCTTAATGATAACTACTTAAGGAATCGTCTCTCTGTAGGGTGAGGAAACAGCTTTACATTTCTCAGAAGTAACTGGAACATTACTGAATAGATGAAAATATGATCAGATATAGTTCTTTGTAGTTTTCTTGTAGTTATTCAAGAAGCAAGATAACACTTGTCTGTAGTTCAGTGATTTAAACTCTTTTAGAGTAAACTCAATTCAGCAAAGAGTGTCTCAACAGCACAGAGTGTGACTAATAAAGGGAAAAGCTCAAAATATCCAGTTTTTCCTAAACAAACACCAACTCCCCCCCCACACCTGCCCCCCAAAAATGTGGGGGGGGTTTGCATTTAAAAGCTTGCACCATTGGAAGAATGTTTTGCATGCACACAAAAAAAGTATTCCTTACCTTTAATTTTAATTGCTGATTGAGTCACTGACAGATACTGGGTGATAAATCATGTTTAAATATACTAGAGACTTACATTTTAGCAGGTATCTCATGAGATTCCTGAGCTGTGATTTCCTATTCAGAATTATAGATGAAAAGTGCTAAATTTATTCTGTACTAGATGCTATTATTACTATTATTTCAGAGGACAGGACTTTCATTTAACAAGCTTTCTCTAAAGAAAAAATATAACATATCACAATCATCATACAAACCAGACAGAATAAGGATAAAGTTATTAGAGAACAAATTGAATTTGATAGGATTTGAGTTATTTGCCAAAAAACACAGCAAAGGTTTTGCTTTCTTTTTCAGGGAGTAGGTCTATGTTCACTATCTGTACTGTGCCTGTTTTCAGCTATATTCTGAATAAAATGAGAAGATCTCTATCAAAACTATATAGGGTCAATGGATAATTACTGTCTACTCTGTTTTAAAATGTTGCTTTTAGACACAAAGAATATTGGATTAAAGAACAACATTTGCAGTTAACTTAGGTTCAAATTCTGAGTAAAGAATACAGAATCTAGTACTTAGATATTTAACTTTGAGTAAAGAAAACCAACGTCAAAATTGAATTAATTTTGAACTTCCAGTGAATTGTATGAATGAATATATGGTTTATTCAGCTAAATTACCTTATAAACTATCTAATTTAATTAAAAAAGCAAAATATTCTTGACAAGTTGTGATGTTGCAAATTTGATAGCAATTTTTTTTTCAACAGTACCTGCTGTACTTTAAATTCCTGCCTAAGGGCTCCTATTTATCCCATCAATCAACAGAATGGTATTTTTTATGATGTTGCCTGAAACTGTGATTTGACCTTTTAGCTGACCTGTGGGCCTTAGTGATCTGCTTGTTTGATTTTTTTCCCTTGGAGGCTGGCAAACTTTCTGTGTAACTTCCCAAATAAGTGCTTGATCCTGTGCTCATTTAAGTCAGTGGTAAAGATCCCATTGAGCTCACTTGGAGAGGATCAGGTAACAAATCAGGTGATTTGCAAGTATTTCTTCATTTAATTTCTTACAGATATTATGAGAATGTAGTATTTTCTTGTAAAAGGAAATTAGTTTCTCATTGAAACTTAATGATAAAATGAACAATGAGCTGTCTCAAAGTTTAGCATTTTAAATTCAACCTATGATTTCAGTAATGCTCATGATTTTCTTGTTTCTGTGAAGCACTTTGAGGTACTTATGCGAAAGGTTCTATATAAATATAAAGTATTGTTATTGTTTGTATAGATACATCAAATTATTAAACAGCAACTGAGTCAATCCAGATGTAGAAAATGTAAGAGGTGGACATTAAGCATAAATAAACTTTAACCAATCTAATTTCTTGGATAATAATAATATATGTAACAGATGAGTGCATGGATCCCAGATGAAATATGCATTTTAAACATTTAAGTGTGGTAGTCAATTATTTTTTGTAAAGGTCCAAATTTCTTGATCAAGGTACAGTGAAAGTCCAGACTCCCAGAGAAAATAATACAAAAATAATAACAATAATGATAAAATAAGTAAATAAAAAAGATTTTGGGGTCCAATCAGAAGTGTTTGGCAATCCAGATTTAGCCAACAGTCTGCCTATTGACCACTCCTGATTTAAAGTGAACACATTCTTACCTCTAAGCAAGTGAACATTAGTTCTGGGTTAACTTCATAAGTTGTGGAGTTTTAGATGAGTTCATAACAGGCCTATCAAAGCCTTACTCAAATTATGTGACATCAGAAAAACTGGTATGGAAATATCATGAGAACTGGTTCTCCATATATGGTTTTTGATACATCCTGCCTCTGATCCAGTGGGACAGAATGCATTTAGCACTCCTCCATAGAGCTCAGACAACATTAGAAATGTGAGTAAGCATCATCATCAGCTACTGTACTGGTGAGGAATCTGAGATGCAAAGCGTTTACATGACCCAGCCAAGGTGACAGGGGGTAAATGGCAGAACTAGGAGACCAGTGGAGGAATCTAGCTTTCCAGTCTCTGTCTATCCACTGAATCATATTACCTTCTGTGTTGTGAGAATAGTCTCTCTTGGGGTATTTTGGCAGTTTTGCTTCTAGTCTGGGTGAGCTAAGGTAGGGGATAGGAGTTTTTCAAGGTTTGGGTTTGGTTGGAAAATTTGTGGGGGTGGGTTGTGTTAAAATCCAAATCAGTTCACCCGTCTCTGCTTATTATAGTGGATTTTAATGTATTTGGTTTTGACTGACCAGATGTGAACAATGCACTGTACTGATGATTAAGGTCCAAATTCTAATTGAGTTATAGCCAATGGCAAAATTCTTTAAAGTCAGTGGGACTGAAAGATGGCCCTTTACTCCTATGTGTTCTATACACATCTAAGAATGTTAGCATAGCCCACCTAATTCTTTATAATGACTGATTCTTTTTCTAAACAAATGCTTCAGTGTTTCTTTTTTCTAAATATTGCCAAGGAAAGAATGAAGCAGAATAAAATTTAAATTCATACAATGTCCATCTCCCTGTCTCCCCCCCCCAAAAACAAACAAACAAACAAACAAAAAAACCACAAAACAAACACGCTAAGCTTATTGTAGAACCATTCTGGGGTTTCTTTCTTGGACAGAAGGTACTATGTGATCATGTTAGAAAACATAAGGTATCCTGTAACAAAGTATACTTATACTCTATGAAAACCATATATAGTTTACCTAAGTTAACCCATGTCTTGTAAATGAACAAACAATGGCAATAAAAATTAAGTTATGGACAAGTGCCAGTCTTGTTTCACATAAGAATTGCTTTAATTTACTAGCTACAGAGGAAACCATAAAAAGGCTGACATTTGCCAATTTCTAACCACCGTGGTGTTGCAAATTTTCTCCTGTGCCAATAGCTCAGATACCACTGTGTATGGTAATTGCCTTCCTGTGTATGGCTATTGGCAAATGTTGACTCTTTACTGGCAATCGTATATCAGGTTAGTGTAGACCTCCAGTTCTGATACACAGTAGACATGCCTGCATCTGTCTGTGGTGTGTGCCAGGTACACATTTTTACAGGTATGGCGTCATGCCGGCAAAAGAATGTGTGGCCATTGCCATCGCCTGCAGGAATGGTTTCAAAAGTCTGCACTTATTACTATTTTATATGTGGTAAAGGGAAATCCAATATTTCTTTCTATACTGTAGTTTTAAATAACTGAAGTCCCACTATTTGTAGCATTTTGATGGACGTTTATCAACATCAATGAAAAATTACATGATCAAATGGGGTCTCCTTTTACCAAATGCATGAATGTGTTTGAAATCCTGAATTTCATCTTTTCCCCAAATCTTTGTGCAGGTTTAGATTGTGCCCCGCTATGCAATGTAAGAGTGCAAGGATCCTTTAATATGCTACAGCATGTTCCCAGATGATATAGTCTGCTCTGTCAGACAGTGTGAAATGGGGGGACATAGCCCTCATTCAGTTCTAATCTGACAACTTTCTTTGCAAAATAACAGGCAGTTTTCTTCCAATGGAAGGTACTCTATCCTGTGAGAGATGGCATGGATTCAGCACTTTATCAAATACATGGAATAACTCTAGTGCTCAAGATTTCACAGATGTTATGAGGCAAAGAACCTCTCCTTTGCTCAGCCCTGGAAAAAGATCTTCATGTCACAACAGGTTATTAGTGTGAAACCTCCTCTCCTGGCATCTTCAGCCATCCCTTTTCACTTCATCTGTTACAAATCAGCAGCAAGCCAATGCAATTTATGATGGTGAATTTGTGGAAGAGAATGCCTAGGGGCCACTCTAGTGATGGTGGAGTATAAAAGGTTATTCTAAAATCCTACTGAACCATCAAAAGTGTGATGTTTTGGAAGCACATCTTCTCTGAGACTAGGCAAAACAGTTGCTATCTGATCTGCAGGTATCATATTTTCAGTGATTTGTATCTAAATTTGTATTTGGTTTCTGGTTACAATGATGGCTGTTCACCTGCATTACTGTTTCTGCTGACTGTAGCCATAATGCAAATCTTCTGATTTTGTTTTTACTACTTTTCTCTAAAAGCCATTTAATTTTAATTAGAGAACATTTAAAAGTTTTTTGCCATGAATATAAATTGTGACTTTATGCTGAGATTTCTGACAGCTTCAGGCTTAAATCTTGGGCACTTTAAAACTGCAACATTCCTCTGTGCCTTGGGAAAATTCCCGTGTGTGTGTGTGTGTGCGAGTGCACGCGCACAATGTACAATGAGGTGGTTCACTCTGTAGAACAAGTAAGGGGTTTGGCCTCCATGTACTCAAGGACTCTACAATGGCTGTAGGTTATTTTGGTTACAAGATGCCTTGCAGTGTGTGTACCACATCTTCTGACAACGTTCTGTCTCTTAAGGAGATTCCAAAGCCACTTCAGGTCTAGATATTTGGAAGAGGGTTGGAGGGACTGCACTGTGGCCAGAATCCTGCAGTCTCCTCCCTGTCATGTTATTTAATCCCCATTCTGTTTTATCTGTCTGGTGTGGTTTTTTTTTTTTTTTTTTTTTTAACGCTTCTTTCCAATCAATTCTAACCTTAATCTGTTTATGAATTAGCTGAGCTACTGAGAGTCCCCAGGAAAAGTTCTGCCTTGGAAATGCACAATTTAGTGGCAGCTCTCCCCCTTCTAGGTTAGTGCTGGCCATGGTGGTATGGGAACAGAGCCACAGACCCACTCCTGCCCTTTCCAGGGAGACCAGTAAAGTCCCCTGTGACCCAGTGTATATATTCCTTTGTTACATCATAGCAGAGCTCAGTGCAAAGCTCAAGAGGGACTAGGCTTCTCACCCTTGGGGGGGGAGGAGTGAGAACACCTGCTTATGGCTGTACTAACTTCTCTGCAGATTCTCACAGGATTAGTAAGGACCATTCATTTCCAGAATCCTGCTGTCATGCATACACCTTGGGTATCTCTGACCCATAAGATACAGAGACAGGAGGCATATGATGTTGTGGACATAGTGGATGACTTCTCTTCCATGAACAGAGATATCACCAGGGTATGATCTGCCCCATACAATTATCTTGGTGTCTCTGGCTCCTTCTCTCTTGTTCTTCCCCTCTATTTTCTAGACAGTCTGCTTCAGAGTCTTTTCCCGAAGCAGGACAAATAAATGAGAAGCATGATTAAAGGGAAAATCTTATTTCTAAAATGGATTAATTCTGACAGCATCTCTGTATGAAGACATATCTTGTACATACTCCCATTTATGAATCTGCATTTTAATCTATAATGAAATGACTGTCTAAACAAAATGAATTCTGGGTATTTTTGCTGTAGCAAATAAAACAAATACAAAGAACACTACTCATTTAAATAAAGCTCAATTAAGGAAACAAATTTATGTGGAGCATTACCTAAATGTGAATTTTTTTATACATTTACTGTTATAGAATCATAATTACAGCAATCAAGACCACAGAAATCTTTTGTAAAAATAATTATAATTTAAAACACACAGCTCAAAGTTGCTGCTATAATGACTATTATAGCAACTGTTTAGCATTTGGACATTTTTTGGCAGGAGGGCTATGCATTGTTTATTGTGAGAAAGAAACAAGCTCTGAGAAAATATGCAAATTTTTTAGCAAGGGGAAAATGCAATTTCAAGTTTAGAAAACCAAATTGCAAAAAGTCTTTTGTGCTACTGTCTGTGTATGTAATCAATCCATCTCAACTGAGATGATTTCAAGTCATTATGTTCTGCTGTTTGATCTCTGTTTTATATATAGCACAGGAGAGATCTCAAAATGCCATTCTGCTTCAGAGTATCCTTGGCATCTGACATTCATGCTGTGTGGCAGACATCCTTTTTTCGGCCTCTCTCCCCTCTCTACTAAGCTTTTCATGTGAGTATTCATGGAACACACGAGGTGTGTATTAGAAAAATCACACATCTTTAAAGTGTTGTATATTTAAACTTTTGCTTAGAGGGGCAACCATGACAGCTACATTGTATATTATTTATTTAGATTAATTCACTGCAAAATAAAGCACTTTTGATATGTTGTAAACACAGTTGTAGAAATGCCAAATCAGACAATATCTTACCAAAAATGAAAATCAAACTGCAAATGGTTTCCTGTACCACTCACATATTTAGTATGTATTAATATCGAAATTGTTTTTATTTCTTATGTACTAATTAGATGGCATTTCTGCCATATAATGCATAAATGGTTTCCATATGCTCTTGTGCTGCTCATAGTTGCTCTGAAGTTGTACGCAAATTTCCACAAAGCAAAAAACTTACAGGATCAAGGCTTGGATATTTGTCCCACTTCTTTGTTCTCATTTTCCATGCATGCCTTAGATTAAAGTAGTAAAATTTATCAGAAACTTGCATAATTAGATGCTTGATGAGCTTTAAGGATGATTTTCTTCTAAAGCACATGCAGGTCCAAGTCAAATAGTTTCTGTAAGTAACTAAATTGTCAGACATGGCTTTAAAATAAATAAAGCAGGGTCCAATCTTCCTGTAATTTGGGGAAAAAAAGCCATACAGTATTTATAGCCTTCAGAAATATCTTTAGTACACAGAGTTGTATCTGATACCCAAACTATGTGGTGATGCCATAGTGCCATGTGCTGCTCCTCCCCTATTTGATATAGGGTGATCAGATTTTCAATGTGGAAAACCCCTTCCCTCTCAAATTAGCCACCCTATTCCCTCATCTAAATACCCACTTTATTGCTTTCATTTTTCCATTTGCTCATTTTCCCTCACTTACATGTGTTCTGTATTTCACTCCCCATCTGTTCAACACAGTTGTCCAGTCACTTATATGTGCACATACTCATCTGCTCTCTCACCCTTTCACCCATTCCATCTTTCCTGCTACCTTTCTCACTTCTGATGGTTTCCTTGTCTCAGGTAGGTGTCTCACACTTCCTCCTATGTTCCCTTCTTTGGTGAAGCCACAACTCTCCACTCCCTCCTGTCAGCTTGGTATAGTGATCTCTCACTCCCTTGTGGACACATTGACTATAGCTCCTCCTCCACCTCTTTTGTTCTGTCATTATTTTCTCTTGGCTCCATCTATCTGGGGACAGACTTCACTCCTACTGCAATTCAATGAGACTTTTACCACTGACTTCAGAAGAAGATTTAGAAGTTTTTTGCCTGTTCCCTATTGACCTTTGCTCCCACTTGCTCCTTGACCCTCTGACTCCCATCATACCTTATTTTGTGCTCCTTCTAGGTGTAGACTTTGTCCTTCTGGTTTTTGTTCCTTCATTTTCCCCTTCCCCCCTTCTTCTCTCCGTGATTCTGTCCCTTTTCTTTCTTCTTTTCCTGGCATCCTCTGTCCTTTCCCTTTAAAGCTTCCCCCTTTCTCTCTCTCTCTCTCCTCTGTTCTCTCTTTTACCCTCTATGATGGAGCTTACAAATTCCATGGTAAGGCAGAAACTGGGGAAGAGCTGGAGCTGTTCCAGGTGTGCGAGGTCTTGCCCCTCAGGCATTGCTGAGGATGCGTCTGGAAGAGGAGCAGGATAAAGGGAGCTTCAGCAGCTCCTAGGGGAGAAAGAGGCTGTTTCCTGGAGGAGCATTTCTCTGCAGTGAGAGAGAGGATGCTTCTACTTAGGGAAACTGACTGTAAGTCTCTTTCCCCCTAGCTGCTCCCCAAGAGGACGGGAGAACCATGGGTAAGGGCTTGACAAGGCTGAAGGTGTCAGCCCTAGACTGTGGGCTTTGGCAGTAGACTGTTTGCTGTGATCACACCCCAAACTGAGATGTAGTGGGGGTAGGAAGTGGCCCAGGGGAAGGTGAGCAAATGGGTGGGCTAAGTTTGGCCAGTGCATGCTGCTTCACTTTCAGGGTCCTGGGGTGGGTCCTGGTGGAGAGGGATAGGCCAGGTCCCTCTGTCTACCATAGAGCTATGCCTCTGCCCCCAAGGAAGGTTTACCAGAAAAGAAGTCAGTCTAGCCAAGGCCTCATCCAGAGGGCAGGGATACCTTAAACTAACAGAAAGGCTGGAGGCCCAGGCCAGTAGGCCAGCTGACTACCCAGCCTACCCTGCTACAGACGGATAGGACAGGCATCAGAGGCCCAGACCGGTAGGCCTGCTGGCTGATTACACCACCCCATTACAACCTCTCCCACCAGGATCTGTATATGTGGTTGAAAGTTTTATTGCTGCTGAGCTTTGAGTCCTCGCCACTCTATTCCTGCTGCAGCTTGTATCACTTAGCTGCAGCCAGCAACAAATGTGACTAACTCCCTCTGCCACACAGATCAGCTGAGAAGCAACCATTGATTATGGATGGATTGATGATTATCTGTTCTATTCATTCCCTCTGAAGCACCTGTCATTGGCCACTAGTAGAAGACAGGATACAGGGCTAGATGGACCATTGGTCTGATCCAGTATAACTGTTCTTACGTTATGCTTCTGTGTGAAGCACATACAGTAGCATAATGGGAAGAATGGAGCTAGGTGGAAATCCCCTGGGATGATCAAACATGCCTGAAGTTTATTGAAACTAAAAATTTCCCATTTTCAGTAAACTAGCAGGGGACGCCAGGTCTGCCCCTCAAAACAGGGACATCCTGTCAGCCTGCAAACTGACTGTAAAAAAGTCGTTATTTTAATTAATTTGTTAAACTCAAATGACCTCAAGAGTGAACAGCCAGATAAAGGCAAAACAAGTGAATTCATTTTAAATGACGCTTTATACAAGTCTTTTGCATAACTCCACAAAATGGCTGTCTTTCTTCCAGTTATGTCTACCACCTACTGTTAACTTCAAACTAGTGATGTATTGGGTGTCTTACTTTGCCTCTCTGTGAAAGAGTCCCATTCAGCATTGCTCCTGACTCATTCCACATGCAGGCACAGCTCCCACTGAAGACAATGGGAGTTCAACACTCCTGACCCACTCTTTACTCAGGCAGGACTCCCATTGTCTTCACTGGGAGCTTTGCTTGCATAAGGAGTGAGTCAGACGTGCTGAAGAGGGGCCTGAGTCAGCTGTGTTTTGATTTCCATTTCCTGATGATGCTGATTCATTTAGCCTCTAAAATCACTATAGAAACCCTTTTTGTGCCATTAATTCACACTTTCAGTTCAGTCCATAATCTTAACACACATCACCTTGGACAGGGCTTTATACTGGCATGTAATGTGATTAAGTCATTATTCCACAAGGTGGTTGCATGCTTCCTGAGAAGGGTTGGGTGTTCTCAGCTCCCATTAACGCCAGCACAAGTTGAGACCACTCAACAGAATGCAAATTCAGGTCCCTAATAAATTATCACAGACAGAACTACAGCCATTCCAAAACTTATGGTAAGAGACTAATATGAGAACTGTATAACTTGAATTTATCAATATCATCAGTCTTGTTCATGTTACCTTCTGACAATTTTAAATAAGATCCCAGGGGCTTTGCACTGTTATGAGCTATTGAAGTTTTTATGTAAAATCTTAATAAAAACAGAAAAAAATAGATCATCATCTGTACAGTTATTTAAACTATCATTACATCTGTGTTCAGAATGAAGGTGGAATATGGCTCAGTTTCTGGTAAAATGTTAGTCTATTCTTTTCCATTTCCCCCATTCTTTTGCTGATTCATATCTATGGGGCCAAATTCTTTTCCAGCCCTGAGCCCTAAGGAGTTATTTGCACTAGTGTAAAGTGTAAAATGTTACCCCTCTAGTCTGGTAGTGTTTTACTCCCACTTTGCTCTGGTGTATAATACTACACACTGTATAGAGCAGTGATGAAATTGGGCCCATAATCCTGAATAATATGAATAGATATTCTACGTGTATACTGAGTGACATTTGTAATCACACATGTTGTGCACTACAGAATAAACCAACAAACAACTTTGAACCATTACATTTTATTTTAGTTGATGTATATTAATTGAAATATATGTTCCCATTTACTATGGGGCCGTACTATAAAGTGGAATTCAATTCTAGTGAAGGGCATCAAAAGTCTTGAGTTGCTTTAAACTAAAATCAGGGCACCATTGTGGTATAGGATAAAACTCTATGGTTATGATCTGTTTCTGAAAAGTGGAAAGGAAAATAGCCTGTTTGTGGTTGTTTATTGCCCATCAGGTGGAGTCTGTAATCAATAGTCCATTCCATGACTGCTTAGTTAAGAATGGGCAGGAAGGAGATCCTAGGGGGTGACACTAGACCAATGATCCTCAACCTATTTACCATTGTGGGCCGCATGTGCAGCTCTCTGTGTTATGTGGGCACATCCACACAATATACATATATATATATATACACACATATATACACACACACACACACACTACCTGTATGACCCTGAGGATGTCACATGGGCCACATCTGTGCATTGATTAGGCCACAAGTGGGCTATGGGTTGAGAACCACTGCACTAAGCAGTATAGGCCATGCTTAGTATGGGGCTTGTAGAATCAGAGGGAACTAAAGATTCTAGAATCTGTGTCCAGAAGTATCAATAATTACTCCCACTTTATAGTCATACTAACTTCCATTGATTTCAATGACAGCTGAATCAGGGCCTTGATATTATTTGGACATTAAATATCAATTAAGAGAGTGGAATGGAGTCAGGTTTTTCCTGTGACACATCATGCACCAAAACCAAAAAAGTTTGGAAAATTGTATCTAGCCTCAAGCAACAGAAAAGAGGTATGAGTTAATGGACCAGGCCTGCCTGTCCCCTTGGCAGACTGATCAGAGACTGGCAGTCTGGGTTTGATGATTAAACCTCTGCATGGAAATCATCTGGAAGCTAAAAGAGTTAAATTTGCAGTAATGGAAACCATATAACTGGAATTGCCCCTCAAATGAATATAAAATATTTTCTTATAGAAACCAGTAAGAGGATTTTTTTTTCTCTGCACTGGTGCAATTTACTAAACCATTTCCTTCTGAATTGACACTTGATGTAACTAACCATTATATTTTTCAGAAGTATGGAGTAGGTTCCAAACTTCAAACTTTCCCTTTTAGTGTGGCTACAAAGCTTACAATAATGAAGCCATGCAGTTGGAATACCCTTTCAGCTTTCTCTGGGCTTTTTTTTTTTTTTAATTACTAAACTCTTTTCCCAGAGGTGGTCTGCTACACTGGTCTTCCAAGCAGTGTTAGAACAATTCACTGTTCTATTCAGTTTCTATCTGAGTGCTCCAGATAAGAGCTCTGGAGAAGGGAACATATTCACTTCCCGCAGTAGGATATCAGAACATTATAATAACCTCTCCCACAGTTCCAAGATCTCAGAGCTATTCACTTCATACAGGCACCTTTAACACAGTACAATAAAGGATACTTTCAAAATCTCCATGCATTACTTCCCACTGAGAGCCCAGAGTTCAGGATGCACAGCAGTCTTCAAAAAGTAAGAGAAATTCTATTATAATCTGTTTTTTATAGCACACTTCTGTCCAAATTCAACAGAACAGCTGTATAAATAAAAATATTTTCAAAGCATTTTGTTTTTTATTCTCTTGACTCACATGCACCCTGTACCTAAACATATGTGTGTGTGAGAATTCATGTATAGAGTACATGCATAGGATCAGCTGTTGATTTCAATATAGCAATGCCAGTTCTTCCCAGCTGTTGATCCAGGCCATCCTCTCTGTAAATTTTATGTATTACAGTATTCGGAATGTATAAAATTGGTCAATGATAACAGTTAATTTCATAAGTTTCCTTTGCTTTTTTTATATCCTTTCATATAAGAATATTTTCTACAGTTTGACAGTTATGACAGTTATTTTTAAATAAATACTGAAGTTGCAGTCTGCGGCATTGTGATGTCTTTTTTAATTTAACAAGACATTATGTACCCTACATATCACTAAGAAATTTTTTTCCTCAGTAAAACCATCTATAGAGGGAGTTAATTAAACATTGTCCTTTTTAGATCATTCTTGAAAAAAGATAGAGTGCTTTCAGAGTTCAGATTGTATTTAAATAAACTTTTAAGTACAAATGCAGCCTTAATGGGAATGCAGCATCCTCATACTATTTTTTTTTCTTGTTGATATTCTAGAGTCCATTCCATCCTCGCTTGTGAAGGGTTGTTCAATGCCTTAGTTATTTATGGCTTTTCCTTGAAGTTTTATTTTTAATCTTGTTTACTTTACAGGTGAAACCAGTTGAAACATTTTTATGAGTGGAACAAAATGGTGAATTTTTCATTAATTGCTGAGAAGGAAAATTAGGGGAAAATTTCAGAATGGTATGATAGGATCAAGTAATTAAAGATCTTTAATTGTTGCAAGTAGTGAATGTGAACATTTCATACATGTGAATTTTTGTTCTTTACACAACAAAGGAAATATGAAGAACCTATATCGGCACAGTAGGGTCCCAGTAACTATGTTTACTAACTATACACAACATGCAAAGCATAGCTACATATATACACACTGCTACTCTGGCAGGTTTCTAAACAAAGATGACAGAGCACCCCTAGTAGAGTTTAGGATAGAGAAGCATATTATTAGGATAGCAAGGCAGGCATGGCATGAAATAACATTCAGGTAAGAGAGCTTTGGCTCTATGCCTCTTGTTTGTCACCTATAAGGTAAAATTTGCAGATACCTTTCAAGTCAAAAAGCTTCAAAGCCTAATTTCTAGTTTTTCAGTAGGTGGAGGACATCCTCACAATTAACACACATCAGGACTTATTTTAATAGAAGAGTCTAGTGTGTGGACTAGCTCTTCACCCATTATTTGGCAGTGAGTCCTGGAGCAGGTATTACTGACTGTTCCTTTAACTCAGGTGTTACTTGGACAAGTGCTGGTCATGGCAGCTAGAGATGAAGAGCATCTTGAGAACCTCCAGAAGGGACCTGCAATGCTGTCTGAATATGACCACACCACTGATAAAGATAGTTTGTGTGAATCATAAGACCAAGCTGAAATTATCACCTAACCACAGCCACAAATGTATCAAAGTTATGTTCCTTTCTGCAGATGGTCAGTTATTTCCATGGGTTCCTGCCTAACATGACAACAGTGTTACAGCCTCTAAATAAAGTATTACACAATGAATGGCCAGGGTTTTAGTACACCATGTGGACCAAAGCTTTTGATGGTGCTACGCTGATAACATCTGAAATGGTCCCTACACACCATAATGTATCTTTGCCTGTAACACTTCCCTCTATGGAATAGGAGCAGTAATTTCATATGTGATGGAAGACCATATTGAAAGACCTATTTGCCTTTGCTTCTAGATTTCTATAGAACATACCTATGGTCAAACTGATAGGTATGTGAGTTTAGTCTGGGAGATAAAAAGGTGAATTGATATCAGTATGGGAAACCATTTACTCTGGTTACTGATCATCAGCCTTTAGTTTTAGTTTTTAACCCAAAGAAAAAGAGTACCAGCAATGCTTGCAAACACAGTTACAGAGTTAAGCAATATACTGTACTGTGCAGAAGTGACCAAATCATGAGCTCGTGAAACACCATTACTACAGTGTTGGGGGGCCATTAGAATAGAATATTTGCAATACTTTTTAAATAAGGGTCTAGCAGCTATGGATGAATGAACCAGTTCACATGAAAAAAATAAAAAAAAAGAGCAACCTGAACTTGAACTGAATATTTCATCAGGTTGGACAATATTAACTATTTCCCTCTCAGACATGCTTCCTTCTTTCAATTGAAACAGAAATAGAAACAATGAAATTAGAAAGGTTTATTTTTGCAGGCTCTTTATCTCAGCTACTGCCAGGAAATCTTTCAGAGAAGACAGTTCTGATATCTCCAGATCAACTTTTAGACCAAAGAGGTTCTGATGGGTTCAGAAGAATATCCAAACTCTGAACTTTTGAATGTTCACCCATTGCTAATAATTGTACATACCCAAACTTAGGGACAAATTCTCTGAATATCACGGGTTTTACCACGTTGACATCACTATGCCAGTGTTCAGCCTGCCACTTTGCAAATTCCCCTTGTTCACAAATATGGTAATGAGTAAAATCATCTTGAAATAAATGTACAATGACCTCATATAGTAAATACAAGGAAGTAGTCCTCTTCTGTATTGTTTTCCTGATAAATCAGTACTTTGATCTTGAAGCTGCCCTTCTCCTGGCACACTACTCATTCAAGTGATACACATGGATTCCTTTGTGAATGAAAGGTAAAATGTAGAATCTCAAAGAATATACAAAATTTGATGGTTCCAGCTCAAATAAGGTTCAAATAATGTTTCTGGTTTTGTTCTTATGGTTTAAGTTTTGGTTTAAAATAAATGTGAAATTTCAAAACAAACCAAGAAGAAACTACAAGATTTTGAATGTTTTAGCTTCCAAGACATTGTGACATACCAAGGTACAGTCCAGACCAATGTAGAACATGTGTCACCCCTGCCTTGGAACCCTGGGTGCCTTACAATGTGCCTTACTGGGTGCCTTACAATGCCTTACTGAAGTAGTTCCAACTTGGGCTGCTCACAAACAGCCTCCCAGCATGCAAATCACAGCCTGAGTGTCTATGTGTAACTGCAGACAGCTAGGCACACTTGGGTTATAATCTGGTTCTCTCTAGCCTTGGTTATGTTGCAGGGTGACCCCAACACATGCCCCAATCTCAGATTTCCCCCCAGAAATATATGTCCTGTACTGCCCAGCTCTCTCCTGGATAGTACAAATATTATAAGTTTGTTATTCCTGGAAGGAAATAATATGCCAGTTTAGCATCTCACATAGTTATTCAGACACTTCAGTTTAAGGTGGACACTGGATTAGATAAAACAGTAAAACAAATTTTTTAACTACAAAGAGATTTTAAGTGAGTATCAGTATGAGGCATAAAAGTCAGAAATGGTTGCAAGAGAAATAAAGATAAAACATTTACTAATGCCGAACTTAACAAGTATTAGATTCCAGTGAAGTTTCTCACCACATGACCAGATTATTTACCAACCTCACAGGTCAGACCCTTCCCCCAAAGGACAACTCCTGCTTCCTTTATCTCTTCAGGTGCAGTGGATGTAATAAGCCAAGGTGGAGGATCCCTGGAGTGTTTGTCCCTCCTTTTTATAGTTTTAGTTCCCCGCATGAAAAACATTTCCAGCTGAGTTACAGGAGACAAAAGGTCCATCTGGAAGGATATTTCTTGCTGCCTTTTCAACTTGTTTGAACTTCCTTTGTCTTCCCTTCCTGCTTGATGAATCTGTTTACTGCTTAAATGCAAATTAAGCAGAGCACCTATTCCTTTGTTTAGGACAGACCTGTTTGCCAACTTCTGTTTGGGCAGGGCTGTGGGGGTTCAAACATGTGATAATAACATCATACAGGGAACTCTTATAACTTCACATTCCATTTTGGCACATGTATTTTATCAGGACAATACTGACCAGCAAATTATGAGTTTTCAAATGATACCTTACAAGGCATACTTTGTACAAAGATTATTACAATAGTGTAATGGTTGCATATAAGGGTATAGTCTGCCATAGCCATAATTTCCCCCCAGCACAAGTGGGAAGGGAGGAGGCACATATGAAACTTGGATTTAGGTTCACCTAAAACATGGAAGTGGGCCACATTAGTTAGCCCAATAGCTTCAGTAAACAAGTTTGTTTTTTGTCCTGTCCAAAAATGCAAATGGGTATATGAAATGTTTTAGATTAGAGAATCAGTTCTGTATTTCTCAAACTGTTTTAAATAATTGCAGCTGTGAAAAGAAACAACTGTTGAATGAATTCAATAGCTTTATTATTATATCAGTGTTATTGTTTGAAATTCTATCCTCAGGCTACAAACTTTCCATAATGAGCATAAGTTTGTGTATCCTTCTCCATGGCAGGAAATTGGTGATTGAAGAGGTGGGTTGTGATATGCCTGAAGAGATAGCACTAATGAGCTGATTCCAAACCCCAGAAGAGGATAGTTTCCTTGGGTTACATGATCATGAAGGACTCATTCTCTGGGGTGAGTTACTTTTGTTTATTATTATTATGTTATTTATTAATCATATTATACTATGGTGGGGAAATAAGAATAAAAAAGCAAGTAGTAAAGTACTATATTCTTCAGTTATTTTTCCCACTGTATGAATTTTTATCTAAAAAGTATTCTCGATGCTCTAATGCTTTTAGAAATGCCTAATTTTGAAGGAGAGTGGCAATGGAGCTCCTTGCAAAGACCATTTTATTCAGAGCATACACACTTGAATACTAAATGCTGCATGTATCATTGGCATATTATGCTTTGGCCTCTTTTTATTTTTCATTCAGTACTTATGTATACGAAGGGTGAAGGAGTCTGTTGTTTATTCTCCAGTTAGATACAGTGCTGTATGGTACTGGCAGCTTCAGACAAAGTTGCCGCAAGGTCCTGACAATAACCTTGACATTTTGACCAGAAAAGAATACTCTCCATGGATGAGAGGTAATTTAGTCTCTATGCTAGTTCAATGTGGGCCTACGGTGATGAGCAGTCTAGAAAACACCAGTTATATTTGCACAGTGGTTTGGTAACCCTGTATAGAACTGTGTATTTATGAGTTGGATACTGAAAGGGAGTTTAGCATGATCTCTGCATTTGTGCCTGCAGTTTTATGCATGTACAAAACTCCATATCTGAATATGCAAAATGCATTGTTTGCTAGCTAACTGCCTGAGCAGTATATATGAATTGAGGGATATTGTATGACAAATATGGCAATTTTCTTCAATATCTTTGTGAGAGCTTACTGTGTTAAATGTATCACATTTACTATATGAGGCCATTGTACATTCATTTCAAGACTACTCAGCATGGGAGAAAGCAGGGAGGTGTTTAAGGGAAAAACTGATAGGTAGGTGATAACTGGGACTGTTGACAGAGCAAAGGTGAGGTTAACATCATCATAGACTACTAGATCAACTAGGTTATGAAGGACCTCAAAGATATAGGCAAAAATCTTGTATTTGATTAGGAGGTGAAAGGCTGCTAATTCAGGGACTCGAGAGGTTGACATGGTCACAATGAGAAGCCAAGATGATCCCACAGTTGGGACCTTCTATCCAGATGATGTTATGGTATTCTTTTGCACTGAGGATATCCCTCTGGAGGAGCAGATCACAGTTGTTAGGAAGAGACAGGTAATAGTAATGGGGATTTGATTATTAAAAAATAAATAATGGGTTTGTGATGACCAGGAGAACTGCATGGTGACTTGCCTGCCAGATGAGAAGGTTGTAGACCCCTGTTGGCTACAGTGGTCCCAACAGATCAAGGCTTTAAATCCTACTGCCTTGGGAACCTTGTACTATCCCCCAGGGAAGGGACAAGGTCTCCTGGTGCAGATGATTAGAGTTGGAAGGTGTGTGGGCAGACACTAATGCAGACTGAACCCAGGCATCATGGCTTCTGGCTCCTAGCTGGTGACTATATGCATGTGCCCCATTGGTACCAGGGCTTTGCGGTGCAGTCCTGACTCACTGGGCAGCCCTTAGGTAAGCAGTCCCATTACATTTGTGTTGAAATCAATGGGACAATTCTAGGCATCTAGACCAACTTATGTGTAGTGCTGGGGAGGAATACATGTAGATACCAGTGACATAGGGAAAGATAAGAGAGGGGGCCTGGAGGCCATATTTAAAGTGCTAGCTAAGAAATTAAGGTCCCTGGTAGCATTCTCTGAAATGCTTCCAGTTCACCATGTGATGCCAGTTAGACAGGCAGAACTGAAGGATCTCAATACATGGCTGAGATGATGGTGTAGGGAGAAGAATTTTAGGTTTATTAGGAATTGAAGAATCTTTTTGAAAAGGAGAAGCCTATACAGGAAGGATGGCTCCACCTAAACCAAAATAGAATCAGGTTGGTGGCATGTAAAATTAAAAAGATCATAGAAGTTTTTGAGACATAGGGCTGGAAGAAAACTGACAGGTGTGGAGCACATGGTTCAGACAGAGACATTCCTTAGGGGACGATCTATTAACAGGGATTCTCTATTCTCTAGTAAAGAGAAGAGGATGGAAGTTGATTAAGTACAGGTAGGAACTTTAGAGAAACAGTCCAATGAAAAAGAGTCCCATTCAATTATATCACGTGAAGACAGACAACTAAAAAGTGACACATTTTATAAGTATATACTTATATACAAATGCTAGAAGTCTAAATACTCAGATGGGTGAACTTGAGTGCCTGGTATTAAATAAGGATATTCATATAATAGGTATCACAAACACTTGGTGGAATGCACCATGGTATCACCAGGGTACAAAATATATAGAAATGATAAAATAAATTGTGCTGGCACTATATGTGAAAGAAAGGATGGAGTCAAAATATAGTAAAAATCTTAAATGAATTAAACTATCGCAGGTAATCCTATGGACAAAAATTCTATGCTTGAATAATGAGTATAGTAGTAGGAATATACTACCGACCACCTTACAAGGATGGTGATTGTGAAATTCCCAAGGAGATTAGAGAGGCTATGAAAATAGCTGAAATCCCTCATTATTATTGTGTTTTCTATCTCATATTGACTGGGTACCTTGCACCTGTGGAATTCATTTTCAGGGGATGTTGTGAAGGTCAAAAGTATAAGTGGGTTAAAAGAAGAATTGAGTAAGTTAATGGAGGATAGGTCCTTTAATGGCTCTTAGCCAAGGTGGTCAGAGATGCAAACCTATTTTGCAGGTGTCCCTGAACCTCTAACTGCCAGAACCTGGGACTGGATGACAGAGGATGGATCAATTGAGAATTTCCCATTTCATTCCAGTTCATTCCCTCTGAAGCATCTAGCCACTGTCAGAAGACAGGATATTGGGGATATCATTGATCTGACCCAATATGGCCATTCTTATCTTCGTATGACAAGGAAAAGGCTGGATTTTAGAGATACGATATAAGAAAAATCAGCAAGACTTATAAATGGCTTGAATGTGTGCCAAATAAAAGAGTCTAATCAAGTCTGACTCAAGTATGACATTGGTATGAGGGCAAAGTGAAGCTGGAGTTAACCTTTCCTAAGTTGAGTTAGAAAGCACCAGTTGTACTACAGTATGTACTATGTACATCCAAAGACACCTTTGAATTCAACAGAGGATGTGAGGGAGGAAAAACAAAAGGTGGAGCTATAATTGGACATTGACTTTGGGTCCTCTTGCAAGGACCTGCACACTAACATATCCCCCTGGTGAAAAGGTTTAGATTTTCAAGGTCTTTCTTCTGCTAATGATACATAAAATCCTTGATAATCTAAGATCAGGAGAGTGAGTGACTGTTGCTTCCCCAGTGTTCTTCCAAACGGGATGCAGTTGGCTGATTTGTCCTTGCTCTTGAGGTCTTCAATGCACTGCATTGATTTCCACACAAGTGCAGAGCCTTTCTTTTTCCATGATACACTTCCTGAATATGTCTGCCTGCAGCTGTCTCCAGGACTGAGTTTAAGATCCTCACATATAGCAGTGCTGATGGCATATGAGTGTGAAGATACGCAAACTGTGCTGACCTTTCTGGTCAGTGCATCTTTGACCAGTTTGTCCTCCCTTTTCTCACCAGCTCTTCTTTTCTGGGTTATTTTTTTCTTGGCAGAGAAGCTGTTTCTCTCTGGGCCACTGGATCCAGGCTTATTTTATTTATTGTTGTTGCTAACTTTTGTAGATCAGCCAGTTACATGGGGATGGGTGTTATATAACAATTACAATAAATAAATAAAGGCCTTATTTTCAGGATTCTTGCTGTCCAGAGAGAAGACTGTGGTCATGGAGAAAGAAGCTTGCTACACAAAAATGCCCTTTCTGATCTTAATTGGAGCAAAAGGCTAAAACACAGGAGGGTATTTTGGACACGTTGGTTTGGAGCTGTGTGTAAAATTAAATAGATGATCAGCCAATTTAGGGACAATGGTAAAATTGTCACAAGATTTTGTTGTAAAACATTTGATGCATAATATTACCTTTTAAGCCAAGCATGTCACTGGCACTCAATTCAATTCTTGACCCTTTCTCATTTCAAAGAGCTGAAATTCAGGTTGCTGTTGGCACTAAATGCTAAGGAGCAGTGCCAGATTCTTGACATATTATAGAAAGTTGATTATTCAGGATCTGATCGATTTGCTCACTTCAAGCACTCAGTTGAGTTGATTTGAAACAATGGGGTAGATTTTATAGCATTTAGGAATAAATGGAGTTTGAGAGAGGGAAGTGCGAGCAGGTCAAAAAGGTCTGTTTTTGCAGTAAGCAGTAGGGCTTGAGAAGAGGCTATTGCTAGTGTTGTCACCTTTCCAATACATTTAATAAAAGACAAAAGATCTTTCCTTCTTCTACCCTCCACCACTATTGTGGCTCACTTTCACTTTTCCCAGCTTTCTCCTCACCTCATTCTTTCCAGTCTCTTTTCCTTACCTCTTACTCCCGTTACTTCTCCGCAATATTTCTCATGTCTTCTTTTCTTCCCTCAAATTATTTTTTCTTTTTCTTTAATAACTGGATCAATATACAGTATATATTATATTGTTCCTCTAGGGGGAAAGGAGAGACACAGGCACTGAGGAAATAATCAGTCTTGCTTGGAGAATGTCTTTTACTCTGAGCTGTGAAACAAGAGAGAAACTCTTACTTTTGTATATTTGAATATTGAATAAGAGAGAACTCCAGTCTAGCCCTTATCTTTAAGCATCTCAAGAGAACCAGGAGTTTTGTTTTGCCTGACCCTCATAACCCAGAGTGGCAATCCATTTACAGCTTCAGTAGTAGCATATTTTGCTTCAGGATTTTCAGAACATTACTATGGCACTCTCATTATAAGGTGATCCCACAAAAGCTGAGAAAGGTAGTAAGTAGGAACACTGCTTTACACATACTCCGTGGAGCTAGCTTGCAATATATATTAGGAATCGGGAGAAGGGTCTTAGGTTGTTTGTTCAGTTTGTTGTTGTTGTAAAGAAATATACATTTTCTTTTTAAAGTTGACCTGGAAGTCTAATGGTGGATATGTGCATTGCTATGAAGAAGGAGAGAGATTCAATTTTCACTTCCAGTCTCATGTCCTTTTATGGCAGCAGGGCCCCTTGAGATGTCAAAACATCGTGTTTTGCCCCAGCAAGAGACTGTGAGCAAGAACACCTCACATCCCTCCACAATCCTTCTGGAAAATTGAAGGGTGGTGTAAAAGGCTGCCTGCTGCAGTTAGAATAATGCTGGCCATGATAGAGAGCCACCAGAGTGGTGTTAATGCAGGGAGGAATGGAGATGTTCAGATGGCTTAAGTTCATTTTCCACCATACATAGTCCAGCACACAAATCAAAACCAGGGTAAATCTTGTGAGCACTCAGCAATAGTTGAGGAAAAATATGATGAGTCAGTTTGGTCAGAAGAGTTTTTGTGATAATAAGGAGATTTGTTTACAGATATTCAAAGTATATAGTGAAACTGGTTTTAAGAGTTCATCCAGAATATTAGCAAATATTAGCTCCTACGGAAAGGCTGGTTTCTGTGACCTTAAGAGCCCTAATGCTCACTGTCATAAGATACACTCTCTCATCAGACCCAACCAACTCACTACACCCAGTACACTGTTTTCATTGTATTTATCTGAAAGGTACCATGTAAGGTATCATATAAAAACCAGCACTGTGCTGGTTATTAATATCATTGTAAAATACAATTATTAATGTTATAAATGAAATTATTAATTCCCGCTGTATGATGTTACTAGAACATGTTAAGGCAAGACAGCCTAGCCTATATAAAGGTGATAAACAGGTCTGCTCCAGACAAAGGAATATGAATTTACCTCAGTTTAAAAAA
The DNA here is from genome assembly GCA_007922155.1 of Mesoclemmys tuberculata. NCBI lineage: Eukaryota > Metazoa > Chordata > Testudines > Chelidae > Mesoclemmys > Mesoclemmys tuberculata. Next base: position 21,506,152 of record ML675629.1, on the reverse strand, counting down.
TAGCAGTAAACAAAGCCATCAATCTAAACCAGCAGGGTTCTCCTCAGCCTAAATTCAAGGCACTGAGAATTAACATGGCTTCTGCACCTCAGAGAGACACATCAGACTGAATCCCCAAGAATCCTTGCTAACTAATAAGACAAAAACAATCCCTTTGGGAATGAAAGGAACAGAGAGTCTCCATCTTTATCTTTTGCCTAGGAAGACAGGGAATCTTGCACCTTGTACTTCTGTGGAAGGTACTGACTGAAAGAAGTCTGACATGGCTGGAAAGAAGAGAGATTGGTAGGAAATCTTCCTTGAGCAAAGACTATATAGCTTGTTAAGTTAAGTCTTAGCCATTGGAAAGCATATTTTTACTTTCATTTCCTTGAACCATTTTTGTCTTTATCCCTTGTCCTTGAACTCACTTAAAATCTATCTCTTTTTGATTAAATAAACTTGTTTTACTTTCAGTCCAAATCAACACAGTTTTGTTTTTGAATTGGAGTGATTAACAACTCCAATTAAAGTAATAAACAGTGCTTCTGTCTCTTTACAGGCACAGTGAATCTTATTACTTCTCTGAGAGTCCCAGAGAGGGCTGGACACTTTAGGGCAGATGGTTTTGTGGAAATCCAGGACTGGGAGTACACGGGGTCACCCTGAAAGTAGTAGGCTGGTGGAGACCAGAATGGGGTGTTGTAGGCAGGTTGCTGGTATCAGAGCGCTGAACCAGGGCTGTGCAGCACACAGACACTTAGGGAACTGCGCACTTGCCTGTTGGTGTCCAGGCTTGGAGCCACAGCAGAAGAGCTTTTAAGGCACCCAGAGTTATAAGGCAGGCAATCTCTCACAAATCTGGGTTGAACCCCAGACAGTCAGTTATACAAAATTATTTTCAAACACTTGGTGAGAGTTTAAAGTGGGTGTTTGAAAGGAAGATTACTTCTTCGGAAGTTGTCCTGTGTAGTAAAGCGGTGTGGCCTTCCTCTGAGGCTGATGCCAAAGGGCCAACCCACACCACCTGGTAGTCAGGCCCAGATACGGCACCACCCACCCACCAGGCGTGCAGGTGTAACTATGGATCTGATTATGCCATTAAAGTCCTGTCCCAGAATCTATTTGGCTCAGTATAAAACCCAGGACAAATCCATGCAAGAAGGGAGAAAAGTCATTTTTGTTGTGGCTCCTGAGTTCCAAATAGGAATTTTTAGGCTATGTTCCCAAGATGTTGTAATATATTTTTTCCATAAGGGTCTTAATTTATAGAAGACCCAGCCTTGAATTGCCTTACACAGGCATGTTAAGGCCTCATGCACCTTAAACATTGTGTGTGTGAGTATATGGGATTTCAAAACAATAGACACCCTGTGCAAGGATTCTCCACAGCCCCTTGTAAACCATGGAGATATCCATGGCTCTCTGTGGAGTTGGGGATATTGAATTTTCAGAGGCATGGTCAGCGGGTCAATGACTAGTATGAAGCCAAATAGCACAAAACCTGCACAGCACAGAAGCAGTGGCTGTTTCTGTTACCCTCCATCCCCTCCACCTAGTCCCTCTCCAATTCAGAGGGACTAGGCTGCTGCTACAGGTCACAGGCCTCTTCTCTAGGCTCCAGTCAGTAGGCAGCACTAGCAGCTCTTCAGCGGTGCAGTGGTCAGGTTCATGTTCCATCCTCCCTGGAACCCCCTTGCAGGTAGTTGAAGGTCGCTATCAAATCCCCCCTCATTCTTCTCTTCTGCAGTCTAAACAAGTCTAGTTCCCTCAGCCTCTCCTCATAAGTCATGTACTCCAGCCCCCTAATCATTTTTGTTGCCCTCCACTGGACAATTTCCAATTTGTCCACATTCTTTCTATATGAGGCCTTACCAGTGCTGTTAAGGATGCACGTATGGATAGGATTCAGGATTTGGCCAAACACCCATATAAAATGTCTTCTACCTAAAGTAGCTCTTTGCCAAAATGTAAGAAAGGTCTAGGGAAACTGCCTATTTCAACAGCCTCAGTGCCACTGACACAGCTATGGTCAATCACTAAGCTGCTGTATGTGGATTCTAGCACTGCATCCACGTGTTTTTATCCAGCACAGGGTCAGTGTAGGCTCCAGGCACTCTCTCTTTCTTCAGCTGCTAGGTTCATTCCCTGGACATAAACTCTGTGTCTGGTATCTCGACTTCAAAATGGGACTCTGCAGTCTAGCTGCCTTGAAACCCAAGACTCTTCAGTAGTTTAAACTCAACCTCCCCAAAGCACCACCTTGATGGGTATTCTGGTTCATAGTTCACCACTTCATGTGATAGTTTAAGCCTTTATAGAGGAATTTGTAAACTAATCACTCTTTATATTAGACAGCATAAGAGATATACAGATCCATGAAAAAAGAAACACCTGTATGCCATTCTTGCCACAATTTCCTCATCACTCCTGAGCATTCTTTGAGATATGGTCAGAGTTGCCTTTCAGGGTTCCTGGTCCCTTTTCCTGGTCCTCGCTTCTCCAGTTCAGACTTGATTATTGCATCTTTTCTGTGATCCCTACAACCAGCTCCCTTCAACTTCGATTGGCACAATAGTCAAAATATCCTTGCTTGGTTTCTCAACTTTTCAGTTTTTAAAAGCCACTTTTAGCACCTGGTTTCTTTGTTGCCCTCTGGGGAGTTTGCTCTCTTCCAACACGCCCAGCAGACTACCTAGAATAAGTGGATTTTTCTAGCTCTGCACCCTCTTTGGCATAGCAATTTTTCTGCTAGAACTCAGTTGTTACATATTAATGACTTCTTCTGTTTGTTCTGTAGCTTCTTCCAAACAGGATGTATGATATACTGCAGAGTCCTTGTCAGCCCATGGCTGATTTACTACATACTGAAGGTTGGAATTATACCCAGAGTTCATAACATCAATAAGAATTTGCAAATTGTACACTGACAGATTATCCAAACCACCACAACCTCTATATTATATTCATGCCTTGATCAAGTGAAAACGTGTCAGGGTTCAGGTAGATGTCTATTGCCCTTGAGTGCCCCCTGAAATTCGTGGAAATGATTGCACATAGACGAAAGCCATCATTAGGATATATATCCTTATTCACATTTTGCATAAAACTAGCTATATATATATTTTTCCATTTCTTGTTAGTGTTTTTGTAAATAAGATCTTTCATTTTGGAACCACATAGGAAGCAGTAGGAACTTGTGAATAAAAAATCCAGGGAAACAACTCATCCTGCCTTCATAATAAGACATCTAATTAATTGGATTAGAAGAAATTAAAATCACTGGGCTAAGCTGAAATATGTTAGGAGAGTGGTAATTGTCACCTACTCCCTGTGCACATAAGCTCCTTTCACCAAGTTGAGGGCAGGGTTCTGCCCTTCCTCAGTTTTTGCAGCAAGGGACAGGCCTTAATATCTACCTGCAATAGTGCATTCAGTGCTCCCGAGGCCACATCCCTTCTTCAGCAAACACTGTCCATTGTTTATGTTGTGCCAGCCCCAATATCCTCTTCCTGGAGTGTCATCGTAACTACAGTCCTTGGCAGATTATCTGCCACTGGGCTTCTCCACCTGGGTTGGTGCCAGCAGAACTACAGTTTCCAGCTACTCTTGAGTTATTAGCATATGCTAATAATATGCTGTTTATTTCTGACGTGTACAGCAGAGGGAGCTCGTCTTATTTTTGTAGCAGAATGAATTTAATGAATGGCTGGCAAATAATTTAGCCAACATTTTTTATTCTGTCCGATATTGTTAAGCCATCTATTCAGCTCATTAAATGATGGAGGAAAAAACTTTGTGGATAAGGTATTTAATGAGAAAATCTAAATAATTCAGCTAATTCTAATTGTGATACTGAACTGGTCATATGATTGACAGAACTTTTTATTAGTAAATAAGTATTGAAATAAATTTGTATTGATATTTAATTTGTATATGACAGATTAAACACACATTCCCTAAGAGGACACATATAAAACTACTGGATATATTGTGGAAGAAGATGCTATGCAGTGGATAATTGATAATTCTCACAAATCTTACATTACATGTTTGTAAGATGTTGTGACTTTCATGGGTGTTTTTAATCCTCAACATTGCATACATATAATGAAGAGATTTGGAATTTTGTTAAAATATTGTTGCTGTTTGGAGAATGTAGGTTTGGTTTACTGCTATATGTCAAAATGCTAGTATAGTAGGTATTCAGAGTGGCAATTAATCTTTTTTTTTTTTCTTTTTCCACTACAGAGTGACTGTGGGAGCTTTCATCTTTTATGTGAAAGCACCACATTTTTGTTTTCATCTTACAAAAGATGACAGGAAGGAGAGGAAGACTTCATGGTCCAATGAGTATAAGCCACATTATTTAAAAATAAGTTAAAAATATGAAACTGTTTTTCAGAGACGTGCTGACTGAAGATGGCATAGGAGCACTTGTACAGTTAAATTACAAAGTGAAAAGAGGTTCATTGGAAATAAGGACTAAGTGCATTACTGATCGAAAGTTCCTAGTGAAAAATTTGTCCCACAGTCACACCAAACATCCAGTGAGAAAGTTAATCATCTAATTAATAGGAGATAGCACCTTCAATCCTATAGCCTCTAAAAAGTGTAACGAAGTTCTGACTATAAACGTGGATGACTCTTTTTCTATTGCTCAAGTGTGGCCACTGCTGGAGTGAAATGTAGCAGCAGGGATTGTCTAGATCAATAGTTAGTACGCGACAAGCTAGCACGTAAATCTGAACTAACTGTATGGACCCAGCTCCATTCACTAAGGGTTCTGAAATAGGAGTAGTCAGTGCACACTGGGGAAATTTTAATGCATAGCAGTAGATTCCACAGAACAGTTGGTGCACAGAATGCTAGTGTGCTATAAATGGACACCTCAGCTTGCTGAGCTGTAGTAGTTTGTCTAGACTAGCCTTCAGAGAACAATTTAAAACAGTAAATGAAGAAGAATATTGTATCTGGTTGAAACTGTAGGGAGGAATTTAGCTACACAGAATTTAAATACCCAGATTGGAATTTGACCTGGATTTGGTCACAGTTTACATCTTTATTCTTATCAAAAAGGGCCATGGGATGGTCAATGACCACACTTGTTCAGATTTTGGCATTAATGTCACATGTCAGGGATGAATGAGAAGAAAGAGCACAAGAATCACTTCCCTCAACTTGAAAACACTGTTCTGATGAGGCTGCAAACAGCATCCTACTAGACAATCTTCACAACACAGAATTACAGAATTCAGAGGAAAGGTTTCCCTTAGCTGATGCAAACCTTCTTATTCATAATGTTATGCAGCATAAGGAATGGGATTTTTCATCTAAATGTGGTAAGAATTGTACATAGCCATATTATGAATGCACTTTGCAGAGGTTTTCTGCAATATTTTAATCTGGCTGTTTCAAACTAAGAGTACATTCTGTTCTGTTACAAGAGTGGATACCTTCAAAAAGATTTTTTTTGGATTCTGTCCACTTCATGTGGTACTGCTATGACCTTATCTTCCTGTTCTTTGGACCCTTGCCTTAGCTTGGATACCCAAAACCCTGAATGGTGAGTACAAAATAGCTTCTCTTCTTTTTACTTCCCTCAGTTTTGCAACTTAATATGCAACATTAGTTAGTCCTGTAAAAGTTTCTCCAGGATTTTTTTTTTGAAAAAGCATTCAGCCCATTGCCTACTTATTGTTAGAAGTCTTTAAAGACATCCAAGTACTAACAATTTAGTGGCAAACAAATGCAAAATAAAAGAACCTACTTTATATGTAGCCAGAGGAAAACTTCAAACCCAGGGAAAAGTAGAAGAAAAGAAATTTGTTCAAGATTCCTTAAATTTAATTGTGAACGTGACAGTTCTAGCAATAGTATTTCCTGCATTTTCACACACTTCCTTCATTTCAGTTGAACCAGTTTATATGTTTATATGAAATTAGAGTTCACAGTCTTTATTAATGCCTTAATCATGTTACCCAGATACTAAAGTCACAGCCTTGGTGGCTTCTTATTCCATCCCCTTACAGAGAAGGTGAGTTAAGATATAAATAAAATAAATTCAGTTTCTTAGACATTTTTCATGCTATAGTATTGTTTATTGTCCTATTTATGCCCCTGAGGTTAGTTAGAGGTCTACAGAGCCAGCCTTAGAATTTTTGGGTGTGGCCTATAACATTTTTTTTTACACCCATGCTCTTCCTCTCCTGTCTGTAAATAGCTCCTGTCCATCATGACTACCCTGCTCTGTGCAATGAGTGATTTGAGGGAAGCTCAGTGAGATTTTTTTTTAGGAAGCACCTGAATCTTTATTGCCTTGTTTTATATAAAAAAGCTTGGAAATCAGCATACCATCACTATTCTCCCACTGCAGAAGTGGGGCCCAGGTTCTCATGTGCAGAGCTGACAACAGAAGAATTTTTCAAGGAACAATTTAACAAATAAGCTTGACATATGGAGGCCACTAATTTATATCACTGTGTGCCAGTGTTTCTGATTTTTCTCCAGTGATTCTAATTTCTTCTACCCCATTAACTAGGCACTCTTGTTGCTCATAACAAATTACTCATGAAATTAGGATGATTTGTCTCCCTGGGTCTTTTAGTCACTAATCTCCAGTTCATCCTCCTACTTACATAGACAGTAATAACTATTTAGCATCAGTAGGGCTAAGCTTTTAACAAAATTATAGTTTGTTTTATGCGGATTGTGCATGAGGATGTCTAGTGCTCTGAACTTTGTGCTTAGACCACTTAACCACACTACTGAGCTACCTACTGGTGTTGGCTGCTCAGTAGGGCCAACTCTTCACAGGATGGAGGGGGATGATGTGCATCTCATCCATTGTTTTCCCTAGCCTATCCATTTTCCACTGCCACCCCCAGAATGTATATTGGCCCCGTGGGGAGCCCTCCACTGGTTCCAGAGCAGGTTAGCAGGTTACGTTACAGAGGTAGCCAAGTGTGCCCTTCTTTGTGGAAGGAACCTCTCCGTGCACTGATCTAAAGGGGAAGGTCTAATCCGTTATAACTAGAGTGACTTTATTCAAAGTTTCCTTTAAGTGAAGGATAGGGCCATTAAAATGCCCTTCCTAAATCACCAATAGACGTATAACTACTGCATTCACCGTGACACAAGAAGGAGTATGATAGTAGCCTATGTGCATTATGAGGCAGCCTAGGGCTGGGTCTCCACTGACGGCGGCAAATTCACAGCCGTCAGATCGATTGCTCTGGATTGACTGAGCAGTCTGTGCAGACCCGCTCAGTTGATCCAGCAATCGGTGTAGGAAAACTACCCCGGTAGGTGGCGCAGCACAGTATGGATGGTGCGCGGAGCAGATACAGCAAAGTTGACGGGAGATACATAAGTGATTTATGTCACTTGCATATCTCCCATCGACTGCCGCTGAATCCGGAAGGTAAGTGTAGACCAGGCCTGAATCTTCGCACTGTCATGTTATCACCAGTGTCAGAAAGCTTTAGATGTCACTCGAAAAAGTCTAGCTGCCTCAGTAATATTTCTGTCTTTTAAATTTGTTAGATTGCCTCCTGGAATATGATTCATGCTTTTATTCTCAAGACTGTAATTGAATCAGGTGTTCAATCCAGGAAAGCATACCTTCAAAATCTAGTCAGTAAAGTACTCGCCAGCATTTCTTCTTGGTTTTTTACTGCTTGTTAATCTACAGAGGCAATTCTATGAAGGAGAAAGGAATTGTACTTAGTAGTAACTAGGCTCTTCAAAAGTATTATCTTCACAGAACCATCTTTCTCCTTTGACTCTTCAGAGTCTTAGGCCTCGTCTACACTATAGAGTGTTGTCAGCAAAAGTTATAACGATGATCAAAAAGTGCTATAAGTACAATGCTTGTTCCTGTTCACACAGCACTCAATGTGTTACTGAAATGTGCCCACAATTGGAGCTCTGGCATCGACAGTGAAAGCAGTGCACTGTGGGCAGCTCTCCCTCCATGCAACTTGCCAGCTTGTGTTGCTAGGAGTTTTGAGAAGGTGGAGAGGATCACAGTGCATCATGGGTGTGAGCTCAAAGTCTCATGATGCAGTTCAATGGGATGGAAATCACTGCATTTCATGGCATTTTTCAACAGCCCCAATGTCCTTTGTGCCCACCACCTCCTGGTTTTTCCTTCTCTCCTGCCTATCAATTTTTTTTTATTTTCGGTCACACTCTGTCTCCATGCCCTTTTTTCTTTTCTTTTTTTTTCTCCCTGAAAGGACTGGAAGAGTTCTTGGAACATCTCCTTTTTGCTTCTCCATGATCATTTTCTTATCAGCTACAGACACTTGGCAGGTGAGTAGGGTTTTCCCCTCAAGGGCATATCTGTAGAAGCACAATAAAATAATGAATAGAAGCATGATTGTTAATGCACTAACAGCGTTGATTCATTACTGTAAAATACACTTCTTTCTCATTGTCTCCTGCCAAATGCACAGCTCAATGATTGCCTGGGGCATGGTGATTGGTGCCTGGGAGGAGGGGGCACTCAAGCTGGGGAGAAGGTTCTTGGTGGTTGTCTGGGGTATTGATTTAGGTAGATAGGGACAAAATTTCACATTGTGCCACCATTTTCCATGGCGGGGGGGGGGGGGAAGAGGGAGGCATAGTAGTTGATATCTCACCTCTGAGAGTAAGCAGGGATGCTAGGTGCATCTCCTCCATGTGAGCTGCTTCAAACCGGGTCCCTCTTCTGCTCGCCTGTGTGCTAAGTTAGTCATTGCACAAGTGATTGCTGATTGGCGCAGGAAAATTTCCTACAATGGGGAAGAAACAAAGCAGCTCTTCCAACTAATCTCTGCCAAAGTGTTGGCAAGAATCTCCAGGGAAGTTTCCTAGAGATCTCCCCGGAGGATTCCCTTGAAGTGTCGGTGCATTAACACACTTTTTCACCACACTAGATGCACAGAGAAATGGGAAGCGTATGCAAACACAGCTACTCTTGTGCATTTCTATCCCTTTAATCAACAGTATAATGCAACAAAGCAAAGAACAGCTGTACCTCCTGTAACCAAGCAGCATATGCTCAAAAAATAATTTACCAGAGCTCCCTTCTCCTGCATCCTGCACACCAGAGCTGGAGGGCTGGGACTAGCTCAAAATCTCCAAGGCCGAGAAGAAGTCCTGACTCCCCATGTCACCAAATGACCCAGTTTCTCTGCTCCACATCATCTTCCAACTTGACCTCCTTGTCCACAATTTCATCATGGTTGAGTTCAGTGTCCACTGCCTCTGAGCCCACAGAGGCATATATGGGTCTCTTGACGGTGGGGTTAAGGTCACCACTGAGGATGGCGTCCAGCTCCTTATTGAAGTGGCAGGTTTTTGGTTTTGCACCAGAGTGATGGTTTGACTCCCTAGCCTTTTGGTACCCCTGCTGTAACTCCTTGATTTTCACATGGCATTTCAGTTTTTCCTATTCATAGCCCTTCTCCACCATGCCATGAGAAATCTGACCATAGGTATCAAAGTTCCTTTAGCTGGGGCAGAGCTGAGACTACACAGCCTCCTTTCCCCAAATGCTGATCAAATCCAGAAGCTCTAATGTGCTCCAAGTGGGAGAGTGTTTGGTGTGTGGAGCCGCCATGGTCAGTTGGGAAAATGTGATGTGAGCTCTCCACACCAACCAAGCAGGAAGTGGAATTTCAAAATTTCCTGTGACTTTAAAGAGAGAGGGGTGTATGGCTGCAGGATAGTGGAGTTCAAACTGATGGCCAGAATGGTCAGGATGGGCATTGTGGGATACTTCCTGGAGGCCATTTACTGTGACATAACCAAGCGTGGTGTCTACACTGACACTTTGTCACTAGAAGTTTGGCGCAAAAAGCTCTGACTCTTACTGAAGTTGTTTTATTTTGTCACAAAATCAGGGAGTTGGGTTGGCATTGGTCAACAAAAGTCTGTAGTGTAGACTAGCCCTAAAATTAGATATCAGACAAGCCAAGAGGAATTGACTGTTAGAAATGAAGGCCTTTCAGAGCCTTGATTAGGATGCTTAGGTATGTGTTCATACTCCCCCAAAGGTTAGGTGTTTTGTGGGTGTTCCAGAATTCATGAAAAACTTTTTGGACTCCTAGACACATGACATTAAGAGAACTCCACTTCCTCACAAGCAACTTTCCTTTTTCTGTATTGAATTACAGTATTACTTATGAATTATATGTTTTTCCTCAGGCACTTTCTTGAACTCTACATTCAGTTGCAGTTCTTGCCATTATAACTGATGGCTGCTCTAGTTCTTGTTGTTTTCAATTAAATGAGATGTAATACACACATTGAATTTGCAATGTACAACTTGAATTAATTGAGATGAGAGCCAGTAATAGATTGTTAATGGCAACAATGGTGGTATTCTTGGGTCTAGAAGATTTGACCCTGTGATAGCATCATAAAATATTCTTGGAACCACTTGGTGACTTGAGGCCCAGGGACAACTTGGTGTGGTGCCTCAGTTGTCTCTACTTCTGATAATACATCCAGCAAAGAACATCCTTGAAGGCTTGCACCTATTGGTAGCCCATGCCACTGTTGTCTTTTTTTCTTTATATTGTACCTTTTTAAAAGTTTTGATTATCCCTCTCTATACTTTAGAGGGAAAAAATTATACATTATACAAAGTTGCTTTAGTAAGGAAGGGTCATTCAGTGGCTGGGGTTCTAGGCTGGCACCTGAGACACTCAGATGAAATTTCCTGCTCCCCTGCAGACTTTTCCTGTGATCCTGAGAAATTCACTTAGTCTCTCTGTGCCTCACTCCTCTATCTATAAAATGCGAATAACAGCCCTGAGAGGTAAGGAAGTGGTGTTGGGAAGATAAATATATTAAAGATTGTGAAGTGCTCAGTTATGATAATGCTCTCATTACTATAAAGATAATAGTATATAAAGGGAATGGTAGATTTATATGAGGCATATTTTTAAAGAAGTTTCAGTCAAAAAAAAGAGAGAATCAAAAAGAACTATTTAGGAATGGGAAAGAGAAAAAAATTACAGCTAGATTCCGATGCTCTGATTCTGGTTTAGTAGTACCATACCCACTGGGACTACTCTAGAAGTAAGATACTGTTGAATGAGGGATGGGGGATCAGAATCTGGCTCTGAATTAATTAGGCTGAAAATCTGAAACAATTTATTGTAAAATGTCTTTATTCTTTCTTGATTTTTTTTTGCCAGTGACAGTTTATTAATAGTTTCCATAGCATCCATTGTTGCCATAGTAATTGTAAACAAATGAGTTATGTGATTGAAGCTTGGGGAGAAGTTGGTAAGAGTTGCAGACAGCAGCCCTGTGGGCAGTTCCTGTAATTAGTGAAGACTAAAGGAAGCTTTTTTAAAAAAAATGAGCACTCTGCCATCCATAAAGGGGGCATAAAAAGAAGTAGGTGCTTTAGCTCCCTTTTCAGAGTGTCAAGAGTACTTGGATCGAGTTAAGTGCAATGGGTCTCATTTAGATGCAAATATTAAAAATTCCAGGCATCTTAAAGCCAGTTCTACCTCCAGTCATTTTACGTTGCTGGAATGAATTATTAAAATCTTAATAGTAATTATTCAATTATTAGTAATTCAATTTGTTATTCAAATCAGTAATGCACCAGTGTACAGTGAAAAGCTAGTTATTAGAATCTGCTCTATGAGCCAAGTTTTGACCTTTGCTACATCTGAGTGACAGGGTAGAATATGCCCCTATCTGCACTGCTTGTACAGTTCTTCCTTTTCAACACTTGCTTGGAGATCTTAGACCTATATTTTTGCTTCTTGTAATTTTTTCAATAGAAAAACAATTCTGAAAGGTTTTTTTCTAGCATTTGTTTACTTAAAATGCATTGACTTTATGATACCTAGAGTTTAAATGTATTAAAATATCAACTTCAAAGGTGTATTTTTTATTTTACAGATTCTGTTGTAACAGTAATTTTGTATGACACAAAACTAGGTTTGAACAATATCCTAGCTATTTGATACATGTAGAATTAGCAATCTGTTGTGCCTGAAACACAGTCTTGGGTACAGGGTTCACAACTGTACCTGGGTGCTCTGAGACACAGTACATCACTGAACTCTCTGGCTTGCAAGGGAGGCATATTATTTCTGTACTTGAAAGCTTTCTTGGCTCTGTGGAGGAGTGGTAGGAGTTGTTAAAGCCCAGACAATACCTTTTCCCGATTGGGGAGGCTTGTACCCAAAGTGGCACTAGGAACTATAGTTGTGCTTCGTTTTTGCACTGGGGTGCATTCTAAAAGGAAAAAAATATGGTATTCAAGAAACAGGAACAAGAGGTGCCCTTGGCAGGGATGATTTAGTAATACTCAAAGTGGAATGAACTCTGCCAAACACTAGGAAATCCACCGTATTCTGCTCATTAATCTGAACACTTGCTATCAAGTAAGTTACAAAGTAAGTTACTTCAGCCATTTTGTCCCAGTTTTTTCCTGCTACTGAAATTAAACTTAATAAGCATGACCATTAAAGAAATAAATCACAAGGCTGACAATGCAATGAAATTCATAAGAAAGCACAAGCAATGGAACTCCTACCTGGAGGAGTAAGCATGGCGAATGGGAGACAAGCAGTGATGATATCGAACTGGTTCTTAAAATTGAAAAAATACAGCGAACCGGTTCTTAGCGCCGGGAGATTCAATGTAAAGGCGGAGTAGCGAACCGGTTGTTAGCGGCGGAAGAGTAAATTTCCTGGCGGAGAGTGTCTCCTGCGATTCTCCCTGCCGCCGAAATTGACCAGGGGGAGTCAATTTCACGGCAGAGGGTACTCTGAAGTTTTGGGTGCTGGGTTGTTGGGGTGTAGTGTGTCAGGCGCTGTGTGCATGATGTTTAAGAACCTATTCAGAATAGGTTCTTAAATATCACCTGCCTTTATAGAACTGGTTATTGGAAATTTGGGATATCACTGGAGACAAGCCCCGACTCGCTAACAACAGTGGCTTTATAAAGTGAATTCTCCATTTGTATTGGAAATCTGAAGAATTGTAGAGATGTAAAAATATCCAAATGTTTTACTTTATCTGGGGAGACTGGTGGGGAGTCAATGAATTAAAGTTCTGAAATTAAGATTCTTGCAATAGCTCAGCAACTCAGGATATACTCAAGAGAAACATAAATGGAAAAACCACATGGCACTTAGGACTGAAACCAATATAGTTTTGTAGGAATTATTCTGACAACCTATACCAATTCATAGAGATTTATATTTGTTCTATAGGATAGTTAAAAAACTATGAAAAGGTTATAATTTTCTATTAAATGCTATAAAACTTTGCCATAAGGGAATGGCCCAAATAATAATTCATGAGTTATGCTTAGTATATAGCAGTAATAACATCATCCACGACTGCTCACTTAACCAAGAAATGCTGGAGGTGGAGGAATTGCTGTGCATTGCATGAGGGCAAGAGTATTATTAACTATTTTCTGGCTGCTCTAAATTTGCTGAAATGTCAGTATAGTAAAGTTTGTTGGAGAATATGCATGCTGTTTTGCTAGTGCATGTTGTACCTGAGAGCATCTAGGAAAGGTACATTCTTGTCTCATTTTTTTCCCTTTTATTTCTACCCCCTCTCTTAGGACATTATCATTTCTGTTTATAAACTGCAGGCTACCAAACTTCATTGGCTGAATACTTCTAATTATTTTATATAATAAAACCTGATTTGCCTCAAAGGAACTCTGAAGAAGTGCATTAATGAGATGTTTTATATTTCATGGGTTTTGCATCCATTCTTTCTTATTACATGATACTAGACTATTAGTGAAACTGTATGTTCCTAGGAGGTTTTGAACTGATATTTGCAAACCTTAACTTGAATACAAACCATGAATTTGGTTTAGTAGTAATTTATCTATTAAAGGTTTTCTATAACACTCATTACCATAGTATCAAAGTGCTGTTCATTTGGACATTCATATCAGAGAATTATTGTTTGCAACAGTGTTCATGAAAAAAAGTGATTCAAATTCACATGTGAATTTGTTTTTGCTGAAATATTTGCATTGGAAGTGTCAAAACAACCATTCAAAAAGCTATTTTGTAGGATTGATAGTCAAATTAGGACGTAGAAACAATACCATGTGACTTCTTGTGTGTAACTAGTCAGAAGCTAAAATTGTTAATTATAAACAGTTAATATGTGAAGCAATAATTGTGATGAATAGTTTGCAAGAAATCCATAGGCTGAAATGCTATACAAACCATTTATTTAATAACTTCAATTAATGAACAAATCCATTTATATCAAATAATTAATATCAGATTATATATATATATTATATTAAGATATAGATATAGATATATATAACAGTTGTGAACAGAAAAATGGTTGAATTTCATTAAATACATTATTTGCTTCAACTGGTATACCTAGCGAAAATCAAGGACATCTATCACCATATCAAGTGGGAGAGGATCTTTATGATCCAGCTGCTGTGGAGAGGTGTTACCCTGTAAGGGAGAGAGAAGAGATATTAGTTATTTACAAGGCTACATCTGGCTGCAAATTAAGAGGGAAGGGATAGTAAAAAAAGTGATCATCATGGTGTTAAATGAGTATGAGGGGATAAGGTATGTGCTGTCGCTCCCAACTTCCTGTTTGTTAGTGAGAATCTCTCCTCCCGCCCTATACGCACACAGGTTATAAAGCAGCAATTTTCCAGCTTGCTGCCCTACGAGTAGTGTGTTATTTTTGTTGCATTGAGCAGTCCCTTTACAAAACTGAGTCACTATCTGGTTTCTCATCTGTTCCTGGGGCAGTGTAACTATGAGTTATTCCTTACTGGGACCTTGTGGCAAAGCCACAACTTAGTCTTTATGGAATTTATAGTTTTCCATTCAAAAAAAATTATGGAACTGACTTTTTCTATTCACTAGCTCCCTTAGAAACCACATTTCCACAAATGCTGTCTGGAGATTAATTTTGGCATGATGCACTAGATGTCACTTCCAACCTAAGTGTTTACCTGATTAGTTTTGTCCAAAATGTAAAAAAGACACTCTAAAATCAGATGTCAAGAAAACGTTTGATTCATGACATATGACTTAAGGGCACTCAACTTGCATGGTAATGATGAACTCAGTAATATCTTTCAAATGAATGGAGACTACTGTTTTGTTTCATGCTGTGCTATTCTAATAGAAATCACTCATTTCACTGTGGCATCATTTAGTATTTCCCTCTGTGTCAAACATGGAAATCCAAACAAATTATTTGTATTTTGATGTTTGAACAACAGAGGATGAAGTAAAAAATAATGTTGTTGGAATGATATAAAGACCATTAAAATGATTTCTACTAGAAGACAGCATAGTCTGTAACAACATGCCAGAAAAGCTTTTGCTCTTATTTCTTAAGGCAGACAGTACTAACAGAATATATAGCTTACAATGAAAAAATGTATACATACAGGAACTGGAATTATCCTTATTATTTTAACTGTTTCTATAATATTTAAACTAAAAAGATTCATCATTTGAAGCAGCCCAATATTTTTTTTAAAATCAAACATCCAGAATGATAGGTTGATGTTGATGATTTTTCTTAGAGTTTAAAAGACTAGTGCTCTGAACAGTGAGAGTCTGTGTTATGGGATGGAATGTAGGCATTCTGGTCTAGTAGTCAGAGCAGGAGTCAGGTCTAGTGGGTGAAGCAAGTGTGTGGATTGAAGCCAAGGATCAGCACCAAAATCAACCACCAGTTACTAGAGCCAGGGGTCAAGCTGGAGTCAGAGCCAGGAATCAAAGCTGAGGGTCAGAGCAGAGGTCAGATACCAAATGTCAGAGCCAAGCATCAAGCCAGAGTCAGGGTCAGAAGTCAGAGGCTGGGGTCAGAGCCAGGACTGGTAACTGTTGATTGGAGGCAAGGTTTAATGGCAGGATCTGGAGGAACAGGATCAAGTATGGAGCAGGAGCATGAGGGGAACACAAGAGAAGCCAGGGGTGAGGCAGGAGCAGAGCAGGAATCAGGAACAGGGTGCAGGAGGCAGGCACTAGCAGGGGCCAATGCAGCCACAACTGGAAATCACCTTATTGCTCAGACAAGTTTCCTGTGCCTCCCTCCACCAATTGCTGGAGCCAGGCGAGCCCTCAGAGTACCCATAAGTGGTGCCTTGGCTGAGGCTATAGTCCTAGTAGTTTTCTCAGCCCACCAGGTTTCAGCAGGTGGAGGACAGGATGTGGCAGTTGTCTGAGAACTCCCAGAGCTGTGTTCAAGAGCTAGAATATCACAGCCTCATTCTCAAATAGGCTAACCACACGTGAGCTGGATCAATGCTGAACTCTGAAGTTTGTAGAATGAAAGGAAGAGCTATGTATCAGTCTGTATATTACAGCCATTCTGTCCACCTACACCATTCCCACAAGTCTCTAGAAAAACCTGACAAAAGATACAATTATTGGCATCCTATATGAGGATTTGATCTTTAAAATTAATCACTGCTACCATGCAAGTGTCATATTATCGTAGCAGGCTGAATCTTTGTATCTCTTCTGGAAATTTTTGTTTGTTTGTATTTACATACAATAAGCTTTAAACACATGGGAAAGAAACTGTAGCTTTGTGATTCTAATACCATTTATGTCAGCTCTAGATACCAACAAAAGAACTACTGTGCATGTTCCATGACCATGCCAAAAATCTATCACATGACAGTGTCAAATTGCTAAAGGCTGATAACAAAGAGTCTTGAAGAGCTCTGTACAATTTCAGTACTCTGCTTATTTTTCTCAAATTTTATAAATGTCATTTAACCACTCTGCTTTGCAGAAATTAACTGAACAAAGGAACAAATAAGCACTTTTACTTCATGCATTTGGAAAAAATACAAGTTAAAATTTAAGTGTCACAATTTAGATGTATAGCACTAATTTTTCAACCACAGTTTAAAAAGTCTCTCCCCAGCCTCTCACCCCCTTTATGGAAAATGTCCTTCAGCTTTTTCTAAGGGAAAGGAAATTGTCAGATTTATATCATATAATCAAAACCTCTGCTAGGCTGTGATCACAGCAGGTATCTCAAAATAAGTATGGTATGGTCAATATTTGAATGGCAGACTCTGAAAGAGGGCACTGTTTGTGCTGCATTCAGTGGTGTTGCTGATTCAGTAGATGGCACTCTCTTTTGAGTCAGTACTGAACCAGTCAGTATAGTGACCACTGTGCTTCTGGATTTATTTGAATGAAATGTAAAATCAAGCTGCTGGCAACATTTGGACATTAATGATCTTTACAGCACTGTTCTTAAAAGTAGGGGTGTTCCCTAAGTATCTTGGCCAAAGTCAAACTCACTTAATTAAATTCTGCTCACTTAAATTTCCATGCAGTTTCATTTGAACAACTTTCTTCACTACCCATCCTCAACTTGTATGCTGTGTTGCTGCATGCTGTCAAAGAGCAGCTGTGCTGCCCTTTAGAAGTGACTATTTCAATGGTGGGTGAGTTGACTCATGTAGATTATGTAGTTTCCAAAATACTTTGAGATCATTTGAGTTGAAAAGCAAAATATACCAAACATACACGTAAGATACTATTATTGTATATTTCAACTCATTGTTACATATATAATAGATTACCAGCTATTTAACAGGAATTTATTTCTGATGTCAAAGCAGTCTGTGCTGATATCTGAACTACGAAATGACGACACTGTTTTTGAAGAAGGGTGGTCTTGTGGTTATGGTCTGGGAATCATGAGGGCTGGGCTTCATTCCTAGTATTGCCAAAGGCTTCTAGTGTGAATTTAGATAAATCACTTTACCTTTCTGTGCTTCAGTTTCCTCCCCCATAAAATGGGACTAATAATAGTTGTCTTCCACTTCAATCACATTGTAAAATGCTTTGAGTTCCAAAATGAGATAGAAGTGCAAACTATTAATATTATTTACTCTCTTTCCACCAGGTAGATCCAAAAGCACTTTGCAAGCCACATACATTGAGATTATTAAAATACCTTTTGGGAGAAATTCAGCAGCTATCAACAGTCTAGAATACAACATTCTAGGATGGCGAGTGAGAATACTTTACATACTTTTCCAAGTGAAACCATAAGGGGAATTTTATGTAGATAAAATATAATTATACAAAGTGTAATTTGGCCAGAATGGTTGGGCCTAATCTTGCAAGAAGTGCTGTGGGCTATGTACAAAGGCTGAGGACCTCAGTTTTACCATGTCATCCAAAAAGCAGTGTCTTAGCACCATGCTGGGGCACTAGTTCAGTATTGACTCAGAGAAGAGAACCACCTACTGAATCACCAATATCGTTCCATCAGCACCTGACTTTTTATTGGAGGCAAATCAATACCAAGTACTGACCAACCCTGTCCTACCTTAGCATATGAGATCTGATGAGAGCACATCTTAAGGCAGAATGACTGCATAATAAAACAATTAAATAAGTGTATTTTATTTTTAGGGAGATAGGCAAATAAAACCCTCATATGGTATATTAGTATATTTCCTTATATGAGGATTCTTTATTTAATTACATAGAAATAATTTCATGTCTGTGGTGCAGATTACTTTTGACATCTACTTTCTCACACCTCTGGCCCAATTCTAGTTCAGCCTGTAAAGCTTTATTCAGAGAGGAAAAAAAAAGATGAGTTTAAACCATTAAGATAATTAAAACACCATGAAATAATTGTATAATTAAAAAAGTTGCCTTTGTTCATAAATGAAATGTTCTCAGTATAAATCCAACACCCTAATATAAAATAACCTGTTGAAAAGCAAACTAAAATTAAAGTAACTTAAGTCTTTTTAAATAACTGTACTTCATGAAAGTGCGTGTTTAGAGTCCCAATTGCTGTTGGGCTTTGTGCTAACAATTTAAAGAACAATTAGCAGTAAAATAGCCAGTTCTTAAGGCCACTGATAAATTAAAGTTAGAAAACAATGGTGGCTTGTGCTTAGTATGCAGATCATATAAACCTAAACTGAAAAGAAGGACATTAGGATTCTGGACACCTGGTCTTCTCTTGCTGTGGAAAAAGAACAGGGTTGAATGTTGGAGTTCAGTCATACAATTCTAATAGTTAATCCTGTTTGTAATGGTCGATTTACATGTTAGAAGATCTAAAAGACAGGAAGTACAGAGTCTGCCTTTGAATTTTAGTCTTTAGAGTTTTCCCTGTTAATCTTTCTAAGAAAAGAATTACAATTTATTACCAACTATTTTGTGGCTTTCAGCACAAGGTTTTCATACATTTTACAATAACAAACTAAAAAAAAAAATGAATTATTTTCTTTCTTGCTTAATATTCTATATTTTCATTTGGAAATAGGGTGAATAATTAATGCATATATATAAATATAATATTATGAAGAAATATTAATTTAAAAAATAGGGATTAAATAATGTACTTTATTATTCAGTCAGATCTATTTGAAAACAGACACTCCAACTCAGCCTCATCTTTGGTACATTTTATTGTGATATTAATATTTTGATATGTATTTATTAACAATTAACATAGATATGTTAATTAAGAAGCATGAAACTATTGGTTACCAGACATTTCCAGAAAATTCAGTATTTGTTTGTTTATTTATTTGCTGTTGATAGCGGGAGAAAAATTAAGATATATGTGCTGGAAATAAGGAATTTTTAAGATAAACCATTAGCAAATTAATCAGCAGATACTAAGCATGTATTCGTACTGCTGAACATCAACTGATTACACAGGAATGTGATATGCAGTGGCCATCTTTAATAGGTTGCCAATTTCCAAAGTTCGTGCTCAAATCACAAACTTGTATTATGCAGGCACCCTTGAAAACTTCAACCTGAGTAACTTGCTCAAGATCAGGTCTCCTGAGTCACAGTCCTGTGCCTTAATCACATGGTTAAATACGGAAATAAAGAAACACCAAAACTATGATTCCATACGCAACATTAAATTCTGTCGTCTTACATGTTATAGTACAGCTTATAGTTACATGAGTACATCCAAACTTTTAGAGAAATTATGAAGTGTGCCCTAATCCAGATTCTAAAATCCTTTATGGAAAATGTCATGGCATCTGTTGCCTTCCTTTTAAACTGGGGGTGGGGGCTATTAGCCCAAGTGCATTAGGTGATCACAAATGTGCCATTATCGTTTCGGAAGAGATGCAGTCGTGGGTATAGTCACATCCCAGCCACTTATATATTACCATCATTTATAGTGCATAACATTACGCTATTATACTAATATAGTGAACATCTTGGGATTTAGCACAGTCCAAGTGATCTTTGAAAAACATTTTCTGTGCCATGTTATCTTTAATTATTATTACAAGAAATCAAAGCAGAAAACCTTTGACATGGTCCCTCACCAAAGGCCCTTAAGCAAAGTAAGCAGTCATGGAATAAGAGGGAAGGTCCTCATGAATCAGTAACTAAAATACAGGAAACAAAGGGTAGGAATAAATGGTCAGTTTTCACAATGGACAGAGGTAAATAGCAGGATCACTCAAGGATCTTTACTGGGACCAGTGTTGTTCATCATATTAATAAATGATCTAAAAAAGGGCGTAAAGAATGAGGTGACAAAATTTGCAGATAAAGCAAAATTACTAAAGATAATTAAATTCAAAGCAGACTGTGAAGAGGTACAAAGTAATCTCACAAAACTGGGTGACTGGACAACAAAAAGGCAGAGGAAATGTCATGTTCATAAATGCAAAGCAATGCACATTGGAAAACATAATCCCAGTTATACATACAAAATGATGGGTTCTCAATTAGCTATTACCACTCAAGAAAGATCTTGGAGTCATTATGCACAGTTTTCTGAAAACATCTGCTCAATGTGCAGCAGTAATCAAAAAAGTTAAGAGTGTTAGGAATCATTAAGAAAAGGATAGATAATAAAACAGAAAATATAATGCCACTATATAAACTGATGGTATGCTCACACCTTGACTACTGTGTGCAGTTCTGGTCACTCCATCTCAAAGAAGTTATATTAGAATTGGAAGACGTACAGAGAAGAGCAACAAAATGATTAAGGGCAGGGAACAGCTTCCACATGAGGAGAGAGAAAAAAGACTAGGACTTCAATCTTAGAAAAGAGATGAATAAGGGGAGATATGATATAGGTCTATAAAATCATGAATGCTGTGGAGAAAGCAAATAAGGAAATGTTACTTACCCCTTCATATAACACATAAGCTAGGGGTCACCCAATGAAATTAATAGGCATCAGGTTTAAATCAAACATGAAGAAGTACATCTTCATACGCTGCGGTCAACCTGTGGAACTTGTTGCCAGGAGATGTTGTGAAGGCCCAAAGTATAACTGTGTTTAAAAAAGGATTAAGTAAATTCATGGAGGATAAGGCCCTCATTGGTTATAAGCCAAGATGTTCAGGGATGTAACCCCACGCTCTGGATGTCCCTATGCCTCTAATTGCCAGAAGCTGGGCCTGGACAACAGTTGATAAATTTGCCCAATTCCATTAATTCCCTCTGAAGCATCTGACAGTAACCATTGTCAGAAGACAGGATAATGGGATAGATGGATCATTGGTCTGACCCAGGGTGGCCATTCTTATGTTCTTATAATCGTCTGGGTCTTGCCTGGAATCAGTGGAAAGGATATCAATATATTGTCAATCTATGGAGATATCTTCCCATTAGCAAAATACTTGTAAAAAGAAACTAATCCTATACAGAGAAGCATGAAAACATATTTAAGAGTTTATAATTATACTTTGGTAGGTTCACTGGTCTTTTGGATTATCAACCCTCATAGAACTAAGTCTCCTCAGGTAAGAGATATCTCTCCATCAGAGATGAAGCACCTGAACAGATCTAGATGCGGT
The DNA here is from genome assembly GCA_007922155.1 of Mesoclemmys tuberculata. Taxonomy (NCBI): domain Eukaryota; kingdom Metazoa; phylum Chordata; order Testudines; family Chelidae; genus Mesoclemmys; species Mesoclemmys tuberculata. The sequence continues at coordinate 21,484,344 of ML675629.1, read as the reverse complement.
TGTTTCAAAAGTTACAGCCCTTTTCTGCCAAAATATTCTGTCTCTCTCTCTCTCTCTCTCTCAATAGGCAACCTGCCCCAAAGCAGGTTCTTATTTCTGGCCAGGAAATGTCATTGTTTGGGTAAACATGACTGTTCCAGTGTCCATGTTACTTCCATCTGTTCAAACATAGCATCTTAGTCTGTCATTTGGAGATCAGTGCCTGCTCTAGCTCATGAGTGGAAATAAGTTTTTAAAAATATATTGTTACGTTGAGGTTTGGATGGTGTCTTTGATCTGTAGGTTCTCAGAGATCTTCATGAAGCTGATGGATGTGTTAGCTGCCTTCCATTCATGCATTTATTTAGTGACAGTTGCTCAAAGACTAGACTGATTGCAAACGCAGGAGCTGAGAACTGAGGCTTGGTCTACACTACAGGGTTACTTTGATGTAAATTGCCTTGCGTCGACCTAGTTGTGGAAGTCTCTTTGCTTAAATTTGGCTCCACCCGATGTAAGTGCCTCTCTACACCAATTTAGTAACACTATCTTTCCACATGGCATAGAATCACAGTCGATGTAATTAGGTTGACAAAGTGTCAGTGTAGACACTGCATTGCTTACCTTACTGGCTTTCAGGAGCCATCTCACAATGCCCCACACTGACAGTACAATTGATACAAGCGCTCTAGGTGTGTACATACACCACCAACACAAAGAGCCAGGTGCACACACACACGTGATTTAATAACTGCGGTAGCTGTATGCCAACATAATTTTGTCGTGTAGATATGGCCTGATTTGGTTGTGTCTGTCTGTGGGTAAAAAAAATGAACCAGAAAGCAGATTGTGAGTGAAGCAGAAAACTCAGACAGCAAGAGAAGCAGTTGTAGTCTGACCAAGAGAGAGCTTTATGGGCAGAGTGCTGGCCAGAAAGGCAGCGCTGGAACTGTGAGCAAAGAGACTGCCCCCTGTCATTTGATCCTATGCGGCCTGGTGCTCTACTTCCCACCTGCTGCACAGCTCTCGGAGGTGGAGAGGAAGAGAGGTTACAAAGAATGAAAAAAAAATCACAGGAGAAACAACTGTGGACATCTGTTAACATTATTTTACAGGATATAATTGGAAGGATCACGTTTCTGAAGATCAGTATGAGTTTTGTTTTCCTCCAGCCTTCTAGTAGCTACTCACTTGTCATAAAACCTGTCCAAAATAATTTTCAGTGATTGAATGGCACAAAGTAGCCAGAGAAAAAAATGAGGATCTATCCCAGTGCTTTTTAGGACTCCCAAACCTTCGTTTACATTGATGGATTTTAATATTTTTCCTACCGACCCTCATTAATAGGTTTAATTAGCCCCCAAAGCTAGCTTTAGTGAAATATAGCATCCTTTTACTGAAGCATTCTCTATTGCCATTTCTGAATACACTAAATACAAATAGCTTGTAGTCATCATTTGTTCCAAGCTTCCCTATTAGTCTCACATATTCAGTAAGTACTTTCCTGTGTGTAACAAACTGATCCAAGATGGATTCTCTTTTTGGTTGTGGTATCTCTGCTTTCTGGAATGTAAATTGCTTTATAGGTAATGTCTAACTTTTAGAAGTTGCCTTTTTGGTTTTATTTATTACCAAATATACATGTAAATAGTTTAAATGACCAATGAGTACAGTATCTTGTGGCTCAGAGCAGCTTGAAAGTTGGTCCAGTAAGTTTTCATTTTTATTCTCTTTTTTTCCTGTTTGATCTGTAGGAAGTGCTCACAGTTGTTTCTACTTTGGTTTTCATTCTTTGTAACCTTATCCAAAGAATTTCTCATATCTTCATTGTCAGCAATAGCTCCTTACCATGGTTAATGCTTGTAACATAGATCACAACCTTTCTAGGCCTTTGTCCGTCTCTCCCTTTTCTATAAAGGTTTTATCTTCTGTAAATGACTTTCCAGTTATGAGAATCTTTATGCCCTCACCTCTTGAGAGTGGAGGGAGCATTTGGGCTTAAAATTGTTAGCTCTTTTGTGCAGTGACTGAACTTTTGTCTCTCTTGTATAGGCCCAAGCATATTGTTGTTGGTCAATAAAAACAGTAACAAAGGGATAAATGAGAATGGAGTGAATATTCAATATGATGCATAACATAACACAATATAGTTAAAAGTACGATATTATATATTTGTATTTAACTGGCACTAGTTGAACATGTAAAACCTCTCCGTACTAGACAAAGGTGTTGTGCACAATATATTGCCCCTATACCATCTGATTGCAACTGTGTGCATAGATGTCAACAACAACATTTGAACAGAAAGGAAGTAGAATCGAATGAAAATCAGTTACAAAATGTCTCTACTTATTTTAAAAGATAAAAACTCTAATAGTCTTTATTCTGCAGCTTTTTCTCTATGCTTTATTTCCCTATTTTTCAATCTCAACCGTTTTGTAAAAAACAAGTACTTTCATTCCCTTAGCAACCACAGAAACGTGTGGTACTGTATGTATGCAACCTCTTTTAAGAAAGTACACAGCACCATGGGAACTGAGCTGTTGACTCCTGTGGAGGAAGCAAATGATCGCAATAGAAGCAATTCAAATACACTATTCAAATAAATTATAGAAGTTTCACACCAGTGATGTAAGACAAAGACTAGGGTTTCTGCGCCAGTCTAGGACCTTTTGGATATTTCCCATTATTTCCACAGGACGGGAAGTTGCATACATCCTGACCAGTGGATGGAACATTAAGTTATCTCTCTGCAATACAGAATATCTTCCTAAACCTAGCAGTCATCCATGCACAATGTCATTATATACAATTTTTACAGTAGTTTAGAAGAAAAAAGTGTTTCCAATTAGTAGTCTCCAGTCTTTTGAAACTGGTTATGCTCATTAAATTATTTTGTTAGACACAGCTGATTTCAGACTGTGTACTGTATGCTACTGCTAATAGTTTTGCGAGTATAAGGCATGTATCAGGATGATTGCAGTGAACATATAGTAGGATGGAGCATATATCAGACCCAGGCCCAATCAGTTAAAAATGGTTGGTTTACACAAGCCATGTGCCAAGGGTATTTTCCAGATGTTATTGCTTGGATTAAGGACACAGTTTTGCTCAGGCGCTTCATCTCTCTTTTTCAGTACAGATATGTTTCTTCCTTGTGTCGTGTTGTGCAGCATAAATATATTGTTATAAGGTGACATACTTTCACTGGTATCAGCAGTAAACAGTCACCACTCTTGCATACACTCCAGAACTTAATTGGGCCCCAGAGTCTTCTCAGTCTCATGTATCTAGCTAGGTACACATATGGCCCCCCATCAGCAAAAAGTCTGAGCACCTCACAATCAATGGATTTATTCTCACAACACCTCTGTGAGACAGGAAAGTATTAGCCATGTTTAACAGGCAGGAAACTGAAGGTAGGTTAAGTGACTTGCCTAAGGTTACACAGGAAATCTGAATTGAACACACATTTCCTACATCCTTGTTGTGTGCCCTATCCTCTAATTTGTAGCCAACCTCTTCTGATCATTCCCTATGTTGAATTACAGTTTCCTTAGATGAACTTTAAGGGTTGCTATGTGGTGACAGAAGATATAGTAAGAATGTCCCCTAAAATAGAAAATTCCATATGGCAGAATTAATTTTTTCATTTAGATATCTTTATGTGACGTACAGCATTCTTACCAAATTCAATAGCCCTATTGCATGCGATAGCTGATTGGGTTTTTTAATTTGCTTTATTTTATCATAGTATAATTTCAGGCCATTCCAATTGCACAGCTGCGGAGTGCTGTAATAGCACCACTGTATGAATGGGAAAACTTGATGTTGCTGAAGTTGAACCATTCATATTCACCCACATCTGCCAGAGAGTTTCAGAGCAACACAATCTACAATACTTAAATATGAAAGTCAACTCTTCTTAATGGCAAAATATCCAAGCATTCTGAATTTACCCCAGAATAACTGAAATCAGAATTTGGTACAAATATTAAACTCATTATAGCAGACACAATCCCTACTGGATAATAAGACACTGTGATTGGATGCCCATCCCACCCAAGAAGGGAAGAAGTTAAGATGGCCAGGCAGTCCAATTAACTCCACAGATGGCACCTGGAGGAGAAGCCAGGGAGCAGGTTCAGCTGTGCAGGAAGAGGAAGGGCTTGTATTTAGCCCAGGAGTTGTGAGCAGTAGAGGGGACTGCTGAGAGAGGCTGTTGGAGGACAGGCAGCAGTCATTTGCTTGGAAGAGAGAGGTGGATTTGGAGTTAGTACACCCAGGGGGACCAGGGGAACCAAGTGTGGTTGGAAGCAGCCTAGGGAAGGAGCAGGGAGGGTTGAGAGAGGAAAGCCCAGAACTGTTGAGCTGAGGATCCCTGGACTGGAGCCTGGAATAGAGGATGGGCCTGGGATCCTCTACCAGCCACTGAGGAAGTGGCATCATGGGGCAATAAGAGGAAAGACTGCATAGGACTGCTAAGGTGAAGGACTTTGCTACTCCAGAAGGGGGTAACACTGGTGACGCGGCCAGAAGGCTGAGTCACAGAGAGGATGCTACAGGTCCTGGGATGAGAGAGGCGCTGCAGAGCTGTGAGAGAGAGAGAAGGATGGTGTGCAAGCTGCAAAAGAGGGGGTGTTGACCCTTAAGAGTTAATCCCCAGAGTCACCAGGAGGAGGTGCCAGATCAACAGTTAGTGGTGCACCCAGTGATCCGCACTAAAAATAAACTAAAGTCCAGATCCTCCTCCAGTGTAATCTCCCTTTATGGGTTTTGCACATTCCAAAAGCTGCCTTTGCATTTAGCTTTCTGATGATGACATTATTTTCCAAAGAGAGACATGGTCAGGAGGTAATGTGTGTGCAATGCTTTAACTAAGTCGTCTTTTCATAAAGGAGTATGGAGAAATGGATGGGAGTTGCAGTGTAATGTGGCATTTATTGTGACTATATCACAGTCCTTCTAGTAAAATGCAGTCCTTCTTTTCCTCCTTAAAGATGTGTTCAATCAGTAAAGTGAAGGTTGTTGAAAAGCGTGTCGTCACACCGCTGAAAAATAAATGGGTTTCCTAAAGAATAGAATGTTAACTGCAGTTACACATCTTAAAATTGAAAACATGTTAGAGATGCCTTTGCAGACAATGAAGCTTATCATTAAAGCCATTAACTTCAATGAAATTGTGATTTGGTTCCAGTTTCTTTACAGGTAGATTTGCTTTTAGAAAAATGATTTAAATTGCATCGTTCTAACTCCTGCCCTATGACCTGGTGTTCTATGAGACCTTTTGAGCTAGGTAGCACAGAAATGCAACACTGCAGCATTCCAGTTGTCTGTAAATAAATCTTGCAGCTATTTAATCTTTCTAGGCTTCTGAAGGTCGGTTAGCGAGTGTCCATTCTCAGGGGGCTGCCTGCATTGATAGTGGGAAGTGGGATATGAACCCTGAAGACAAAAACAATACAACACTTTGGAACTTGCATTGTAACTGTGATTCTTATGGATTAAACTTCAAACGAGTCCTTCCAATCCATTCAATTATTCTTGGCTGGAAATGGTTACAGCCTGTTCTCACATCCAAAACAGAACAAGATCTCATTTTTGGGAGCCTGCTCTGTATCTTATATTTGGATTTTCTCTTTTTGCTTAAAGAAGAAATGTGGATCATTAAAAAAAGTTAGTTAAACATACAGTAACTGTCATCCTTCTCTGCATCAAAAACAGGACAAAGACTCCACAATGACAGAAACAGCACAAAACTGGAAAGAAGGAAGCTTGAAATGCTTTAGATTCAATAACAATGTGCAGCACTTCTGTGATGGTGGTAAATAATTCATCCTGATAAAGGGAGACAAGCATCATGTATAAAAGTTATATACATGTATAAAATGCACTTTCAGTAAACCGTTCCGCAGGAAGAACACTTGTTAAGTAAATAAATCCTTGAACATATACATTCATACTTCCCTGTAATGCAATAAAGAAAACACCATTTGTTCTGGATTCTTTTTGCTTCTTAATTTTCTTTAGCATTTAGATAACTAAGATCACAGGTGCCTTATTAGTTAGTACCCCAGATAGATAGGGAAAGGTATAGAACAGTTTCCAAAACAACTGAAGCTTCTTTTATTTCTTTCTCTCTTTCACAATGGTTGCAAATACTTTGACAATCTCTTGCTGTTTTACAGGCAGTGAACAAAATATTTTTGAAAACTTTTTTGCTGAAAATGGTACATTTCTAGTACTCTCACTTTAAGGCAAAAGCATCTACTTAAAATTGGTGTTTCCACAGCAGCATGGAGGTTGGTTTAAATGCATGCAAAAGAAGCTCTTCATAATTTCTATAAAATGTGAAGTTACTGCTGTGCTGGCCTCTGTTCCTTTCAATTACATCCCTACCAGTTCTGAAAAAACTAGAAATAGAAAGAACTACTGAAGTGATTAATTAAAAGGATTAAGGGGATTACATTTGTTAATGTATGTAAAGTGTCTGAAGATTAAAAAGAGCTATACAAACGCTAAGCAAATGTAGTGTCATTAGTAGTAAAATGGCAGGTACAAATATGTAAAACTCTATGTAAACATGGAAGAGGTGTTTGGCAAATACAGCTCAAGGACAGAATAGTCTTATAATCTTCAGGATGCTGTGAAATGGGATAGTGGATATATAGAAATAGCTAGCTTCTTTAAACTAGTGATACTAGTCTTGGGAAACTTCTACAATTAAGGAATCACTGGGCAAAACTAATTTCAATTAAAATATTTTTATCTAGAGTATGACAAATTTAGAACATGCCCCATGATAAAGAGCTCACATTGATACAGAACCTTTTGTCCCAAAGGATCGCAAGCTTTTTGCAAATGTAACTGATTATAAATAATACACAGTGATCTCTTTGGCTTGTACAGAATTGCAACCACTTCAGGGTGAAATGTGGCAGTGGTTTAACAGAAATAGGGCTTGTGTCTACATGGGCAAAGATGTGGCACACTAAGCTATTCTGGAGTAGCTCCCCATGTGGACACTATTTTGGAATAAAAGTGACTATAGGCTAAGGGTTATAAAGGAGGTCTGTCCCTTGTGTCCCACCCTCTAGCCCTCCTGTTTTGTGGAGTTAGGGTGCCGTCTGAGCACACCTAGCAGTCAGGCCCCACTTATGACTTAGATGGTTGAATACCTATATTCCTATGGTTCGGGAATTGCTCAAATTGATGTATGAGATAGGCACCTAGAGTGAGGCAGCAATGCGTATGCCAGAGGCAGAAACATAAAAGCCTAGGGAACATTAACTGCAAAAATTCAGGCACTGATTGACTTTAGGCACCTACGAGGTTAGATGGCAGGCAAGCAGGAGTTGTGTGGGTTGCAGTAGTACCTAAAAACAGGACTTAGGTGCCTAACTGCCTTTCTGGATCTCACCTAAAGTGTCCATATCGGAGCTATTCTGGAATCACTATAGTAGTATAGCTTATTCCACTAGAACTACACGGGTCAGTTTTCCCACATAGATAAACTCTCTAAGGCAAAAGCTACACAACAGTTTACAGCGGTGAACAGAAAACCTTTTTCTGGTTCAATCTACAGGTGATGTTTAGGTGAGTAGAATATAAGTACTGTTGTGCTGAAAGATTTCTGTAAATATGGCCTACATTAAGGGAATGTCAGGTCCAAAGACAATCACCACCCTCATTAAAGTCAGTGGGGGTTCCCAGCACTCTTTCAAGCTATACAGAATGAACAATTAAGCCCCTTTATGTACTGAAAACAGCTGGGTGTTGTAGGGCTACTGCCCAAAGCACACAGCAAGTTAAATCTTGTGGATTGAGGGGGTTCCTTGGTTGCAGTCACAGGGACAAGGATACCAATTGTAGGTTGTATGTGTATTGGAGGCAGAAAGCCTGGAAGAGGAATTGTCAATTGACCCTAAAAGGAAGCAGAGGGAAAATGCTTATTGGGCACAACTCACTGATTTCTGAGCAAGGAAGCTGCCTGCTATTGTTTGTTTCTGCTGTGTTCAGGGAAAGAGGACTCTGTGTACATTTTCTCTAAATAAATAAGATTACCTCAAGAATATACCTGATTCATAGCACTGATTTTTTTTGTCCTAATAGAAGCAACTCAGCAAGGCCTTAAATTATGGCTAACCATTCAGGTTAAAAGGATAACAACACTGAAATAAGAATCTGGTCAGGACACAGGTGAACATCCCTGAGCTTACGAAGAATGCATTGGGTCTTTAATGATCACACGTTGTCAGTGTGATAGCTACCAAAATCCATCAGCCAACCACACTTTTTAACTCAACAATAAAGATTTTCAGGCTAAAAGTAGAACAAAAACACGAAATAACACAAAAATGAATCAGTTTGCCCAGGGAAAGTCCTTATTTCCAATTTACATCCAGCTGCCCTTCATTCTGAGATTCATTCTCCATTTAAAAACGAGAGTCCTGTAGTCCGCAGTCTGTATACAGCAAAAACAACACGTCTACCCCTCTGGAACTATTCTCCATTTAACTTCAGCTGCAACTGCTTCCAAATAAGTCTCATTTAACACTGCCTCGAGGATATCATGAGTCTTAAAGGCACAATAATGTCAGTCACCTCAGTTCTTAGATCTCCATATACCACATTCCGGCCCTTTGTTTCACTTCCCTCTTGAAAGGTGATACATCTACCATCTGTAGCAACTGTCACATCAATGATTCAACAAGAAACAGGCAGGAAATAATAGGTTAGCTAGCTGTGTCAGATGCTCAGAGTTTCTGAGCTTGTTTTTGACCCATAATGTTTCTCTATTTCTTGATGTAAGAACTTTTGTTTATATGATCTTGTGTGGAGAGAGAAGCTTCACACCATCCACAGATGATGATGCAAAATTAATGAGGAATAGCAACATCTTTTTCAGACATGTACTGTGAAAAGATCTGCAGGATTTAGGGAAAGAGGGGCCCACCATTAAAAGGCAAATACTGGGCTGGAGGCATTACCTTACTCCTATGAGCTCTAGTTAGGGGAGACAATGATTAATGGTTTTGCATTTTTTTTAACTTTCCAGCTGTTAGTGGATTTTCCAATTTGTCCATCAACCTCTTTTTTTAAAAAGGTCATCATTGCATGTGACCTTCGTGTAGGAATTCTTTGAGAACCAGAGCCCTCTTAATGCACCTTACTCACACAATATATTCTAAGGTTTTGTTAGGTCTCAGTGCTGAATAGCATAGTGATATTGTGTGATGTGTCATTAACACTTAAATGAGCACACATAGATATTGTGTGTGTGTGTAAGGTCTGCGTGCCGAATAACTGAATAAATAGTGTGTTCTGTCAGTGCAGATGAAGTGCATGAATGTTCATTTAAGTGTTGTGTTGTATAAGGGGCTGATCCAAAGCTTACTGAAGTAATTAGACTCCCTTTGACTTCAGTGAGCTTTGGATCAGGCCATCAGTGAAAGAGCATATTTAAAGGAAGGTGTGATGATTGTTCTGCAGAATATTAAGCTGGGAATTCTGAGAGGGAAACAGTACTGAGCAGTAATGAGATAGTGAGATTTAAGAGAGGAGGCAAAGACTAATTATGAGAATCATCCATGACTCTCCCCTTCAATCTCCTCTGGCACCTCTTCATACAGACTGCAACAGGGATAGAGAAGGTAGGCTAGAGAAGATGTAGGAAACATCTCATATGAAGTATCTGCCACTGTGATATCAGAATGCTTCTTAAACTACTAGATTGTATCTGACTACAACTCCCCTTCAGTTAAAAGACATTGAAAAAGCTATTTCAAACAGAGTGAGGGGGGAATCTGAAGAAGAAAAATCCTCTTATTTATAAGAGCTTACTGAAAAAGATAAAGTAACTGACACAGACAATTTATCAAATTTTATTTTAAAGTGCACATTAAGAAATGAGATTAGATTTTTGTGATATATTGCCTGAACTGAGGTTTGAAGCAACATATGGCAGAAAAGGTTTGAAGGGACACCACCCAGCAGAGACGGTGAAGCATGCACCTGACTCATCACTGGGCTAGGTCCTTTTACTCCAATAAAATTGATGCATCCAGACCTGGTGAATTCACTTGCCTTAGGAGAAGATCCCTGCATAGAACAAAACTGCAGTAGAGACTATATGCCACCATCCTCATTGCCCTATGAGGAGGGCATTTTTTCTGGGGAAAGAGCATATGGTCAGAGCACTACAGTGTTTCTGCTATTTTGGGTGCCAGAATGGCCTTTGGCATGACAGGCACATGACTTTGGGCACAAGTTAGGGCAGCTCTGAGGGTGCTCTAATGTATGCTTGGGCAAAACTAGGGAGGCACAACAATTGCAGCATAAAGGTACCTTTACCCCTTCATCCCTTGGGTCCTGAGTCTGACATCTAAGAATCAGGGCTATTACTTTCAGACAGAGACCAAGACTGGAAAGTTTCAGACCAAAAGGAGAACCATTCAGAACTGTATAAGGGACTGATAACAGGAAGAGACCTTATAAGGAAAACTCTCTCTCATCCTTAACTATAGTGGTTGCTAGTAATAGTCTATAAAATAGTTTGTGAAGCATTCTGGGATCCTGTGGGAGGAAAGGCACTATATGATTGTAAATATTAATTATAAAAGTCTTATTAGCTCTTTTGAAGTGGCAACTTTAGAGGAGAGTTAATATCTTTTATTGAACCAACTTCTGTTGATGGAAGAGGAAAGCTTTTGAGTTATACAGAACTTTTTTAATCTTCTGGGTCAGTTGTCTCTTTCACTAACAGAAGTTGGTCCAATAAAAGATATTACCTCACCCACGTTGTTTCTCTAATATTCGGAGACAAACATAGATACAACAACATTGCAAAGACTTTAGAGGAAGTCAGTCACACCCAAATACTTCAGAATTTCATCTAAAAGTGCACCTTTTGCTTTATTTGTTGGGGATATATTTTAATTTGCTGTTTCTGCAATTAAACAACTGCTTTTCAATCTGAATCAACAGAGGCCAGTTATCAACACTACAGCTTCTGGCAGGTACTTAATCATGCAGGCTTGGATAGCCAAATGTTTGTTTCAGCTGCATATGTCCTCTTCTTTTTTAAGTATTCCTTATGAATATTTTTTGGTTGTGTTTTATAAAGACTAATGTTTGGCAGCACAGGAAAGAGCATTTCACCATTAATCTGCATGCAAAATAATATGCAGTCCCCAATTGCACAAATAGCTCTGAACATGACCTGGAAAACCCACCTCCTATAGAAGAAAGATGTGGTTTGGTCCCTGTCATAGTTCCATCCATGCTCTGTCTTTTAAAAAGAGGAGCTAGAATTAGGTGATGGATTGATTATGTTTTACTATCTGGAAATATTTTTATTTATTTTTGGTGCAGATTAGTGAATGAATTGTTTGTTTAATGGTACCTAAGCACCACCTTCAGGTAAGAACTAGTACTCCTCTAATATTGCAAAGATATTGAGGATGCCATTTGTTTGTCGCTTGCAGGCATGTATTTGGCACATAACTAACACTTCTCTATTGCTCTAATTTGCAGTGGCTTTTCCAGCCCTGTCCCCTTCACATATTTCCTTTGATTCAAGAAGGGAACATCTTTGTTTATGGACAGTCAGTATTAATAGTACTGTAATAATTTTGTATTTGAAAACTGAAGCTATGCACAAAGCTCTTCTGGGTAAAACATTTATTTTTCACATAATTCCTCTTTATGTAAAATTCATGTAATATGTCAGCAAAGTTAATTTTGGATAATTAAATCAAAATACTGCTATGAAATTTTTACTTTGTTACCCAGGCCATACCGGGATCTTTGATCTATCCAAGTGTTTTTCTGGAGTAGATCTGTGTATTTGGAGGTCATGTGGTGGTAGAATATTAGAGAATAATGTTAGAAGATGGTTGCTGACTTTGTTCCATAGTAGGAAGGCAGAGCTCAGAAAATCATGATTCATTTGCTCTTGTAATACGGAAAATGCCAGCAAGGGGTTGGGAAGTGTAGGACAGTCCCTTATAAAATAGTGATAGTGCTAACCAATCCAATGTGGTATCCAAGTTGAAAAAATAGATAGGGTTAGTCAGATAAGATAAGAGCTGCTATTTTCACAACTTTGTATTAGTCCAGGCTTTAAAACCTTTGTTCTTTGAAAAAGAATCAGTCCTTAGATGCTGCAGTTCAGGCCAATCATATGAAAGTTTCATTTGGGGAAATATTTTGGTGGTTTGAACGTTGACTGAACAGATAAGTCATGTTTGGTATGCAAGTATTGCCATTCTTGATGCTACAGCAATGTAATTGTCTTTAGGATATTTTGTTTTATTACATTATTTTTCTTTTATTTGTACTACCAGAGTTCATAGGGCAAGAGACAACAAAGGGATACAGGCAGATGGGAGAGTACAAGGAAATTAAATAGTATCGGTTAACATGGTAGGTAACCCAGAAAGACAGGGAGTCTTAATCATGTCCTTCATCATACGTTGCCGGAGAACACAGGAAGAATTTATATTTAGCTGTTAGACAGTGGTCTCAGCACACTAGTGGCCCCAAACCATTGTCAGGATTTTTGTAAGCATCATGGCAAGAATTTAAAGGAAGCATTTGAAGGAGAACAAGCATGAGGGGCAGCATGAGGGAGAGAACACAGGTGCTTATTTGAAAATTTAACAAGTGGATGATGGAGCCTGGCATTATTGGCTGATTGGCGGTGGGAGTCAACATCCCCATAATGCATAAGTGATGATAGGTGGGGTGGGGATAGACCATGAAAGGTTTTGAAAGTGAAGATGAGTAGCTCATGTTTGATGTGACAGAGAAAGGGGATGATGGTGGATGCAAAGAGAGGGGTGACATGGTTAAAGTGACAGCTTAGGAAAATTATCTTTGCGGGGCTTTCTAAGTGTGTGTGTGTTAAACAATTCACCAGGATCCACAATAACAAGTCTATAGAGGATACACTGGACATACATCAAGCCTTACAATGAAGATTATGAACCAGATTTTGTTTGCTTTAAGATAGCATGTGAATGTGAGCCACCTCTTGAATTGAAACAACAGAAGAAGGCAAATTCTGGAGAACTCCTTGACAATTCTTGCAGATGAAGACAGATTTATATTTGAAAATATCTGACATAACATCCAGTGAGTGATGCCCCACTGAAACACTTTAAACAGAGCTAAAATTCCAAACTGAAGACTCTTTGCATATAGTTCAAAATATTTTACAAAGTTAGATCTGAATATTCTATATACTTGGTGATAATTAATTGTAGAATATAGTTTCTAAGAATAAAGTTAAAGAAACATAAATATAACAAAACAGTGCTAGATCAATGTAGCATTTCTTTAAGGAAAATTTGTAGATCAAAGTGCATTCTACAGATCTATTGGGCCCATTCTGATCACTTCGATGAGATCAAGATGCAGAAAGTGTAGTTTAATGAATTGCTGTTCATCTTTTAAACTTGACCCCATTTAAAAATGCAATTTATTTGTTTAATAATTACTGATCTTTTCATTTCTTAAATTTCAATTTCTTTACTCTTGTTAAGGGGAAATAATTTTTATTTGTGCATTACATGCACTGTCATAAAATAATATTTATTAACTGTTATAACTTTGACTTAGGCATCACTCCATTACATAGTTATCCTTTTAGGTACGCCAGGCTGCTAGTCACCAATCTGAAGAAAATAAAAGCTTCCCAGAACTGTTAGCTACAGTTGTATCTACATTCATGATCATGTGCAAGAGCTTACACTCTCAGGGGTCAGGGACACTGCTGGATGAGAAGGCTAGCTGATGATGAGGAAATGGTTTTGTCTTCTTGATAGTCTGAGTATTTTGTTTGCTTTATTGCTGGTTCACCTGCCTCTGAGACAATATCACCCCCAGTGATTTGCATATATATTGTATATAGTGTGATTGGTTCATATGATTCCTTTGATCTCTGTCTAAGCGCTGATATATACTGAATGTGCTCTCCTAGACTAAGCCATATCCAATGTGTACGTATCCTCACAAGAGTGGAAAGAACTATACAAAAAACACTAATTGATGATATCAGAACCTATGGCCAGTGGACAAATGTTACAGCTAAGTCCATCCAAAGGACCCATATTCTCATACAAGCACCACTGAGTGAGATAAAGGTTGCAGCTATTACAGAGGTCTCCTGGGTATGTAAGTGGTTGCATTTACTTTTGTAGCACCCCATGGCATTAGAGGCTGGTTTTTCAGAGGACTTCATCTCTAATGCCCCCCCTTGACTACTTCTTTGGCCCTGTGCTGGCCCATCTCTGTCTGGGTTTTTTGTGGGCCAACCCGCAAGCCAGGTCCCCTAAATTCAGTTTCCTTCTGTGATAACAAAAGTCCAAGTGTAAATCCAAATCAACAGTCAAACTAGGGTTGTCAGCTTTCAAATTGCTGGTAACCCTTCTCCACCCCTTCCCCTCCAAAGCCCTGCCCCGATCACTCACTGGATCATCTCAAGGAGCCCACCTGGAGGTAGGAGGCAGCCCTGGCTAAGCAGGAGCTGGTGTGGGTTAATGACCTAGCACCTCTCTGCTCTCCATGATAACCAGACTTTGGGTTCAGGTTTCTGATCCCTATTGTTCTTTCCAGCCTACCTTTATCATGCCCTTGCCAGGGGCAGGAACTCTTCTTGCTCCTCAATCCCAGTTCTCTTCCTCCTCCTGATGAGTTTTCTTCCCTCTCTATGTAGCATACCCTGCGGTCCCTTCCACAGCTGGGATCACTAATTGTAATTGAGTCCACATTAGGATCAACTGGGTGATAACTGTCAGGTCACAGGCAAGGCTGCTCCTAACTCCCCTGAAAGGACCAGTCAGTCTGTGACAGGTACCAAAATGTTATCAACTGTTTATATAGAATATGTCAGTACAAAGAAGACATTTTTAAAAAATTTTATACCTACCAAATTAGCAGTAAGCCAAGCAGTGCCAAAGTGAGGGGCTGTACAATTTTGCTTGGGGCTGATAACTATATGATGGCATAAGACAAGGCTGATCTGAGGCTTTTGGAAGAAAACATAAGTGATTTCACCAACATTCACAGAGTCAATAACCTGCATGTCTCCTTACAGTAAGGTATATTCAGCCAGGAGATGACAGGCAGCCGGGAGGCATGTCATGTTATTTACGAAGATTGCAAATTCAGTGGAGTGGGGTGTGTATATTTGTATGGTATATCTTTGGTGAAATGTCTACCATATTTAGGGTCACTACAAAATAATAAACTATAATGATTATTATAATGAAAATGCAGTGCTCTGCAGGGCATGGTCTTTGAAGTGTGGACAGGGGGAGTGCAGCTGGCAGGACAAAACAGACTTAAAAAATTTCATCAAACAGTTACACCACAGGGAGTAGTTTTAAAAAGCATCAGCCATGAAAGAATTGGGCAGCTGAGCAGACTTCTTCAAGATTACACTGCTAGAGAGCATTTTTATTAGAAAGTTTTCAGTTTGTTTTTCAGATTTGCTTGCAAAGAGCAGATGCTTTAAATTAATGAATGCTGTTTATTCAGTTAATGGTTTGCAGGTGGTAGTAGCTCAGCAGTTTTTGAAGGAAGTGGATTTGCAAAGAGCAAAAGAACCTTCTTTTCTCTGGTATACTAGTCTCTCCAGTATATATTGTCCTGTCAGAGAAATATTATTAAAAGATTCTAGTTCAATGTAGAAATTGCATCCGACACTTCTTGTTGTGTATTTTATGTCCTGCCTAGCTTGCAATAGCTAACAAAGCTAGATTATTATAGGATAGCTCAGCTAGTTAAGTCTGGTCTTAGAATAGGAGAATAAACTCAGGCTGTGTGTTTTTACATCTCCTTGTATTCCTGTCTGCTGGTTTCTCTCTGAGTGCAAGTAACTTCCAAGTATGCAAACATAACAAAGTGGCGATGAGGACAATGGACCTGTGCTGGTTCTACCACTGGCGAGCAGCAAAAGTAAAACGTAAGGAAAACCTTTTGCCGTTCGTTGTGGCTGTGTTGCTGTTCGTGCTGATGGCACAAACTGAAAAGTAAAGCAGACTAATTGGGAAGGGAGAGGAAAGCAGTGCTAATGAAAAGAAATTACTAGTAATTGTGTGTGAATGATGCCCCAACACACATGAATAAAGGACACTAAAAGAAAAGGAAAAAAAAGAGGCAGTAATGGCTACATTTACTGGGCCCCTGGGACATTTTGATGAAACTCTGGAGCAATGGAGCTCATATATTGAACATTTTGAATTTTTATGTTGTTGCAAATGGAATTGGACATAAGACAGTGGAAACTTTCTTAAGTGTTGTGGGAGCTAAAACATATAGTTTGGTGTGCAGCTTAGTGCAACCTGATAAGCCAGGCACAAAGTCTTATGGTGACATTGTGAAAATCCCGGAGGCACATTTTTCCCCCAAACCACTGTCAAATGTGGAGAGATTTAGGTTCCTCAGAAGGAATCAAGAAGGTGAAATAATTGCCCAAGATGTAGCAGCTCTTAAGAAGCTTGCTGAGCGTTGTGAATTTAATGATGTGTTAAATGACACACTGTGTGATAGGTTAGTTTGTAGTCTGTGCAGTGAAGCAATACAGAAGCCTATTGACAGAGGCCAAGCTCACCTTGCAGAAGACAGTTTCCATGGACCTGGCAGCAAAGGAAGCACAATAACTAAGTGTATCAACCTGAATGCATAAGGTGTCACAAGAACCTACCAACAAGACAGTGGAAGCCGGGAATGTTACCACTATAGAAAGCCTGGTCACCATGCATCAGAATGCTGGTGTAAAGACCTAGTGTGTCGACAGCGTGGCAGAAAAGGACACATTGAGCATGCCTGCAAACATAAGAAAGAAGAGTCAAACAAAACAGGCAAGCAGGAGAAAAAGAAACCTGCTGTCTGGTGGACCAAAAAGAAAAATCTACATGCAGTAGAGCAGGCTCAGGATGATCAGTGTGACACCCAGTCAGAAGAAGTGCCATTCCACATCTTGTCCCTGGCAGTTGGTTCACATGAATACTGGGTAACCCCGGTATTGGAAGGTAAACCTGTACACATGGGACTGGACACAGGAGCACAGGCTAAGGAAGAAACAGGTCTGGCAGCTGTATTAAAGAAACATGCTGCTGTTTTTGAAGAAGATCTGGGAAGTATGAAAGGAATCACTGTGAAATTGAACATTAATAGCCAACCAAAATATCTGAAAGCAAGAACCATCAGGCCAAAGGTTGAAACAGACCTGGGGCACCTGGTTAAAAAATGGAGTCCTAGTACCAGTTACCCATAGCCAATGGGCAATGCCAATTATTCCAGTATTGAAGAAAGATGCCTCCATTCGGATTTGTGTGCATTTCGGTATGGTGTGTAGAGCAGTACCCTCTTTCCTGCATCGATGACCTCTTTTTGCTGGCTTGGCTGGTGGACAAAAGTTCAGCAACACTGATCTGAGTCAGGCATATTTACAGTTGCACATCGATGAGAAGTCCCAAGAGCTGTTGACTATCATGACCCATAAAGGGCTGTACCGATACTGTCACTTGTCCTTCAGAATAACATCTGCTCCAGCTTCATTGCAGAGGGCTATGGACCAGATCTTGAGTGGCGTACCAGAAGTCAATGCTATTTTGATGACATCCTGGTCACTGGCAAGAATGAGAAGAATCACCTTACTAGAAAAGTATGGTGTACGAGTCCACAAAGACAAATATGAATTCTTCCAGCTTTCTTGAATATTTGGGACCTATCATTGATGCTACTGGCCTTTGAAAGGCTCCTGCAAAAGTCAAGGTTATTGTGGAAGCTCCACCTCCTAAAAATGTGAGCCACTTTTACTCTTTTTTAGGGCTATTGAACTATTATGGAAAATTTATTTCACAGTTAGCAACACTACTAAAACTACTACATGAAGTCCTCAGCCAAAACAAGATTTGGAAGTGGACTGAAGCCTTTGATGTTGCATTTAACAAGGCTAAATGCACATTGCTAAATTCAGAGGTTCTGACACATTTTGACCTTACCTTTACAGTTGGCCTGTTATGCCTCACCTTATGGCGTGGGAGCAGTCATGTCACACATTAAGCCTTCTGGAGAGGAGAGACCCATTGCTTTTGCATCACTCACCTTAAGCAAGGCAGAAACTAACTATGATCAAATTGTACATGAAGCACTTGGAATTGTTTTCAGAATTTGGAAATTTCACCATAACTGTTTTTGGATGGAAATTTACACTTTTCACTGGCCATCGACCTTTAACATAAATTTTTGAACCATACACAGGCATTCCACCATTGGCTGCTAGTCATATGCAATGATGGGCATTGTTGCTTTCCACATACACATATGAGATCAAATATCATAGATCCACTCTGCACTACAATGCTGATGGTCTCTCAAGACTGCCTTTACCAGTTAAACATTAAGATATTGGCCAGAAATAAATCTTCTACTTTGAACAGGTAGAGAACACATTCATCACTGCTACTCAATCAAAGAAGGCAACTCACATTGATCCAGTACTGTCCCATCTTATGGGCCTAGTGATGCATGGACCATCTCTACAGGACTTTCATGTCTCACCCAACTTTCGTCCTTACATGTCCAGGAGGATGGAGTTATCAATCCATTCTAGTTGCTTGTTGTGGGGGATGCGTGTCATTATTCCACCACTACTGAGATCACAGATGTTAGAACAGATACATTTAGGTCACTGTGGAATAGTGCGCATGAAGGAAATTGCTCAAAGCTACTTTTGGTGGCCTGCCCTGGACAGTGCCATTGAAGAGAAGGCAAAAGCTTGTACTTTATGTCAGCGTGTGAGGAACACACTTCAGTTGGCGCCCCTAGACCCATGGGACTGGCCTGAAAATCCATGACAGCATATTCATGTTGATTTTGCCAGTCCATTTGAAGGAAGCCCTGCTTTGAGCAGGGGGTTGGATTAGATGACCTCCTGAGGTCCCTTCCAACTCTAATATTCTATGATTCTATTCTATGAAGTATATTCCTGGTTGTTGTTGATGCCCACTCCAAATGGCTAGAGATCTCTTTAATGCCATCTGCTACTACTGAAAGTACTATCCAGAGACTGCATGAAATCTTTAGTTGTTTGGGTCTGCCAGAACAAGTAGTGAGTGACAACGGACTGCAGTTCGTCTCTCAGGAGTTGGAAAATTTCATGAAAGCAAATGAGATACATCACATCACTTCAGCACCGTATCATCCATCCACCAGTAGATTAGCAGAAAGGTTTGTGCAGACAATGAAACAAGCTTTAAAATCTTCATGGGGATATTCATCCATTCAAAAGTGTCTGGACACCTTCTTACTATCCTACAGAAACTCACCTCATGCTACGACCAAAGCATCTCTGGCCTTTCTGATGATGGGATGACAGCTGCACACTTGCTATGATCCTTGCTATGACCCAACAAAGCACGACAAGTTGTGCAATTTCAACAGCACAACCAAGTCATCAGGTGTGCGCACAGAGCAAAAGACTGAACCTTTAGTCCTGGACAGCTTGTTCAAGCTCAGAACTATGCTTCTGGAGCTAAATGGGCCCTGCTACTGTCATTGCCCAAACAGGACCTGTTTCTTGCACTTTCCATACTCCAAATATCTCACCTGTCAGCAGCATATGGATCAGCTGTTGTCAGGTCACACAAGTCCCAAGGATACATTTCCAGTTGAACTACCTAACCTCACCATTGCAAGTGAGATATCCTCAAGTCAAGAATCACCCATTCCTGACTCTTCTCTTCCATTCACATCTGCAACAGATACAGCACTCTAACCTGTTTAAGCTACTAGTCCTGAGCCCATTGTTAGACCCCCACCAATAACAACTTCCCGTGCATGAACACGAGAAGTCCGCCATAATCCACCTAGAGAGAGCCTCCTCAATGGTTGAATCTTTAGCTAGGGCAAACTCATGTTTATGGGTCTGAATAACCACCAGGGTTTAGCCAAGGAATGAGGCAGTTTACCTTCATTCCCTTGGCTAGTTGTTGTTCTGTTAAATAGACGTTTTCATTAAGGGGGGTGGAATATGTTGTTTATGTTATATCCTGCCTAGCTTACCATAGCTAACAGAGCTAAACTATCATGGGATAGCTCAGCCAGTTCTGTCTGGTCTGAAAGTAGAATAATAAACTCAGGCTGTGTGTGTTTACATCTCCCTGTGTTCCTGTCTTCCACTTTCTCTTTGAATGCAATTAACTTCCAAGTATCCAAACATGACATTTGTCTATTATATAGGTTTACACAGCATAATTGGCTTGCATGACACTTTTTATCAATATATAAGAAAGTAAAGTGTCTACCCAAAGGAGCTTACACTATAATTTAGACAGACAAATCAGTGGCTAGTAACAGGTCATAGTGGGAATTGAGTAATGATGTGGGTGAGGCTGCAATGACTGGGGGATGGTCAGTCAGGCCTAGTGGTCAGAGCCAAGGGTCAAAACCAAAGACAGAATCAGGTGCCAAGCCAGGGGTCATAGCTGGAGACATCAGGTACCAAGTTAGAGGTCATCATTGGGGAAAGGCAGCATTGGGGTAAGGCAGAGGAGCATGGCCCTGGAGTAGGACAGGACAGCAGGAAGTGGGAGTAGATGGGAATCTGGGACAGGAACCAGGAGCAGACAGGAATGCCGGTTTTAGGAGCCAGATAAGCAAGCAAATTCTTTTTGCTCAGGCAACTTCCTTTTGTTACTTCCTGGTTTATATAGAGCCCGTCAGCCAACTGGAGGGCTGGATGTTTCCCTCAATGTGGAGTTTTGTGGGTGGGGCCCCCTGCAAGCTGATTCTTCCCTGGTTACTCAGGTGAGCTGCTGGGTGGCTGTCATGGCCTGAGCACTGCCTGTGGCCCCAGGTTCGAAGCCTTGATCCCTCACATCAGCAAATGATGCCATACCATCTCCAGTCATAAAAAAGTGATACTAAAAAGCACCTGTGTTTTTTTTTTTTCATATATAAGTTTAATGGGAGTGTGATCTGTGATCAGAAACAAGAATCTGATGCAATTACTACCCATCCTGCCCACATTAGACTTGGGGTAACATGTTACCTGTATGTGAGGGCCAGCTTTTTAAAAGTATGCAGTCACTTAGCAGTATTGCCAACCCCAGATTTTCAAAAATCATAAGTCAGCCCTGGTCTACACTTACCTGGAAATTCAGCGGCAGTAGACGGGAATTACACAAGCTACATCGACTGCTGTGCTTCCCTTCTGCGTGCCGTCTTCACTGCATTGCACCAATGGGAACTTGAGGGGGTGGATTACCAGTGTCAACTTCCTGATCAATTGAGCAGGTCTACACTGACTGCTCAATCGATCCAGAAAGGTCGATCTGACAGTGGCGTCTTTGCTGCTGTCAGTATAGACATACCCCCAGGCCCACCAAAAATCACGAGATGGCTTTAAAATCACGAGATTAAGTAAAAATAATACATTTGGTGTTCTTTTTATTTATCTTCTGTTTTTGAGCCTTTAGGGAGCACTGGGGGTCACATTTAGAAGCTTTCTCCACAGACACGAGGGCTAGAAACTTACTTTTTCTTTAAGAATGAAGGCTGAAATCCTCACATAGCCACTTAACTCAGGAGCTGGAGCTTTAAGAGAAACAATAATTATCATGAGACTTATGACAAAATCATGAGAGTTGACAACACTTAGAGATGCAGAAAGGTGCTTATCTGGATTTACAAAAGTGCCTAAACAGTTAGGTGCCTAAGTCTCATTTGACAGCACTACAGCCTACTCGAGATTTAACATGAGAGCTAAAAATCTACCTTGAAAACAATGTTTCTAATGGTTCTAGATTCCAGGGGCTAGTGGAAAACTTCAAGTTATTGTTCCTTATCTTAGTCTTCAATAATAGTAACTTATATTCCAGCTGTCATGCAAATTTAAATTGATTATATCAACAGTATTACTTCTATAAGGAATTCCAATCTTTTCCCACAGTATCAAGAACGTGGTATGAAAACCTATATTGAAGTGCCTCAGCAGCCAGAAGATGTCAGACTTGCATTTCTGACTATCTACAGCTAATGAAAACATTTCCTAAAGTTAATTGCCCACTTACTTAGAAATTATCAACCTGTCTGGTTTTGTTTAAAATACAAATTTTAGTAGGATTCGGGAAACAGTGAATCAGAAAATACTGTTCAGAAAGGGACAATGATATCTTAAAAGGAATGGCAAAAACATAGCCTATGGGACTATCATTATTTATGGATGATTTGAGAACTTAAATGCCTAAGATATTCGCCATGTTTTAAAGCTTCTTGCCATTCTGAAGTCGCTACTGCTGTTGTTTTAAACTATCCAGGTCTTCCCATGGGAGACTGTGCTAAGGATATTTCACAGTTTAGATTACTGCAAAGGATGTTTCTCTGTCTATGTCAGTTTGCATTTAGTGACTGTGATTTAGTAGTAGCATGCATTATTAATACAGATGTGTTATCTCATGAAAAAATGTTACCTTATCATTGCTGATTTATCATATCCATTTAAATATATTCAAAGTGAAATCTAAGTGGTTTGAAAGATGCAGAACTACATGGGTTGACATTTTGCCATAGTAAATGTCTGTTAAAACCTTGTGAGTCAAGGCAATGTAATTATTAATAAAAAACATAATTGTGGTCTTGCTCAGTGTTGTTGCCATGTTGGTCCCAAGATATTAGAGAGACATGATGGGTGAGGTAATATCTTTATTGGACCAAATTTAGTTGGTGAGAAAGCTTGTCAAGAAGTTGGTCTGATAAAAGATATTACCTCTGTGTAGTGAGGGGATATGGCCTCCCTCCAAGACTGATAGGGAGGGACTGCCACTCAACTCCCAAGAGAGTGGAGACAGAGAAGCCATGCCCACCACACTGGAAGCAAGGGGCAGAGCCAAGACAGGAACCGGAATTATAAAGGGAGGGACTTACAGCTCAGACGGGGGCAGCCACTGAAGGGGAAGGATGTCGTTAGCCTGCCATTGCAGAGATGAGCTGGAGAGGATCCCAGTTACCACAAGGACTCATCTGACCCTGCCTGAGCTGCTGGACAACCCAGACAGCAATGGCTTGGTGGGACTATCGCTGGCAACATACCCCGGGGAAGTGGATGATGACCCTTGGCTGCAGGTACACAGGCACAGAGGTGGAGGAAGTAGCCCAGGAGTAGCTGACTTAGATCCAACTAAGCTCACACTCAAGCCCTTGTCAGTGCGTTTCGGCTGGAGCCCCACTGACCCAGTGACAGAATAGTCTGCCGCTGGTAGAGTCCTGGGCTAGGATGTAGTGGAGTTGGGTGGGCCTGCATCCCCCTCACCGCTTCCCACACCACCCATAGAGTGGGTGCCTCATACCAGCCTGTGAAGCCTCAGAGGCCCATAGGCTATTTGCCTGCCACACCCTGTCCAAGAGTTTGCTTGCTTTGCCTTTCCTTTCCTGACCTAGGACCAGTGCTATAGACACTTTGCTCATCTTGTCTTGCTTGGTAGCTTGGGCTATGGATGCTGAAGAGCTACTCCCCTATCTCAAATTTGCCCCAACAGGAGTGTAGCAAGGGGGAGTGGCCTCCCTCCAAAACTACAGGGAGGGATAGGCCAGATCTTCTACGCTCACCCACCTTATATCTATAATTGTGGTCTTGTCACTTCTCAACACGATCCTTGTTTTTGACTAGATTGTGCGAATTGCATCAAGTCTGTCAAGAGGCACAGTATGAAGGGGAGCACTAGAATGCCTTCTCTTCATATCTGCTGCTACATCTCTTTATGGGTGTAACTTACCCCTTACCATGTAGCCTACCAATTTGTCTGGCCAATGTGTAAGGAGTGACACCGATTCCCTGCATCCTCCCCCACCCACTTTTAGGCTGCCAGAGCAGCATGATGGGAATGGAATGGGGCCAAGGATCTAGCCTCTGGTTTTAGAACTGGCCTATGTTTGGGTCTCTTAGTAATGTTATTTATGTCATACCTTTAGAAGTGCTGATTTGTTCTGCAAGGTGTCTTTTATATTTCTTACTACTTATTTATCCTGGGCCAAAATCCATCTTCAGTTGCAACCACATAACCCTATTAATATCAGTGGAGTTATGTTGGTGTAACCAAGAACAAAACATGGCCCATGATCTCTGAGTTGCTCCATAGTGTCAATTCTGTCCTTGAAAGTGAATGTCAAGAAAGCATGTCCTTTCAGTTGGTTTCAAGGGAGATGTGCATTTTGTGGCTTTTCTGGGTAAAAGCATCTCTGTTTTTAAAACTGTCAGTTTGCTAATAAAGTTCTTGGGTATTTTCAAAGGAAGTAGCAAAGAAAGTGCAGTCTATGTGGAAGTCTGTAAATAAAAATGGTATTTCAAGGAGTTTGATCCAGGATAATTAGGTAGGCGCTCCCATGAGTCCCACCCTCTCCTCCCATGCTAGAAAGGACTCTTCCCCATCTCCCTACCCACAAGATGTATTTTTGAGCTTACGAGATGCAAAGCAGCACCTTAAACACTACTTCCCTCTTAGCCTTACAAACAGCTAAACAGATCACTTCTGAGTTTGGAAAAAACATTTAATTTTGGACTAAAATCATATATGTTAACTGAAGTTTTTATGGCCTTAGAGTGCACTGAAATGTAAGAGCAATTATAGCATTAACTTCACTTTTTATGTAAGCATCCAATCAAGGCTATATTGCTTTTTCATCAATATACAGCCAATATGAGCAGACTTTTAATATTCATAAATAGACAGTCAAAGACAATACCGCCCTGAAAGCATGTTCTGAAACTGAGCTCCCAGGCATAGCTGTTCTAAAGACTTTAAACTATGGACTTGATTTTTGAGTGGTTCTGTGCATTGAAGCTACAATTATATTTAGTGGAAAGTTGTGGGTGCTCAGCACCTCTGTAAATCAGGATCAATACTTTTTTGGATTCCACTATCTTAAAAAACATAGTCAGAGGTTGTATAAAGGTGTTTGGCTGACTTTAGGATAATCCAGGAGGTTGGAGAGCTTAAAAAAGCACTAAAACAAATTAAAATGCCAAACAGACTTAGCTTCACCTGTTCTCCTAAAATATACCTGAGCAGGCAGGCTACTAACTCAACCAGCACCTGGGGGAAAGAGTCATTCAAATGCTGCTTTTTGATATCTGCAATAGTACACGTAACTCGATATAGTGATTCTCTCAAGAGCTACAAAATTCAAATATTCTGATCTCCTTGCATGAGTTTCAACATTGCTGACTGAATTGATGCAATGAACAGTAATCACAACTCTTTTCTGAAAGAAATGCATGACACATTGGCTTTTTCATGAAAAACAGGTTTAGACATTTTAATATATAGATAATTGAGATCCCTGATCATTCTGAGGAAAAAGATGTGGTTCACTTAAACACCTCTTTGGAACAGAAGACCATAGCAGATTTTGTAAAATAACACAGAATGCTAATAAGTCTATCAAGTAACTGTACCAGCCAGGGCTTCTCTTCCATATTCCAAAGACTTCCTTAAGAAGACCTGAAATGTGGGAGAAAAGGCATTTGATAATAATGCAATCCATTTGTAACAAGCTGCTATCAAATCCCCTTTCACTCTTATCTTCTGCAGACAAAACAAGCCTAGTTCCCTTATGATTTCTCCTCATAAGTCATGTGCTTCAGCCCCTTAATCATTTTCATTACCCTCCTCTGAACTCTCCAATTTGTCCACATCTTTCCTGTAGTGGGGGTCCAAAATTGGACACCATATTACAAATGTGGACTCGCCAATGCTGAATAGAAGGGAATAATCACTTCCCTCGATCTGCTGGCAATGCTCCCACTAATGCAACCCAATATACCATTAGCCTTCTTGGCAATAAGGGCACACTGTTGACTCATATCCAATTTCTTGTTCACTGTAACCCCCAGGTCCTGTTTTCCAGAACTGCTGCCTAGCCAGTCGGTCCCCAGTCTGTAGCAGTGCATGGAATTATTCTGTCCTAAGTGCAGGACTCTGCACTTGTCCTGGTTGAACTTCATCAGATTTATTTTGGCCCAATCTTCCAATTTGTCTAGGTCACTGTGTATCCTATCCCTACCTTCCAGAGTATCTAACTCTCCCCTCAGCTTAGTGTCATCTGCAAACCTGCTGAGGGTGCAATCCACTCCATCCTCCAAATGATTAATGAAGATGTTGAACAAAACCTGCCTCAGGACCAACTCCTGGGGAACTCCACTTGTTGCTGGCTGCCAGCTAAACATCGAGCCGTTGATCACTACCTGTTGAGCCCAATAATCTAGCCAGCTTTCTATCCACCTTGTAGTCCATTCATCCAACCCATACTTCTTTAACTTGCTGGCAATAATACTGTGGGAGACGGTATCAAAAGCTTTGCTAAAGTCAAGATATATCATGTCCACTGCATTCTCCATATCCACATAGCCAGTCATCTCATCATAGAAGGCCAACAGGTAACTAACAGCATCAGTTGTTAGGTATCAAATGAGCTGGATTTGCCATTGTCTTTACAGACCCTTTATTGACTTGGGCCCTGAAGTTAGATGCCGTTCACACTTCTGTCACAGCCTGCCCATGAATAAACAGCCTTTTCCTACCACCTAGTTAACCATGCAGCATGTACAGGAAACTGAGGTACATACAATATTCATACAAAATATTTACAGAAAAGTCCCACTCCATCACAGTAGGCCACTAGGCAATATTGCCAATGTCATGCACCACCAGCAAAGCACCACCACTTGCTGAGGCTCACTGATACTAGGGCAAACTGGATTCTCCAGAGACCAAAAGACAACGGATTTTTGAATAAATAGCCTGAGTTTAAACTGATTAGGACTGTTTTTTTGATCAAAAGGACAGGACCTTCTGTTCCAGTAGCCCCCAATTCTTCCAGAGAAGGGTTGAAAGGACTTGGCCCAGTCTGGGTTCTTGTTCTGAGCAAAAGAAGTGATGAATTGGTAACCACAGGAAACCTCTGGTTAGGATTTGAAGGACTGTTCATTGGCTAGAACTCTTGTCAGATTGAGGGGGTGAATGCTGTTAAGTGTATTAGTATTCATGTAGCTTCTTTTATTGTTTTTAAGATGTTCTCTATAATGCTTTTACCTTAAGAATAAATGTGCTTGCTTGAAAGTTGTATGGTAACTTAACTATGGCAATTACACTATTCACTGTCTCATAGGCAGCCTGACAGTGCTGGAAATTCACAGTGTAGGCAGGGAACTGTGAAACCTGGAAATAGCCGTCAGGAGGTCACCCTTCCCATTAATGAGGCATTGCTGGAACCACCACAAGTCTTCAAATGAGGATCTCAAATTATCAGGCTTCATTGGTCAAATATTCCTTTATTAATTGGTCGGCAATTTCTAAATTTGCATACAGGCTGCTTAAAAAATACGACATTCTAGACTATAGTTTCCGAAGAACACCATACTGCCTGGACATCTTTCCAAGCAGCTACTAACGTGTCTGAAATGACTTTATCTTCAGTGGTGACAGACCAAAGGTGCAGTACAGATCTTTCTACCATGTCTGTAGACTGAGAGCTAAGCCACCTAGACATCACCCATCAGCTTCTTCCACAGCAGGCCCTTCTTACCAGACTGCAGCTTAAAACAGTTGTTTTGACATCAGAATCAAGGACAGCATACCAACTGTAAATCGTCTCTAAATTTTAGAGCCCCCACCCATTTGGAAACCACCTATCTATCTTTTACAGTGCATAGACAGAAATTTCTTTGGACACATGGGTGCTCAACAGTGTGAAGAGGAATATGTTATTCAGTTCTCTTCCCTCCCATTTCCCAACTCATCTTCCCTGGTCTTTTTCAGGGACCTGCCCAATGAAGCTTGTATTAATACAGGAAGTACAGTCTCTTTTGAATTGGAGAGCAATAGAGAAAGTTCCTTACCAATACAGAGGCTTCTATTTCCGATTCCCAAAATGAAAGGTGGTCTTTGAACCATTCTAGACCTAAGAAAGTTGAACAGATATATCAAGAAAATCAAGTTCAGGATGGTCACCTTTGTATCTATTATCCTTTTCTTGGAGATGGGGGATTGGTATTCTGCCCTGCAGAATATATACTTTCATGTGGCAATCCATCCTGGCCACTGAAAGTAACTATAATTCATGGTATGCAATGTGCACTACTAGTACGCTATACTGCTTTTTGTCCCATCTTCTGCCCTGAGTGTGGTTACTGAATGTATGACACAAGCAGCTCATGTACGCCATTCAGGCATTTAAGTATTTCCTTCCCTGGACAATTGGCTAGTTCGGGGAAGTTCAAGGTCCCACATCCAAAACAATAACCCAGTCATCAGACATCTTTTTTTCTCATCCGTCTAAAATTAAATATAGACAAACTGACATTACAAATAACATAGAGAATAAATATCATGGGGCGGATCTAGACTCTACAACTGGCTTGGTTTATCATCCAACCGACAGATTTCAGTCCATAGTCTGTGTTCAAAACCTGCCAGTCCAATCCAAAGACAACTATGCACTTGTGTCTGCAGCTGTTAGGACACATGGCCTTTTACACATATGTAACTCAGCATACCAGTCTTCACCTCAGATGTCTTTAGGCCTGGCTCCACATGTTATATTGTCCGAACAGGCATTCTCTAGAAATCTCATTTGTGTGCCTGCTTGAGTGCTTCAGTCTCTGAATTGGTGGATGACCCCTCAAAATGTATGGAAGGAAGTTCCCTTCCTGCAACTACAACCAGTTATGACCCTGGTAACAAATGCCTCTACCAGATGCTGGTGAACCCACCTGGATCAACTTCAGGCACTTTGGAAGCTGCAGGTTTCACTCCATCTAAACATACTGGAGTTCTGAGCCATTCAGAGAGTTTGTGAGACATTCATTTCCATCACCAGGAGCCAGGTGGTTCAAATACTCACTACCACCACCACTACCATGTTTTATCTGAACAAGCAGGAAGTGTGAGGTTAAATCAGTTTTGGCAAGAAGCCATCCATCTGTGCAATTTCTGCATAAAGAACAATGACTTGCTAAAAAGGTTTCACCTCCCAGAGGTGAAGAATTCTACTGCAGATTCTCTCAGCAGGAATTTTTTAAATACATTCTGCACCAGCAATTTCACAAATGGGAATTTTGCTCCATAGCAGGTCATGGGTCTGTGTTCTTTGACAAATGCTTTCCTCCTCTGTTGGTCACGTCTTCTGATGTATGCATTTCCACCTGTCCCTCTAATTTTGTGGGGGTTGAGGAAGATAAAGAGACTAAGTAACTTTAATCCCCATGTCAATAGCCTAGCCAAGGCACTACAGGTACCCCAACCTACCTCAACTTTAGTTCAACATCCCAATAGCTCTACCTCAGGTTGAGGACCTTCTGTCTCAAAATTACTTACTTACTTACAGATTTACTGCACTGCAACCTACAATTATTTCACCTCACTGCATTGATGATCTCTAACTGAGCAGTAAGGAAAGAATTTGTGCCCGAGATGGCCAAGTCATTTTGGTGTGCAGCATGAAGGACGCAACCAGACCCACTTATGCTGCAAAATGGAAAAGGTTCTCAGTCTGAATCAAGTCTCATTAGCTGTCAGCAAGCAATGTGGAAATTAGACATATATTAGATTACCTGCTGCATTTGAAATCATCTGATCTCTCCATCAGTTCTATGAGGGTGTAGTCACCCTCCATCTCTGTAAGACATCTGCCAGAAGATGGGTTTTCTGTCTTTTTGCATCCCTTGGTACCTAATTTTTGAGGGGCTTCACTCATATGTACCTTCCTGTCTCCAGTCGAGTACCCTCCTGGGAGCTGAACTTAGTTTTGTCCCGTTTAATGGTTCCCCCTTTAGCAATTACTTCCTTATCATTGCTTTAGCAATTACTTTAGCAATTGCTTTAGCAATTACTTCCTTATCATTGCTGTCAATAAAAACAACATATCTGGTAAAAATTAATTCTGCATGAATGTTTTTGATGCTCCAGTCAGTATTAGTTGACCCCCATTTCATGACATTTCAGAAAGACGAGTTCTCTCTTAGGCCACATCCTAAGGTTATATCTACATTCCACCTCAGTCAGACCATTCATTTTCCAGTGTTTTTTTCCAAAACCTCATTCTACCAAAACCAAAAAGAAGCTTCACACTTTGGATATTGGGAGGGATCGGTCATTTTACTTAGACTGCACAAAGTCTTTCATCTCCTAGACTCTTTATAGTCTTCTGTGAAAGGATTTAAAGGGCAACCGGTTACAGCCCAGTGTACATCATACTGGATTTCTGACTATATCAAGCTCAGCTATACTCTAACGAAGGTTTCTTCTCCTCTGGCAATAACAGCCCATTCTGCTAGGGCTCATTCCGCTTCCTCAGTCTTCTTGAGTAACCAATAGTGGACATTTGTAAAGCAACAAGACGGCTGTATGTACATACCTTTTCCAGATGCAATATTATCACTCAAGCTACCCAGGATGAGGCCAATTTCAGTGAGTCAGAGCTTCAGTTTCTTCAAGTCATCTGAAGTCCAATTACATGTAAGAAAATTGCTGTTTCAGTTATTAGTTAGCAGTCATGCCCCTTTTACGCCCTTGGCTCAGTGCATGTGGATGTCATGAGTGTATGCGTCACTTAATGGTACTCCTGGCAAAAGTCTTCAACTCCAATGCATTGGACACACACACACACCTTCAATGGAATATATATGTGCACATCTTGAAGAACAATAGCTATCATACAAATAAGTAACCATCTATTTCCATCTTTTGTTTTTGAAAATGAACTTACGTCTACCTCTGAATCCTTTGCTTCAGATGCAGCATATCCAGGTGAAAATCTCAAAGCAGCGTCTTAGTAATATTGTGGACCAAACAGGTGGCACAGAATAAAAGTAGTATCTATAAAGCGCAGGTCTTGTTTTATGCACTTTCCCCCTCTTGCTGCCTAGGATCTCAAACTGTGCAGATGCAGGAGTCCATCTGCACAGAGCTCTTTGAAAGATCAGGGGCTAAGAAGGAACCTGCAACTACACTTTGTTGTAATATAGTGGGAACAGCTTCCTAAAATTCCACTTAGCTTTAAACCATTTCCTCCATGGACTGGTTATAGTAAACACAAGTCGGTAGCCATTACATAAAATTAAATCCTGCCTCAAACCAGATTTAAACTTTTAAATACACACCATTTATTTCCCCATTGAATAATTGGTATCGTTCCATTATTTGCCATGGGTGAAGATCATCTTCAGTAGACATATTGAAGTGAACAAGGATTATGCCATTTGACCATCTCCCTCGACAAAAACGATCACTGATCTAAATAGAAATAGCAACACTCACCTAAATAGAAATGTATAATATTTTATTTGTGTTTAATATGAGTCCCCTGACCCCACTTTATATTGTATTATAGTATTTTTATTTTTACTCAAATTTCTCTTCAAAATATACAAAACCAGTTCTTCTATCACTGCACCGATATAGAAGAATAATCATTAAAACTCTGATCCTGAATGGATATGGATAGTTACATGGGATTTTCAAAAGCATTCAGCATTAGCTTAACTGCATGTTCCATGAAGTCAATGGTAAAACTCCCACTGACTTCAATAGGAGTACACTTAGCCCAAGACTGAGGACTTCTGAGAATTCAACCCTGCATGTTTAAGACAACTAACATCTCCTTATAAACTCTAAACTGGCTCTTTCTACTTTTTGGTCTTATTTTGGGGGATGATTATTTTAATATTTAGTAAGTGAAAACACTGTGCTTATACAGACATACTTGCCCCAAACTATTTACAATCCGATATCTATACTTCATGGAATTTTAAACGTGCAAACTCAGTAGTAAAAACAAGAACCAGAAAATATTAATGAATGACAAAGAGCTGCAGGACAGTAGAGCCTGAAGAATAAAAAAAAAAAAAAATCAGAGCAGGCTGAAGGGCGATTCTGCAGCCCTCGTTCAGGCAAAACTTCCACTGACTTCAGTCTAACTGTGTACTCTATGACCCCATAAAACTCTGGAAGACCAAAAACAAAAACTGGTCAGAAAGCTGACAGGAAAAATAATGTGACACAGCATTCCAATGTGTTTATGAAGAGACCACACACGTGCACACCTTCAGATGGGTATGGCTCTTTCCACTGCCAATAAAGCATGCAGTGGAAATTTCCACTGCAAGTTATAGCATATTTCCAGCCTTTAACCCTACACATACTGAAGTTTCACAATTCTTTATGGTAGCTGAAATAACCTTCACTTTAGTGAAGATAAATATTGTAATCTGTTTTTAATCTAATCTAATCTCTCTAGTTTTAATCTAAAATATTAGTTTTAATGAGAAATCTTTATTTTTAATAATGTGAGCTAGTGACCACTTTTTATTGAAATTATAATTTATATTTTAAATTAAAATTACCTTAAGCAGAGCAGATAAAATTGTCAATTCCATCGGCACCAAACATGTATATTTTAGAAAGCATTTATTAATATATATGATTATAGTATTTATTAAAAAATTTACATGTCACAAATCATGTATGTTGACCTGGCACTTTACAAACATAGGCCCCAGTTCCACAGCTGGAAGTGTGTGTGGGGCTGCAGCTCTGCTTGGGCACAAAGATCTGCCCACGGGGATCAGACTGTAGGACTGAAGCCATTGAGTAAGACACGATCTCTGTCCCAAAGAATTTATCATCTAAAATAAATAGGACTAGCGAAGTCACAGGAAAATAGTTCAGGTAGGGGAAAGTGAAGAGACCAAGGCAGGAAGGAGTCCTGGGAAAAGTGCCTTTTAAGGATAAATTTGGAGGAGGAACAGAATAAAAGGACTGTTCTAAATATATATAAAAAGGGCCAAACCATAAACATCACCTTCATCCAAACATAAACATAAACATAAACATAAACATCACCTTCATCCAAAAACCTTTCTGATAAGGTCACTAGTGGGCCCAGATCCACTGGTGCAGTGGATCTGAGTCCACTGGTGTGGCCCCCAAGCCTGCATAACTTGCCCTGGGAAGATCATGTGGTGGTGTTGGTTTAGACTGCATTGTGGCTATCTATCTGACCTCCCCCTGAGCTGGTGCAGAGGACACATCTATGGGACACTTGGGATTTGCCTAAGGTCGCATTCCTATGCCCTGCTGATCCCTGGCTAGTGTGGTTTCCCCTGGGAACCACTGACACCAGCATAATTTAGAACGGAGTTCAGTTATACCAGCACAGAGAGGGCTTAGAATCAGGAGAGTAAAAAGCCACTTTTATATCCTCTCTCCTAATCTGCTCTGCATGCGCCCCGCCATAGCCAAGATATCTGTTGTTTTAATTTTGTTCATCCACTCATTAACACCAGCAGGAGCTGTGTTTGGAAATCCCTGTACATGAGATGGAATTATGAGTCCAATTCTCAACTTTCCTCCAAAATTTTCTCACTCTCTCCTCCCCCTTTTCTATCACTGTGGACAACACCACCATCCCCACTGTCACTCAGGCCTGCGATCTGAAAGGTTGTCCTCTTCCTTCTTTCTTGCCCAATACATCCAGCCCATATATGTTCTTCCTCCTCACCACCTCCAAGATATGTTCTTTTTCTTTCCATTCTCACATCCAAATCCCTTGTTAAGCATCCCCTTAAATTTTGCATTGACTGCTGCTTTAAAAGCCTCCTTTCTGGATTCCCAATACATTGCATCCCACCAGTCCATGCAAAATATTGCTGTTAAAATTATCTTTCTTATCCATTGATTTGATCATGACATTCCCTCCTCTGAATCCTTCCATTGGTTCCCCTCTGTATTTGCATTAAATTCAAGCTTCTTGACACCACCTTCAAAGTTCTATGTAACTCTGCCTTTCCTGCCAAAAATGAGGAGAAGCTGATCTGTGGTCTCAAAACAGGAGGGGCATTCTAAGGTAGTGGTTCTTAACCTTTCAACACAACTGTACCCCTTTCAGGAGTCTGATTTGTCTTGCGTACCCCAAGTTTCACCTCACTTTAAAACTATTTGCTTACAAAATCAGACATAAAAATACACAGCACACTACTGAAAAATTGCTTACTTTCTCATTTTTACAATATAATTGCAAAATAAATCATGACCCCCCTCCCCCAGGATGAGAAACACTGATACAGCATACAGAGTAGTATACACAAGCCATTGTCTGTATAAAATTTTAGTTTGTACTGACTTTGCTAGTGCTTTTCATGTAGCTTTGTTGTAAAACGAGGCAAATATCTAGATGAGGTGACATACACCTTGGAAAACCTCTGGTTGAGAACTACTGTAATAAGGCATGGCCTAGGATCCAGCAGGCATGGCTTGCACTTTTGTACCCGTGATCTTGCAGTGGAAACTATACACATCCCTTCCCTCTAGGCAGATGATTCTGCTTCTAGCAGAAGTAATCTGCACAAAGGGGTCAGGCGTATAGCCATGCTACAGCTGGGTGGATTATGGGCACAAATGAATGCTAGTGTTGTACTATTTGTTTGTGACCATTTTGATTAATGGCCAAATGGCAAAATACCAGAATTTGTCCCAAAGGTATGGCTGTAATTGGAGTTTTTCTGTAATTTGACTTCACATGCCCCACACTCATAGGGATACTTTGTACTGAATGGCTAGCTGAGACTGAGTGTGAAGTGGAAAGTTACAGGTATGCTTAGGAGTAAACCTTCCCAATTACAGGCAGAGGTCAGGCAAACTATGAGCAGTATCCTAACAGTTCTTTCAAACAAGAGCAAACAAAGCTTCAGTCCTTGTAAAATATTTAGAGCTATGTGAAACTCAGCAGTTTTTATTGGCAGGGGTTCTAAATTTGTTCTGACCTCAGTTTGTGTGGGGTTTGTACCCCACTGAGAATCACAACAAAACCTCAAAGGGAAACTCAGCCAGATTCCTACTCAAAATCGTAAGTTGGCCAAGGCTCACTCACACCTTGACCGGTGTGGTTAGAAGGTTCGTAAACCTGAGCAACCCTTCCCAGTGAAGAGTAGCCCAAAATTTGGGTTTATAATAAAATACAAAGCCAAGTGAACGTTGCCTGGTTCACGTTTAATGAATGTCTTGAAAGCTGTAAAAAATATTATTGTTCCCTTATTTGAAAATATTGGACCTATAGTTGCAGAACAGAGCCAGCCAGAGCTGTGCGCTCAGCCAGATTTCACCACTATGGAACCGAGTCAAGTTCGAGGGTCAGTCACTAATTTTCTCCCCAAGCCAGGGTGCAGTATTTGGCTCAGTCATGGTCTCCCTGCTGAGTGTGGGTTCTTCTGTTCTTGCTAAAGAACAAAGCTCCAAAAGTGATCACATGGTTAAACTAATCATAACATTTTGTACATTTATAATTCATCCCAAGGAGCATCACTCATTAAGTACACACAGCATCAGTGAATCTCAGCCACCTCTTGAAAGGATGGGAGCAAGCATCCAGTGAAGATCACAATGCAGAGTAGAGGAAAGGCAAGGGATGAAATTTTACCCTGGCTGAAGAAGCACATCTGAGGGGATGAGCTCTGAGCTCAAAGACAAATTGTATTCCAAACAAAATCTATTCAACCATTTTGTTAGTTTTAGAATGTAACAGATAGTTTGATGACAGTTTACATTTTTATTCTTTTTTTTTTTGGATGGTCCTAATTTAAAGCACTTCCTCATTTTCTCAAATAGAATTTTTCAGGCACTGAGGGATAATAAACACATTGGAAAGAATGGGCCCCAACCTGTTCCCCTTGACATTATTAGCAAAACTCACATTGAATTCAGTGGGAGCAAGATAAAGCCTTGAATCGTAGAAATACAGGGCTGGAAGAGATTTTGAGAGGTCATTTAGTCCAGTCCCCTGTGCTGTGGGAGGCCAAGTAACATGTCAGGCATAGTCTAGGTTGTTTGTCTAACATGTTCTTAAAAACCTGAAATGACAGGATTCCACATCCTCCTTCGGAAGCCTATTCTAGCGTTTAACTAACCTTATAGTTAGAAAGTGTTTCCTAACATCTAACCTAACTGTGCTGCAGATTAAGCCCATGATTTCCTGTCCTAACTTCAATGGACAGGGAGAACACTTGATCGCTGTCCTTCTTATAACAGTTCTTCACACATTTGAAGACTGTTATTAGGTCCCCTTCTCAGTCGTCTTTTCTCAGGACTAAACATGCCCAGTTTTTTTAACCTTTCCTCATAAGTAAAGTTTTCTAAACCTTTTATGATTTTTGATGCTGTCCTCTGGACTCTCCAATTTGTCCACATCTTTCCTAAACAGTGTGCCCAAAACTGGACACAGTACTCCAGCTGAGGCCTCACCAGTGCCAAGTACAACATGACAATTACCTCCCATGTCTTACATATAACTCTCCTGTTAATATATCCCAGACTGATATTATAGTTGATCATTGTGAAAAAGGCTAACTCCCAGATCCTTTTCAGTAGTACTACCACCTAGCCCATTATTCCCTATTTTGTAGTTGTGCATTTGATTTTTCCTTCATGAGTGGTATTTTGCACTTGTCATTATTGAATTTTATCTTGTTGATTTCAGACTGATCCTCTAATTTATCAAGGTTGTTTTGAATTCTAATTCTGTTTTTCAAAGTACTAAGCAACAAATCCAACCACACACTAAATATAAAATAAAAAATATATAAATATAAAATAAAATATATTATACTATCACTCTGCCTTCCTGTCTATCCAAGATTTTATACCATGGCGCCTGAACACTTTACAAACATATAGAATATTAGGACTGTAAGGGACCTCAGGAGGTCAGCTAGTCCAAACCACTGCTCAAAGCAGGAACAACCCCAACTAAATCATCCCAGCCAGAGCTTATCAAGCTGGGCCTTAAAAACCTCTAATGATGGAGATTCCACCATCTCCTTAGGTAACCCATTCCAGTGCTTCACCACCATCTGAGTGAAAAAGCTTTTCTTAATATCCAACCACGACCATCCCCATTTCAACTTGAGACCATTGTTCCTTGTTCTGTTATCTACCACCTCTGAGAACAGTCTACTCCATCCTCCCTGGAACCCCCTTTCATGTAGTTGAAGGCTGCTATCAAATCCCTTCTCACTCTTCAGCAAACAAAACAAGCCTAGTTCCCTCAGCTTCTCCTCGTAAGTCATGTGCTTCAGCTCCTTAATCATTTTCATTGCCCTCCGCTGGACTCTCTCCAATTTGTCCACATCGTTCCTGTAGTGGAGGGTCCAAAACTGGACACCATTCTCCAAATGTGGATTCACCAATGCCGAATAGACAGGAATAATCACTTTCCTCGATCTGCTCACAATGCTCCCACTAATGCAGCCCAATATGCCATTAGCCTTATTGGCAATAAGGGCACACTGCTGACTCATATCCAGCTTCTTGTCCACTGTAACCCTCAGGTCCTTTTCTGCAAAACTGCTGCCTAGCCAGTTGGTCCCCAGTCGGTAGTAAAGCATGGGATTCTTCCATCCTAAATGCAGGATTCTGCATTTGTCCTTGTTAAACCTCATCAGATTTCTTTTGGCCCAATCTTCCAATTTGTCTAGGTCACTCTGGATTCTATTGCTACCCTCCAGGGTATCTACCACTCTTCCCAGCTTACTGTCATCTGCAAACTTGCTGAGGGTGCAATCCACTCTATCCTTCAGATCATTAATGAAGATGTTGAACAAACCTGGTCCCAGTACCGACCCGTGTGGCATTCTGCTTGTTATTGGCTACCAACTAGACACTAAGCTATTGATCACTACCCTTGAGCCCAATTATCGAGCTGGTTTTCCATCCATTTTATAGTCTATTCATCCAACCCATACTTCTTTAATTTGCTGTCAAGAATACATTAATATATTAAATTCTAACTTGAAGTCTGCCACTAGACTTGAGTTTTCTCTCCTCTTCCTCTTTTCAACAGGAGGACAATTTTTTCAGGATCTTGCTCTATCAAATTTTCATAATTTAAGGTATGCTATTGAAACTGATGGAACTTTTACCATTGCTGTGTTATGTTGCTTAATATTATTTAGACTACTTAAAAGAGCTGCCATGCTGCACTTAGTCGAGTGCAGGCGACTAGAATCTCCATTGCAGTACAATGGAGAAATTGTTGAATTTTAAGAAATCAATAGGAATATCGCAAATGAGACCTAATCAGACTAATGTTCAATTCACATACTACTATATCCTCTATGCCTATGGGAAATGATAACCCATTATTTTATACTCCTTGAATAATAACATATATTGAATATACAATAACCAGAATGCTCAAATCTCTCTTAGAGAGGATATGGACAGACAGTAAACCCACTACACATCTTTTGGTTGCATATAATGTTGGGATTATATTAAGCCCCAAATCATAGCAAACTACACGTCAAATATAATTTAATACTGGTAAAAAGAATACGTATGTAGCTGGTGGAACTCCTGGCCACTAGATGTTTTGTGGAGCAAGGGTTTGATGGGATTCAAGCAAGAATTAGACTTTGAAAACATCCACAGTTGCATTAGATAGAATTAAAATATATTAGAAGACATATGACCCCTTATGCTGTATGACGGAAGATATCCTCTAGCTCAAGGATCTCCTGTAAACATATTATTCCATAGCTGTCCACCTTGTGTTTTCTTGCACTTTTTCTAAAACATCTGGTTCTGGGCACTGTGGTTCAAGATACTGGAATAGATGAATCTATGTCTGATCCATTATGGCAATTTCAGTGCCACTATGTTCTAATCAAAAGCCTTTGTATTACATTTTAGGAGACATTCCAATGGAATTCACCTGTTCTAAAGAAGGATATATATTCTGAATACTAACAGTAGCAATTACAATGCAACCAACTGGAGTCAAAGGAGATCTTTTTTTAATTGTCTCAGCTAAATTGGAATATCTAATGAGAATATCTAATGAGAATCTAATGGATTCTGTTGTTTTGTCTCAGTCCTTCTTAGAAGTGGGCCAGATAGTTGTTTGGTCACATGATTGGCAGGATAATCCTTGCTTCTGAGCAAGATCTAAAGCCCAATTAAGCCAAAAGGAAGACTCAATGTGCTTTGAACTAGGCCCTGTGAAGAGAGATTGTATAAGATGATGTTTTCCGTACAGTATGTTATTCCTAAACAAACAAATAAAAACACTGTTTAAAGTGTATATCAGTGAAGTCTGACAACATTCTAATGTTTTTGAAAGCTGTAGGATATTTGTAAAGAAAATTGAGTATAGCTGGACTACACTAAAACACATTTTCATTCTTAATTCTTTTTTTAGCAAAATATTTTGTGTAGGATTTTTCCTACTTTTTAATGAGTGCCAAAAATTAAAAACAGGCTAGCATATAAGGTTCATGGGCGCCCTGATTTCACACACCTTATGTGGCCTAACAAAGGCTCTTCTGCAGCAGGACTAAAAGATTCTTCTCCTCAACATGAACATGAAAGCTAAACAGATGTAGTGTTTCTAAGCCGTTTTTTTTAGATAAGATGAGCCAAAACAAGTTAGAAAATATTTTTAAAAAGTCATCAATAGGTACATTTTAAAAACGTTATAATTTTAAAGCTCTTTTTCATTTTTTTTTTTTTAACCTTGCTTCCCAGAAAAGTTCTACTCTGGAACAAAATTAACTACAGAATTTCAGGAAGTTGAGAAGGAGTTTAAAAACTGGGGTTAGTAGGGTTACCTGCTTCATTTTTAACCAGCACTATTCCTTAGTAAATTATAATTGTCATTCAGAATTTTTCCATACTTGTTATGGAAAAGATTATTCATACAAATACCAAATGCTGATTGTTTTGCATGAATGGGAATTACATTATTGCACTTTTTGCTTTCTAAACAAAAATGCTTTAAAAGAAGCTTTATAAAAAGTCATCATGTGTTTATGAATGTAAATATAGAACTACACCCCTTTCCCACCATCAAAAATCCTCAACTCATCGCCATCTTCTTCTTCTTCTTGCCTCTGACCATATCTCCCGATTTAGGCTTATACTTTATATTCATCCTCTCCTCTTCTGTGCTGTCCTATGGCAACACTCCTGGCCTGAGTGTTCTTCCT
This sequence comes from Mesoclemmys tuberculata, assembly GCA_007922155.1. Lineage (NCBI taxonomy): Eukaryota > Metazoa > Chordata > Testudines > Chelidae > Mesoclemmys > Mesoclemmys tuberculata. The sequence goes on along the minus strand of ML675629.1, from coordinate 21,444,320 downwards.
TTCTCAGGGTTCTCCCCACTTCCAGCTGGTGGGATGCTTTTCTAGTCATTCTTCAAATCCTTAGTTGGGGATGATGTGGTAGTGGAATTAAAGAATGATCTGAATATCTGTGGGTACATCTATGCAGCAAAGAAAAATCTGTAACTGGCCCATGCCAGCTGACTCAGTCTTGCAGTGTGGAAGAGTCACAGAACTTGGGCTCCAGTCTGAGCCCAGAAGTCTACACAGCAGTGAAACAGCCCAAGCCCTGTGAGCTCAAGTTGGCTGGTATGGGCCAGTTGCAGGTATTCAACTGCCGTGTAGACATACGGGGCTGATCGACATTAGTGTGAACGATCCAGAGAAGTACCCGCACATGCCGACTGTCAAGAACTAATTATCCAGGGCTCCGTCATCCACTATGTCCAATTGCAGGCAGATGAGGTCGATACCCAGCTGCTTCAGGACGCTGCCCGCAGTGTTATTCCTATTTCAGGCTTTACTCTTACCAACCTCTTTGCTACTCCTTACCTGTTTCATTTCATCTGCTCCCACTGCTGCAACTCCTAAAGACTCAACCCTGATCCACAACCTTTTATCTCCCACTCAGTGACCTCTTTGGACTTGCTGAAGCCAGCTCGCTTTGATTTTACATCTGTCATTGTCTTCTCCGTGTCCCGTCTTCCACAATTTGATAGCTGACTCAGAAGTGTTGGGTTCCTCTTCATTTTGCTTAACTATTTCCAGCCTCTCCCTCTTCCTGTTCCTTCACCTCCTCTGAAATCCACTGTCTGGCTCTTCTCCCTTCTGTTTCTCTAGGTGGTTCTAGCTACAGTCCCTTTGTCCCCTTTCTCCTGTTTCCCTGACTTTGATCGTTGGCTCATTTTCCACCACATCTTGGGTGACGGGTTTGATTTCAGATGAGAGAGACAGACAGTTAAATCAGATTTTTTTCAGATTTGGCTGGGAAAGAAGGAGAAATTTACTCCCAGGTTGAACTCAACTGTGCCATGTTTCAGTTTGGATGGGACTTTTACCTTCATGCTAAAAAACAACCAAAAGTAGGGCTGTTATTTTAAATGGCAGAGACAGAGGGGATAAATGATGCACGGCTACTACTAGATCCGTTGGTGCATGGGTGTTTTCTGGATGTCGGAACACAAAGGACAAATTGTACAAGATGAAAACTATGAACTGATCATTTATTATTTGACAGCCATCCTGCTGTGTTATGCAGTCATGAGGTGCAGACACAACGTCTCTGACATAAATACATCGGTTCAATTATATTAGGGATGTTCTTGCAATGGAATGAACTAGTTAAGGAATGAAAGGTCAAAGACTATCTACTTATCTAGATATCTTTTATTAATTCTGTAGAAAGAGACAGTTCATCAGCAACAAGATCTAGCCAGTTAACCTTTTTTCATCTGTGTTAAAGTTTAGTGACATATACCATTGTCCTTGTGAATTGAGTTTCTTTTGGGGTTATGAGTGGCACCTTATGTCTAGAAAAATCCTTGAACAATATAGCATATTAATAAAATGTACTTCAGCGCTAAAGTTAATGCAAACCTCAAGGGAGTAGGTTCAAACCCACATGAACCACAACAAAGAAAGAGTTGTACAAATCCCCCTAAACTGAAAATGCAGAGCTTTTTGCGGCCCAAATGTTCATTTTAATACAATGCTTGATGCAGATAACATATTTGAAACTATACACATTCATGAATGCAGATTGTCTTCATTATAGATTGGGAGTGAATGGAACTATGATTATAGGTGTGTGAATATTTCAGAATGGCTCTGTGAACAGTAACTTGACTGAAAAACTTGACTCTAAATTCATTCAATAAGGAAACAGAAATAATAGCATGCAATCTGTGTCCAGTCAGAACTAACAAACAAAGCTTGAATTTTGGGTTTTGACTATCCAATACACCAAACAGCTCAGAATCAAATTGAGCACTTTGGGCCATACTGTGCCATCAACTTTTAGGCAGAACTCACCATTGATTTCAAAGTGAAGTTTTAATTTAAAAACCGATGGCACAATGTGGCTTAATGAGAACAAACTGACACAAAAGAATACATGAGTAATATATTTTCAAACCTTCTAGAGAAAAAAGGTGAAGGTAAAAATACAACAAACTGCCCATTCTGAATCCCCTAGCAAACTTAAGAAGATGTAAAAGGTCAAATACATGCCTACTGTATCTGTAATAGTAAATACAGTATTGCATCATCTATAACTTTTTAGCAACAGTCATGTTTTTAAAAGTAAGGTAAATCATTTTCTGAGGTGAACTAGACAGTATATTTGTTTTCTTTTAGTTTTGCAGCTGCATTAGCAAGTTTTGTTCATTTTCTGTCAGCTGTAGGAGACAGGGACGGTGGCTTCACAGATGGGCCTTTACCTATAAAGGGAGGAAGTGTTGTCAAGTTATAAAGCAGTAGATTGATAGTCATGAGATGGGAATTGTATTCTTGGCTCTACTATTGACTATGACACTGGGCAAAATCTTTTAGGCCATTTTTAAAAACTTGGGCTCCTACAATTAGATTTTTAAATTTATATTAACTTCAATGGGAAGTTAGGTGCACAGCACCTCTTAAAAGCAAACAACTAGATATAGATTCTACCTTTACATTAAAGGTTCTGCCTTTAAGCACATATATTTGAAAATGTTGGTCTAAACTTCTCTGTGTTTCCATTTCTTCTTCTGTAAATAGAGAATAATAATTGTTGCTTACCTGTGTAAAGTACTTTGAAATCTATACATCAAAAGTATAAAGTGCTAATTAAAAAAAAATTAGAATAAAAAATTAAAAACAGAAGACCTTCAGAAAATGAACAAATAAAAATGTGATCTTTAAAAATCTAAGTAGAAAATAGGTGCACAATAGATTTATGTAAATAAAATGTGCAGAAAACATCTCTGGATATTAAAAATTCTTGCATAGTTATTGCATGGCCCTAAGAAAATAAAGCAGATTTTCCACACATTTTCCACATCTTCAAAGTTGCTTGTGTATTATAACACATCAGAAGCCAGATTCTCCGCTAGTGTCAATTGACTCCAGTGGAGCAACACTGAAGCTCAGGATACAGCAATGCCTTTGAGAAATGCTCTCCTGAAAACTTAGGCAGATAAATGAACACTGCATAGCCTTTCAGTCTTCCCTGCACCTTGCACTAGAAAGTAAGTGGAATTTATAGGCAGACTCCTTGGTTTGCAAGCTTATAACTGAAATATCATGAATTTGAAGAAATGCACTCTAGTATATCCTTCAGTGATTTAACACACGCATTTCCTCATGGCAATGATTTGTCTTCATATACTGAAGTTTTCAATTCATTAAAACTGTTAAGTTTCATTACTTTCTCTTACTGTCCCTAATGTTATCTTGCTGTAAGCAGAAAACAAATTATAGTTACAAGTCTCTTTTGCAGATTTGTTTTAAGCAGTATGGAGATTGCAGGCCAAATTTAGAGGGTAGTCTAAAAGAGTTAAAATTGGTGTAATTTATGCACTGATGAGGCAAACAGTAGGTGTAAATTACACCAATTTAGATTCTCTCAAATGCAGCCCTGAATTCCAGATACATCATGGCTGGATTCAGCAAATCCTTTAAGCATGTACTTAACTCCAATTAAAATCAATGGGATTAAAGCAAATGGTTAAACTTCAGTATGTATGTACATGCTTTTCTGAATAAGGATGATTTGCTGAATTGGGGCCAAAAGTCATGTTCATGCTGAACTCCCCAACTTTCAAACATTCTGTAGGACTTCCTTACAAAAGATTTTTGAATTACTGCTTTGAGAAACCTGTACATTCCTGCTTGATGCCTATAAAAATAATATTTCTCAGATTCTCATTTAAAATAGTATTTTTTTACTTTTACATTTTAACATTCTTTAGTAAATGTATTAATTTCTATAGCCACGACAGTTTAGAGCCAGATTTTGATATCTTTACACAGGCTGAACAGTATCTCAGCTCTTATTTAATATTTCATTTCCAAACATCTTTGAAAGGAACGATAACAAGGAATTCACCAATGTGAAAATGGTCACAGCAGTCTAAAATATGAGATAGCTGGACTGCCACGAGCATGAACTCCATGACTTAATGCTATAAATCATTTCCATCTTTCATTTCTATGATCCATTTTCCAAGGGGATTTCATGAGAACTTCAGCTCATGTGATGTTAATAGTTCATATATGTTATATATTTGATGACAATTAGGGGCTGAACCCTGAATCCACTTACTTATGTAAGTAGCGCTTCCTCCAGTTCATGCTGGAACTACGCATGTAAAGGATTGCAGAATCAGACCTCTATACCAGGATAAAAAAAATGAATGCAGTGTGAGTGAAGAATCAAATACTTCTTTATTCTTAAATGAAGTAACACTGATATTTATTTATAACATATTCCACTAAAGTTGTAACATCACACTGTAAATGTAAATTGTTCTCATCGCATTCACGTTTGGCCACGTGACAGCTGTTCAGATTATTCTGTACACGTCTGAAAAAATCTTTAAAACATTGTTACAGAGCCAAAATATGCAGGGAGACAAGCAAATTGCCAACTGTAACTTTTTTGCCAGCAGCTTCTTTAGTCAAGCAAATCAAGCACTGCTATATCAGCCCTAGAATCAGACAGTTTGAGAGTCTGCTGCCATTTTAAAACTTTCCCTAAGCAATGACACCGTAGTGGAAAATTCCCAGCTTAGAGGTGGTGATAGAGGAAAAGTAATCATTTACCTGTCACCATGTATACTTGTAACTAGAATCAGCTTTCCAAGTACATGAGGCATCCATGAGAGAACTCACATGTGAAAAAGCTCAGAAAAATACAAAGTCACACAAGAGGCTTAAAAATAAGAGTGTATGTTTTTTATCAAGCTCTGTTGCTCCAACTAACTGCCATCACTTCACTTTGTCACATCAACAACCCTTGTTAGCTCCAACAACCATTTCCCTCTGTGGAGCAGAAAGATGGGATCACTGTATGTTTCATCGTTTCTCTGCCCTCTGCATAAATGGTACCAGATACCTTCATGGCAGTCTGGACACATAGGGAAAAGGCTTTGGCCAGGCAGCATGGGGTGAGGTCAGGGAATAGCTGCTCCATGTGGCATAGCCCTGTGGTTACATGGCACAAATAACTTGTTTAAAAAGAGTTGCATGCTGCAAGGAACAGCATTAAGTTCTTTGCCACACTCTGTGACCCTTCCCCACTGAGGGTCACAGAGCATAGCTGTGGCCTGGAAGCTAAGAGCATCATGGTCCTTGCTCTAGCTATGTTACCAGTGGTTGGGATGTTTTAGAGGAGTTAGGTGGGAGATCCTGTCATACATCTGGCCAGATGCTACAGTGCATATGTGGGGGTTTCCAGTAGATCTCCTTTCTAAGCTTTATTCAGGCTGCAGACTACCCCTCCTATACTGCTTCTAGACCCAGTGTGACAGTGGTAGTATGCCTTCCAACAGTGATTATTTTAGAGCTGCATAATTTATTGATTCATTTCCTCTGTTCCAAATGCGTTCATGTGGGAGGAGGCTATAGAGCCTTTATATTCAGGAATGAAGTCACACATTTCATTCCTGGATATAAAGTTTCAAATAGCACATAACAAAAGCTCATCTGCTTAATAATGTAGGTCACTGAGAACACATCTCTCTGGTGGTCTCCTGTCTACACTGGTTCCCCATTCAATAGAGTCCAATTCAATGTTTCTGTCGTGATATTCGAAACCTTCCATAAGATTGGCCCTAAGTACATGAGTAGTTCCTATTCCTGCTATGAACATGACATCCCACAACAGCTAGGTTCCATTGGAACCATGAAAATGTCAACCAATAGGAGAAGATGCCTAAGTGGAGGAGAATTTTCACAGGATCTGGATCTAGACTATGAAAGAAGAAATAGGAATGAAAATAGGACTATACGAGAATGCAAAACCACCTTTCTTTGACTTAATTCCTGTGAGGAAGATCTATTTTCACTGCAAAGTTAACTTGAGTTATAACTTGAGTCACATCCACACACAAAAACCATTGATGCTTTAACTAAAGTTGGCTGGACCATCAGCTGCTCCCATCACTTATTATGATACACACAAGGGAGTGATAGCTTGGACACAGCAGCTCGACTGTTTAGGCTAAATGAAGAGAAGTAATTTGAGTGTAGATAACGAGTTAACTCTGCAGAAATACATACCCATAAATTCTACAAAACACATAGTACACCTACTCTTTCAAGCATCAACAAACATATTATTTTATACATAATACTTTATGTTAATCAAGTAATTTCTCCTACAGGCTGGGAAGGAGAAAAGAAAGAAAGAGAAATTTCTGCTGTTTGGCAGGTGCTCAAGTGGGGGGCCATATACGACCTAGTTAGAGAGAAAGAGAGAGAGATAACATAATGCAGTTTTGTTCTTTTAGCCACAGTGATATGATTGATAGATAGATAGTGGGACATTTTTTCAAAGCATGGCCCCAATCACATCTGCACAAATATGCGTGCACAGTTGCTATATTTGTGCTTGCAAATTCTGTTATTAGGCAAAGAAATGCAGCTAATAAGCATGCAAGTGTGTGCCTTTGGAAAATTTGTGCACACACAGTTACAGCTAGGTTAAGGCTGGCTGAAAATCTGGCCCATTAAGAATGGCATTGAGCAGCTGTTTTGCAGTTAAATGTACTCCAGTATGTATTGTGCCAGTGCACCATGGAAAAGAGGAACAAGCGATCCATGTCAGTAGGTCTGACTGGTTATCAGGGGTGTAGCCAGGTGTGATCTTCTGGCAGGGCCTCTGGCTGACAGGGGTGGGCTGGCTGAAAAAACGAACTTCCTGCTTCCGGCCTCGTGACCGGAAGCAGGAAGCTGGGGAAGCCACCAGCCGAGAAAACTCCAGTTACGCAGGTAGTTTAAGTGGATCTTGGGTGGGCCTGCTTTCAAAGTGGGTGGACGCTGGCCCACCCAGGCCCACCAGTACATATGTCCCTGCTGCTTATCAAAGTGATGATTAGCAATTTGCAAGTGATTTATGACATAGCAGTTCCCTCAAAGCTTTACAACATTTTAACCAGTTCAATCTCATCAGTGGGCATGACTGTTTAATTAATATGCTAAAGATAGGGCGTGAATAGATAAACTCATCAAAGGCTTCATACCCTTTGCTTGCCACTGTGGTATGTGCTGTGCAGCTGTGTACCAGAGTCTGTGAGAGGCAAATGTTTAGGTTCAGGCTGTTGTCCAGTGCCACTACATTTCTCCACTCCATGCAAAAATTCCACAGCTAGTTCTGGCTTTGTCACATGTAACCAATCTTTTCCCCTCATCTGATGTAGCAATAAATCAGCTTACTAGCTTGTATCACTCTTTAGAGACTCTCTTTACAAGGCCAGCTCTAATCATCAATCACAATTCAAACAGCATTAGCACAGGTGACTGAACTGCTCACCAAACTTGCCAGATGATTGGTCATCGGATACAGTTAACATACTCTTAGGTATTTGATCAGAAATCTCAACAGTCTTCAGAAATGCCTTGCCCAATTAACAGTATATAACAATAAGGCCGACATTGTATTAGTTGCATCATAATTAGAACTCTTAATATCTTGAATTTGATTGACAAATAACCACTTTATTTGCAATAACAAAAAGCTGAAAATGCTCAGTATATGAGTTCCATTCCTCTAAAGTCTCATGAAATGATCCCAGGGGCCTGTACGGATAGCCATTGCTGCCCCTTTCTTTTCTTTTCTTTTCTTTTCTTTTCTTTTCTTTTCTTTTCTTTTCTTCATGTGTATTGTGGTCATTCACATACAATTCTTCCAAAGTTTGTCCATCAAGTGTGATAGCCCAGTTCTTATTGCAAAGCCACCTTAAAAAAGAGGATGATGCCTTGATACTCTGGTGAAGTTTTGTTCTATTTCTTGAGACTGTAAAAAAGATGTTCCAAAGAATGACCTCTTGTTTGTGACAATTGAAAATGGCAATTAGAGAAAAGCATATTGAGAAGATGAAATATGGTGGTCTCTATGGACAAGCATGGACTGATATACACAGGGGCCTCAAAGAAAAATTTTGAAAATTGGAAAGGGTTCAGAAAAGAGCTACAAGAATTAATTTAGCGCTGGAAGTGAGAATTATAGTGAAAGATTCAAGAAACACAGTCAATTTAATTTATTGAAGAGAAGGTTACAATGTGTCCAGATCACAATCTACAGATACCTAGAGGGAGAAGAGATTTTTGATGATAGATAGCTTTTTAACTGCAAAAACACTATGAGATCCAGTGGCTGGAAGCTGAAGCTAGATAAATTCAAACTACAAATCAGGTGCACATTTTTAACAGTGAGGGTAATTAATCATTGGAACAGTTTACTCAGGAAATAGTGGTTCTTCGTCACATGCAGTCTTTACGTCAAGACTGGATATCATCTAAAAGATATATCATAGCTATCCAGCAGCTGTAGGCTTGATGCAGAAATTAGTGGGTAAGGTTATGCATGTGTTATGCAGCTGGTCAGATTAGATTATCATAAGAGTCCCTTTTGTGAAGTTATGAAACGCTTTCTTATCTTTCCCAAGATGACTGCAAGTCCCAGAATGAAATGCTGTCTTTTAAACTATAAATTCCTACACAAAATGTGGATATGTTGAATTATGTTTGTGCCTGTGTCACAAATACCCCCTCTTCTTGATCTCCCCTTTGTACTCTACTACACTCATCTCTATTGTGCAGTTCGACCTCTTTGGAAAACTAAATGTACCTGCAAATATAATTATCAGCTGACCTCTCCACTTAAATTATGACCCTGTCTATTTGTGAAAACACTGACTCTGGCTCAAGTGATTGTCTCCCTCAAAAGCTGAGAATACAGAGAGAGAATTCAGTGGATAGAACAAAGTGTCATAGCAGACTAGGGAACCAATAAATGAGAAAGCCCCACTTAGTGCTTGATGCTAACACTGAGCACCTTGAAAGGTGCTGAGCATTCTCAACTCCTATTTAAATCATATGGGAGTTGAGGGTGCTGAACACCACAAAGACGTCTTCAGCATTTTGCCGGATTGGTCTCTCTGCAGAAAGATCCTTGGGGAACTGGAAAGTAAGATCGTCTCAGGTGACTCTTGTTTTTTAACCTGAGAACAGGGCACTCAGATAGCATAGTGTCACACACATTAGAAATGCATAAAATCAGTAGATTAGGTTAAATTACATACAGTTATTACAGTTGATCAACATTTTAATAAATATAGGATTTGTTTACAAGATATGATGTAAATACAGGATTATATCACACAAGACGTTAAAAAGTTCCAAGAAAATAATAATTTACCAGGTAAACATGGGAACTAAGATTTTCTGAAATGGGTTCCTAAAGTTAAGCCCCTATACAGGTGACCTGATTTTCAAAAGTGTTGAGCATTCACAACTCTCATAGACCAACTTCAGGCATCCACATTTTGAAAGTCTTGGCCAGTATGTTTAAATCATCTTTTTAATGACATTCAGGCTCAGTCTTCCTCATGTCTTTCTTAAAAGAACCCATATATCTCACCACCATACACAATTTGGGTTCAGTGTCTCTGTTTCTCTCATTTACAGTTTCACATAGAGATCAGCCCCCACCTTCTGCTTGCTGACTGATATAATCAGCTTAGATTTTCCAGTTATAGCTAAATTATCTTTTCATGTTTGATATACAGAATTGACTTCAACAGTTAAGTTCTCATAGGCTAATACCTCAGTCAGAAATCCTGGCCTCTACAGTTAGGAACAAGCAAACAAGTAACCAGTGCTACTAGCTTCTTTGATCAACTCTACTATTTGTATAGTCAGTTACAGGAGTTCCTGCAAACCTTTGACATGACCTACACTAGGGCATCTGACACCATTATTCATAGCCCATTTGCTGTGTTAGTTCAGGCTAACAGCTTTCCCAAACATGATTAGCTTATTAATTGAATTACTGGCCTCACATTAAAAAGAATTCCATATGTACTATAGTTATTGGGCCTTGCATATGACAGTCTTTGTAATAAAAAATGCATTAAAATAAAAAAAAATGAATGATTATTAATTGTGATATCCTGATTGTTATGAAAATCTCTGTCTTTCAAGCTGTACAGTTTTATCTGAATTTGGCAGGAACAAATCTTATCAAACTTTATAGATTGCCAGATTTTCCTCCATAGATAATATTCTTCTCAGTGTAATGCTGGGATTTTTTCCTTTATGTGGTCTTATATCCCCTGAGAATTTTAAGGAGACCAATGTCATTTGAAGCTTTCTGTATTTTTTCCGGATTAGTATCTGCTTATCTCATGGTGAGGAAAACATACTTCATGATCTGCTTCTGGATGGAAATGCCTTATACCATTTCATTGTGACTCTCATAGGAATAGCATATGTTAGGAAGCAGGGCCTGCAGCAGAGAGAGTCTCTGGGTAACCTAACAAGTGCAGCTGGCCTGAATAGGCAGCTTAATTGGTTATGCCACCTAATTGGTTGGAAGAATCGGCAGACCAGCTCTTAAGCCCAGCAGCAAGGCAGTGCTGTTTACTTATTTGTTCATGGCTGTGATAAGGCTGGTTTGTGCTTGGCTACGCTCTTGCCCTGTTTTATTCCAGGTAACCTGGTCTTGGCCCGGATTGTTGACTCCTGCTCTAACCACTGTGCTGGCTTCCCATGTTCTTGTTATGGATAGCACTGATTACAGTTACAAAGGGATTCTTGTCTAGTCATCCTGATCAGGGAAGATGCATGCTCAAGAGTAAGGCCTCTGTGGTGGCTAGATGAAATGAGAGATCAATTAGAGACTATTCAGTGATTCATTAAGTAGCAGTTTTTGTAAATTCTTTGGGGTAGAGAGTAGGTATGGAAGGTTGTTTATTTGTTTTAATAGCATCTAGGATAATGGGCCTCTGTGAATAAATAAATCAATAATAATAATAGTCCCTGTCTACAATGAATACATGATAATGTTCTGCTGGGCCCTGATTTTTAGTCACAAAAGAAATGTACACCCAGATTATTTCAGTGTCTGAAGCAGCATAAATGATCCATTGTTTCTAGTCTGTATGTGCCTCTAATGGTGTTTAAGCAGATCAGTAATAATAATGTATTACTTTGCCTTTGAATCCTTCATAGGAGATCTCAAAGTATTTTGTAAGAGAGGATGTTACTATGGAGGAGAGATTGAGGCACTAAGTAGTTAGGTCCCAAGGTAAGACATGGAGTCAGAAGCAAAACTCAGGTTGCCAGTCCCCATTTCTCACCCCTAGATAATAAAGTAGGACAGCCTCCAGGAATAAAGATGATTTCAGTAACATGAGTGTGCAGATCAGATACTCAAAATTATGCAACCTGCTGCTTATTGTGAAATAGTGAATCATCCTGAACAAAACAAGATTTACAAGAAACAGAAAAAAGTGACTTTGGCAGCAATTTCTTTGTTGCCATTTAGGCATCTACATTTGAAGAATGAGCAGTTAGCAGGAGAACATTTATGATGTAGGAAAAATTGAAGATTTCAGCTTGGCTCTTTCTGATTACTGTGAAATTTAGACTGAATTCAAAGGAATTACTACGGTGAGTAAAGATAATTATGTGCACAACAGTTGCAAAATTAGGTTCTATTTCATGGGAGTACTGAGGTATCCTAAATAAGTTTATAAATGAGAGAGCTAAAGCAAGAGAGCATATTAGGCCTTACCCTTGTGTAAGACTCATGCATTATACCCACTCCCTGCTGCATGGAGGGGGAAAGAGAATATTATCTTAAATGCACACTATAATTTTGGGAGATGCTCAATACTACTGTGATATGTGCTATATGAGAACCTAAACAGACAGATTAATTGATACATAAAATAGGTTAGATAGTTAGATAAAAATAGATCAGATAGATTATAGAGTGAAGTTAGAGACACACTAAGTTAAAACTCCTGTGAGAGGCAGGCCAACTGTATACAAAACCTAATTTCTCATATTTTGAATGTGATGAACAAAAGAATTGCAGCTAATAAACAGATGAAATCTGCAGTTTTTTGTAGCCAAGAATTTTTTAAATAGTTTAATAAAATAGGCACCTAAATAAATAGCCTTTATTTCCGTAACCGCTGAGCATCTTGTAGCTCCTGTTTAAATCAATTAAAGTCTTTTCATTGACTTCAGTGGGAACTGGGTCAAGTGGGGGAGACAATTGTATTGGGAAACAAAAGCATTCTATATCCAGAACATTTTAATAAATGTATCTTAGTATGTATCAAAGCATATAGTTAGATAAGCTTTCCTATAATAAATACGTTAGCAAATAATCAAACCTCTACAGTTGGCAACTTCAAAGCACTTTACAAATATTTAATTTAATTCTCCAAAAACCTCTAAATTAGATAACTAAACATTATTATCCCCATTTTATGGATGGGGACATTGAGGAAGTGATGTTAATTCACTTGCCCAGTGCCAATCAGCAAATCAATGTCAGAGTGGATTAGCATAATTCAAAGGTTTCTCATTCCTAGTTCTGTGCTTAGATGTCGCTCTATAAAATAGGTATTATTAATTTTCTCATAGGTATTCACTGAGGGCCAAATCTGTCAGTGCTTACTCATGCTATGCTCCTGTTTGGTTAAATTTGCCCAAGTAAGAGTCTGTGTGAAGATGGTGAAATTTGGTCGTGAAGGAATTGCACATTGAGGGCTAGTGGCTACAGAGCCAGAGTGGAGGCATCCATGACATGGAAAAAGTTGCATAGTCTTTGTGTGAGTTCTTTCTTATGACCACAATGACCTCTTTCCATATCCCTTAAAATGAGATACAGGCAGTTAGCATAGATTCAGCATTAAGGCCCTATCAGGAAGAATAAGCTCATGAAAATGTGCTCGCAATATTGAATTACCAATAAATATATGTCTGTTGATCCTACAGTACATCAAATGACTCTATATCAGCTCAGTGAAAGCACAATGAACTAACATTAGTAGATAGTTAGTTAAGCAAACACCAGTTAATAATTACCTAATCTTAAAACATTCATGTGAAAAAACTGTTCTTGTTCAGTCTCACCTGTAATTAAGGCTGCGGTTTTCAAAGGTGCCTACAAGAGGTAAATGCCTTCCTGTCGTTGGATTTCCTTGGCTACTGAGCTCCCTTTAACCCTTTTGAAATTTCTAGCCTTAAAGAAATGGGAATTTTGGGTGGCTCTCAAACAGCAGGAGCAGGCCCAATGTCTTAAAACTGTGTGACCTCTTCCAGCAGTAAATAAATAGGCAAAATCCACAATACTCCATAAAAGCAGAGAAACCTTCCCTGACCTTTTAGCAAACAAGGCTAAATGAGATTATAAAATACATGAAGAGCCACACAAAGAGCTGTTGCTTTACTCTTCAAAAGCTCTTTAACCTTGGGCTAAAATAAGTAACTTTTTAGAACAACCAAGCCAAAGAAAACTTTTAACCCCAGATTTAGTACTGATTTTATGTGGCACCGCCACTCTGACTGATTTCTGCTCCATAATCTCATCTCCCCTCAAAATCTGTCACTGCGGTGCTGCCTGCTCTCCTGCCAGGTCTCTGTACCTCTGGGACTCTGTGGTGCATATTCATAATAGTCAAGCAAGCCTCTCTCCAGCCCTACCCTTGTCCCCTCATGCCTACTCCTGACCAACAAAATCCAGTCCTAGGATTTGGGCTGCAGGTGCCTTCATGAAATCAGGAAGGCACAATCAGTAGAGCTGCTATGTGTCCCTTCTTTGCCCTCAACCTAACTTATAAGGCTTCTTGTATTGTATCATACTGTCCCTCACTAGCTTCCCAAAGGATGGGAGTGGAATGACAATCCCTAAAAGTTGGGTCTTCATCCTAGAGGAGGTCCACCAGAATCCTTATCTGGCTGCATTTCAAGCACATATCTAGTTGCATTTTACTATTTCATTTCTCTTTTATGGTCTGTTTTCAACTATCTCCATTTTTCTTAGCTTCTGCCACTTCCTTGCTTTCTCTCATACTTCCAACTTACTGGAAATGGATCCTTTTGGACATGGAATATGTTTTTGCTGCTCTCTGACTGTGCATGTGATTTGCCTGGTTGCTTTTTTTCTAGATTTTTAATTCTTTGTAGTTGGTCTTTATCATTGGGTGCTTAAATTCCTCATAAGAAACACCTGATAAATTGATTCAACAAATAGAATATATTGCAGTGAAATGTTTTGGTGGGAAGCAGAACTACCTTCTTTATGAGTAAAGAGACTGTAACTAATAAATTGCAATTGTTCACAGCCAAAAAGGAAATAACATGGCTCTCAAAATCAAAGTTCCATGTCTTAAGGCATGGCTCGCACAGTTCAAAATGTGGTAGTTTGGAGAAAGCACGCTACTATTCTGCTATACCTGATCAAATGAGTAGTCTCGTATTCTGTCTGACAGTGGTTAGAGACAGAGTTGTCAGAGAAAAGTGCAATAAATCCCATTATCAGCCCAAAGGAGAAGTTTTTCATAACTCCTATCAGTTGGTGTTTGTCTTAAGCCCTGAAGCATGAGGATTTAGATCCCTTATTCATTTATCATTCTCAAATATATTATCCATGTAGTTGTCTGATTATTTTTTTGAACCTTAATAAGCGCTTTCTTTCAATGATATCTTGTGGCAATGTGTTCCAATTGTTAACTAATGCAAGTAGTTATCTTTGTCAGTTTGTTGCTTTACAGTTTCATAAGCAGCCAACTAGGACTTGTTGAAGTACAGAGGGACTTTAATCATGCCCTGATACACCTGATGGATCGGGCACTGGACTGGGACCTCAAGATACCTGAGTTCTATTCCCATCTCTGCCACTGGCCTGCGGGGGGACTTTGGGAAAGTTACTTTCCTCCCCATGGGAATTTCCTTACCTGTAAAACGGGGAGAATCATACTGGCCTACTTTGTAAAGGGTTTTAAGTTCTACTGATTAAAAACACTATATAAGAGCTAGGTATTATTAGATTAAAATGATTATATTAATGCTTTATTTTAAGATCTTGTTTAGTCTAAAATGCTATTAACCTTAAAGCAAAGCAGAGGAAAATGAAAGCTAAGTGTATAGTAATATATTGAAGTGAGTGGATGGGTAATACAAATAAATCTGAGACAACCTTAAAGCAGTTAAAATTTTAAGAGAATTACTCACTTAAAAGGCAGTATAACAGGGTCAGCCACCTCCCCCACATACCCTTCATGGCCAGGAGTGTGCCTCTGGCATGCTGCCTTAGGTCATCTCCATGGGCTCCTCAGATACTTACAAGAGACAGCCATGAGCCCACTAACAGCCCTTTTTGCTAATAAACCAGTCCCCAAGAAGTTCAAAGTAAACAGTCTTCCTCCCCAGCCTTAAGCAGGCACTGTCCCTCTTCCCTCTTTTACAGATCTGAACTGCTGGAGAAGATATAAGGCCTGGCCTGCCTTCTTTACCATTTTCCCCCAAAGCAAAATACAACTTCCAGGGCTTTGTTCTCAGCCTCAACTCCCTTCCTCAGGGTCTTCTGCGGCAGAGTCTTCCTGCATTTTGCTCTGCAGTCCCTCTTGACTATCTATAGGCCCATTTTTCCTCCCTCCCCCCCCTTTACTCCCAAAGGCATGTCTACACTGCAGCTGGGAGCAAGGCTTCCAGCCCAGCTAGACAGACTCACAGTAGGGCACTAAAAATGGCCATGTAGCTGTTAAATCTGAGCTCAGACTCAAGGAATGGGGTGGTCTTATGAGCCTGAGCTGCAGCGGCCACACTGCTATTTTTAATACATTAGCTCAAGCAAAGCTAGTGCAAGTTTAGGCTGGGCTGGGAGGTTCGCTCCCAGCTGCAGTGGAGACCTACCCCAAGAGGCTTGGTTTTAATCACATGACCATCTGTCATATGATTTAATTGTCTCCACCTGGGGAGGCAAATCAGCTCTATCATAGGCAGGTTGAGACCTATCTCCCTTTAAAAAGGCCAGCCACTCGGTGACCAGCAGACTGCTCTTCTGGTCCATGCGTCAGTTGGGGATGATTTAAAGCAGCACTGCCTCAGTGAAAGTTGTAGTTGTAGGGGGAGATGTTGGCTGATTTTATCTAAACAAATTGTGCCCATAATACCCAGGAGTACCGGAGAGTACACCATTGCTACACTTCTGTTTGTCTGACCAGCATCCCTCCTTTCCCCCATCACTGTCTGGTAAGGTCCACTAGGCAGTGGGGCAGATAGGAAGGGGCTATGACACTGCTTTCCACCTACCCCTTTGGGGTGGCTAGCATCTTGGGATACTCCACTAGCTGGCAGGAATTCCTGGACTCAGGAAGTTGCATGCACTACAAGTGTGACTTGCCCTTGTAAGATGGCGGTCTAAGCAGGGAGAAAGGCTCCTTGAGCTTTCTCAACCCCGAGCATGGGCTCTTGGAACAATCTACCCACACATGTTGTTACTGCAATGGCTAAATGTTGATTTCCCATCTAGTGGCTGTTATAATGTGCATATTGGCACTGTGCAGCATCCAATCTAAATCAGTCCTGAAGCACTGAACAGGAAAGTGAATTGAGGGTTTCAGTGTTGTTAAGATCTGTGTGAAATGTATCACTTTCACTTCACAGGGGTTTGTACAAACTTTCTTTGTTTTTTGATCAATGTGGGCTTGCATACTGGGAGTTTTGCTTCAGGTTTTGGTCAAACCTGAAATTCAAAGGGTTCAAATATTAAAGGACAAGGAGACTTAGACTCCATATGAGGAAGTTTAGTACATAGTGTAATCTTGTGGAGTTTACTGCCACAGAAGGTCATCAAAAGAAATAAGATGTCTGGGTTTGTTAAGAGGGCTGGATAATGCACTTGCTACCTTCCTACCTTTTGTTACCGTGATATGGGTAACAAAACCATCTATTTCAGAGCATGAGCTAGTTGCCTGCAGCAAGCAAAACGGAATCCCCTTCCCATGCATAGCATTCCATAGCTGATTATGGACCTGATCCAGCTCCTATTAAGTCAGTGGGAGGATCTCCATTGGTATTAATGGAAATGGGGCCATCCCCCAAATGATCCCCTATGGAAGGGAAAGGCTTTGATTTCATCTTCCTTTGAAGCAGCAGTTATTGGCCACATCCAGCTGATGGCCAGTTTTGTCCAGATTTGACGGACAAATTGTCTGATACTAACTATTCTTATGTTCCTTTAAAATACCAAAGACCATATAAGAAATCATCTCTGAAATATCTGTGCAATGGACAAGTGCTCTGCAAACATCCCTGGAAAAATATAATAAAATGTTTTTATATTTGGATGCCTGCTTTATCTTGTCATTTTAAGGCATATTCTACACAGTTGTTATACCAAGATGACTGTCTGTTGGGGTATTGTTTTGTTTTTGTACTTTACTGATAAAGTAATACTAGTACGACCATTAATGTGGATGCAGATACACCAGTATAAAGGAGCCTTACCCTGAAATAGCTTACTCCCCTTTCCTGTACAGGAACAAGCCAGACTAGCATAAGCACTTTTATACTAATATAACTGTGTCACACTGCTATTGCTATTATATTAGTATAGTTAAAGCAGTACTATGTTTGTTCGTAGGTAAGCGAGCCCTTGGATAACTAGAGCTGAGTGAAAGAACAAAGGAGAAAGGAACATTCTTAGCATTCATACCAAAAACTAGAGTGTCTTTTTGAGGAGGAAGATCTTTCATGTGACTAGAGAATTGCTAATATAGTACCTATTTTTAAGAAAGGGAAAAATAGTAATCTGGGAAACTGCAGGTCTGTTACTTTGACCTCAGTTGTATGCAAAGTCTTAAAACAAAAACAAAAAAAAAGAGAAAGTAGTTAAGGACATAGAGGAACATGGTAATTAGGATAAAAAACATCGTTTTACAAAAAGCAGATGGTGCTAGAACAACCGGATCTTTCTTTGAGAAGGTAACTGATTTTATTTTTTTAAACAAAGGAAATGCAGTAGATCTAATCTACCTGGATTTCAGTAAGGTATTTGATACTTTTCCACATGTTAAATTGGAGATGATGATGGGAATTAAAATGAGAATTGAAAGGTGGATAAGAAACTGCTTAAAAGGAAGACTACAAGTCAGACAGAAAGGTGAACTGTCAGGCTGAAGGGAGGTTACTAGTGGAGTTCCTCAAGGATCGATCTTGGGATCAATCCTAATCAATATTTTTATTAATGACTTTGGCACAAAAAATGGGAATGTGCTAACTTGCGGATGACACAGAGTTGGGAGGCATCACCAATATGGAGGAGGACTGAAATATCATACAAGAAGAGCTGGATGAACTTGAAAACTGAAGTAATAGAAATGGGATGTAATACTACAAAATGCAAGGTCATGCACTTTGGGACTAACAACAAAAATGTTTGCTATAAGCTGCGGATGTGTCAGTTGACAGAGGAGGAGAAAGACCTGGGTGTATTGATTGATTATACGATGACTATGAGTTGCAAATGCAATGCAACTGTGAAGAAGGCTAATGCAATTCTAGGATGCATCAGGTGAGTTATTTCCACCTGGGAAAAATGTTAGTAACATTATACAAGGCACTGGTGAGACCTTATCTGGACTACTGTGCAATTCTGGTCTCCCATGTTTAAGAAAGATGAATTCAAACTGGAACAGGTACAGAGAAGGGTTACTAGAATGATCCGAAGAACGGAAAACCTACCATATGAGAGGAGACTCAAATAGCTTGGCTTGTTCACCCTGACCAAATGAAGGCTGAGGGAAGTTTACGCTTGACACTAGACAAAGGTTTCTAACCGCCAAAGGAGTGAAGTTCTGGAACAGCCTTCCAATGGGAGCAGTGGAGGCAAAAAATGTAACTGTCTTCAAGATTCAACTTAAGTTAATCGAGGCGATGCTATGGTAAGACTGCCAACAATGGAAAGTAGCCAGTCTGCAACTGCTAGTAGCAAATATGCCCAATGGCCAGTGATGGAACACTAGTTGAGTAGGGCTCTGAGTTACTGCACAGAATTGTCTCCTAGGCATCTGGCTGGTGGGTCTTGCTCACATGTTCAGGGTCCATATTTGGAGTCAGGAAGGAATTTTCCCCCAGGTCAGATTGGCAGAAACCCTGGGGGGTTTTCACCTTCTTCTGCAGTATGGGGCACAGGTCACTTGCAACTTTAAACTAGTGTAAATGGGTGCTTCTCTGTAACTTGAAGTCTTTAAAACATGATTTGAGGACTTCAGTAACTCAGCCAGGGGTTATGGGTCTATTATTGGAGTAAGTGGGCAAGGTTCTGTGGCCTGCAATGTGCAGCAATTCAGACTATATGGTCCCTTCTGGCTTTAGTCTGAGTCTACGTTCATGGATTACAAGGATTAGAAGGAATTATGATGATCCTTTTTTCTGACCTCCTGCATAACACAGGTCATAGTTTATTCCAGTACTAATCTCAAGTCAGTTCCTACTTGCAAGGAAACAAAACCCACAACAGGACTGATTCATGTGTGCCACATATTTCAATTGTTTTATTTTAGAACTTCAGCAAAAAAGGGAGAGAAACTAATTGTT
The DNA here is from genome assembly GCA_007922155.1 of Mesoclemmys tuberculata. Lineage (NCBI taxonomy): Eukaryota > Metazoa > Chordata > Testudines > Chelidae > Mesoclemmys > Mesoclemmys tuberculata. The sequence continues at coordinate 21,424,763 of ML675629.1, read as the reverse complement.
GTTAAAATCAAATTTTGGTTCAAAGCCTTAAGCAAACATCAGGATGTCCCTCTTGTAATGGATAATACACTACCAAAGCCTGTCTGCAGCAGCGCTGAGGTTAGGGAATGTTCTGAGGATCACAGGACCTCAACTCTTTCCTTTTCCAGAAGAAACTAGGGGCCTAATCGGCCCTGGAAGTGAGTGTGCTTCTCTCTGTAACTTACTCGCTATAACGATGAAATGGTGGTAAAATAAAAAAGAATATTTTTCTTATGTTAATTTCTTTTCTCTGCAATAACTTATTCACCAATCCACACCCATTCTGGTAGGTAACTCATATGATGGGGCATTTCTTCTGTGTATAAGTGTTTAGAAAAAATCTTAACTTTCAAGTGATAAAAACACTATTGGACCAGTTCCTTGATGGTGCAAATCAGCAGCCCTCCAGTTGAAGTCAATGGAATAACACTAGTTTACACTAGCTGAGGATCTGGAACTTATTTCAAGGAGGCATATTTTCAAAGGCACAGTTGGAAGTTAAGCCCCTAACTGCCCTTCAGGAATTTTTTTCCCCGAGGATGTCATTATTTTATTCAGCTTCTGTCAGATGCTAGGTCTTTGGAGCTAGGTCATCTGAACAACTCTGACTGCTCCCCAGTACTCTTTAGGGAAGCCACCACCCAGTTGAGATGGATTAGCGGGCATCCTACTTCCAAAAAAGACTGAGCAGTTTAGAAAAATAACCTTTTGGTCAGCTACATGTAGAGCGCGCCTCCTGGGTTTCTGAAGGCACCCAGCTGGCCTTGTCTGAGACTACTGTAATGGTGCTTCTCAGCCATCTGCCAGAGAGCACAGAAGAACAGAGGATCTGCAAGTACTCCCAGCCTCATCTTGTTCTGGGTAGTGAGTATCCTGATGTAGTTCTCAGAGTAGGCATCACAGAAAGTGGGAGACACCATTTACAATTAATTTTCAAATAACATAAATGTAGGGTCTGGATTAACTGGAACTTTCCATTTGTAGAAAGAGATGGCTCATGCTTCTCTGCAAATGGAAAGTTCCACAGTTAAACAAACTCCAAGGTTCTTTGGCTGAGTCTTTCATTTCTGGCTTATAGGGATCCTAAGGAAGGTTGACAAACTGTAATATAAATCCTTCACACTGGAATTCAGTTTTCTTTTGGGGATTTCAGCTTTAAAAAGGTCGTGGGGGGTGTGGTGTGTGACAGAAACATCTGAAAAGATGAAGCTGTGAGATAAAGAACATTGTGCTCTATTTTGCCTCTCCATTCAAAGCATTTTATATTTCCCATTTATTGTTGTCATTCATCAGCTAGTATAACTGCCAGTATGTTCAAGTCTCTCTGCTTTTTAAATGTCTTCTTGAATTGGGTCTGGGAACTGAGAAGCAATGCTGAATAGTTTAGGTGCTCCAGGGACATGCTTGGAGTCACTAAGTAGTGGACAAACAGGGAGACATTTCCACTTTTCAGTTGTTAAATGCAAAAATTACAGTATCTCAATATTATGGTTGCTGAGTTAAAATCACAGTCAGGAAATGAAAAAAACGTGTCAAACAGCAGCATTAATTCAGATGCTTTGTACTTTCTAGTCCTGTTTCTGTTAAATGTGTAACTTAATATTACAGTGAAAAGTTCCAGAGGGCTAGCCGTGTTAGTCTGCATATAGCAAAAACAACAAGAGTCCTGTAGCACTTTAAAGACTAACACATTTAATTTCTGCAGGCATAAGCTTTCGTGGGCTGTAACCCACTTCATCAGTTGTAAGGAATAGAAATCAGATAGGAGGTATATATATACATCCAAAGGTAAGGAACAACAATGGGGGGGTGGGTAATAGCAAAGTCCATTCAGTTAGAGTAGCTGAGGTTTATTCACAACCATTGATTACAAGGTGAGAATATGTGAACAGTGATAATTACTTCTTGTAATGAGATAACCATTCCAAGTCCCTATTCAGACCCAGTTTCACTGTGTCAAATTTGCATATGAGTTCCAGCTCTGCAGTTTCTCTTTGAAGTTTGTTTTTGAAGTTTTTTTGTGGAAGTATGGCAACTTTCAAGACAGTTACAGAGTGTCCTGGAAGATTGAAGTGCTCTCCAACTGGTTTATGGGTGTTTCCATTTTTTATGTCTGCTTTGTGTCCATTTATTCTTTTGGGTAGTGACAGTCCAGTTTGGCCAATGTACATGGCAGAGTGGCATTGCTCACACATGATGGCATATATTACATTAGTAGATGTGCAGGTGAATGAGCTCCTTATGGTGTGGCTGATGTGATTAGGACCTGTGATGGTGTCACTGGAGTCAATGTATGGGCAGGGCTGGCAGCGGGGTTTGTTGCAGGGATAGGTTCCTGGGTTAATGTTCTTGTGTATGGTTGCTGGTGAGTATTTGCTTCAGGTTGGGGGGCTGTCTGTAAGCAAGGATAGGTCTGCCTCCCACGGCTTGCACGAGTGAGGGATCATCTGCTAGGATAGGTTGCAGGTCCTTAACAATGTGTTGGAGAGGTTTTAGCTGGGGGCTGTAGGTGATGGCCAGTGGTGCTCTGTTGTTTTCTTTGTTGGGTCTGTCCTGTAGTAGGTGACTTCTGGGTACCCATCTGGCTCAGTCAATTTGTTTCTTCACCACTCCAGGTGGGTATTGTAGTTTCAAGAATGTTTTATGGAGATCCTGTAGGTGTTTGTTACTGTCGGAGGGATCAGAGCAAATCTGGTTGCATCTTAAGGCTTGACTGTAGACAATGGATCATGTAGTGTGTCCAGGGTGGAAGCTGGAGGCATGATAACACTGCTGAGGGTGCAGCCAGAGGCTCTCACTATAGCAGTGCAAGGCTCTCCCTTTCTGTTGGCCTGACAAATCAGTGATCCCAACTTTGGCCCTGTCTCAAAGAGTAGCAGTCTGGCCTCTTTTCATTCTATTTCTCCTTCAACTTTCTTTTATTTGTTGCAGACACATGAATTTTAAAAAATGAACAAAATTAGTTACACCACATGGGATGGAAGTAAGGTAACATCCTGGAATTGTAAATAAAAGAGTGGTGAACAGAAATTGCCAGATCCAAGTATAGATTTTTTTTTTTTAATCATATGACCTAAAGAAGTATGTTCTGGTCTGATGACCTACCTAAAGAAGTAGGTCCTGGCAGTGATGATGGAAGCTTAACTTAGATGAGCTAAATGCGAAGGTGAACAAAACAAAAAGAAAAATTAATCTCAGTACCTTATCTCTACACATAGGTCTGACCCCTGCATCTCAAGTTTTAATGTCTAACAAAATATACCTCAACTTATTGTGGGCGGTGATGTAAGTTTGTTAGTGTGTACAACCCATAGGCATGATCCTGCCGACATTAGCACTATTGGCTTTTCATATGTGTATATGCCATAGCTTTTAGAACCTCATGTGAAAAGTTCCAACCACTTCAACAGGACTAGTCACATCAGTAATGACAACTGGTGATAGTAGGAATTTGATTTTGTATTTGACACTGATTGTAAAGTTTCCACACCTAGATTTCATTACACAGCCTCTTACCAATCAGTACTGCAAATATATCCATGTGGTTTAGCTTTGACTTACAATTTCCATTTTGCCTGCATAACAGACAAAACCCGGCTTGCTCAACTGATGTGAGTTGTTCTATTGAAATCAAGATGGATTGGACCTGATTTTCTATTGTCATGCACTTTGTGTACTCCATTTACACCAGTGCAAAGGGATTCCAAAATGGATATAAAATGTTTGACAACACTTTACACTAGTGTGAATGATTATGCAAGATAAAGCACAATGGAGAATCAGGTGCACAGTGCCTTCTGTCTATGCTTTCTGAAAAAGTTATAAGCACAGAGTAAATCAAAGCTATGGTCTTATAACTGATGAGTTTTTTTGTTTTGTACAAGTTCAAGGGCCTTCTCTCAGAATTCTTCTGCATGTAATATCCCCAACTCCTTCAGTTGGCTCAAATGAGAGTTCCATGGAAAGAGTTTGCAGGAATAAAAATGAAGGATTACAAATCCCCCTCTAAAATGATGCATCCACGGAATTGTTTTCAATGGAACTTTATATTACATTTTATTTATTTACCTAGTACTCCGGATCCAAGGCACTGAATTTTAGTAAGTAGCCACAAAGTATTGACAGCTCTTCGGATATTGCATTAATACTTCTTTCCTTGGTTCTGTAACTTCAGCTATTTTTGCAGTCTATTTTCTATTGCATAGAATGATTTGTCTACTAATGAAGCGCGTTAAAATGTTGAGAACTAATATTTGGAACTAAAAATCTGAGTTTCCTGTAGAAAGAAAATTTTGAAATTTTTAGTTGTGGAGCCCTTCCTCCCCTCTTGATGGGTTTTGGGTCAATATTTTCAAAACAAAACGGAGCATCCAGCTGCCCTCATCCTGCAGGTCCCCTGCCTCAAAGAGTGGAGAACCTGGAACCCTGGTTTGTGCTGGGGATCTCAGGGCTTCTAGGCTGCTGGCTCTACAGCAAGAAGCCTGGAAGCCTTGTGGCGCCCAACTTTTTGAGGTAATCAGCAAGGCAGCACTGCCATAGACCTTGGAAAACTGGGTTCCACAGCAACCTTCCAGGCAAGCTGGAAGAAAGCCACACTGGTTTGGGGAGGAAGTATGTTAAAACTGTAACATTTCTGTGGAAAACTTTTGGTTTTGACAAATCGGTATTTTCCTAAGGAAAAACCATTTCATCAGAAGATTCCTGGCCAGCTCTATTCTGGAGACCCAGGGTCTACTCCCAGCTCTGTTGCTGGCCTGGGTAGGTAGTCTTGGGCAACTCACTTAATCTTTGTGCTTCAGTTTCACCATCCATAAAATGGAGGTAATACTTACCTCTTTTGTAAAGTGATTTAAGATCTACTGATGGAAGGTGCTATTTAAGAGCGAGGTGGTATTATGGTGCATAATTTTAAGAAAACATCTATAAATATTTAAAAACCAAAAACACAGGCAGATGCCATTCCATGCAAACACAACAAATAATCCCCTTCCTGGGGCTTCATTTCTTTTCTTTTTTTTTAAACAAAGTCAGCAATAAGATAAATTCAGCTTAAACCTTCTATAAGGCTTGCTATGTCTAGGATTCCTAAATCATGATTGCTCGGCCCACACCCTAGGTCCTCTCCCACGTCCCTTTAAATACTATTTCTGGGTCAGGTAATAGCCACCTGCCACCGAGAGTCAACAAAACCCACGTAACCCTTTTGTAGCAGACCAATTTCTACTAACAGAGTATGGCATTTCAGGCATATGCTAGGATTTCACCTTCTGTTACAATGTAACAGTCACCTAAAAAAACATTTTAGGGCTATATACTATCATTGGGCTATGCACAGAACTATCTGACTACTTATTTAGGAATCTAACTTTTGTCTGAAAGTCTGAGTATTTGGGCCTTAGTTTTAAAATTCTCATGAATGGTGGCAAACCAAAAACACATATTAGTTCTCAACATTTTAACATGCTTCATTAGCAAGCATCCAACAAATCATTCAGTGCAATAGAAAACAGTCTGCAAAAATACTTGAAGTTCTGAAACAGAAACCAAGGAAAGAAGTACTAATAAATCCCTGAAGAGCTGCTGATACTTTGAAGCTATTTTAAAAAATCCAGTGCCTTGGATCCAAAGCACTAGGTAAATAAATAAAATATAAACTTCCATTAAAAACAATTCAGCAGATGTAATTAGGGGAACAACGTACTTAAAGGCAAAAGAGTTGCGTCAACTGAACTGATCTGAATCGACTTGTAGGTTTGAAGAACTAAGCTATGTGTGTGCTAGCACTTACTGCAGTATAACTTATGTTTTTCAGGAGTTGGTGCTCTGTCACTGTAAACTCTCTTGTGTAGCCATATCAGTAGATTTGGGTGCCTAAAACTAGAGACCCGAATCCAGGCTCAGTTATCTAAACAAGTCATTCAGTATTTTTTTCAAAGCTGCTGAAAACCTACAGCTTCTATTGATTTAATTGGGAACCGAGGGGACATGCTCAGCACCTCTGAAAAGTAGGCCTTAGATATTTCAGTGCCTACATCCCAATATAGATGCCTAACTTCTGTCCAAAATTTTCAAAAAGATTCTACCCCAGCTCCTAAATTTACACCTTCAGCCTTGCACCGACAATTACTTATGCATACAGGTTAGAAGCCTCTATAATCCATGGAAGTACTTGAACACACAAATGAGGGGTGCTGTATGAACATACTTGCAGCCACATATTGAGAAATGAAAATCTTTGGAAAAACTGTGGCCCTAAAATGAAAAACACATGTCCCAAACTTTCACACTAATAAAAGAATACTAATAATGCATTGTATTTCTACAGTGCTTTTCATATGAAGACCTCACAGTGCTTAGCAGGTGATAACTGATACAAAATCCATCCTGAGTTGGGCAGTGTCTCCCCATCTCAAACAGCAGCTCTGGAATAGAAAACAATCACATAATACATCCTGCATGAGCAAGATGCCTGGGAAGTGTAGTCAGTGACAGTCCTAAGGGTTCAATCAATTCAGTTTCTAGATCAGTTTACAACTTGTATTAGCAAAATGCCAGTGGGTCTCCAAATCTGTTGCAATCACTGTCTCTTGTTTTGGATCATGTGTATGTTTGTCCTGGAATCCCAAAGGATAGATTAAAGCAGCCGCTCCTGTGACTCTCCAGTTGGTAGTGCCCAATACTGCCCTCTGGTTTCAACTGGCTTCCTTAAGCCTTTTGCCTCCCTCCCAACAGGCTCTGGCATGCTGCTGTGCTAAGTGAGCCAGGGCCGGCAGGGCTCAGAGCCTCTCTCTCTTCCTTCTACGTGACTTTGCCCATGTTAAGTGCCATATCCTGTTTACAAACCCTGGGGCTGTTGCCAGTATCCAGTAAATTGGCTTTCCGTGTGCTGAGGCAGTAATGTGCACTCTCCCTCCACAAACCCCTCCTCCTCACCCTTTCCCCCATTCAGTGCCTGACTGTGTTGTAATCCCTAGCTCAAGTCTTCTTGGCCCCTGGCGGCAGGTGGAATGGGAACATGACGTGAGTGTTAGTGATTTATCAGGCACAGATTGTTACCCATCTGAGCTTTCCCTCCATTCCAGCTGCTCTGTCACATAGATAAACAGACAAGCATGTCACAGAGTTGACACGTGGGCATGGCCTATAGTCCCCGTTTTAAACCAGGGTTTGGAACTAGGGTTGGAAAAAAGTGTAGAAAGGGGGAGGAACTGGTCAAATTTATCACTGAGCAGGATCTGCACTGAGAGGAGAGTGCATACAGGATTATAGGAAGTTATTGACAGTAGAACAGTAACCACAAGAACAAACTACACTGCAACAAGCCTGATATGCATGCCTAGGATGTTGGAACTTGTGTTCTTGGAACTAGAGGGGATCTTAAGTCAAAACTCCAGATACAAACTTTGGTGCTTTGGACCTAGAGAGCTGAAGAATTTTATCTTGGCTGCATGATGACATTATTGTTGACCTTATTTCATCATGGAGGAATGACAGAATATTATGTTACTATATGATATTAAAATTGTGAGGACATAGAGTGTTGGTGTTATAGGGGCACCCAGAGCATGGGAAGAGTGTCTGTTAATTGATTAATAAATATCTCTGCACATAAAATTAAATAAGGACTAGAGTCACCTTAAAGAGTAACTTACTCCACACATGAGGATGGCAAATAATATATAAATGAAATAAATATAAATAAATATATATAAATAAAAATAAAAATAATGAATAAACAAATAAAAAGTAAGTGCATCATGCTGACATGCACTAAATCCATCTAGTTCCCTGAAACTTCATTGATGCAGGACAATGCAAAGTGAAAGAGGCCAGCAGGAGGCAGTGCTAATGTCCACAGGACACACATTGCCACTTCTGCAATCCTTTATTGAACACTTTTAGCATGTGCTTGGTTTTGTTTATCACAGAATGTTGCTAAATTGTTATAGCTACACCTAAGTTATAATGTCTTTGGGCCAAGGTTCATGATTATTTTGTCTGTAAAGCAGCTGGCATTATTTGGGTGCTGTAAAAATAATTAATCTGATTTGTGGTATAGTTAAACTAAAGTGCAATTAACTTTGTTCCTCAGTTTTATTTTATATTTCTCTTCCATGTTGTTTCTTTACATTTGTTTCTGTTAAGTGGATAAGTAAAGAGATTCCCTTCTATATAAATTCAGCCTTCTATATAAAGAGGCTGGTCCTCTGCCTTTGCACAGGAAAAAAGAGCTAGGGCTCAGGGCCTGATCACTTTGGGTTAAAATCCGCCCTGTGCAAAGGGCAAGCACAAAGCCCGTTAAAAAGGATTTATGTGGGCTTTTGATGCATAGGTTTTGTGCTGGCCTTCTGTACAGGAGGTAGATTTCCCCCTGTGAGTCTTATGTTCAGAGGTTCCAAGGCCAGGAGGGACTGCTGTGGTAATCTGATCTGACATCCTATATAACAGAGGCCTTAGAACTTCCCCAAAATTATTCCTTTTGAACTAAAGCATATCTTTTAAAATAAATCCAATCTTAATTTTAAAAATGGCCTGTGCTGAAGAACCCACCATGACCCTTGTTACATGTTCCAATGGTTAATTACCCTCACTAGCCAAGATTTTTGCACCTTGTTTCCAGTCTGAATTTGTCTAGCTTCAATTTCCAGGCAGTGGATTGTGTTATACTTTTGTCTGCTAGATTGAAAAAGTCCATTATCAAATGTGTTCTCCAAGTAGTGTGGTAAAGTCAAGCCAGATGGCTATGGCAGGGTACTTCAGGGCTGATATGTGAGCCCTAGAATGCTTAAAGCCCTCTTTCCTACAGGCAGGAAAGAGGTTGCAGCTGGGGCTGATTAGGCAATTAGGCCACCTGGGGCTGCTTAACTAATTAGGCCACCTGGGGCCAATCAAGGAGCCCCGCCCCAAACACTTAAAAGCCTCCAGTGCAAGCAGGCAGTTGGAGGTAGTAGAGTGAGGAGGAGAGGAAGGAGCTGCTGGAGGTTTGGAGAGAGAGGTTTAGAGATAGAGGTTGCTAAGATTGGGGAGACAGCCCCTCAGGCCTACAGAAGGGGCTGCACCCGCTTGCCCTGTAGGGAAGGGCCAAAGAGAGGGGAAGATCCAGAAACTTACCTGGACTGGAGTGGGATTATCTCAGGCCCCACTGCCTATAGGGACTGTTGCCAGTGGGCGAGTGCCAGAAAGGGGGGCTGGCGTACCACAGTTGGTACTTATAGACTCTGATCCAGTCACCCTTTACTTTCTTTCTAAGCAAATTTGATTGAGTTCCTTGAGTCCGTCACTATAAGGCATGTTTTCTAATCCTTTAATCATTCTCATGGCTCTTCTCTGAACCCTCTCCAATTTATCAACATCCTTCTTGCATTGTGGGCACCAGAACTGGACATGATATTCAAGCAGTGGTTGCCCCAGCACCAAACTCAGAGGTAAATAACCACTCTACTCCTCCTTGAGATTCCCCATCTATGCATCCAAGGATCGCATTAGCCCTTTTGGCCATAGCATTCCACTGGGAGCTCATGCTCAGCTGACTAGCCACCATGACCCTTCTCCTGAAATCTTTTTCAGAGACATTGCTTCCCTAGAGCCCCCCATCCTGTAATTATGACTACATCCTTTGTTCCTAGATGTATACATTTACATTTAGCCATATTAAAATGAATACTGCTTGCATGTGCCCAGTTTGCCATATGATCTGGATCACCCTGTATCAATGACCTGTAGTCTTCATTATTTACCACTCCCCCAATCTTTGTGTTGTCTTCAGATTTTATCAGTGATTTTATGTTCTCTTCCAGGTAATTGATACGAATGTTAAATAGTGCAGGACCAAAAACTGATTCCTGTGGACCCCCACTAGAAGTACACCCATTCAGTGATTACATTTTGAGACCCATCAGTTAAACAGTTATTAATCCATTTAATGTGTACCATTTTAATTTTGTATCATTCTAGCTTTCTAATCAAAATGTCCTCTTATCAAGTCAAAACCTTTCAAATGTTTAAGTATAATACATCAACATTATTATCTTTATCAATCTTGTGATCTCATAAAAAATCAAGTTAGTTTGACAGGATCTATTTTCCATAAACCTAACTTGACTATCATTTCTAATTCTTTATTGGTGGAGTCCTGTATCAGCTGCTCCATGCTCTTGCCTGGAATTGATGTCAAACTGGCAAGCCTGTCACTACCTATTATAATGTTAAGGCTATAATACTTTTTAAAAAAATCCTTCTCTGCTGAATTATTTCTAATAGTGCTGTTGAATGTTTTTAAAAAGAAATTAAAATTAAAAGTGACCCGCACACCTAAAAAATCCAAAATAAATACGACCCACCCCCAGCCAGAGCTCTCAAATGTATTGGATTTTGCGTGATTGTCCATCTTTCAGGAGAATCTAGGAGGCTGTTTTGGCGCACTACCAAAGCAGGCATCATTCCATGGACAAGAGAGCTCCTCTTCATCTACATACATGGTGGCTTAGTTAAAAGTACACTGACTGTCAGTTCTGATTTCCCCTCTATTGACTTCTCTTTAAATGTCTATACCCTTTAGAATCCTTATTATTAAGCAAGGCCCCATACCTTACCGTAGAAGCAATTATAATTTCTCATTTTACAAATAAGTGAGAGGTAGCACAAGATGACTTCAGAAGGAACTGGGAACTTAATATCGCAAACCCAAGATTTATCTACATAGCACACTGACCCTCAGAATGAATATGCCAAATCCACAGGCTTGGTCATCATGTCTATCGCCACGGTTCTAGACACAGAATTAAAATCCCCTCTCAGAACCAGGAAGAGAGAACCCAAGATCTTTGATCTCCAGCACTGTACTGATGTCTAGCAAAGAGTTCTGTAACCACTGGCACAGTGTGTGTCACATCTTTCTCTAGTGGTTGTTCCAAATAAAGTATAACAGTTGTTCCTTTAGAGCAGGTTGTAGGGGCCCTGAGTTGTGCATGTGCAGGTTGAGGGGGTTATATCTACTGATGAGCCATGAGCAAGGGGAGAACAGGGGTCCTTGTGGATGCAGATGTGGAATTTTTCTTTCTTTAGTAAAAAAGTGATTTATTACATTCACACAATTGAAAAAATATTCTTAAAGCCTTCTTGTTATTGTTTTTAGCTATCTTTCAGTTATGGCATGATGCACAATAAAACACAAGCGTTTAGTTGGTTGTGGCACATTGCTTGTGTCACACATTGCCGGGTTTGAAGGTTGAGAGAGATGCTCCCAAGATCATCAGCTGAGATTAAATCAAGGACTTTCAGCACCAAATTACATTCCGCTGCCACTGGAATTAAAAGAGTACCTGCATTTGTTGGTAGCAGTGATAGATTCTTATCCTCTGTCAGGACAAGTCGGTAAAGCAGGATACAACACACTTAGGTTATTAAAGTAAGATTTTTTGTTGTTGTTGAATAGCTAATGTAACCAGGCTCAGAGAGCATTTTACACATTGACTTCATTGAGGTTGTGCAGTCTTACTAAGGGCATCACTCAGCTCATTAATGGTCTCGTCCAAAGCCTGTGGACATTGATTTTACAGACTTCTTTCAACTGACTTTACTGAGCTTTTCATAAGTCCCTTGGTGTTGACTCATATACAAAAAGTTGCTTACTCAGAATGGCACAGCTGGGCATGAATGCTGTGTGCCAGCATTGTAGAGTGGCTTCTTTGGAAATCACTTTCAACTAAGGTATGTTACAAATCAGTCTTTGAGCATATAACACATAATTACAAGTACGTTTATATCTAGCAAATTGTTCAGAGTGAGAAAACCCACAAAGTTGAGTTTGTATCGTATCAAAATTAATAACAGAGCTGTTTGAATAGTATTGGTTAAATTAAGAGTATTATGGGGTATCTCAATTTCTAATATTTAAAAAATATCAACCAGCCTTTGTTGATAGAGAACCGCTGAAAAATTGAGAAAAGACATGCCTACTTGGTACTATTAGAATGGTGGTTTTAGATGGGGGCAAAAACAACTTTCAACTAGAGATGGGCTGAAGCTATAAATGTTTAGATCCAGAATGAAACGCCCCTGAAGTTTGGGGAAGAGGGAGAGATTCAGATTTGGGGCTTGGGTTTCCGACCATTTCTATATTCAAATTTAACATGAAGCTTATGAAAACTGTACAACCAGTATTAATCAGTTGTATCAGACACAAACCTCTAGCTTTTCAACAGTCTGCCTTCAAGGAATACTGCTAAATCATGCTTCTAAAGCGGCAGTTCTCAAACTATGGGGACTGGCCACCCAAGGAAGGCATGGGAATGTGTCCAGGGAGGCAGGAGCATGGTACCTTTTAGCTCTGTGGGTGGCTGGAGCTCATGCAGAAGGACCATGCACACCCTGAAGCTGGGGAGAAAGGGAACAGCTGGAGCCCCCACCCCCCAGGCTTGGGCTGTCTTTCATACACCCTCCCTCAATCCCCCACTAGGAGGCAATCCAGGATCAGGCTCTCCCTGCTCAATCTTTCACCTGGAGGTGGCGGGGCCCTGGCTGTCGACCCTGGGGTGGCAGCAGCAGCGCAGAAGTAAGGGTGGCAATGGGGCGCTAAGTCTGCTGTGGAAAGCAAGATTGATGAATATCATGTTTCACATTTCCATCCGCACTTTTGTGCTGCTGCTGGCGTGGCACTGCCTTCAGAGCTGGGCATCCAGCCAGCAGCCACCACTCTCCACTCTGCTTTCAGAGCTTGTTGGCGGTGTATGTACTTGTGTGGGGGGCAGGGACATAAACAACTACCGACACAAAGAAGGGGGGCCCAATCAAATAAGTTTGAGAACCTCTGTTCTAAAACATTTTTAAATGGTAACAAAATGGTCTGCAGTAATTGTGGCATATGAATGCTGACTGCTCCACCTATCCATTTGCTGCTGTTAAAGGTGACCTACAGAAAAATTGGACTTATACCATTTTTTGTTTCTTTATGATTTTTAAAAAAAATCTTTGTGAAATACATTACAAATGCAGGCATCTGTCTAGGCTGTAAGGTTCTATGATGAATGATATCACATGACTGGTGATCTCACAAGAGATAACACAGAAGCTAAGTTTGGCTCACACAAAATTCCCATTAAAGTAAAGTTAAGGACTACATGACTGGGCTTTTTATTGTAATACAGCATAACTGATGACTTTTCATTTCATTACAACTTCAAAAAACCATTAAACGAAACATGTTTTGTGCAATTCCTCAATGTGCGTGTATAAATACAGGGCCAGATTCTGGAAACTACCCCAGGTGATGTGTTCCCACAATCTAGACCACGAATATCTCTTCCTCTTAGGGCATCACATCATTCACTATAATCTGCTGTCAGGTGTCAGGACGCATAGGGGAGCACACAAAAAATTCAGTCCCACCGTTTACTTACCTCTTCTAGGAAATAATTAACCATTATCAATCCTATTTTTGCTCAGCTCACGTATTGCATTATATAAATATCAGAAAACGGCCCAATGGAAAGGAAGAGAAGCTTGTTTAAAAGGTGATTTATAACACTTGAAGGCAAAATGTTAGAAAGAGTCTGGAGCCTTAGCACTTGTCTGTGGATCCAGATTGGAACCATTCCATAGTTCTGGAATGTTAGGATCTAACACAGCTCCCACTGGAATCATTGCTAACGCTCCTACTGGCTTTAATGGGAACAGAATCAGGTCTCTAATACTGATCACTGTGGCTACGCTCACCATGAATACAGATGCACCCTATGATGGATAGTATGTGCCCTATCTCTGTGTGAGGCAGAAAGGGGTTAAATACCTTCACTAGGCAGAAAAATGAAAACTTGTCTGTAAGGACTGCCTGAGTTTCCAGATCAGGAGACAAAAGCAGGCAGCTGTGGCTTGGTAGGATGTGGAACTGACACATGATCTAGGGAAAGCAAAGCAGGACTTTCCTAAAGTGGAGTAAAGGGAAATAAAGTAAGAGAAGTAAAAATGCTATAATAGGTTGATATAATGTATATTCAGAATAAGTGCTAAGTAAAAGAAAATAGGTACTTTATTTGATAGGCTTAGTAGCTAATCACAAGGCAAAAAAAAGAAAAAAAAGAAACAAAGTACAAAACTGATTGTGAAGAAAATAGACTGTATGGATACTTAGGGCCACATCATGCCCTGTGCAGTGCTGCCGATGGGAGCAGGGATTCTAGTAGATGCATCCATTTGCCTCCCAGCTAGATCAGGATCCCAAGGCTAGGCCTGGGCAACTCACCCAAAGAAATACTCTATAGTGCAAATATTGATCCTGTTGGATGGGAGTCAGTGGGAATTTTGCCACTGATTTAAATAATCCCAGTATTTCACTCTGTGTGTTTTTAAAAAAAAAAGTGCAGCATACATCATTAGCTAATGTATGTTGATGACTGCTGTAAGGTGGGGAAAGGAAACACTACCTAGATGGCAGATCACACTCCATATAGCTGGGCTGCACAGGCTGTTGCTGTAGATAGTCTCTCTCCCTACTGCTACTTGTTTGGTCAGAGAGAATTCCTGCTCGGTTTCTTACACTCTTTCCTGTCTGTAACCCTAGCACTATACCAGGTGTCAGGATCTGGCCCTTAGGTTTCTTTCATTAATACAAGATTGAATTGATAAAAATAAGAACTGCACACATATATAACATGAACCCATGTGGTTCAAAACTGAAGAAAGTGTTTCCCCAAGCTAGAAATGGGCCCAAGCCACAAAGTTCAGAGTTGGATTTGTATGTGGAGCCAATGTTTTGGGGTATTTGGATTCAAAGTTTTAGTTCAAGCTCATCTCTAGTATTAACACTTGTAAAGAAAATCGCTCACATTGCACCCAGCTCTAAGAACGGATTCTTTTATTTAACTTGGACGAGCTTAGTATTTATATATTTGTATGATTTATACACTTATTTGAATTGGGGTTTACAATACTGGTATAAATTGGGGAAGATAGTTTATACCGCAACTGAAATGTGCATAACAAGAGCTGAATTGACACTGAGAGAGGAAGAGAATGTTCAGAATCACAAGGGATGACCTCACAAGAGTTCACAAGCTCTGCATAACCTCAGCTGCCCTGCACAACTGTAACTGATTTCGGAATCCAGAAAGATGTTAGCATTTCCTATCAAGGACCATAGTCTTTTCCTAGGCTGATTTTTTTCATAAGATTACACTAATTTTGGATGTCTGGTCTGAGACACCTTAGACTTAATTTTCAGAAGTATTGAGCACTCATAGCTCCAGTTGAAGTCAGGAGGAGCTGCAATACTCAGCAACTCTGAAATCAGAGCCAAAATGTCTCAGCTTGAACATCCTGACAACTGAGGCACATAAAACTAATAAGTTCAAACAAGTTCAGACCATAATTTGAACTGCTAAAATTGAGCTAAAGGTAAATAATAATACCTGATTCTCACACAGTGTTTTTCATCAGTAGGTCTCAGAGCATTTTACAAAGGTCAGCATTATTCTCATTTTACAATGGGGAAAATGAGGCACACAGAGGTGAAGTGACTTGTCCAAGGTTACACAGCAGACCAGTGGCAGAGCCAGGAATAAAATGCATGTCTCCTGAGTCCCAGTCCAGTGCTTCATCCATTAGGCCACACTGCCACCACTGTTGAACTGTGTCTACATTGGTATTAAGTGAGGTTTTCAAGTGAGCTAAATTAGAAAAACTTATATGAAGAGAGACTGAAAAGATTTGAATTGTTTACGTTAGAGAGGACATAACAAAAGTACACAAAATAATTAATGGTATAGGTAAGTATATCAGGAGCTTCTGTTTTCCCCACCTCCTAAAAAAGAAACAAGGGACATTCAATGAAAATGAGAAGTTGCAGATTCAAAACTGCTAATAGAAAACACTTTTTCGTATAACACAGGATGGCACTGAGGCCAAGAACATAGCAAGGTTCAAAGAAGGATTGAACATTTATATGTATAACAAGAATATCCAGTAATAATGGTTAATGTTAACCAAAATCTGGAAATCTCATGTCTCAGAGTTTAAACCAACCTCTAAATAAAACCTTGGAGGGGAGGGCAGATTACCCCTCATTTACCAGCTGTTGGTTTTCTTGCACCTTGCTCTGAAGCATCTGGTGCTGGCCAGTGTCGGAGACAGGACACTGGACTTGGGTCTGAGCCAGTTGGGTAATTCCTATGTTCTGTGCTCTCTTATAAATGGACAGGGTTAAAAAAAAGTGCGAAGTAAGCTAGTGTGCAGTGAGTTTACTCCAGCTACACAGGCAGTACACAGGGTAATGATCCCAGCACAGATCAGCAGGGGCTTCAGCACGAAAGCACAGACCTCTACCACTGCAGCTAAAAGGGTAACTCTCTTGTTAGCAATTGTTGTGCATTATATGATTCAGGCACTGGCAGGGGACACACACTAGACTTTACAAACATGTTGCAAAGTGCATTTTGATGGAGCAGGCATTGGTGCATTTTATGTTCAGTTTGTAGTCTGAATGTCATCGCACACGTTTATTCAAACACTGGAATAATCACAACTTTTGGTTGTTTCATACTTTTCCTTTACTTTCCCTTTATAAAATACAAGGAATCCAGTGCCAATAGCTATGTTGATACAAAGATATGGTTGCTAATCAAAATCCACAAGTTCTGCAGGCACATTAAAGGGAAAATTATGTTCCCTAGTGCAGTGATTCCCAAACTTTTCTCTACCGTGGCACACCTTGATACCTTTAATTATTTTGAGGCACACCACTATACAGACTCCTAATGAATTCATGAATATTCATGAGCCAATTCAGAACTCTTCAAGTAGTTTTTCAAAAAATTCCATGGCACACCTGCTCAGGACTGATGGCACACCAGTGTGCCACGGCACAGCGGTTGGGACACACTGTCCTAGTGCAATGGTTCCCAACCTGGGTTGTGTTACCTCCTTGGAGGTGCCAAAGATTACAGAGGGTCCATGAGCCTTCAGTAATATTGAGGTCCCTTAGCCCCCCTGAGCCCTGCACCGGCCAAAGCAGAGGAGCAGCCTCCCTCCCCCACCCAATGCTTGCTGGGTGCTCGGCTGAAGCAGAGCAGCCCAGTGTTGGTGGGGGGGCCTGGAGGAGCCCTTGCCGGTTCACCGGTGCCCATCTCCATTACCCTCAGTCCATGAAGGATGGGGGGGGGACACATGGGGAGTGTGGTGGCGGCTGCACCAGCAAGGCGTAGCTTTTTACTCAGTAAGAGTAATTTATTATTTATGTATGTAATTTATGGTTATTATTTTAATAATTAACATTATATGTGTTTATAGGGGTTATATGTGCTTATGGCTAGCGAGGGGGTGGGTCACGGTGGGTGTTTTACCTAATGTTAACTAGGGAGGCTTTCACTATCAAAGGTTGGGAACCACTGCCCTAGCGATTAAAATATCAGTTAAGAAATGCAGGAGTTCAGCATTAAATCAGTGTTAGTCTGCACTGTCCCTGCAGAACTCAAACTCTGTATTGTAGAAACACCTAACTGGTAAGACACTTCTCCTGAATGTGCTTATATATAACGGAGGGGTCCAGGAATGACATCAGAAAGAATTAACTTAGATCCCATGTTTACCAAATGTTTAGCTGTCTCTCTCTCTGGTGACATTATAAATTGGTGGCTGCTGACTGCCATAAATTCCTGCTTTGACCATAATATTATATACTATCACAGACCACTCAGATATTTGTCATAAATAGCAACTCTTTGTTTTAGCTTTGTTTTAGCTTTGTTCTAATGAATAGACCAGATAGCATAAAAGCCATAAAAACTAATCTTCTATCTTACTTTACCCTTAATGATGAGGTTAGGCTTCATTGTTTTATCATTATAAAATAGGTCAGGATCCCCTCTAATGTGGCTACACTGTGAGGAAAGGGAATAATGCACACAGCCTGTGGGGGAGCTTCTGGGCTTGTAGGAGTGCACAAGCTGCTACCAAGTTGCTGCCCGTAGGTACAACTCAGCAAAAAAGGGTCTTGGAGGAGTGAAGAATAGGCATGAGCTCAACTGTCAGTGTCAGGGATTGAGGATGGGAGGGGCAAGTATGATGCATAATTTTTAAAGGGATGTAGCAAATTACTCATCACAGCACAGCCAAGGAGCTCCTCACATCCCCTTACAACAGGATCTACTTTAAAAGCAGTTTAGCTCTGTCATTGCTTCCTTTGAGCCATACTCTAAATAGCATTTTGTAAACAAAAGGGCCAATCCTGCAGCCTTTACTGACCATGGTAGCTGTTAGCCAGAAGTAGTTTCTTTGGGCCATTCAGTGGTGATGTGTAATGTGGTGTAAGTCAGACTCTCCTATTCTTGGTTAGATTCCCTTACACCTACTTACAACCACTTATCAATGTGTAAAGGAGTCCAAGTTAATGTAACTTACACTTTTTTTCTGGCTGCTTGGAATGTAGGTTCAATCAGTGTATAGCCTGTTTTAACTTTCACATTCTTACACCCCTCTGTTAGTGACTTGCCTGCTACATTCCTTTCTTCTGGCCCCTTAGCAGGCATATTGCAACAATTTAGATTCCCTTACATTCAGAGAGCAAAAGTTAGATTCAGTGAGACAAGTTCCGAGGTGATGTGAGAGAGGGTGTAAATTACACCTTTGTAAGTGGGTGTGAAACTAAGTAAGTGTAAGCATGAGGGAGTTTTGGTGTAAGATGTGTTGTTAGGGCTGGAAGGTGGTGTGAATTACACAAGTGAGGCTCTTTCTAGACTTCTTTAGATTCTCCTTTATGTTTGGCAACTGATTTTAATAGGACTACCTACATGAGTAAAAATGCAGGTGTGAGAAAAAGTTGCAGGATTATGCTCATAATGTGTATTCAGAATATCTTCAAGTTTTTATAACATACTTGCTATCCTTTATACCATTCTAAAAATGACTGAAAAGAAAGAAATATCATTGGAGACTTATTTCTGGTTTGGATTGGGACTATGTATTTTTCTTACTCAACTGAGTAAAGTTGAGAAGAATGTTGATATATTCCCCAAATGGAAGGAAGAACATCTCCCTCCCCCACTCTCCTCCTTTTATAAAAGAACTCCCACTAGGAAACTTTGCAATCATACAGCACCAAATCAGGCAGTTTTCTCTGTTTTGCTTGGAGCTGCATTTGTTTTGACGAGTGGCAGATATATAAACTTTCATCAAATTTCTCTGTCTCTCTCTTTTACACTTACCCACACACACCTAGCGTTGATGGCTGATTTGCTCTACTGTTTTCACTAAAACAAGGTAATCAGGGTTTATGTATGAAGCTGTTCTGCCTGTGAGGATCCAATGACTAGAAAAACAGAATCTTCTGTTCTGAAACCATTCCCTATCCCTTTTGGTAAGTGCTATGCAAAGTGACTTTGGCGTCATTGACTGCCCACCCCGTTATGTTAATCTTTCTGGCTTTACATATCTCCTCCCAAAGACCAGCCTCTGCTAAGAACTCTACACTGTTCGCTGTCACAGACAGTAACGCAAGAGCGTGCTCAGCAAACGCTTGCTTCATGTCATGTACAATGTTGTGTTCCATGAAGCAATGTTCTTTGAATCTGGTGTGACGGCTTTAACAAGGTGTTACTTTGAGTTTCTGTATTAGACGCTCAACTCAACAGAAGAATGCAACATAGGAATTGGCGGCACTTGGGCAGATATTTGTGTGTCTATGCAGGATTTTAAACTACTGAAATTAGGCTTGGAATTGGGGAGGGGGGGTTGTTTTTGTTTCTCAAAAGAAGAGTTAATAAGTTTAAACCACAAGTTCTGGGCCAGATAAACTGAATCTTACTGTGTATTTTTAACTGTAAGAACCATAAGTATGAGACACCAAGTTCCTGGTAGTAAAGCAAATGCCTTGTGTACAGGGACAGGACCTTCATGTACAGGTAGTGATATGACAGTCAGCTCTGTGCATCACATGAAGGACAAAACTTACCTCACCAAAAGAAGAGGATGTTCCAGTGACACTTGGACTGTGAACCAAGCTACTGGTGGTACCAGTACTGACTTGCAAAAACAAATCACCAGCAGTCAGTTCCACAGCTTGAGTAACAGCAAATTAAACTGCAGGGATGAATGCTACACAGGTAGGTTTTGTATGACTAATGTTTTGTATACTTCTGTTCCCACAGCAAATATATTTTTGGTGAATGGGATGGTTGTGGACTTAAAGCCCATACTCTGCTCCCAGTTACATATGTGCAGACCCAGTCATATTAAAGGGGCTGCAAACTTGTAAATGAAAACAGAATTTGGCCTGAAATGCTTTTAACTCTTAAAATTATGATTCTACCGATGTAGCCCTTCAAGGATCTGTGTTTTGTGCTTCCTGCTGAGTTAAAAAAGGCTGCATGTTCAAGTGTTACAGAAGGGTCTAGATTTCGCTTTAAATTTAAACTCTGGTCAGTCTCTCCCTGTTCCTAAGGCTGTTGAATTCTGTGTCATTTAAACTTCTGCAGCTTTCAGAAAGGCCTGGTGTAGCGCAGCTGGTGGAAGTGGCACTCGCTACCAGTATTAAATGCCGTGTTCTACACTTAGCACTTTGGCAATGAGAGCAGGGCCTGACTCATTTAGGCTCACCAAAGAGCCCCATAATTACACATGTGAACCAAAAAAAATGTAAAAATCACAGATTTTTTGAGGAGCAGGAAGAGGAAGGATTTGAAAATGATCTATCTGAACTTATTAACAGCAGCTCAGAAGGAGGAAGGAAATCATCAGGCAGCTGTTTTTGGACTAGACCAAGAAAGAAACTGAGTGATAGCACAAAATATTGCTAAACTACGCTGGTCTAACACGCTAAAAACAGTGCAAGGAGAGAAGCACTTCTGAGATCTAATCCTGGTTCTGCCACTGGTTTCGTTTATAGTTCTGGGCAAATTACTTATGCCCCACTCCAGCAAAATATTTCAGTAGGTGATTAATGTTAATGAGGAGTAGTTCCATTTATTCACTTGCTTAAAATTAAGTTTGTCCTTCCTTTGCTGGATTGAAACCTTATTTTCTCTACGTCTGTTTCTCCACGAGTAAAATGAGGAACCAATACTTAACTAGGGTACCTCACTGGGATGCTGTGATGTTGAATATTTGTATTATGCTTTGAAAATATTAAATGTATGCTAATTATTATGATGCTTCCTAAGTTGACTACTGCATGGGCTGGAGTGTTAGGTTATATATAATAATAGTAAGCATGGGGAGGTCAGAGAGTCTCTAGTGTGTATTAAGCAATTCTTTGTTCTTGGCACAGTCTCACTGGTTTAGTTGTACAGTTACTGCTGGCATAGCAGCTCTGCTTAAATTACATTATTGTGATGTAACTTCCAAAAATACTTACAACACGCACTGGTTTGAAAGGAGGCCTAACATTTTTCACAAATTGTAGTCTTTGAGGTTTTAAAATATCTTTGTTAAGCCCTATCCAATGTCCACGTTGTGGTTGGAACTGTGCTAGCCACTGCTGTGTTCATAATGTGTGTGTGTGTGTATATATATAATATGCTATATCTATATAAACATCACAGGGAGCAGGCTTCTAGACAAGTTATTATGACCAGTGTGAACAAGGATATTTTTAGAAAAAATCCTTTATAGATCCATGCTATAAAAGCATGCTATAGGCATGGGGTAATAAATAGCACTGTTTCACCCACCCCACACAGATCAAGCAAATGGTGCTTGAGCCCTATAGCAACAAGAGTGATGGCTAGCACAGTATTAATGCGAGGGTGAATATGACCTAATAAGTAGTGGCCTAATCCTGCAAAGTCTTGCTCTCATGATTGACAGCAGTGGGATTATTTATGTGAGCATCAGCTATTTGTGTGATGGAGGATTTGCAGGCTTGGGCCCTAATAGGATAGTAAAGATATTATAAAAGAGCGATTCTAAGAGGTAGTATTTGGCCCTAGTTAGCTAACATGCCCTGTCCTTTGCTTTTTCCTGAACACAAAGGAAATGGAATTTCAGTGTCCTGGGCAAGCCTGAATCGTTGATCTGAGCAGGGCTGTGTAACTCCCTAGTTCATTCCAGCCAGGTTTCCCACAAGTTGTGTCTATCTCATGCTATTTGAAACTAAGGTTGACAATGTATATGGTTGCCTTTATATAGTGCCTCTCATCAACATATTGCATGGTGTACAGGAATCTCTTCACTGAAATGTAGAATATGTCTACTCAGCAACAAAACACCCACGGCTGGCCTGTGTCAACTGACTCAGGCTTGCAGGGCTTGGGCTGCGGAGTTATAAAATTACTGTGTAGACATTCAGGCTCAGGCTGGAGATTGGGTTCTGGGACCCTCCCTGGTTGCAGGGTGCCAGAGCCCAGGCGCCAGCCTGAGTCTGAATGTCTGCACCATAATTTTCCAGCCCTGTAGCCCATGTGGGCGTTTAATAGCAGTGTAGACATGCTGGTAGATCCTTCTGAACAGCAGCTGTTTAGCAGCACATAGCAAGAACAGATTTAAAACTTTTATTACAAATAATTTTAAAAATGTCAAATACATAGAGAGTTTCTATGCATCTGGGTGTCATGCTTACATTTTCCAAAAGAACAAAATTTGGGTTAAAGAATCATAAAATACATAGAGTATATAATCTGCAGTATCCCAAATTAGGATTCATACATTAAACAATACAGTTTAAATATTACCATCCAAATATTCAGGTACATCACTCATAAAAAATAGTACTAAAAGTAGTTTATGGAAAGCAAATATAGTAATGAGTGTAGATTGTCCCTCAGTAATTGAGAATATAGGCTAGGTTGCTCCTCAGTAAATACAGTCCATCAGAAGTATTTCAGTTACTTTCCTGATTTTACTTTTCAATGGCATTCTCTAGCTCGTTTCTCCTGGTATTGCCAATGTTCAGTGATATGTTCTAAATAGATGTTCCTTCACCACCTGATGGTGTCTGACACCATCTACGCCACCAACTACACAACAGAGCTGAAAAATAACAAGAAAAATAACAATATCCAAGAACTGAAAAATAACTCCAGCAGCACAACACCCCATGGTTTTCAAATTTGGGCAGTCAGGTACCCAAATAACAATGTTACACTCCTAAGTGCTAGTCTGTGCTCCCAAAAGCAAAATTTGGACTAGAACTGGTTGAAAATCGAAATTTCTGCTGAAAATTCCAACATTTCAAAATTTTCTGTCATCCCAAATTGGAACAAAAGTCAAAATTTCTCACAAAAAAAAAATTCTGAAAAAATTGTTTTGGAAATATTGAAACAGTCTTATTGAAAACTTTCAGTAAGGTTCAAGTGCTTTATTTTAATTATCATTCATAGTTAATAGTCAAAATAATAAAGTTGAAACAAAGGACTTTGACCTTATGAAAACAAAATGCTTTGACCTTGTTGAAACAAAATGTTTCAGTAAGTTTACATGGAAAATACCTTCCTACTAAACGTTTAGATTTTGTCAAATCATCATTTTTTAATGGAAAACGGTTCTGTTGGAAAAATTTTGACCAGATCTACTGTGTGTGTATCAAGTTTGAAAACTGCACCACCAACTAAGTTACCAGAAGCCCTTCCTGTTGCACCCTTCAGTTTCCGTAGGAGCCTGCTATCCAAGTACTTGTCAGATCCACATCTGCTTAGCTTGTAAAGTCTGACAAGACCACAGTTTGTTGTGCTATTGCCAGAAAATAAGTCTCTTCTATGACTTCAGAGTTAAATTTACCTCCATGTTATTTCGCTAACCTGATTTTTATTTTACAGTTTTACTTTTTTTGTGGCTGATAAAGGGAATTCGGTAGATGTAGAGTATTTGAATTCATAAAGCATTTCTTTGTCTCTCTCAATCTTAATAAAAAGAGTAATTTAAATTAGCTACTATCATATGGATTTAAAATTGGCTTTGTATCAAGTTAGAGGGAGACTATTTTAATTTTCCTGGGATGTGATCCTGTAAGGCACTGAGAACCCTCAACTCTGATTAAATTGAAGTCAATAGAGTCAAGGACATTAAGGCCATGGTTTTAAACATCAGAGTCTAAATTTAGGGTTCCAGGTTCATACTTAGGCTTCTAAATAACTGGTCTGATTTTCATTAGTGCTGAGTGACCAGCAGTTTTCAGTGACTTCATTGGGAGTTCTTGGTTGCTCCGCCCTTAAAAATCAGGTTAATTATTCGGGAACATAAATGGGAATTTAGGACCCTAACTGTAGGCTACTATTTTTTAAAGACTTTGTCAAAAAATCTTGCAGGAGGTGCTTTGCATTTCACAGATTGGACTCTTTACTGTTTTTCCTGTGTCCCTGATTTTGTCCCACGTAATGCTCCTCACTTGAGTTTTGGCAATGAAAGCTGAGATTATGCACTTCAAAGAGGTCAGGAAGGGAATTGAGAGCTTGAGCTGAAGCCCTTGCTGCACACTCAGTTGCATGTGAGCTAACTATGATTTTATATTGTGATGTTTAATCAGATCTATAAAATGTAAACCACGGTTTGCCTGCATGTTTTGGCAAGGTCTCATTTTAGCCATGAGGCTTCATTGATTTTTGGCTGTAATGTGTGCAGCAGGAATGTAGACAGCTGTTTCTTTGTATCCAAAAGTAATGTGCTAAGAAGCAGTTTTAGAACTGAAACAAAATAAGTTTATATAGAAAAGCATCACATTGGTTTTGCACTAACGTGTGGTTTTTTGGTCTGATTTTGCAATTTATGCTTCCAGAGGGAGTTAATTTCTTTCTCATTTATAGACGATAGTGAACTATCTTTTTATACAGAATTTAAAGAAGGATGGAAATATCAGTACATAACTCTAAGGTGTGCTCTTCTGAGACAAATTTAGAGCCAAATCCTCAGCTACTGTAAAATTAATATAGTCCCTTTGACTTCACTGGAGCTATGCTGCTTTATACTAGATCATCCTAAATTTGATCAGCTATATGCTGATTTATACTAGATCATCCCCGTCCTATATTTGAGGCTATACTTGTTTTATTCTGTTCTTCATGTTAATAGCTGTTGAATATCATGCATGACAATAATATTATAATGGCTTTTAAATGTGATCAATTACTCTAAACTTTACAAATTTTAATAAACGGTTGGGCAAGCCTATCTGTCTGTCTATTTAGGTCTCCTGTGACTGTACATCATTGTAATAGCCAAGTACCCTTGAAGAGATAATAACCAAAATCACAATAAGTGAGGAATCAAATTTTCCTCTCTACTTCTCCCAAGGCATTCACAAGATAGCTAAATAGTATATCACTTGAAATAATACGAATATTAGCATTAAAACTCTGCAAAACATGCAGCATATACTCTAACTTCTTTTCTTGAGTGTTGTTTCCTGGGAGCTAGAAAACATAAAATCCCAAACCTGATTTACAGTAGCTGTACTTTTCATTCAGTTTTACATTATGTTAGCTAAGTGTTTGTGTTTTGGCTGCTTGTTTAAGAGGTTAGCAAACAAATTATTATAACTAAGTTTTGAAGTTTAGTAACCCATTAAGATGAATGTAGGTCTACATCTCCTGAATGCTGACACTGTTTCTGTCTGCAGAACAGAAATATATTGACATTGAGAATAAAACTATCTTCACAATCATAAGGTAGAGCTGAATAGTGAGGGCAATTATGGGAATTCTATTTCTTTTTACAAAAAAGTATGTGGACAAGGCCGTATCACGCAGTACTTGACAGTATATCCTACAGATGATACTACAGAGCTGACAGGCCTAACTTGATTCAGACAATTTTCTGGATATAGTGTCTGTGGTTTGATGCTAGAAGTGGCAAACAAAAATGACCCACTGCTATTAGCTTTTTGCTCTTCTAGAGAACATTTAAACTAGTTCTGATTTTTTCCCCCTAACGATTCATCATACAGTTAACTAGTTTTTATATAAGTGCGTGTAAGGCCCAGTCTACACTTATCTTTGGGATTCGGCGGCAGTCGACGGGAGATACACAAGTGACGTAAATCACTTGCGCATCTCCCATCGACTTTACAGCATCTTCTCTGTGCACCGTCCACACAGCACTACGCCACTTACCGGGGTGGTTTTCCTGCGTCGCTTGCTGGATCGACTGAGCGGGTCTACACAGACCACTCAGTCGATCCAGAGCAATCGATCTGACCGTGGCAAATTTGCTGCCATCAATGTAGACCCAGCCTAAGTGTTGCAGGATTAATTTCTGCAAATAATAATAAAATGTTAGTGAAAACATGATACAATATACATGGAGCACAGAAATTTGCTAATACTATACATTACTGTGCCAAGAGATATAAGGGTAGAAAGTATATTCACAGACATTGATATTCTCATTTAATAGCTTTTGTGTTTTTAAAAAATGGAGCTTTCTATATTTCACTGGGCTCTTATAAAGACCAAAATTCGAAAAGAGAAAGAATAAAAAGTCCAAGGAAGATGTTAGGTAGCAGTATTGGCACTTACTTGTAAAGAACCACATCGCAAAACGTGTACAATATAGGAGAGAGAGTTCTGAGAGTACCAAGAGCTGTGGTAGATCATGATGGAGCCGTACTGGCTATTTTAAGGCCTCTTGATTTATGAACTGAGTGAAAGACAGCAGTGAAAACCTGAGATACTTACTTATAACTGGTCAATAACACAACATCAGCAACCCAGCCTGAAAAAGTATGGTCAGGTATCAGTGGGAGGTTGTGGAGGGAGGGGAGAGAGACTTTTTAAATCTTTTTTAAAAGATTTTTAAAAACTTTTTAAAAATGTTTAAAGACTTTTAAAACTTTTTCCAGCATAAGCCCAATTTTGAAAATTTAATGCACTCTGTAAGGTATATCCAGTATCTATCATTAATGTTCACTTTCCTGGAAGATTAGTAATTACTACTAATATTTTACTTTCTTCAAAATTGAATGGCTGGCTCCAGAATAATATTTGTCATCCAAAATATATTACAAAAGCTAGGTGTAGGTGCATTTCTAGCAACACGGAGAGAGCCTAATTATGTTAGAATTAACTGGTTGCTTAGTTTTCTAATTCACCCAAAATAGAACATTAGCTAGTGTGATGGACTAGAAAGGAACGTACAACTCTGTATGAGAAAATCAATTATTTACTTCCTTAGTATGAGAGAGAAGGTGGGTGAAGTAATATCTTTTACTGGACCAACTTCTGTTGGTGAAAGACAAGCTTTTGAGCTTCACAGAACCCTTCTTTAGCTTTAAAGCTTGTCTTTTTCACTAACAGAAGTTGGTTCAGTAAAAGATATTACCTCACCCACCTTGACTGTCTAAAATCTGGGTTCCAATATGGCTACAACAGTAATCCTTAATAAGTCAGCCTGCATTTATTCATAATTACAGTCAAAGTTGGCAAAGAAAATACAGATTTTGAACTACCCAAAAAAAACAGAGTTGACATTTTCAAATGCAGATGCCTAAATTTAGGGATCTTAATCTATGTTAAAAGTGGCCTGATTTTCAGAGTTGCTGTGCACTCACAACTGCTACTGACATCAATGGGACCTATTAGAGTACAAGAAGATAGGGGCACTTCTGTTTAAGTGTGTATATATAAATATATATATAAATACTTAACTTTAGGTATCCATGTTTGAAACTGTTGGCTGTAGATGTCTACAATTACTCCATATGTTTTTTAAAATGTTTTCAAACACCTGTCAAAAGTGTGAGTATCAGAACGCGGATGGTAGAACAATTTTTAAAATATTTTCAGATGCAAAAGAAAATGAATTAATTTTTCACTCTAAAGAGAAAACGGCACATAAATGTTGTCTTTTCTCCACAAACCCACCTCTCCTTGCATTTTAGGCTTTTCTTATGCTATGGGATGTCTGAAGCCAGGCCACTGACAGACACCTTGGTTTGCTTCTGACCAAGAACCTGAGCAGGACTTAAATTCAGGTCCCTCTAATCTGTCCTCAGGACAGCATGCAGCAGTAATCCCAAACCAGCCAAAAACTTCCTTAAATTAAAAACAACAACAAAAAACTTCACCTTTGGGAAAAGAAAATCAAATAGAAATAAAAGTAAACCTTAAAGTTTTGCACTGCATCTGAAATTACCACACACCTAAATGGGTAAACAGACCTTTTCACATTACATGTAACGAGAATGTAGGCAATTTTACATCCCGGATTCAGCTGTATCCTTGCTTGTTTTTCTGGTTGACGCTTTCTGTGCTCATTCAGCATCCGGCAGTCATGCTTTCCCAAGTCTGATCTCCTTTTCTCCCCTGAGCCAAATTTTAAAAACATGATCTCCATTTGTGCACGGGAAGTTGATAGAACACACACATGTGACCACAACTGGAAAATATAGGTCCACAAGTGCAAAGCCAGTTCGAAGACTCTGAAAATGTAGTCTGTATACTGCAATCACAGAATTATCATCCAACGTTTCACCGCATCCTCTTTTCATCGTCCCATTCTGGATGTTTTGTTTCAGAAAGTAAAGGCCACATAGCTCTTTCATAGAAATATAGGATACCTTTCTTTCTTAACATTTCAGGGCATTCTAGATGTGGTGAATTTAAATTACTTTGATTTTTTTTTTTAAAAAACAAGATTTTTATATTGCACAATCCCTCATCAAAAGTGAGATTCTTTAAAAACTGCCATAGGATAAAGTTCTCCTCTGAGACCCACACAGATACCCACTCAAATATTCTGATCTCCTGTATATGTGCAGAACTCAGAGCTCACATAGGGAAGAACAGAATGATGGTGCTGCTAGGAGCCACGTTCTGAGCACATGGAAAAGAACAGAATATTGTGGCTCGGATCCATGTTCCGCACACATAGGGAAGACAGGTATTAAATCTGAGATATGAATCTCTCACATGTAAGGGAGAGCAGAATATCAGATCCAGGGTTTGAATTCCTAGATCTAAGCAGGATATTGGAGCCAAGACTGGCCATGCAGATGATTCCAAATGAGCCAACGTGGCAATTCTAATACTTGCCCCAGGCATGGGATCATTCTATAATTCTCAAGGCAGGAGACATTAAGCCAGGTACTTTCTAATTCAGCAGCTTCAGGGGATTTGTAGAAAGGGAAAGAGTTCAATCTGTGAGGACTATTTATGGGTAGGCACTCCTCCTCTTGGCTGAGAATGATGGATTACTCCAGTCCTAGCATTCAGAGGCAGCTCCTTTGGCAAGCTTCTGCAGTGACTTTTCCAACAGCTTCCTTCATCCAGAAGTAGCTGAACTGCTCAGGACTGGTGCAACCCGGTCTCATCCAGTCGCTCACCAGCCTGTGTCTGTGTGTTCTCCTGCCAGTAATGAGGAGGCAGGCCTGCTCCATCCTACGCCTCCCCTTTCCCTGAGTCACTGTCTGTGTGTGTGTGTTTGTTCCTGGCTGCTGCTGCTGCTAATGACAAATGGCCACTTCTTCCTTTGGACGTTGTGCCAGTTACCGTGCCTGTTTGTACGCCCCCTGGTGATGCTAAAGAAACATAGAGGCTGTCCCTCGCCTCCCTCTTACTTTCCCAGCATGCAGCAGCACTGACAGTGTCAACCCTGTCTAGCAATGCAAAAAACCACAAAGTAAGCCAAGGCTGTTAGAATTAACACAGTCATCTAAGTGTGCTAATTCCCCAGTGGCACTGGCCTTACAAGACTGATTAGTCATCCTAAGAGGACGGCTGTACAAGATTTTTATTTAAACATGTTAGATGTTTTAAAAGTTTATTATAAATTGATACATATGATATTTTTACACAGATTATTTAAAAAGCTTTATGAATATCTATTATTAATGGGTTCAGTCCTGGAAAATGCTGACTGGCCTGAACACCCACAAGACCCACGCTATTGGGGATACTCGGGGTTTCCCCCTGATTTTGGTACCGGCAGCATAGATCGCTGAAAATAACGTGACTTGATCCAGATGGTATCTGTAAATCTCTCATTAAATGCTCTGAGAAAACCTCTTTCCTCAGGCTCAAGTGAAATTAATGGTGATTATATTTTCTAGAACAGAATATACCTATTAATGTCTAATAAGCACCATTATAGCCTACCTCCACAATTTTCTGCCATAAACCAACAAATTGTAAACTTTCCCTCAGTAATTCCCAGTTTAGAACTGTTATCAAAAAAAAAAAAACCACCACCACAGTTCTGGCAAAGGGTTTTCTAACTCCTGCAGCCTTGTAGCTCTAGCCTGGCTGACTCAGTGATTGCTGATGTGGAATCAATGGGTTCCTTTCTCACTCCAGTTCTTTTTTTCCAAATGCAATATGCTCCATCCTTTAAAATGGGAAATATATCTTTAAAATATTGTGCTGGTTACCTTTAAGAGGTAACTTGAAGATGTCCTTTAGTATTTAATCTTGAACCTTAATAAATGGGGAGATGGGGGTGGCACCCTGTGTCTGAAAACAAAAACCCCATATTCACCAATGTCACATAATTATATGTTCTGTACAAAGTATGCCTTCCTTGGTATTAAAGGTCTTGATCTGCTAAATATTAATATCCTGTTGGATTGCATGTACTACCATAGCATATGAAGTTATAAAATATTGCTGTAAATGCTACTAGAACATGTTGTGCACCAAAACCGGCATTTCAGGTACAGCAATGAAGTAACCAAATGTGCTAATGATCCATCAAGTAAAGACTGCACTACCAGGGATTGCTTACAGTGAAGGCTTCCCTGTAGGATGCATGTTTGCAATGGGGTTGCTTGAGCAATAGGAAGGAGCCACAATGTCACATGCATGGGCTGTTCTAGCAAGCTGAAACAGACTATAAGATGAGGAGCATAACATGATTATCATGGGGCTCCACTCCCATTCGACTAAACCTGAGAGATCCTATTGGAAGATGAAAGGACATTAAAAAGAGGGAGGGGAGTCTCAGGCGGGGCAGGTTGCCAGCTGGTGTTTAAGAAACCTCTTGTACCAGCTAACAAGGGTGAGACATTGCTAATTCAAATATTGGTAGTGTGTAGAATTTAGATTGTGATTTTATGTTTATTTCATTTAGTGACTACTTCTGATTTCTTTACATTTGCCCTTTCTAATCCCTTAAAATCTATTTTTCTGTAGTTTAATAAACTTGTTTAATGTTTGATCGTAACCAGTGTGTCTTCGAGCAAAGTGTTTAGACAAACTGCTCAGTAACAAAAGCTGGTGCATGTCTTTTCCGCTTTGAGGGAAGGATGGACTGGATCATCTCCATTGGTCAGTTTTGACTAGGGTAGATGGTGTGATCCTGGGTTGAGGAGTCAGCTGGAGTTTCATTACTGTTTTGCCTAAGGATCTGGAAAGCATTCATTGAACTAAGTTGGGTGTCTGGCACCACCTGCTGTTGGGCTGGGTGACAATAGGGTCTGGAGAAGCTGTCTGTAGGTCACCAGCCAGAGTGATGTGGAGAGCTCACCCCAAGCTAAATAGTTGATAAGGGTACCCAGTGGTTCCGTAGCTCCTAGGCTGTACCCCAGGGGTTCTGCATGACATTGCAGCAGGGAAGAGAAAAATTGTTGTATTTACTAAATGCATATTGCAATGAACTTATTGTTTATACGTACTATTCCCTTCTGCTGGATAGAACTGGAATTGCTCAACTATGTGCTGAAGCATATGCCCTTTGCTGCTATCAGCTGACGGAGATTTGCTTGTTGGTGAAATGGTAGGGGGTTGTGCTTGTGGAGCAGAAGCTCCCTTTCTGCTGTTACTGTGCGAGTTTGTGGTGGACAATATAGTAACCAGGAAGTCCTTGGCAATCGCAGACATGTTAACATTTCATTGCCAGAAATACTGATAATGTGGCTAAATTCAGCCCTTGAGTAAACAGGTGTAAAAATAAGGACTGCAAGATGAGACACTATTTGTAAATTACTTTGAAATTTTAAAAACCTGCTATAGTAACCCTCACTATTAATTATTATAATTATAACAATGTTTCTAAACTAGCACCAGTTCATTTCAGTGACAAATAATCAGTTGCCTGTTTTTGCACCTGGTTTCTGTGAGCAATATTTATTTATGTGGGTAATATAAAAATTGTTTCAAACATGGAAGGTTTATTATACCATTAAGCAACTGATTATGCAATTAAAACAGTTTGGCCACAAATAGGTATGCAAACCAAGATAAAGATGTCACTCCAGTGGCGTACCGTGGGTCTCTGGCACCTGGGGCCAACCCTGCTTTTGCACCCCCCTCAGGCCTCATACGCTCCCTGGCTCCCACCATATGGTGCCACCACCCAGATGCCCCGGGGAGGTGGAGTTCTGTACCTGCCGGGGGAGGGAGGACACGCTACTTACCTCCTCCGGCTTGGGGAGCTTTCTGTGCCTACAAAGTCTAGCTGCTGAAGCATCTACAGCATTTGCCTTCAAGTCACTGGAAAGCTACTGGTACCTTAGGCTCTTGGTGCACTACAGCACTGAGCAGCCCCAATAATTACCGAATGCATAAGAATGGAAAATAAAAATGTGTTAGTGATGCCCCGTGTGACATGCCCCCACCTACTCTATGCGCCCTTCAGGGTGATTTGCACCCTCAGGGGTGCAAAGTGGAATCAGTGCCTGTGGTCCCCTGTGCATACAAGGACTGTGATTGTCCCAAACACTTAAGTGGGAAGGGCAGGAGTTAGAGGGTGGAGTATACTGCTTGCATCATTCCCACTACACCCCTATGTTACAGCCAGGAATCATTTGGCTCTAAACTACACAAACCCTGAACATGAAGCTAACAAACAAAAGAAAGGATTAGAAAAAGGGAGACAATAGGTAAAGCAAATAAAAATAATGTGAGTTATATTAGGTATAAGGTATATTAGGTTGAGGTGTCACAGAACTCTCGTTATATTAGGTATAGTGTCTCATTTGAATCCTTCCTAAAAAGTGACTTTTGAAGATGACAGAAATTGAGTATTTCCACTTAAAAACCGACAACAAACCCCCACTGCTTTTGAACCATTGAGAACTATATATATCTTAACTCAGTGACTACGCACGCTCAATTCTGTAACTCAGGTAGTTTTTCCTCCTCCTCCTTCCTAGCATATATTAAATCCTCATGTGTATGTTGTGGTCATCATTTTAGTTCCAATCTGGTAAATGTTTATGCACATGCTTCACCTTACTCACATGAGTAGTCACATTGAAGTCAGGGCCTTCGACTGTAAGCTCTTCAGGGCAGAGGTGTGCCTTGTGTATATTTTCTATGAAGCACAAAGCTGTCACTGTATACTAATAATATAGAAAATCTTATAAACGTGAATCTTTTAAACTGGAGGCAGATAACATAGGCAGTGTGGTTTGTGAGGGGACTTGAAGGAGAGCAAGGATGTTTGGTAGAGAGGAAGAGTGATGACTTTCTAAGGGTACGGAACAGCCCAAAATAAAAGGCACCGAAGTGAGAGTGGGAGGAAGCAAAGGATGCAACATGATGAGAGGAGTGGGCAGAGTGCAAGGGCAAAGGGCTAGATTCAAAGCCACTGAAATCAATGGAAACATTTAATGGACTTTGAATCAGGTCCATAACAGTGAATGACTAGAAATGAGAGAAGAGATATAGGCTGGGACAAACCAGCAAATAGGATTGAAAGTTCTGACAAGGAGTTTGAATTTTACGTGGGAAGAGATCCTGAGCTTATGGAGAGACTGAAGCAAGGAGAAAGGGGTGACCTGGCCAAAGTGGTAGCAGAGGAATACTTTTTAGCTACTGAATGCTGGATGAAATTAAAAGCCAGGTGCTCACATACTACAGTGACGAGAATAATTGGTCTGATCCTGCGCCCACTAAAGTCTAAACAACACCCCTGTTAACTTCAGTGTGTGAAGTATCAAGCCCTATATGAGCAAGGGGGTGTAATAAAGTACTGTTGACCAAGGACTAAGTAAAAAGGGAGTAAGGACATTAGAAATGGGCACCAAAATAATCTCTCGTTATCTAGCATTCCTATTGAAATGAAGAGGAAATTTTGACTGTGCTTAGAAATAGATCTAAGACCATAGTCTGTAAAGTATTCTGGGATATAGCTGGATGACAAGCATTATTTTTCATCTAAAAGAAATGTAAAAATATGGGGCCAAATCCTGCAGTTCTAACTAGACGCAATTCACATTAGGTGTAATGGGAGATTTGTTTGATTAAGGACTGCAAGACCTAGCCCCATATTTTTAGAAGATGAATGATATCTTGATAAGATTTTAAATTTTAACTGGATACCAGTTTAGATTTAAAAACAACGTTATGATAAGTAGCTTAATTCAATGATTTCCAACCTTTCTGAGTGAAAGCCCCACTAGTTAACATTAGGTAAAACACATGCCCCCCATACCCTAACCGGCCATAGACACATATAACCCCATAAACACATGTAATGATAATACTAACACTAAATTACATAAATAATATAATAATACATTACCCTTACGGAGTAAGAAGCTAAGCCTCCCTGGTGCAGCTGCCACTGCATGCCCCATGTGGCCCCACCTCAATCTGTCCCTCATGGACTGAGGGTAATGGAGATGACCACTGGTGGGCCGGCCAGGGCTGCTCCAGGCCCCCTACCAGCGCGAGGCTGATCCGCTCCGATTGGGCAGCTAGCAGGCATGGGGAAGGAAGGGCTGGTCCTCCACTCCAGCTGGCGCGGGGCTGGGGTGGGGGGCTGCTCCTCTGCTTTGGAGGCACGAGGCTCGGGCGGTACTAAATTACCTCAATATTACCGAAGCCTCATGGACCCCCTGTAATCTTTGATGCCCCCCAAAGGGGTCATGCAACTCAGGTTGGGAACCGTTGGTTTAATTCACATATTCTAAAAGTGACCTCTTTTCTTTTCCAGACACATCAGTTATTGCTCAGCCGATATTTGTTTTTGAAAAGAAAGAACGACCTTTCAAGGTAAAACTTAAGTGCCTTCTTTTTGCTTTGGTCATAAAGCAGCCTGAAAATCAGGAAATAAAGGGCCTGATTCTGCAACACATTATGGAGTCCAGGTTCCACCGGGGGGAAGGGTTGATCCCAAACATCTACACTGCAATTTTGTAGCACTGCCGCCCAAGTCCCATGACTCCAGGTCAGCTGATATGTGCCAGCTGTGGGGCTTTTACTGCAGTGTAGACATACCCACTGACATGTTTTGTTTGGGTTTTTTTTCAGAGGCCTGCAGAAGACCCAGTTTGCAAGGCTGAAAACGGTAATGATTGCATAACTAAAACCCTTTATAATAAACTTGCTATAAAGGGTGTAGTGGAGTGTATAAAGGGTGTATAAATGGAGTCTTTATAAGTGCTGAGTCCGTTGCCTGCATTAGTAGTGACGAGAATTTCACTTTGTATGTAACTGTGCAATTTATTGTGGGTGGATTTATATGGGGCACAGAGCTACCACTTTTGCCTTCCTCTGTCACCCACTCAAAATCCAAATTTCAGCTCCCCTGGAGAGTAGGCAGGTGTATGCATCACTTTTATAAGTATTAAATGACCTCTTCACTTCCTTCAGGTCTCGTTATACTGTGACCCATACATGGAAGGGTGCTCTGGATCCAGAGTCCTGTGGATCCACCCGTCTGTTTAAAACCATCTGAGCACTGTGCAGCCTACTGCAGAGTGGGGAAAAAGGCCTGATCTAAAGCCCAGTGAAGTCAGTGGGAGTGGAATTGATCTCCATGGGCTTTACATCATGCCTTTAATGAAGCATCAAGAGCCCCTTCCATGAGTACATTCTGCTAGAGCCTTGCAACCTGACCCAAACCCAATGGGATGAAACTGCCGAAGTGCTGAGTTTGGGTCAGGTTGCATCTAAAAACAACCCAACCCTCTCAGGTCAGGTTGAGTAGTCATCTCTGAGCACCTCCTCCTAACCATGTGTTCAGCACAGTGGCAGCTGCATGCCCCAGTTCTGCTGGCTGCTGCCACCTCTCCATGCTCTGCATGCACTACTATGTGAATGTGCCAATGAGTTGCAGCGCTTCTCACTCCAGAGTGCATAAAGCACAGCGAGGTGCCAGGAGTGGGACATGCAGCCCCCACTGCACAGACCCCCGGAGCAGGAGGAGGCTGGAGATAGTTTGCAGTATTGCTGTCACCTGGGTTAATTCCATGCTGAAATATTTTACTGAAATCTGTTGCAAAAGTTTGATATTTACAGTACATGGTATGTTACATTTCTCTTAGATTTCATTGGTTGGTCCAGGAAACGTTCAAGGTCTTCATCTTTTACTTTCCAAATATCTGACTCACAGTACTACATGGGTATGTCATTTAACTCAATTCAGTTATAATTGTAATCGTATTTTCTAGATTGATAAGCAAGAAAAATACTCGCCCCATTATTCACATTTTGGTTAGAATAATTCCAAGTCAGCAAAACTTTTAAACTTCAAAGTTAGTCTGCAAGTAATTCTCCTAAGTCTGAAAATATTGATTTTAAATTAACAGAGGGCCCCACGTCCACTAGTGAGTTATTTCCACATAATGCAGTGGAAGGTCTCTGTGTTTCATTCATGAGTTTCCCTGGAATTCTTTGACTAGGTCAAGAGAGAGCAGTTTTTCCTATCCTGTGGAAGATGTCCATGGTTCAACCCTATAAACTTGGGGAGGATCCATGGAATTGAGAAGCCATGCTGACAAAGGCTTTCCCCTCCAAACAATTATTGTCTGACTTGGAAACCTCTTCAGCGTGGTGGGGTTATTTCCATAATATTGAGGGAACACACACACAAGCCATTGCAGACTATTGTGTACTGAACAGGTGCAGTAGAAATTCTATTTTAAAGTATGGCATTACTGTAATGATAGGGCCATATGCTTGCCTCAAAATTTGGACCTGAATGTAAGTAAATCATATTTTCACCCAGCCTTTGTGGCCCATACAATTAGTTAAAAGGGTACAATTAACCTAACTTTGATCTAGCCGTAAAATCACACCTAGAGCATAACTACATGTACTTAGACCTGAACAGCTTCATACCAAAAAAAAAAGAGAGAGAGCTGACTGGTAGTGTAAGAATTTTGCTATAATAACCCTCTTGGGCTGTGCCTGTACTAGATTTTTGTTTTGAGTCACTGGTGGTAGCAACAATAGGAGTGCCAGTGTAGACTGGCCACTGGTACTTCACCACCATAATATCTAGCCCTAACCTCAGAAAGTCTAGATGACAGTATCGTTAAAATGGTGGCAGCTGTCAACTCCTTCTCTATGATGAAGCTGCATTAGTGTTAGCAATGGTGGGAATTTTGAAGTCTACACTACAAATCCTTAATACATAAATTACCCAATAATAACCTGATAATGCATACGTTACCTGATACAGGTAGATTCTGCTCATCCATGACAAATACCCTTTGCTAACATGAAAAATTTGTATTCAGGTACCATGCTTTGACCAAAGGATAATTTCAGTCTCTTGTGTTTTCAGATAGAGCACTCTCTCAAAAAAGAGTGAGATCATCTTCCTGTACCATCCTTCCTACCTTTCCCCCATCACAGCCAGGTAATTACGAAATATTATTCAGTAAATATTCACATAAAAATAAAGATCGGTAAAATAACAAAATAAAACTGCTATTTCTGTGGGACTGAGCTAACTGAGATGGGCCAAGTCAGTATGTGAATGGGAGAAAGGAACTTCATGATGTTTCAATAAGCCATGCTGGTGATTCAGTAGGTGGCGCTCATTTCTCAGTCAATGTTGCACTGATTCTCATGGTGCTAGCGAATGCTCTGTGCATGAAAGAGCTTCTGTTTGGGTGAGCTGCAAGCAGGCCATCCACATGCTACACTGGGCTGGGCTGAGTCTAGTCAACTGTTATAACTCAGATGTTTTTGAGATTTACAAAGCCTTGTAGCAAGTAGGTGGATGGTTATATTAAGCTATACAATATTATGTCAAATATTATGGACAGTAAACAGAATGGAGTTAAAGAAACAGTGTGAGCTAGGTGTGTTTGGACTAAAGGAGTGGTTTGCATATTTATTCTTACTGTGATGTCATTTTCCATACTGGAAACATCCTCCCTCCTAGCCAAGATTTTGCAGGGGTCACCCTCCCATTTCTCAATAAGGGAAGGGCAGGGTAGTCACAAACCCTGACACCTGTTTATGGCTCCCAGATTGAAAACCATTGGATTAAAAGAATTGTTGCGTAGGGGTTTCCAAGTAATATGGTAAGGGTACAAAATTGTTATAGAAACAAACCAGAACCATCTTGAAATGGAAAGGAAGAGTCCATATGTGGATTATCAGACATGTTATTTTATAGCACTCTGTTGATGGGACAAGACAGGCTTCTGAACATTTCTGGGTAGCATTTGTAAACTTTATAACAGCAACAGCAGGGCACCGCTGACCATCATTACAATTACCGTGATGGTCATCACTACAAGCACATGCTGGGTCGCTGGCATTGACCATCATACTCTTGAGGCTTTTTTGTTGAAAGGATATTCTTACTGGACGACATTACGGTGCCCATGGCTGTGTCGTGAGCTGTAAAGCTAAAGAAGGGTAGTTTTGTGGTTAAAGTGGTGGCTGATACCCATGGTATCTGGGTTCAATTCCTGGCTCTGCCTTAGAATTCCTGCCAAGTCACTGTCCTTGTGCCTGTTTCCCCTTCCATAACATGGAGATAATACTTCCTCAAAGAAGTGTTGTGAAATAAATTCATTAATGTCTGTGAGACGGTAAGATACTACAATGATTGGGGGAGGGGGGCAGGCTACAGAAATGCATAT
Source organism: Mesoclemmys tuberculata (assembly GCA_007922155.1). Taxonomy (NCBI): domain Eukaryota; kingdom Metazoa; phylum Chordata; order Testudines; family Chelidae; genus Mesoclemmys; species Mesoclemmys tuberculata. Next base: position 21,386,062 of record ML675629.1, on the reverse strand, counting down.
AAACAATTTAAGTATTGTGGATAAACCCTTTTTTGCAGTAAAGAATAACATATTCATGACTTCAGCTCTTCTCCAAAGAACCCATGACATCACAAGAACAGGAAAAGGTAACTATTGTTAATATTGTAATATGTATTAGTTGTTGATCCACGATGTGCTCAACCCTGGACAGTACAGGTAAAACATAGACAGTCCCTGATCCAGCCAGTTTATACTCTACAGCTGAAATGCACCCTTGTGCAGAAGGCCTGTATTAGAGGTTTTTAAGATGCAGCTTGACAAAACCCTCGCTGGGATTATTTAGCTGAGGTTAGTCCTGCTTTGAGCAGGGGGTTGGACTAGATGACCTCCTGAGGTCCCTTCCAACTCTAATATTCTATGATTCTATAAGCCTGTAAACCACGTTAGTCCACTTAAAGCCCTATTTTGAAAACTTAAATAGTTCATGGGCCATGTTCTAGGCTACTGCTCAGAAGTGAATATAACTCTGAGTAGATATATCTGATACATAATGTTATCAAGGGACAAACTCTGCTCCCAGTGAAGGCAATGCAAACCTCCTGTTGAGTTTCAGGGGTGCAGGATCAAGCTTCATATAATCAGAAGATGGATTTATCACAGTCAGTTCAGATGTTTTATTAAATATTACGACTTCTTTATTTGCAGATTAACATTGGTTGGTTTCATGGCAAAAGTGTTTTTAGAAAGGATTTAAAACAGGAAAGGGTGGCAGGTATTAACTATAACACTTAAATACATGGGCGGAGTTTGGGAGGGGCAATACCCCACCCCCAAACTTTGCGCCGGGACCAGTCAGGCTCCTGGCTGGGAGTGGGAACTGGGTGGGAGGTGGGTGGCTGCAACCTGCCACCAGGCTGTTCATCAGGACCAGGTGAGAGGCAGGCAGCTTCTACCAGGGTCCCAGCTTTGCACCGGGACCGGCCAGGAGGCGGGCAGCTGCAGTCCGCCTGCCCGCCTCCTGGCTGGGAGGGGTCCTGGTAGGAGGTGGGGCTGGGACCAGAGACCTGGTGGGAGGTGGGCAGCTGCAGCTCGCCTCCCAGCTGGAAGCAGGAACCAGGTGGGATGAGGCAGCTGCCGCCTGGGTCCCGGCTTTGACCCCCTAATTACTAAGTCAAACTCCACCTATGCTTAAATACAATTAATTTAAAACTCCACTGCACATCTATGTTACGAGTCAGAAAAAGCAAGACAAAAATGTGGTGTCTAAATGTGAAGGAAAGGTTACACATATTAACCTTTTATTTTGTGTTTTGTAAGGACCCTTCTCACAAACTCAGCAGTGGACTGTCATAAGACCTGCCATTTTACAGCCACCACAGTCTCAGATATGTGAGGAAAAAAGGCAAATGTGCACTGAAAATACACCGGCATCTCCCAAAGCTAAAGAGAAAGCAAATATTCAGGTAAAAAAAAGTAACTTTCATATCAAATCTACATGGCTGGGTTTTTTCTCCATGTGCCTGAACTCTAATATTTCACTGAAATTAATCATTTTAGAGGGAGATCTTCACTATTAGTTTATTTCTGTTCCCATTGAAGTCAACAGGAGTTTTGTCATCAACTTTAGTGAAGCCAATAGCTTTTGAAAATCCAGCCCTTGCTAAACTGCCTGTACGGTTGCCTGATGAGCGTGCACATGCTGTGAACTTGTAATTCAATCCAAATTTTTTTAGGGCGGGGGGATGGCAAAATATCATTTTCTAAGCAAATTTTTAAAAAGATCTGGTTAGGAATGGCACTGACTTGCTTCACATGATAACCATGGTCCTGTCTTTGCAAACCACGACATGCATGATTCTCACTCTTGCAGGTGGACCCATCATAATGTATGGGCTTACTCTTATCAGTAACATTTTCTGTTTTCAGCTTTGCAGACCCTATATTTCTAGTAAAACTATTTATAGTGCAAGATGAGCCAGAATTAAATATTTTGGAACATTTCCAATTGATTATATTAATTGTTTCCAGTTATCCGAACAGAGATCTGATTGTCCAGCCGAAAACTCAGCAAGTTCTGAGACAACAGTGGGGCCATCTATCTCCATGCACCTTTCTAGCCCCAAAACAACAGAGTAAGTTGGTCAAAGCATTGTGAGTTTTTTCCTGTGTACCTAAAGTATAGCAAGTGTTTGGTTTTGTTTTCTGGACTGTTGCTCTACGTGTCTATGTAGCTGTTAGCTGAAAAAATGCAAAGATCAGCCAAAAAGGAAAAGAAGGTTTATGGGCAGATTATAACTTGAACTATATGCCTGTGCAAGGGAGTATGCACTTCCTTACACCTCTGCATGAGTTACCTGGACTTTCAGGGAATGTTTACACTGCAGTGTAAACCCATTTTACAGCCACCACAATCTCAGCTATGGGAGGAATGAAAGCAGACGTGTACTGAAAATACACGAGCAGTTCCCAAAGCTAAAGAGAAAGCAAATATTCATGTAAAAAAAGTAACGATAAATAAGTGGGACTTGAGTCAGCTGACCTGTGTTGGAGCACCTAGGGCTTGAGGGTCTACGCTGATTCTTAACCCTACCTTAAGAATTTTCTAACCTGGGTTTGAACCTGGAGCTCTGGAATCCACAGTGCAGCATGCAAACCTAAGTCATGCCATCCAGATCCCAAACTCCCTAGTGCTTTCCTGAAATGTGGCCACTCTAGCCCATTGTCCATGGTGCACTGTGGGAAAACTTTACTGCCCACCCTGCATGTTACAGGAAGTTTGAACAGCCCACCAACACAGCCAGCTGAGCAACATGGGGGAGACCGCTTTTCAAGAAGTTGTTCGGCTTGCACTTTCACTCGAGTCAGGAAAAGGTCAGAGCTTCCATGAGGCACTGGTGGACATTTCAGCAACGTTTTCTGACCCACCAAAGGCACCTGACAGAGTTTCATATGGACCAAGAGGAAGAGGTGAGCCATTTCCCCCTGAATGGACCTATGACAGCAGGGGCTGCAAAAAGTGCACCTACTACAGCTGAAGCTAGATGCACCCAGGCAACAGCAGTCAGGGATGCTCTGTGCTCCTATGTTATGGACTTCCATGGCCTGATGAAAGAGGGGGAATAGTACCTCTATGAATGAGGACTAATTGATATGGGAAGTGGTCAGTGCTTGTGGGGATGGGGGCTTGATTGCCATGCAGTGTACTTATGACCTGCTGAATTGTGAATTGGGGCTAGCGTGGGGGATGACTCACAGTATGGATTCACATCAGGATGTGATTGACGTGTGACTTGCTGTATCTTACTGTATAGAGAAATAGTGTTTGTTTAGTAATTCCTAATTGTTCCTGATTGTGTGTTTAGCTTTCTCATTTCAAATCATGATTGTATGATGAGATACAGTGATAGCAATAAACTTTCCTGATGACATAAAAGGCTTTATTTATAAACGTGTTAAAACAATGCAGCAGTCACCCATTGCCAGGCCGGCCAGCTGCCTGTATATGATAAAAGTGCATGAACCAGTGCAAACACAACAGAATCCCCCTACCACTGCATGTCCTCCTTTCCCCCATTCTCTTTCCCGTCTTTCCTCATTTTCTGTGCAATTGGCATTGAGGGAGGGTGTGGAATTACCCACTGGAGAGGGAGTCAAGATGGAGAGCTGCATGGGGGTTAGTTGCCCTGCCAAGCTGCTCATGGGCCTGACTGCATGGGCCACCCAGATATGGAGGTGTCCAAGCTGTTTCTGGACTGAGGGTACATCACAAGGTAATCAAGCTGTGGTGTGGGAAAGGGAGCAGGAGCTGATAATTTTGCAGCCGTGATTGAGAAGAGCTGCTCAAACAGTTATCTCTGCTGAGCTCTGTCCTCCTCCCTTAGCCACTGCTCCTATTCCAGGAACTGGGAAGCAAGTGCCTGCTCCTGTGCTAAAACTCTGTCGTCAAGCTGTGTGCCAAGTCTCAACCTTTCCTCCTGCCTCTTAGCATGCCTCTTCTCCAGTCTTAAGTCCCTGCTGGTTGGCTCACTCAAGAACTTCGACCATAAGTTCACCATGGAAACGCTGAAGGTGTGCTGGGCCAGGCTTGTACTGCACTGAGGTCGAGCTGTGGAGGCATAGTAGTCAGTAAAGGTCAAGGGGCCTGCAATAGGACAAGACACAGAAGATTATTGTCTCAAATAGCTCACTGGAGGAGCACAGAATTAATTCTTGGGGAAGTTCAAGGACCTAAAAATGTTACACTTCAAAACTGAACTGCAATCTATTCTGAAACTGATGCTTCGGTCCACAGAATCTCCCTGGGCACAACCCAGTTAATCTCAGTTACAGTTGTACATAGACAATGGTATGTTAAAAATGCCAAGTTGCTTTTGTTTTACAAAAATTTCATAACTACTTGGGTTGAAGGTCAGTGGCGGTCAGTGGCCTTGCAACAAAAGGCTTTTTCTATCATTTCAGGCCTTTCACATTTTGGAGGACATAACAGTGAGGCAAACCCATAGCCAAACCAGAGCTGCTCGCTCAGCTGCCCCTCCAATGGAGCTGAAATGTATCACTGCTCAGGCACACAGCAACGACCTCACATCATTAACTTACCTTTCCAAAAGAGTCTGCACTGAGTCAGCTCTCATGCCTGCAGCAGCAACCTATCCCTGAGCCAAGCCTGAATCAGATGACCATCAGATATTTCTCCAACCACACCAGAGCTGCAGATCAGTCTGTACAACAGCACTACCTAGCCAGGAACCCTCCTGCTTCCTTGCAGTGTACCAGACTGTTGAGACACCCAGCCCACTCTTGATCCTGTTCCCGCCCCAGCCTTGCCTGAGTCCTGTTTCTGGTCCTTGCCCTACTCTGAGCTCGCTCCAGCCTTGTTACCAACACACTCTAGCCTTGTCTTCGCCTCCTGACCTTCCCTGGACCCTTGGATTTTGACTACCTGGCTTCGACCTTTGGCCTGTATCCAGACCCTGGTTATGGGACTGACTTGGCTTGTCCCTGGACTCTGGCTACAGTACTGATTTTGGCTTGTCTATAGCCTCTGATCTTGGTTCTGACCCTGATCCTGTCCCTCAATCTCAATTCCAGTGCCACCCTTGGCCCAGGCCTAAGCCTACGGCCAGTCTCTGATCCAAGCACTAGGCCTGACTACTGGGAGTTAGCGCCTGACGATAAGTGTTCTTGTGGTGCCCTTTTGGCAAAGGAAGATGTTATTTCAAGATCTTGGTTAGAAACACGCAGGCTGGGTCCACACTGATGGCAGCAAATTCGCCACCGTCAGATTGATTGCTCTGGATCGACTGAGCAGTCTGTGTAGACCCACTCAATCAATTCAGCAATCGATGCAGGAAAACCACCCCGGTAAGTAGCGTAGCGCTGTGTCAAAGGGAACGCTGTTCCCATCAGCGCAGTGCAGTGTGGACGGCGCGCAGAGCAGATGCAGTGAAGTCGACGGGAGATACGCAAGTGATTTACGTCATTTGCATATCTCCTGTCGACTGCCACCAAATCCCAAAGGTAAGTGTAGACTGGGCCGCAGTGTGTGCAGCCGAAGTATTCAAACAAATAACGACTGAACAGCACATATATGAGTGGAGAGGGCTGGTCAGCTACGAGGTTGGCCCTGGAAATTATACCCCTTCCCGCAATGTGACTGCCTATCTGGAGTACTTGTTTCAGGAAAAGTTTGCAGCTATCACCACCCAGGCATGGGTCAGAATCCATGAGGGAATCAATAGGATGCTGTGTTGGTTCCACATGGCTTACAGTGTTAGGGCTGCATACACACACACAGAACTCCATAGCCTTCTTCCTCTCTACCCTCAGCACTTTTTTTAACAAAAATTCAAACCCTGGTCATACTTGGGACAAATGATTTTTGTCACCTATGGACTACCTTGAACTGAAAGGGACAGGTTTTGGAAGTGGAACACATTTTTCCCAAACAAACAAACAAACAAACAAGCGCGCGCACACACACACAGTCAGTTCACCGTTTTCCAGGCAGTTCTACAGATTGTTGAGTGATTACAGAGCAGCAAACTTAAAGGCAATGTAATGTTGTTATTTTTAAGAAACAGGAATGGCTCTAATAAAAATCTGTGCCTTTCCAGTAAAAATACACTTTAAAGGTGTTCTTTACTATTTGCATTTCCCAGTCACCACATGTTGGCAGGCCAGGGGGATGCCAAGGCACTGGGATTCAATTCGTCAATAGTGGATACATGCTACTAGCTGGGGAGTCTCAAAACCTTTGCCCTGGTTCTCAGAGTAGAAATCCCTCCCATTCTGTAGCAATACATTTTAAATTGGAGCCAGAAACTTACTGGGCTCAGGGACAGCTTCTGTCCCTTCCACGTATGCGGCAGGCTCAGCAGCAGGCTGTTCCTTCGGGGGACATAAAACAGCTCCTCCAAGTATGGACCCAGAATTTGCTGTTAATCCCGTTCCAGAGCATGATCTGGGACCAGTGTCAGCAACAGAATTACTTGATGGGTGTCACCTGGTGCCTGCTACTGGCTTCCATCAGTTCCCAGGCTGGATTCTGAAGCCAGCAGGGCACCATCTCAGCTGACCATGTCATCGTGCACCACAGTTGGCTCTGTACGGGGTGCAGTGCCCAGCACTTGATCAAACCTCCTCATAAAATGGACACAATGATGACGAGTTACCTGAGGTGCAGTTCTGGTCCATGGTCCTCCGGTACTCACTTTTGAGCAGCTTATTGTGCTCCCCACACTGGTCAGTGATCTGGTAAATTTGCAAAGCTGCCAGCTTCTTTGCTATCTTCTGGTATGCATGGTCATTCCTGGTTCTTTTACTGAAGTCCACAGTTTTGCTGGCCTCGCACCAGAGGTTTACCAAAGTCTGGCTGCACTCCTGTGACCATGAAACTGCACGCTTTGCAAAAGGCTTGTTCTGTTTAGGCTCCATTGCAAACACAGAAGCCTCTCCTATGTGTCTGCAGCTTAAAATCGTAGACACAAAGGTTTAGAAGGGACCACGGATCATCCAGTCTAACCTCCCGCCAAGATGCAGAATTTGTTGTGTCTAAACCATCCAAGACAGATGGCTATCCAGCCTCCTTTTGAAAGCTTCCAGTGAAGGCGTTTCCATAGCCTCCCAAGGCAGTCTGTTCCATTGTCCTGCAGTTCTTACAGTTAGGAAGTTTTTCCTGAGATTTAATCTAAATCTGCTATGCTGTAATTTGAACCCATTACCTCTTGTCCTGCCCTCTGTGGCAAGACAGAACAACTTTTCTCCATCTTTTTACGGCAGCCTTTCAACTTTTTGAAGACTGCTATCATGTCTCCCCTTAATCTTCTCTTTTCCAAACTAAACATACCCAGTTCCTTCAGCCTGTGCTGAGATGGCTTGCATTCCATCCCTTTGATTCTCTTTGTTGCTCACCTCTGGATCCTTTCTGTGTTCTCTACATACTTTCCATACTTTGATGACTAAAGCTGGACACAGTATTCCAGCTGAGGCCTAACCAGCGCTGAGCAGAGTGATACAATCACCTCCCGTGACTTGCATGCTATGCCTCTGTTAATGCAACCGAAAATTGCATTTACTTGTTTTTGACAACAGCATCACATTACTGAATTCATCGTATTGCTGACTCCTGTTGAGGTTGTGATCCACCACAACTCACAGATCCTTCTCGGCAGTGCTGCTGCCAAGCCAGTTATCCCCCAGTCTGTATTTGTGCATTTGGTTTATCTTCCCTATGTGTAGCACCTCACATTTGTCATTGTTGAATTTCATTTTGTTCTCCAATTTGTCAAGATCCCTCTGAACTTTAGCTCTATCGTCCAAAGTATTGGCAAACCTCCTCCTCACCCTATTTGTGACATCGGCTAATTTGATCAATATGCCCTCTATTCCTACAGATATTTAAAGATATTAAACAACACTGGACCCAGAACAGATCTCTGTGGACCCCACTTAAGACCTCCCTCAAATCTGATATCATTGCCTTAATAATTATGCTTTGTTTGTGGTTGTTTAAAAAATTATGTATCCACTTAATGGTAGTTCCACTGAGCCTGTATTTCTCCAGTTTACCTATCAGAATATCATGTGGGGTAGTGTCAAAAGCCTTGCTGAAGTCCAGGTATATTATGTCCACTGCATTCCCCCTATCCACTAAACCAGTTACCCTGTCAAAGAAGAAAATCAAGCTGGTTTGGCATTATTTGTTTGTTCTTAGTAAATCATGCTGGCTGCTAGTGATTACCCCTTTATCCTCCAGGTATTCCCAAACTGAATGGTTTTTTTATATTGTTCTAATAGCTTCCAAGGCATTAAAGTCAGGCTATAGTTCCCTGGATCCTCCATTTTCCCCTTTTTAAAGATGGGCACTATGTTAACCCTTTGCCAGCCTTCCGGGGCCTCTCCTGTCATCCATGAGTTTGCAAATATTCTTGCCAGTGGCTCTGAGACTTCTTCAGATAATTCCTTTAGTATCCTGGGGTGAAACAGCTTCAGGCCCCCACTGACCTGAATTCATTCAAATTGGTCAGAAAATCTCTGATGTGTTCTTTACTTATCTTGATTTGCATCCCTTCCTTTTGGTGGTCAGAAGAAAATGGAAGGGTTAATGCTGATTCACTGAGCTGCTGCTGTACATCAAGGGGGAGGGTGGCTTCCATTTTAAGCTGAGTCTATTGGAGATTTTTGCAATAGAGAGGACAAAAGAAGTTGGCCCATGGGATTGTGGGATATTTTTGGTGGACTGCCAGGACCTAAGTCAAGCTGGGTTGCATCTGCACAGCAAAGCTTGAACCCTGGGTCATGGCTTGACACTGGCTTGGACCCTCCACGCCTGGGTCCATGCCTGAATCTGAGAGATTTGTGTGTAGACGGAATGAGGATTTGGGCTCAAATCTGAGTCTGAGGCCATGCTTACATTGCAGCATAGACATAATCTATATCTGGGTACTTGGAAGTAAGCTGCACACCTGACCCTCTATACCCCCTGCTTCCCCAAAGCAGATGGACAAGGAGTAGATGAAGAAGATAGGGGAGTGGGTGGATCTGGTGACTGGCACAGCTAAGCTGACACGGAGAGACTAGCAGTTCACTGGAATAAGAGTAAGTAGGAAGAGAAGTGTGTCTCTTTGATGCATGATTCTTTTCCTATACTGCTCCTGGGGTGCTGCACCTGTGGCTTGTGGCTTTGCCACTATCTAGTCTTTAAGGAACATTCTCATTATTCTACATGAAATACAATGTATCTCCCTAAATTCCTTTAATGAAGTATTCTCTATGGTTCACAGTAGGCCAATGTTTTTGTTTTAATGTAACTTTGGAAAGGTAAATGCATGCATTTATAGATATATTTGTATCTCTTACAAAGTCTAATTGATATTTTTCACATATTTTGTTCCTCTAGAAACCGGCCAGTTGAAGATGTCACTTTTTTAAACAGCAGAAATTCTAATTTTGTGTTTGGAGAAAACATGTTAGAGAGAGTTTTGGTAAGATTTGTAAATACGGACATTTTTCTTCTTTCTTCTGTTTCTGAAAAAATTGGCATCTGAATGCTGATGGTCACATTTTCAAAGGTGGACACCTAAATTGTGATCACATTTGTCAGATCTACATACAAAGCCACTAGTCCTGCAAATGCTTATGCATGAGTCATCACTTTGAAATCAGTCGTGAGTAAAGTTAAACGTGTATACATGTTTGCAGGATTGGTCCAAAATGGGTAATTATATGTCAGTGCTCATGTGCACAGATGGACTTGTTGCATGTGCTCAACTGGATGATGCGCACACTTCCTGGGCACAATTTAGGTGGCACATATTTTAGACTTGGCCCTTCAGTAGGAAAGACAATTCTCGCAATTTTGTTATAGTACAAACCTCTTCAGACTTTTTTATATTCAGAGCTGTAGGCTTTCTCCCCTCAACCCCCAAGAAAATATTTGATTAGCAGTATACAGATATACAGGAGATGTGAATAATGAGAAAACTATAACCCTACAGAATCAGCTAAATGTAATAGTTTAAAATATCTTAGAGAGCGATTATTTCTAAATTCTGCAATGCCTTCTTTAAATTTGGTGTAAATATGGCGATCAGTAAAATGAGGAATTATTTTGGAAACGTACCTAGTAAGTGTCTCCACTTCTGTTAACAGATCACTTTAAGCTTAAATTGAAAGATGTTTATTCTCCTAGTCCAAAGTCTCTCTTAAGAATAGACTGTGGTTCCTGCTTAATGAAGTTTTTGGTTTTATGATAATGGACAAAGTTCCGCTATTGACTGAAATGATACCAAACACTTGTTTACTTATATCCTATGTCAGTATTTGTATGTAGGAGTAAAGTTTGTATGTTAACCTATTATTTCAACAAATGTTCATCCTCGCTGTTTATTAGATGATTCAATATATTCTTGACCTTTCAGCTTGCTGCTAATGTCAAATAACATAAACATTATCATTTCTTAAACTGTGTTCCTTGTTTCTTCAATTTTTTAGAGTCCTCAAACATCTGCCAACCCACATAATGAAACTGATCAATGCAAGAGAGAAATAACATCCACATTTGCTGAAACGTTTCATATTGGTTATTCAAATACAAGTAAGCATTACTACTTAGCAAACAAATACAGTGAACTCTACCAATAGGTCATTTCAGTGCATCTTGGAGGACATGAAATTAGAGAAGTTCAGTAATTACCATCTATTTTTTTTAGTTATGCAGTCGTTAGTATACTACTGGGATATGCACCATAAATGTAAGTGTCCAGAAAGCAACTATCATTTGGTTTATGACTCAAATTAGTTGGATTATCATTGTAGCAAATGATTTATTATTTGATTAATTTAGACCGTTTTTTTATTTGCAAGTTTTCCTGGAATAGACTTTGAGTTTTACAAATTTGTTATCCAAAACTGTGTGATGAATACTTTGGGAACACATTTCAGTGAATACCTTGTTTATGAACAAGTCACTTCAACTATAATTTTAGCTAGTTATTCATGTTGTGTGACTGGTCACCTAAATTACAATGTATTATTTCTGCGTCCTAATTGTAAGACTGAAACTTTTATAAAAAGAAGAGAAATCAGAGATTTCAGGATGGCTGTGTGAATCCCCTGGCATGAACATCTCTGTCAAAACACATTGACATAAGTGTTTGAGAGGCTTTTACTTTCTGTGAACATTATTACAAACAAAATATCATGACTGTTTATGGAAAATGAATATATGTAGTCATGAATACTGTTGACACAATCCAGGGCTTTATTTTAATAAATGTTCTTTCCTGCTTGGTATTCACAGGGCTCTTACTACCATTATGATATATGGGACTTATGTTTTTCATAACTGTGACTCTGAACAGCAATTTGATTTGAAAAATCAACTATTAGTTAGTTAGGGTTTGATCCTGCTAGTTTTTCCTTGTGGGCAAACCTCTGCACCTATACAGAAACCCTGGATCATGGTCTTATTCTTTAAAAAATATACTAGAATATCTGAAGTTTATTAAAACATTGATGGATATCTAGCACCAATGAGAACGTACAAAGACATAGACCATACAAATAGACATTTTGTTGACGTACTAAAACCTTCCCTTATTTTAGGGGTTTTTATTATTTTTTCCTTCTCGTTTAGAAACATTTTTTGTCAAGAAATCAACACTAATTGAATCAGCTGCTGCTTACGTTTCCAAATCAGCACAGAAATATTTATTAGATAAAATTGAAGTTATAACAGGGGAAGAAGCAGAACACAATGTGTTGCAGGTATATATTTTCTTAAAGACTTCATGGTGAGCCTTTCTACCTACGTTTAGAAAGCACATTATGGTTTATTGCAACTTATAATACCATGAATTAGTAACAAGTATGTACTACTTCTTTGATGGACAATTGTACAGTTTTTCCCCTTTTTAAAATGTGCTTCTGTTAATGAATTTCTTTTTAAGCTGGTATGTAGCTTTTCACTGTATATTCTCTGTATTGAATATAGGTAGTTCTTTCAACCTCCAAAATCATGCTCCAAAACTATATTCTGCTATTGTCTTTATAAACTAGCACCAAAAGCTAAAACCCCAAATTATATGTATTTTTAGTTACTTTATAAACGCAAAGGCTTGATTTTTTTTTTAAATTGAGTTATCGAAGGAAGTGGTTTTATAATAAAGCTAAGGTACATCATTGTCCTTTTAGGAGAAATCTTGCTACTCAGAATTAAAACTCTTATTTTCTTGGCAAATAACACTTGCATATGTTACAAAAATCTAAAAATGGAAAGATATAAAATTGTAAGATTGCTTAAATCCACGATCCCATCCATATGTGGGAAATTTGTATGTGGATAGGTCATTAGCTCAATTTATGACAGTACTGGTACAATGGGCTGCATGAAACTTCTGATATCAGTGATGTTTTCTGGGACATATTTAGGAAATATGGATTTGTCAGTGGATTTCACAGAGGGGAAAAATTGAAAAGGTAAAGTGAAATGTATTTCTATGCTAAACGTTCCCCGTAGCCCGGTTAGTAGAGGGACTCATCATAAATCTGGGATTAGCTCAATGTTAATTTCCCTTTTTAAAATCTGTCTAATTTTATAGCAACTGAAAAGTAAAACATTATAGTACAGAGACTTCAATAACTGCATTTTTTAAATAACAAAATTCAGATTGATTGACAATTTCCATAACATTTTTCCCTTTAGATCAGTTGCAAGCTTTTTGTATTTAATAAAGAATCACTATCCTGGATTGAAAGAGGCAGAGGAGCCCTGAGGCTTAATGATACATCAAGCAATAAACATGGAACATTACAGTCAAGGCTAGGTAAAAATAGTTCCACTTCTAAATCATGCTGTCCTTTGCCATAGTTAATTGGATCTCACAACGTTTGTAATCCTGGAGCCAAACTTTTTTATATCTATATGAGGTTGCTCAAAGCCTTTTCAGTGTTATTCTGTAAAGTAAGACATTCTGGACATTTCTATCCACTGAAGTTTATGTGAGCTGCAAGTACTCATTGATGTCAATAAGCATTATGTGTTTCTGCTTCCAGCTTTCTCTAGTTTCCTTTTCTGATTTTGCTTTTCCAGGGATGCTGCTTCTTCCAAGTGACTTATGGGACGTTCTACTTACTGAGCAGTAGTTTCTTGTACTGCACTGTGTAATTTTGAAAGACTCTTTCATTATATGGAAAAAAGTATAAAATATTGTGAGAAAATTAAAAAAATATCAAAATGTAGTAAAGAAATTTAAACTCCCACCTCTTTCAAAATGTTAGGTTATAATCCCATGAATTGCAAAGTTAATGGAAATCTGATTTTTATAGCAGTACTGAATAAATCTGCCGCAACAACAAAACAACGAGAGGGTTCCATTTCCATGTAATGTCTAACATGTAAGCATTCTGGTTTTAGTTATGCGAAATCAAGGCAGTTTGAGACTGATTCTCAATACCAAACTCTGGACTCGTATGGTGATAGAAAGAGCAAATCGCAAGAGTCTGTGCATCACTGCAGCAGACCTAGAAGACCATTCTGTTAAAGTATTTCTAATACAGGTAAGAAAAAACAGAAACAACAAGTATCTACAACTCTGCAATTTAACTCAGGCTCCTTGTTCTGGCAAGCCTCTAATTCTGTTGTTATAGTTATCCTTATGGTAAAACGTGTAAGGCCATAACATTGACCGAATCACCACTGATGTCAATTGGCATTTTGCGCAAAAGCTGAAGGTCTGATGTGGCCCTAGGAGACAACCGGATCACTGTATTAAAAAGGCAGCAGGGGTCACTAGGCAATGGTATGCAAATTGTTCCCAAATTGTGGTCTGTGGACTCTCAGTGAGCTATGTAACTGGCTACTCCTTGATGCTAAATAACATTAAAAGATGGCTAAAATATATCAATACAACTTTCCTGATTTTTCATCTACATAGAAACAATTGTTATAGTTGCCATAGGGATGTTATTCAAAGTGATCCTCATGGTGGGGGTAGTCCATGCAATCGTGAGTGCAGGGCAGATGGTCCACAAGAATCTCCAATAAGTTATATAAGAACATAAGAATGGCCATACAGAGCCAGACAAGTGGTCCATCTAGCCCAGTATCCTGTCTTCTGACAGTGCGCAGTGCCAGAAGCTTAAGATGGAATATACAGAACAGGATAATTGTTGAGTGATCCACTCCTGGTCGTCCAGTCCCAGCTTCTGGCAGTCAGAGGTTTAGGGCATATGGAGTAAATAACACTTCCTTATTTTCTTTCTCCACACCATTCATGGTTTCATAGGCCTCATCATATCCCCCCTTTAGTCATCTCTTTTCTAAGATGAACAATTCCAGCTTCTGAATCTCTACTTGTAAGAAAGCTTTTTCATATCCCTAGTAATTTGTGTTGCTCTTCTCTGTACCTTTTCCAATACTAACATATCTTTTTTGAGATGGGATGACCGGAACTACACACCGTATTCAAGGTGTCGGCATACCAGGGATTTATATAATGGCACTATGATATTTTCTGTTTTTTTATCTATCCCTTTCCTAATGGTTCCTAACATTCTGTTAGCTTTTTTATTTGCTGCTGCATATTCAGCAGTTGTTTTCAGAGAACTATGCAAGATGACTCCAAGATCTTTTTTGAGTGGTAACAGCTAATTTAGATCCCACCATTTTGTATGTACAGATGGGATAATTTTTCCCAATGTGCATTACTTTGTACTTATCAGCACTGAATTTCATTTGCCATTTTGTTTCCCAGTCACCTAGTTTTATGATATGTAATTCTTCAGCTTTGGACTTAACTGTCTTGCAAAATTTTGTATTACTTGCAAATTTTGCCATGTCACTATTTACCCTCTTTTCCAGATCATTTATGAATATATTGAACAAAGCCAGTCTCAGTACAGATCTTTGGGGGACCCTGCTACTTATCTCTTCACATTGTTAAAATTTACCATTTATTCCTACCCTTTGTTTCCTATATTTTAACCAGTTACTGATCCATGAGAGACCTTCCCTCTTATCCCATGACTGCTTAACTTTGCTTAAGAGCCTTTGTTGTGGCCCTCAAATGCTTTCTGAAAGTCCAAGTACACTATATCAACTGATTCATCCACGTCCAGATGCTTGTTGACACCCTCAAAGAATTAATGAGCCATGATTTCCCAAAAGCCACGTTGACTCTTCTCCAACAAATTGTGTTAATCTGTGTGTTTGATAATTCTGTTCTTTACTATAGTTTCAAGCAATTTGCCTGGTATTGAAGCTAGGCTGTAATTGCCAGGATTGGCTCTGGAACCTTTTTAAAAAGCATTTACCAATACATTAGCTATCCTCTAGCTATCTGGTATAGAGGATGATTTAAGCAATAGGTAATGTACCCCAATAAGTACTTCTGCACTTTCATATTTTAGTTCCTTCAGAACTCTTGGGGAAATACCAACTGGTCCTGGTGACTTATTACAGTTTATCAATTTATTCCCAAACCTCCTCTATTGAAACCTCAATGTGGGACAGTTCCTTAGGTATGTCTAAAAAGAATGAATGGCTCAGCTGTGGCTGAGGTTCAAATATATATGAACAAGTTTGAGAACCACAGAAAAAGGCAGTTACTTCAGTCTGATCTATAACATTTGCAACATCTATGATGTTTGCAACCCTAGGCTGACTTTGTGCCTGAAAAGCTACATCTTCCTGTGATGACAAATTATTCAGGGCTTACCTACAATAGCATTTATGCGAGCAAAACTTTTGTTGCACTGGGATATGAAAAAACCCCACACTGCTGAGCGACATATGTTTTGCTGGCATAAGTGCTTATGTAGCCATGTTGTGTCGGTGGGAGAGAGCTCTCCTGCTGATATACTAAAATTATCTAAACGCAGGGTGGTTCTGCTTATGCAGGCAAAACTTATGTTGATTGGGGAGGTGGAGGGATGTTTTTCACACCCGTGGCTGACAAAATTTTTGCTGGCATAAGTGCTAGTATAGACAAGGCCTAGGTTGACAACAGAGTTAACTGCTGCTGAAACACCAGCTCTGAATTGCTCTCAACTGCTTTCTTTTGATGGCTGCTGCAAATGTGAGCATGTGAGCATGGAAGTAGAGCCTGATACTCTACTGCTTTGCAACTCATGCAGTCACCTGTGGAAAGTGAGTATAAATTGGGTATAAAACTACCAAATCAGACTAGTATCTTTCTACTCTCAATTTGTACAGGTGTACATGGTGCAAAGCAGTAGAGGAGCAGACCCAGAAGACCATGTGCTTTCAACTACCCTCTGATAAATGATTTCCTTCCAACTTCACCAGCAGAGTTCATAGCATCTTTCCATTTGTTAAATCAGGCTATGTCTATACTGATGGCAGCAAATTCGCCACCATCTGATCAATTTCTCTGGATCGACTGAGCGGTCTGTGACGACCCGCTCAGTCGATCTAGAAATTGACCTAGGAAAACCACATCTGAAACTGGCATAGCACTGTGTTGAGAGGAACGCTGTTCCCGCCAGAGGAGCGCAGTGTGAACGGTGCGCAGAACGGAGCCAGCGAAGTCGACGTGAGTTACGCAAGTTTTTTACATTGCTTGCATATCTCCCGTTGACTGCCACCGAATCTCCAAGGTAAGTATAGACCAGGCCCCAGAGAAAACTCATTTTTGGATGTTAATTCTGTTTACTTACTTCTAACCAGAAATATTACATGTGGATTGTGAAAGGTCCTAATGTTTTATTATTGTCAGAAGTACATTTAGTTATATCAATACGGGAAACAACCAACAATTATATTTTAACAAATTCTAAAATCCAGAGCATTTAGACAAACTTGATATTATTTGTTTTTAAGAAAATTTTCACAAAAATTGGAATCCTATATCAATTGTTTTGACTCCGAAGGACAATAAGTTTCTGCCTGAAGGGATTTTCAGTCTTTTTTAAATCTCTTCTTTGCCTCTGCACTTCAGTGATTTGGTTGAGATGTAGTCATAATTATTTTGCAGTTATTGTCAATGGCTGTATGCATTTTATTTTCTATAGGCAAGTTCAAAAGATGCTGGGTATCTGTATGCAGCAATACATCACCGTCTTGTTGCGCTGCGAAGCTTTGCTGAGCAAGAATTGGATGCAAATCAGGTTGACACAGAGCCAGAAAAAGCCTTTCATCCATTAAACTGTGATAGTGATGATGATGATGAAACAATAACTCAAGTGAGCAGCAATGAATCGGGTAAGCAGAATTTTTCCTGGGACTTTTGTGCTCCTTTGAACTTCTGTTGGCACCCTGAGAATCTCATTTTTATCCTTTTTTTTTTTTAAACCTCTACTTTCCATCAAAGTGCCTTTGTTATGGTGACCCTCTCTGCAGCACTGAAGTAGGGTTTTAATATTTTGACAGGCTTGTGTCAACAGTGGCAAATTCTTTTAAAACAAATCATCAGAGTGCCCTTTTGACATAGCACTGAGTGTCAAGATATCTGGGTTAAAAATTTTCAAGTTTAAAGTTAAGGCTTCTAAACCCAGACTTTGATATCTCAGTTAAAGTGACCTGAAGCACTGAGCTCAATTTCCTCTTACTTCAGTGGGAATGGAGTCTACTTATACCAGTGCTGCATATAGCTCATGGTAGTCGACTGAACCATAAAAATGGTCATTTGAACCAAACTTATGTAATGGATGATTTCTTTTAAAACATCAACCTATACTAACTAATTGTAACAGTCACTTATGGATGGTAAAACTGGTTGACCAAGAGATTTTATATTGTTACCAGACATTAACAAGTTTTATGAAGATCAGATTCTGTCTAGCAGGAGATTTGGGGGCTAGATGCCCTGCCCAGGTTTAATCTGCATTCACCAGTGGAACAAAGACTACAGCCCCCAATGGTGAAGGGTCAACTTAAAGCAGGGTGTAATGGGACAAGCTTTTCACAAACCCCAATCCAGAGACAATTAGCACAGCCCATAAAGTGGCTGGAGTCAACTGTAGTGAAGTCGAGGGAATCTAGAGATATAGTAGCCAAAGTTGAAAGTTGCCCTTCCGTAGTGGAAGGCCGGCACTACATTGCCCAAGGGGTAGTTTCCCAATGGGGAAATTTGCCCCAGGAGAGATGCCATTGTGCATGTAAGGGTTGTAAATTGTATCTACCTCTTCTCTCAGAAGGAATACGGCAGTGATGTTTGAATTATCAGCTACATGATACTTCTTCCAATTGAAACTGCAGGCTGTTCCCTTTTTATCTTTTAAAAAAACTCTTCCGCAAGGATCAAATCATATATAAATAACAGTTATGAGTGACTGTGTACTTTAGGAAACCAACATGCCTTTTTCCCTTTTAACAGGAACATGACAGTTTACAATACTTGTTCCCATAATCATTTGTTGTATCGCTGTAATATTCAGTTCACTGAATAAAACATGCCATTATTATAAAACAAACTTTTTTTCTCAAGTACCCATTTGCAAATATCCTCATTAGATTAAACAAATGGGAAAAATGTTAGCCTTTTTGTTTTTCCTTAGATTAATGCATTTGGTATACAGAATTAATTTAAATGAGTCCCAGGACATTAGAGTTGGTAACTTGTCTTCTTTAATTTAACAAATTCATTATTAAAATAATTGAAAATATTGACCTTAAGCACTTTTCCAAATTACTTAACATGAAAACTCCCTTGTTATCCCCAGATAGTCAAAGCCTCTGTGTCCTTCCAAAATAGTTTCCGCTGGCTTTAAAAAGGGTTTCTGTTAATTTGAAAACTTCATGTGAAGCTGGATTCCTTTCCAGAATTATTGACAATAAGGACTTCCAGTTCTTTCACAAAGGCTAAGGTGAAAGGAAATCTCAAAATGGTATAGGAGAGTGGATTTATAAGGTAAATACTTTTGACATTCAAAGGATTCTGATGCAGCTGTTAAGATAGCAGCTGGCAAATAGAATCTGAGATCTGTGTTTAAGGTACATAATAGAACAATACCCTTTTCTGCTGGTTTCTCCTAGATCCTTAATCCAAACTTGTCTTTCATTTGTTTCCAAGTGGTCATTGACAGTCTCGTTCAACAAATCTTTGGGTGGCCTGTAGCATTTACTGCTTTACTTTGATCTCTCCTTTTATCCTTATACCCATTAGATCTTCATCTTGTGCAGGTTTCACTCCCAGTATTCTGCTCCCACTTTACACTCATACAGTCACGTATACTCATGCAACCCTATCTTTCAGCACACTCACCCCTGGAACTCCATTTCCAAAATGATTCATGATGCTCTGCTCCTTCACAACCAGTTAGCATCTGGCTCTCTTGTGGCTCTTCTGGTTGAAATACACAGTAAGCAGTTTCTTTTAACAGTGTGTAGAAAACTGAGAATCATATAGAGCACTGCTCTCAAAAACTAGTAGGCTAGAACACACAAAGAGCAGTGAATGCTCAAAATTTCCCTCTCTCTTTCTCACAAAGATTTTTCTGAGCTGCAGGATACAATGTTCTCTATCACTGGCTACACCGAGATACCTCCTAACTTTGTTACACACTTAGGGCCTTGTTCTGCATTCACAGATTTTAAGGCCAGTGAGGGATCACTGTAATCATCTAGTCTGAGCTCCTGTGTAACTCAGGCCAAAGAACCTCACTCAGTAATGTGGTGACAAGGGGTTAAAAAACTCCTGTCTTGGTTTGTTTGTATTCCTCCCTTCAGACAGTGGGGGGGTTGGAGAAGAGAGGGCGAAGGAGGGAGGAAGGATTTCTTATCAGGTCCACTTCCGTTTACAGCCCGATGACAGTTTTATGGCTTACTGTGTGGTTTTTTTCTTTTTCTTTTTATCCCTTGCTTGAGACAGTTGGATTTTCCTAAAGGGATCAATTTCTTAAAACACACTTACACATACAGTCATACAACTTACTCATGTTTGACTGATTGAGGGGTCTGCACCATTTCTATTCAGCCCGTGATATTGATGGGGTGAATGAATACGATAACGGAACGCTTATTTAGCGGGAGGGGGGAGGAAAGGCAGACAGACAGACACAGAGGGAATCTTTTGAAGTCACAGGAGCTCTATTGAGCAACGGAGCTACAAAGGCTCATGAGTTAGGGAAGGGGAAAGGGTAGCCTTGTGGCTGCAGTCACTCTGCCTGTCCGTTGAGTCACTAGGTTCAGACAGGCCCCCCTTGCTATTCACCCGACCAACTTGTGGACGGATGAGAGCGGCTGAAACCTGTCTTAGTCCAAGACTTGGTCAACGGCTCATAAATCTATCATTCATCATTCAATGACACACGTTCTCTGTTCAATTCAAATTCACTATTTATTGAGGGTTTTCTCTCTATCACAAGTTGTCTCCCCTTATCCTTTTACAATTCCTTAAACTTAAAACTTAACACTTAAAACTTATGATTTAGACAACCAATCATACTAACAGAAATATACTAAACAGATACTTAAAGACTGACTTACAACTAAACAACATATAGAGATCTCTGAAACACTTACATACAATTATAACTTTACTGATCTGACTTTTGCCTCACCTGCAAAAGTGTGTGTAAAAGTTCCAGGGTTAGCTAGTTAAATTATATGTATATAACCCATGAATATACCATATCCAGACTTTACCTATTACTGTATTATGAAATACTGATTTGTTTCAAAGTGTGACTATACTGAATAACCAGACATATTAAATTATATTTCAGATCATTCTAGATGGATCCGCAGACAGCCTGTTGTCTGCTCATGACAACTACCTATGATTACAGCAATACAGCTGATAGCTTACCTTGCTGAAAATCATAAACCATCTCAGTGATCCTTGGCGTAAGGAAATCCTATGCATTCAAATACTATGATTTTCAAGCAAAGATTAACTTTCAGGACAATATAAGCTTAATGCAGCAGAAATGGATTTCAGAAGCACTTTACGATTCCAAGCTTCATTCCTTGTGCTGGAATGGGAATGACAAAATGGCCTTCAGTATTCAAGAAGCATTGCAAAGCTTTCAAATTTTGGAATTAATCATAGATAGAGACATTAATAAAGTAAGGGATGTTATATCTAATCAAGATTCATTCATCATATTGATGAATAGAATCATTTAACATCAAATAGTGGTATTTCTAGAAGAAGATATATTTATTGCTTGTTTCAGCCATGTAATGTCTATCCATAAAAAGATGCACATTATGAAAACTTCAAATATAGTTGTATTGGAAAACACGATTGTAATTGTTTGGTAACATTCAAGGTCCTATGCTGCAAACTGTATTCAAGAAGAACTCTTCGTCAAAGGGAGTTTTGTATGAATGAGATCCCCAGAAACCAACCTTTAATTAAATAAGATCTTTGTTTAGAAAATATCCCACATTGTGAATTAGCTTTAGGTTATCTTTTAAAAAATGGTAATGGACAGGGATCTGATTCTGCTCCCACTACAGTAAGTGCAAGTTTTGTCACCAACTACAGCTGGATCAGTTTCACACCTGTCCATGGAGATTCCTGCATTACTGACCTCCAGATTTTATTATTTCAACTCATATCTAGGAACAAAGCTACACATTCTGAAAAAACCTCAACTGTTATAAAAGACAGCAGCCCACCTACTTAGCAACAGATCATGGTGAGAATGTTATCCAGATGCTCCACTCTCTGAACTGGTTTTCCATTGAATGCAGAGTTTGATTCAAGATCTAGCCTGATAGTTAAAACCTTTCACGGAACCGGATCTAGCTACCTCAGAAGTTACCTCTTCCTTTGCAGCCATGACTTCCCACAAAAACTATGTTCTTTTACAACCACAAAACAGTCAACGAAGGAAGGCTCAGAAGTGAGATACAGAACTTTCATGAGAGCTGGCTCAAGACACATTCAAGAGGATATACAAATGCAGAGATGCTTGTGTTCATTCAGAATTAAATGAATAACTTATCTCTTGCGAGTTTGCTTTTTTCCCCATAAAGGTCTACACACTCACATATAACTAATTAAACTATACCTCTTATGAGCTGGGAAGGAAAAAAGAAGTGTTGTTTCTATTTGTAACTACTTAGGAGGTGTTCAGATACAATGGTGATGGGGCCATATAAAAGATAGAATTAAAAACATATTCCTGGAGTGTGTTTTTAATTTTGACATCTTGATACATTAAATTATTTGTACTATTTTAGTATTGTTGCACTACAGTATATAGCTTTTAAAAGTACCATATTACTGTGAAATACTTTAACTCAGCATTGATAAAATATTTGAGTTTATTGCAGCATATAATAAAACATTATAGCCAAACAATGAACAACTTACTAATAACTTGCATTTTCAGTCTAACTAGATCTCTTCTTCTATGTCTCAACTATAGCTCTAAATAAAAAGAAAATTTTAAAAAAGGAAACCTGTTCCTTTTATTTTTCTATTCTGGGCCGATAGGGCCCATCTTATTTTAATTGTGAAAAAAGTCAGTGAATACCTTGTGCCAACAAAACTTCCACTGAAGCCAATGAAAGATTTGAATGTACAAAGAATGTAGAATCAGACCCTTAGGCATTAACTCAGTTATAATTTTCAAAAGAGGCTGGAAGCACACATTTCCTGGAAAAAGAACAAATACATGAGTAGTTAACAGTAAACATTATCCATTTCTGATAGATTATTGATAGCCAATCTGATGAAAATTATTTGATGGATTGCATGGCCCAAGTGATTGGTAATGGACTTTAGAGCCTTTCATCTTCAGCTCAGCAGGCTAAATCCCCACCTCAATCTTGTTACCATTTTATGACTTTCAGTGACCTATATAAAATGAATTCATCATTCTGTATACTTCCTAGTGAACAGATGTCCACATCACCAAACCACCATCACATTAGTCACTCATTTTCACTGCTACTGGCAATCTGTGCAATGGCCAAAGTCTGAAAATATGTGAGGACAGAATCCCACTTCTCCCTTGAGGTAGCTTTTACAGGATTTAAAATTGAGGCATATTGGCAGGGAAGTTTGGGAAAGTTTGCACTGTTATTCCCTCTCCTGTACCTGTTCTTTTGCTAAAATGTGGACTTCAGACTTCACAGTTATCTGTTATCTTTCACAAACACTACAGTCATTTAAAAAATTAACTGTCTGACTCTTTCAATGTATTTATATTACTTTGAAATTTGTAGTTAGTGAAGTTAATCCACCTTTGTGCTGAAGAAGTTTCCCTTGTATAAGCATAGATTGGCAAAGAGAGAAAACAGTCATGGGCTCTGGAGAAGTTAATTAAATTAAAATAAGACTTCCTCCAGGACAAATCTGGACAAGAGATCTGCCATCTCTCTGAGGGCTTCGTGCTCTTTTTCTTTTCTTTATATGAAAAATTTGGCCTTCTGCATGCTCTTTGTTCTATGACTAACCAACCTTTGAAATATGTGAAGTAAACACTGTGGGCCAACCCATGGAGCCACAATGACTTCACTGGAATTGCATCTAATGTAAGTCAGGGCAGAATTTGGCCTCAGGAATTCAATTGCTATCTATGCCAATTAGTGTGAACAGAACATAGGATCTGCTTTCTAGATGGTGGGTTCTAATGTGAGTCTGGAGCTTCTAGAGGCAAGAACATTCCCCCTCCCGGAGAATCAGGATGAACTATGGCTACTTTTTTTCACAATCATAGAACTTGATTGTGGAAAAAACTATGTATGTGACCTGTTTCTATGTGTAGATAATTGGCATTTATATTACTAAAATATCATTTTCAGAGCTCAATAGAAGCTATAAACACATCAGAAAAAAATCAGCACTCTGTTTACATTAATGAAATAAATAATTGATAAATATCAGCAAAAGAAAATAGTTAACCAACTTGTCTTCTGATTCTACTAGAACCAATAGCTAAATTCTCTTTGATGAAAAGGGGTAAGTTTGTTGAATTATTACATTAAACTGTTCGTGCTGGTCTTGCATTTGTGGAAATAAAAGTATGACAGTTACTGAAATTAATTTTGAATTATTTAGTTCCTATATACAAATTATTCTAATTATGTCATTCCAATGAAAAAGGAACTGGTAGCGTCAAGATTATTATGGTAGTAAATGGAAAAATGCCTGTGCTTTGAATGACCTTAAAAACTGGGGTAATAAAAATATGATGAAATTTAATAGTGCTTCATGTCCTTCTGGTCATCATAATCTGACATTTCCTATTGCCCTGTACAATCCAAAAAGTTGATGGATATAAATAGCGATTTTCTCTTTATCAGGGGAATGTAGATAATCTTAACTTCTATCCTCTTAATCTGGTTTCCTCATCTTCTAATCCAATCAATAACTAGAAATCTCCTTCCAATCAATGGAGACTGGATGGAGCTTTCGTATTGTTCCTCTACTGGCTTTACCTAAAGATTTCCTAAAAATTCTATTCAATTTAAAAATAGCTTAAAACAGTGGTTCCTAATCTTTTTGGCTCAAGGGCCACAAATATCATTTTTACAACCCTGAAGGGCCAGAGGTCTATAAACTCATAAAAATGTATTGATGTGTACACCATTAAGGACTACAAATCACTACATATTTAAAGTAAACATTTTGATGTTACTGTGCTCACTTTTACATTCACTATGTTACACCTACAAATTACTCACAGTATGTCACACACTCACAAAGCACTAACATAGATGAGTGACTGTCATTACACACGGAAGCACACGGCTTGGCAGCTGTCACGATGGATGGCCTAAGTGCAGGCCAAACTGGAAGGCACTTATTTTTATAGTCCTGCCCCTTGTCAGGTCCTGGCCCCCCAGTGCAACCAGAAGGAAGGAGTTCAGCAAGCCCAGTCCAGCAGCCCCGCACCTGAATCCCTAGGCAGTGGCTCCCTTCTGTAGCCAGGGGGATGGGAGATCAGTGCTCCCCTCTCTCTAGCTGCAACAGAGACCCCAGCGCCTATGGACCCAGGCGAAGAGCTTTGCCGTGCTCCCTGCTACAGCCAGGGGGAAGGGAGCGCTGATCTCCTGTCCCATTGGGTGCAGCAAGGAGCCTGCAGCAGTCTTGTAGCCCCGTGGCAAGTGGCAACATGCTCTGCCTGAGACCTTAGGTAGTGGCTCCCTTCTGCAGGCAGGTGGAGGGGAGCAGCAGGCCACTTTGAAAGACCCCTCGGGCCACAGGTTGGGAACCACTGCCTCAAAAGAGTATTACAATTAATAGTTAAAACAGATTAACATGTATGAAACTTCCATTCTCCAGTACCTGTCTGCCCAAAGCGTGCGAATTCAAAGTCAGTACCGAGCAAAAGAACAAAGTGGGTAATTAAAAAACCGAGCAAACAATGCCTTCGTATAAAGACCCAGCCTGCCAAAGGTGGCTGTAGAAGCTGTTGTGTGAAGTTTTCAATGGCATAGAAATACACATAGGCCGTGTAGTTGTAGCTGTGCTGGTCCCAGGTAACTAGGGAGATAAGGTGAGCAAGGTAACGTATTTCATTGGGCCAACGTCTGCAGGCCTTGAAGAAAAGCTGCGTGTCTGGAAAGCTTGTCTCTCCCCAATAGACATTGGTCCAGTTAACGGTATTGTAGCAAGATTTATGGCACACATAATGAGATGGACACCGATGTGAGGAAAACAGCAGTTTATTATTATTGCTGACAACAGGCTCAGCGGAATAATTTCCAAAGGCTGAGCCCCAATTATACTGGGGCGTTGCCTTATATACATTTCTAGGATTACATGAATATTCATACATAACATCACTACATTTTACATAGATAAGGTGGGTGAGGATGCGCAATGTGGTTTTCTTTGTCTGAGATTTTGTGGGAGAGTATGCGCAGTTTGGTTTTCTTTATCTAAGATTTAGGGCCTTCTGGTTATCTCTTAGGAATGTGTGAGAGTGTGCGCAGTGTAGTTTTCTTTGTTTAAAATTTGGGCCTATCTGGACTCACCCAGACACTAAAAGAAAACTAGCTTTTTACTTAAGATTACATACCATAGAATAACACAGATTGATAATTATATTTCCCACTACTTTACAGGATTATATGCACAGTTAGATAGTTGGCCAGGTGCATTTTATCTACAATACAACATGAGTTTTGATTTATGACCGGCCAAGTGAAGCTAGGGAAAAGTATATGTAGCCAGCCTCAGAAAGTAGCCTGCCTCAGTATCTCACCCACCTTGCCTCTCTAATAAGATGGGCAGGAGGGGGGTGCTCTTAGCTACTAGAGGAGAAACCACTCAGCTCCGTGTAAAGGCAGCGCCCATCTCGATCACTGCAACATGTTTTCTGACTTGACAAACACAACCATGCCCTGCTCATGCCCATTCAGCCTGGCTGGCCAGGGCCCTAGGCTGGGGAGGGGTGGGTTGTGCGGCCTGTGGACAGAGGGGGCCGTAGGGCAGAGTGAGGGACGCCTGGGATCCCCGGGGATCTGTGGCGCGGGAGGAAGGGTGATGGGGGAGGGGTGTCGCGGGCGGCGGGGCAGCGCGGAGTCCGCGAGGGATTCGTTGGTGCGGGCCTGTGGAGTGCGAGTGGGTGCGGGCCCGGCCCTCACGCAGCACAACGCTGTGTGGGGGAGCGCGGCCCCGCTCGCTGGGCGCCGCCTCAGCGCTCGCAGACAAGCGGCGCGGCCCGGCGCATGCGGCAGTCGGACAGCCCAAAGCGAGCGGCCCTGCCTCCGGTCAACAACGACTCCGCCCCCTCAGGGAGCGCGGCGCGCTACCCCGCCGCGCGCCGAGCCAGCCGCCCCAGCCGGCTCTAACTGCCCCTCCGTGGTGGCGGCTGATTGGTTGAGATGCGCTGTTCCTGCCGCCAGAGGAGGGCGGGGAGAGATCCCTCCCCCACTGGGTGCACTGAGTCGGGCGCATGGGCATGCCGTGTTCCGGTGGGTGGGCTGTACGTCTCTCTCTCCTCTAGGGCTAGCGGCGGGGGCGCCTGCGCAGTCTGGCCCGTTCTACTCTTCGCGGGTGCCCGCTGCTCTCGCGCAGGCGCAGGGCCGCGCGCCGTGTGTGTTCAGCGCGTGGGGCGGGCTCTGGTTGGTTCGCCCCGGCCCGGGACGGTCCCCTTCCCTCCCCCCGGCAGAGCGAGCTCCGCGGTTGGAGCGGCCGCTCGGAGGGGGCTGCGCTTACGGCCCCGGGCCCGGGGGTAGCGGAGCCCGGGCTATGCCCTGCTACCCGGGCTTCCTCTGCGGCTGCCGCTGCGCTGCCAGCCGGGCGGCCGCCCTGCGCTCCCTGCTCAAATACCAAGCGGCGCCTTCGTCTCCGCCTCTCCCGGCCGGCCTGCGGCTGCCCGGCGGCTCTCGGCGGCGCCTCCTTACGCGCGGGGCGCTTCGCCCGGCCGAGCCTTTGCTCCCCTCCTTGGCCGCCGCCGCCGGCTTCCCGTCCCAGCCGCTGCTCCGCCAGCGGCGCGCAGGCTCGCCGGGCCCCGGCCCCGCGGCGCTGGGGCAGCGGCACAGCTCGCCCGGCTTGGCTCAGTCGCGGCTGGATCAGCAGCGCGGGAGGAGCCCGGGGCTCGCCGGGGGCGGCGGGTTCCGCCCTGCCCGGGTGGTGGTGGTGGCCAAGACCACCAGGTACGAGTTCGAGCAGCAGCGCTACCGCTACGCCGGGCTCTCGGAGGAGGATCTCAAACAGCTGGTGAGTGGGGCGCAGCCCATCACCCCCGGCCCGGCTCGGACCCTTGCCCCTGCCGCTCTCAGCCGCCAGGATGCCCGCCTCGGGTAATCCCAGCCTCCGCCACCTGCTCCAACTTCTTCCGTTCAAAGAAACGGGCCGGATCAGCCACTGATAAAGCCCCCTGTTCAGGGGCACCTCTACAGCTATAGGCACCTAGAGCCCAAGCCTGAACACCGGAGAAACTTTCAGCGTTGCCTTAGCTCCAGCCCCTCAGATGGGGCTGGGTAGCTGCACCCTTGTTACCATTCAGTTTGAGAGAGACAGAGTGGGCGAGGCAATGGATTGGACCGACTTCTGCTGGTGAAAGAGATGAGCTGGCTGTCTCTGTGAAGCTCAAAAGCTTTCCTGTTTCACCAACAGAATTTGATCCAATACAAATGACTACCTCACCCACCCTATCTATGTTATCTTCTGGGACTAACAGGGCTACAACAACATTGCAAACAACCTTGCAGTTTCACATTCTGTTTTCAGAGGGTAGCACAGTGTTGCCGGGGGGGGGGGGGGGTTGCAAACATGGCAGGTGATCAGATTTAAGCACCAGTGTTACTAATTGGTTTAATGTAAACAAATTATGTACAACTTTCAGCAAAATCTAAACTCTGTGAAAGTGTCCTGATAGTAGGAAGTTGAATACAATGGAACTGACCATCATTTCACAATACCAACTAGGAAGATCCTTTATGGGTTACTCACCAAAATAGCAGAAAGGAATATATCAAAGTAGAAACTGATTTGCTGGTAGCAGCCTCACAGCAGTGCACACACAATTGTGCACTTAGTACTGTCTTTGTGCACCTGTTCTTAAAATTTGAGATTATTGAAGACAGCTCCATCATACAAGCAGAGGTTCCTAACCCCCACTATTTTAGGTTTTGGCCTGCCTGTTTCTTTCATGAGTATGTGTGTTTGAACTAGGTGCCCACTTCCCATTTATTAACATGTTAGAACCCACTATTGAGCGTGGGCTTTCCTAATTTCTTAAGTGACACTGTAGGCTGGAATGAAGACATTAAACGGGAGATGTTGGATATTAACTGGTACAGGTGTGGTCTTGGTCTGTTAGTTTGTCAAAAAGATGTGGAATGGACCCTAAGAGCAGCAACAGATTTAACATTCCTACACCTTTCATGTCTTCCCCTTTGATAAAATTGCCATTAGAAGAACATAAGTCTGTTAAACACTTTTTGTTTGTGTATTTTTCAATTAGCTACTACAAAATCCTCCCTTCAGGCCTCTCAGAAACCTGCTGTCTGTTGAGTAAATACAAATTGTAGTTGTTCAAGTAACTATTCTTATCTATTATAGCTTCCTTTGTAGATGTTCTTATTCAGGAAAAAGTGCCTTTTTCTGGCTTAACTTGTTATAAATTAAACTGGAAAAAGGCAGGATAAGAGCATCCATATGAGTACAGCTCTATAATTCCAGCTGAGAAATTCCTCCAGTAGACAGGACCAAGTAAGGGCTTACTTTACAATTTTGCAAGGTTGATTCCAGATTTCGCTGTGTGATATGCATGTGTTAAAAGTGGCTTGTGTGCTATAATACCGAAAGTTCCTATTAACTTGTGTTCCAGGATTCTAAATTTGGGAGCTCCCATTCTTTGAATTTTCTTCTGTTAGTAGAGTTTTCTGTTTTCTTTGCTCAAGTTTTCAGGCTCTACTTATAATTGGCTCTGTAGGTTTTTCCTTAAACCTGAGCAAGTAAGCAGACATCTCAATGAATATGTTGAGTAAAACTTGAAGTCCTAAAGAATCTGGAACCTACAAAGCACAGATAACCAGAAATTCTTCCTGAATTTGTGTATTGCCTTTACTAGGCTATTTGTTTAGCATATTTATCCTACTAGTAATGAACTTTAAGGGTCTTCTGTGCTGATGTTGCTGGTTTCCAAGTTACTTCAATTATCCCTGTTAGTCAGACGTTTGTGCAGAAAGGGGTAGGGGTTGAACATGAAGTAATGTAGTTTAGGACTTCATTACTTTTTCCTTTTTCATGTATGACTGCTTTGAAGTGTACCTTTACAAGGACATCACTTCCTCTTGCAGAGTACTTTCGTTTACATAACTTTCTGCCCTGAAAAGATTACTGTTGTTTTTAATATGTGTTTAATGTTCTGACTGAATAGCCAAGGTTCATATTCTGGGATAGAACATTTTTAAAATTGAGAAATGGTCTACACTGATTAGTTTGAAGAGACAGTTTATTATTTCCTGTCTGTGTAAGTTGAACATACAGAATTCTTGATGGGAAAGTACTTGTACAGGAGAAGCTTTCTTTCCTTGTAGTCTGGCATGGAAATCCTATATGCTTAACCACAATAACTGTAACCTGTATCTTCCATTTTATCATGTAGTTTCTTGTCCAGAAAGTAGAATTTTTAAACTTAGTGTTTCAGGAGTCACTTTTGGTGTTCAAGGAAGAACTTTATAAAGCATTTTGAAAATATAAAGTGTGTAATTGTTACAGCAGTATTGCTTTCCTGCTTCCTTAAAAAGTGGAATGAATACAGAAGCTCCATAAATAGAAGCACAGACTGTGTTTTGGCTCTGTTTTGGGTTTGACTAAAAAAGTAGTCTACTTCCTAGGGTTCATCTGCATTAGAGGATTGAACTGGTTTAAGCACAAAGACTAATCCTGCAAAGACTTTGGCAGGCACTTAACTTTACACACAGTGAGCAGTGCATAAATCCTTGCAGGATCCAGGGCAAAAACATTGCATACCTCTCTTTCAGTTTCCCATTCCTTGCTTTCTCCTTCCTCAGTTTGTCAAAGAAAACTGCCAAGAAAAAGTAATAATGTTTTTCTTCACAACATTTTAGAAAACAAAAACTGTATTACACCAGTACTAAGTTATGACTTTCAAGGGAGAAATGACAACCCCACTAAACTGTTTAAAGGTGACCTGCATAGTGTTTTCTCCTGCTTTCTAGGTATTTTTAATGTAACAAGCAAGTCAAGTCTGGCCTTCTCTGTTTTTGCTGGAGGTAATATTGGGAATCACATGTTTTTTTTGTGATTCCTCATCTTAACTGATATGGCAAAGACAATTTTTTTTAAGTGCCTAAGTCACACTTATCAATTGCATTGACTTTCAGTTTTTCCCTGACCTCCCCATATGTTATGTGCTTAACTATTTACTCAAGTATTTCTCTTCCTGTAACTATCCCTTGGAAACCCAAATGGTTGTAAAAAGGAGAAACCCTCTAACTTTTTACCATTCTACTTATTTCTAACATTTCCTTTATCTTGGACAATGGAATTAGACTGATCACTTTCACTATGTGGTGATGCTGGCCTTAAAAGTGTGCTACAGATACTACAGATTTTTTTTGCTGCTTGTTGAATATGCCTTTCGTGAGGTAAATATTTCCAGAAAGCACTTGCCTGACAGGATTTAACTGCATGTTGGACACATGTATGTAAACTTCATTGCTTCTGTGGTAGGTGATTTCACAACCTGAGGAAATTATGGTTGTCCGCTTGTCTTTAATCCAGTTTCCTGTCATCTCAGAAAGAAAAGCTTCCATTGAGATAAGGGTTTGACATGAATAAGCAAAAACAAGACACTAGACTTTAGGCATCCTTTTCTAACTCTTCATTGTGTCTAATTATAAATTCAGATGATCAGTTTTACCTAGTATTCAAGGACAGAATATAGTGGCTAGGAGGCATCTGTAGAGGTTAGAGGCTCCATGGCAGAGGAAGTATTAATTGTGGTATCTGTTTCCAAATAGTAACTAAAGTTTTCCTCTACATTAGTAGGATTTTTAAAACTGTATGCTTTTCAAAGCATTCCTTGGGATTTAATCATTCAGTTCTCATTAATGTCAGTGAGGGCAGCCTTTAGTATATCAAGGGAATTACCGTATTTTTCGCTCCATAAGACGCACCTAGGGTTTTAAGGAGGAAAATAAGAAAAAAATATTCTGAACCTAATAGTGTGCTAAAATATTTAATAAAATATACCACAATAATATTTCAACAATGTCAGCAGCTGGGGAGGGCGGATATGTGGGGGGTTCGGGTCAGCGGCTGTGGAGGAGAGGTTAGATGAAGGGTTCGGGTCAGCGGCTGGGGAGCGGGGTTAGGTGAGGGGTTTGGGTCAGCGGCTGGGGAGGTGTCGGCAAGTTGCAGCGCCAATCCGGCAGGGACCGGATCAGCAGCTGCAGAGGGAACTTGAAACACAGCGGTTCCGCACGCCGCCATGGCAGGTATGATTACGCTTCTGCTGGCGCTTACTCTGCACATGTTTACCGGCGCCGCCCCCCATACCCGCGCCCCGCAGCAGCTAAAAAAAATGAACATTTGCTCCATAAGACACACGGGCATTTTCCCCCCACTTTTGGGGGGAAAAAAGTGCATCTTATGGAGCGAAAAATACGGTAGTAGTCCCTGCAATCACAATCAGGAGAACATTGCAAAAGTTTCCAAGAAAGACAGTGTTCTTTGTCTCTGCCTGCAGCATTTGGTACCAGATACCAATTTTGATGGTGAACCCTGAAGTAGATCTGACTAAAGCTACCTTTTCAGGGACAGTCTTTTGCTTTTCCTTTCTGTATATAGTTGAATTAATTTTAATTGAGTGCTGACAATGGAAGTAAAAACATGCATAGCTTCCCATCCTCTTTCAGGTTCTCCTCCCATGAG
This sequence comes from Mesoclemmys tuberculata, assembly GCA_007922155.1. Taxonomy (NCBI): domain Eukaryota; kingdom Metazoa; phylum Chordata; order Testudines; family Chelidae; genus Mesoclemmys; species Mesoclemmys tuberculata. The sequence continues at coordinate 21,353,822 of ML675629.1, read as the reverse complement.
AAAATGTTCAGATGAAAATTTTTTTTCTGAACAAAGTAGGAGCAACTGAAATCCTGCACCTGTTACTGGTGTATCAGGGAAATACTTACTCCCAGTATTTCTAATTTTAAAAATAAGAGGTCTGTCTCCCTATTGGACTAAAGAAGCTGAACAAATTCATTCTGAGATTCAAATGTCACAATTGCTACCGCTGCCTCTTTTTGTGTTGAGGACTGGTTCAGGGTTAACCTGAGAAACATCTTTAATTAAAGCTTCACACAGGAAGTACCTCAGATTATGAAGAGGGAATGATCACTGCCAATACAAAGTGTTTCTGTTTAGCTCTGCTAATGATTTCCTGAGACTATACCAAATGCTTGACAGATGTGTTACCTGGCCTAAGGAGTACAAATGCAACCTTGTGGCTCGATTTATAACCTGAAGCTTTTGGCTATCAAGGCTGTGTGCATGTGTGCACCTGTGAACGAGGTTCATAAAGCTTCTTTGTGAAACTACATTTATACCTCTCAACACTACTTACTCTCTTGATTTAGAAGTGAAGTCCAGTCCTCACTGTGGTAGTACATTCCTTCAGTCTTTGGGTGCTCTTCATGTGCTTTCTGTTGTCACTGCCAAGAATCCACCAGAACAACTCACATTGGAGAAGAAAAGGCTACTTGCCTGTAATTTGAGTTCCCCAAGCCTAAGCATACCCTCACTTTCTTCAGTCATCAGATGGTAGCTTTCTTTGGAAAGGAACTGCAGGTGATTGATACTGCAGTCACTCGTATGCTTGCACCATATGTTTGGGTCTAAAGAGAGTAAGTGTATGGCTCTAACAGTTGCTTTTGAGATGGATCCTGGGGACTCATGACACCAAAACAAGCACTTAAGAGTGCAGATAATAAAGGCAGTGTGCTTGGATTTCTGAAACACATTCCTATTACATAATTTTCCTTTCTTACAAACAGCCTCTGGCTAGAAATTTAGGTTAATAGGGCAGTACTGGAATTTTTCCAGGAAAGAGGCAATTGTAATAGTTATAGACTTCATGATTGTTTGAGGAATTATTTTCCACTACTACCAAAATCTTGGCATGCAGAGTTGAAATTTTACCATCTTTTCAAAATCAGAATGGAAGCAATCTAAATCACTTTGAAGCTTAGCAAAATTGATTTCAAAATTTGTGCTACTGCAACTCTAGATCAGCTTTTATAATGAACTAAATCATAAAATCTTTTTAAATACTACAACTGGTAGAGTGTCTATTTGAATTTTACAAAACTGCTATAGACAAAAATATTGAAAATTAAGATTCTGATTCTGCAGTTGTGTAATTTTAGTTACATGAATAGTCGTCTTGGCTTCAGTTGAATGATTTATTTATATGCTTAACTTTAAGCATGTGCATAAATGTGTGCAGCACCAGCAGTTAAAATAATATTTTCATTAAACTTAATGGCATAAAATCTTTGTCAATTAAAAACAAAATTATTTCAGTGTTAGAAATAATGTTTAGCCTTTTAATATGTTACAATTGTTGTGAAGTTTTTAATAAACTTGCTAAAATTATTGAGTGACTTTGGAGGCTTGTGACTCCATTTGGGGTCTTAATGACTTTAAACTGCAAATCCTAATGGAGGCATGCACCATGATGGAGCATTTCGGCTTTGTTGACTTGTGGAAATTCAGTATCAAATTCAATTTTTGATGTGAAATTTTGTAGTGGAAAATCTATTTAAAATCTGAAATAATAATTAGGAAACTAAAGAAACAAGTAGAAAACATGCGCTTTAATAATTTAAGACTAAAAGTTGGGAAGGAAGTAAAGAATTACCAAAATGTTTAAAAAAATAATTAAATTTTAATCATGATTTTTGCCCACCATAGAAAAAATACATTGCTTTGATTCAGGGTTTAGAAGGTTATTTGAAAGAATTAAAAAAGCCAACCTGATGACATTCTGAGGACATAATATGTAAAAACTAGGACTAATCTTGGTTTATTTGGGATTTTGTCTATAATTAATAAAACTACTGCATTTTTTACAAGTGTGAAATCTTTTTACGGAACCTTCACAATTGTGATATTTGACTTGTAAAATGTTTAAGGAGTTTATCTGTTAAGATTTGCTCAGTAAGAGCATTATGTAAAAGGCTTTGTCTGGCTTAATTTTGTTGACTAGATACAGACTTTCTGGCAGAGAGACATTAGAAACAATTTATATCAGCAATTGTCAGACTGGAAGAGAAGAACAGTTTTGTACCTAAAGCACAGGACTTAATCAAATCCCGATTTCCTTAGAGGTCCTCTGAAAAGTGCTAAATAATGCCAACTATCAGTGAATCAGTGTTGGTCCATCTGGTGAGATACTCTGTCTTCACTGGTGTCCCATAATTGATTCAGAGGAAGCTCAAATTATGCACTGACCCAGCAAGCAATTGGTTTATTACTGCTCGGGGAATTCTGAGCCAAAGAAATAAAAATTCTGCACACAATATTTTAAAGTTCTGCATATTTTATTTGTTCAAACACAGTATAATCACAGCATTTTCAATTATTTTGGTAATTTATTTAAAAATATCTGTCAGTAAGTATGTAAAAATACAAGACGACAAAAAAGATTCAGGAAATGTTTTTTGAGAAAGAGATTCCTTATTAGGCATATTAGCACATTGTCATGCTGGTTGGATTAGGGGGGGCCCTTGTGGTGTATTCAGGAGCTCTGATTACTCCCTTCTACACCAATCTCATGTTGGGGATGCCACACTGGCTGGAAAGGGGGGGAGCATTTGTTTTATTTTACATCAGTATGTCAAAATCATAGTAATCTGTGATATATGCCATTGTCAGGTACTGTTAGAAATGCTATAATGTGCTGAGTAAAATGATTGTTTGTTCATGTATTATATGTGTGAGGGAAGTTATGGATATGTTTGATATATCAGTATTTCAAATGGTGCTGTCTGGTAACACCCCAGACTGGATGGCTGCAGAACAATAGCCTGATAAATGTCCCATTAAGACATTCCCAGGTGCAGCGGGCCCAGGGGGAGTAGCCAGAGATATACCTGATGAGTTGCCAGGTCTGGCCTATGTGACTCTGGACTGCATTTTGGTTCCTGTGAAATTCCACAAGCAGCATGGCAAGGGCCAGACGACATAAAAGGAGAGGCTCTGGAATCCATTTTGTCTTCAGTCACCAATCTTCAGTCCTGTGCAGCTTTCAGCCAACTATCTACCTCTGGATCAATCCATCTGCATCTGAACTGAAGCTGTGAAACAAAGAACTGAGACCCATCCATGTACTGGATGTATACCAGAGGAACTATACAAGCCTGCAAACTCCACAATTCTTCTAGAAACCTGATGTATATGGACTTTCAAATCATTTGTATTCATCTGATTGCTTTAATCCTTTAACATTTATCTTGTTGGTTTTTCTTTTTATAATAAACCTTCAATTTTAGTTACTAAAGGATTGTCTGGCAGCGTGGTATTTTGGTTAAAAGCCAAACTTATGTTGATCTGGTACTGTGGCTGATCCTTTGGGATCAGAGGGAACCTTTTTAGTAAAGAGCATAGAGTTTAAGTAACTGGTCTCTTTACTGGACCTAGTTAGTAGCTGGTTGGGAGCCAGAGACTGAAATGCAGTAAAGGGGACTGTGTGTATTTGTATTGTGGCTTCTTGATAACCAGTGTGGGGAATCAGAAGCACTGTTTGTGGCTGGTTGGGAAGTCTGACTTCAGTGTCACCCACCAGTGCTGGGAGAATCTGCTCTCCTTTTACAGCCTGCGTGATCTTGGCATTATCAGGTGGCTACTTGGAGAGAACTTGAAGTAATTCCTTTAAAATGGCAATACAGAAATGTATTTCCCAGACCCTTCAGAAACAGTGCAAAGGCATGGGGGAGCCAGGGTTAATGGAGGAACTGAGGGAGAGGAGAGTAGTTGCTGGGGAAAAGCCTGGGAGTGAACCTGGAGAATTGCTTGGTGTGGGTGGGAGAAGTATGGATCAGGGCTCTTTTTTTTTTCTTTTTTGGGGGGGAATTTTTAGGGAGTTCAGGAGCCTCCCCCGTGCAGACTTTCTGACCCCAGCCTCTCATTTTGTCATGCATATCTGCCCCCAACATCACATGTCCCTGCACCCTCACTCAGCCATCCCACCCTGTCCCTGTACCCTCCCTCCCTCTCCCCATGTGTCCCTTCACCTCCTGTCCCTTTATGACTATGCATCTCCACTCAGTCACTCCCCTCCCCTCATCCCCATAAATCCCTGCAGCTTCCTCCCCCTATTCCCATGTGGCCCTGTACTCCGCTCCCATTCAGCCTCTGCCCCAGTCCATCCCCCCCCACTAGCCCTTCTGAGCCCCAGTCTGTGACTGCCCACCAGCAGCCCCATGTGCTCCACTCTGCCCCCCAGCCTCCCCCCTCCCATATCCCACAGGCGGGGTACTGTGAGGAATGCAGCCTCTTCTCTTCCCTATTTGCGCTTGCCCAGGAGCAGCAGCCCCTCTGTTCTTGCGCCAAAGCAGCCCCGGGTGGGTGAGGCAGTGCCTCTCCAGCAGAACGTATTTTCTGCAGAGGGGGGAAAAAATTCTGTGAGGAGACATGAATTCTGTGCATGCACAGTGGCACAGAATTCCCCAGGAATAGCTTATGCTCTAAAAATGTGAGTGTGGCTATCTATTTTTGGCTGTTAGAACAGGAGTTCTTCCAGCGCTTGTTCTTGTCCGTACCATGCTAGGGGGATGCGCACTGCATGCACTGTTGCTGGAGATGTTTCCCTCAGTGGTACCCATCGGGTTGGGTCTAGTGCCCTCTGGAGCTGCAGGCTTATGTGCCGATATAAGGGGCACTGCCGGCCCCATGCCCTCTCAGTCCCTTCTTCCTGGAACAGCGCTTGCTGTTCTGCAAGACTTCTTCCTTGTGGTTTTTGGTTTCTGATCTGCATTAGTTTGATAGTGCATGTAGATAGCTCCTGTTGTTGAGGGACTTTTTGTTCCCTGGGCTACAAGCCTGTGGCAAACCTATGCCTGTATGTGACACATACTCCAGCTGCTTAACGTGCTTCGGGGAAACTCGTGAATGACACATGCCAAATCTGTCAGGATTTCAGACCCCACACTAAAAAGGAGTGAGACATCAGGCTGAAGACTATCCTTATGGAAACCACCCTCAGGCCAGCCTCAGAGCCGAGCCACTCTGATTCGGTGCCAAGTACTTCAGCGTTGCTGCAAAGTGCTCCCCTGGCACCAAGCTCTTCCTGGCACTGTTCACCATTTCTGGAACCGATGAAGGAGCACAAGAAGCAGTGTGCCAACAGAGCGTGTTTGCTGATGCAGGAGAGAGACAAGTACGGCGAGGGCAGTGTAGTGAGACCCATGCCGTACCACTTTTCTGCTCTTGGACCCACATTGATATCGACTCCACCTAGGGCATCAAATCTCGTGTGGAATCCTCTGCTGGCACCCAGCGGTCTGATGGCTCCCTTGACCCTGGAGACTTTCCAGGTGGCTAGGGACTTTCCCTACTGGTCCCTCCAGCTCCAGTGGGACACCCACTAGCTCCAGTGCCGGGAGAAAGGAGCATCCGGTGCCTTCCTGGCACTGGGTCCCTCATCCCCTTCTAGAGGCAAACCTTCCCTGATACCAGCGGCTGCATTGCCAGTACCTGGATCCCCAGCACTGTGTGAGAAGTGGAAGTGGATACTATTCCACTCTGGTCGCCGAGAGAAGACTCCTATTTGGAATCCGAAGGGGAATCTTACGCACTACCTAAAGCCCTCTACCAATACCCAGCTTCTGTGTCACCAGACTTCGGTGCCAGTGCCTGGCCAGCGGGTCAGTGGCTGATGCAGTGGCCTTATTCGAAGGCCTGGGGTTTCCCTCTGTACTGTGCCCTATCTCCCATTCTTCCTACTTGGTGGCTTCCAAGTGGCAGGCTACCACTCCTTCCCACTCAGCACTGGACCCTGATGTTGGCACTGACCCTGGTACTGATGTCCAGGAGACTATTCCCGTGGATGTTGAGAAAGAGAGAGGAATTCCTCCTCTGGTGTAAACCTTCTCCTCATCCTCCTTAGATGAGGCTGTTGTTGGTCTCAGTAGCCTGCTTCTGCAGGATGATTTCAGGGCCGATCGGGACTTTCTGAAGTGAGTTGTGGTGAGCCTGGGCCTGGAAATCGAGGAGCTCAAAGAGACTTTGTACAGCCTTATTGATATCCTGGCTGCAGCAGCTCCATCCGAGGTGGCCCCACCAATCAATGATGTGGTGATGGGGCTAGTCAAGGCCTTGTGGCAAACTCCTTCTCTGCCCCCCACCTCAAAGACAGCAGAGAAGTATTATGTACCAGCAAGTAGGTTCTAATATCTGTACTCGCATTCTCCCCCCCCCCACAGGGTCCCTGGTGGTGTCTGCAGCGAACAAAAAGGACGAGGTTCAGTAAAGAGATCAGTTATTTAAAATTCTGTGCTCTTTACCAAAAAGGTTTCTCCTGACCCCAAAGAGTCAGCCACAGTACCAGATCAGTATAAGTTTAGATGTTACCCAAAATACTATGCTGCGAGCCAATCCTTTAGTAAATAAAACTAAAGGTTTATTATAAAAAGAAACAAACTATAAGAGAAATGTTAAAGGATTAAAGCAATCACATACATACAAGTAACAAGAAAGTCCATACATATCAGGTTTCTAGTAGAACTGTGGAATTTACAGGCTTGTATAATCCCTCTGGTATATATCCAGTACCTGGATGGCTCTCAGTCCTTTGTTTCACAGCTTCAGTTCATTTGTAAATGAGTTGATTCAGAGGTAGGTAGGGGGCTGAAGATGACTGAAGACAAAATGGATGTCTAACAACTGCCTTTTATGTCCTTTGGCCTTTGCCATGGTGCTTGTGGAATTTTACAGGAATAAGATGGAGTCCAGAGTCACAGGAATAAACCCTGGTGACTCATCAGGTATATCCCTGGCTTCTTCCCCTGGGCCCCTTGTACCTGTGAGTTTCCTTAATGGGCCTTTAAGCAGGCTAGTGCTGCAGCCATCCTATCTGGGGTAGTGCCCAGACACAGCACAATTTGAAATACAGATATAGCAACCATATCTATAAACTTCCATTACATACATATATAACGCATTAACATAAACATTATCATCTTACTTAGCCCATTATAGCCTTTCTAACAGTACCTGACACAGCGCATATCTCATGAATTATTATGATTTTGACATATTGATGTTAAATAACATAACAAATGCCCCTCCCAATCTAGCCAGCATGACAGCTCTCTCTCCATCTTAATCTTCCCTTCAGTCTATCTTGGACTAATTGCTCTACCTAAAGCAGCAAGGCCTGGCTCTCTCAACTATTAAGGAGCATTTGGCAGCTATCTCAGCATCCCCCCTTCAGTGAAAAGCAGATCAGTGTTCTCCCACAAGATATTTGGTTTCTCAAAGAACAAGAAAGGCTCTGTCCTCATGTACATGAGCTGATTTCCCCCATGGGACCTAAACCTGGTTTTGTCGACGCTCACAGGTCCCCTTTTTGAGCTGTTGGCATCGTGCTCCTTGCTACTCCTTTTGTGGAAGGTCACCTTCCTGGTGGCAGTCACCTTGGCCAGAAAGGTCTTTGAAATCAAGGCCCTTACATCAGAAGCACCCTACATGATATTCAGTGACAAGGTCCAGCTGCGCCTTTACCCAGCCTTCCTGCCAAAGGTGATCACGTTTCCATAGCAACCAAATCATTTTCTTTCCAGTCTTCTATCTGAAAACTCATGAACTCTGAGGAACGACAGCTTCACATGTTGGCTGTTAGGCATGCCCATGCCTTTTATATTAAGAGGACTAAGCCCCTCTGCAAGTCTATGCAACTCTTTCTAGCTATAGAGGAAGGGATGAGAGAGCTCCCTGTGTCAGCCCAGAAAATCTCGTCCTGGATAATGAACTGTATCCAAGTTTGCTACAAGCAGGCAGATATTCTGCTTCCGGACGTCTTAACTTATCACTCCACAAGGGCTCAGGCATTGTCTGCAGTGTTCGTCACACAGGTCCCACGATATCTGCAGAGCTGCAACCTGATCATCAGTGCATACCTTTGCATCCCACTGTGCCATCATGCAACAAGCCCGTGATGACGCCAGTTTTGTAAGAGCCGTGTTCCAGTCAGTATGTCCATGAACTCCAAGCCCACTGCTTGGGGTACTGATTGTGAGTCACCTAGCATGGAATGCACAGGAGGAGCAAGACTTGAAGAAGAAAAATGGTTGCTAACTTTTCGTAATTTTTCTTTGAGATGTTGCTCACGTCCATTCCACTCCTACACCTTTTTCAGTTATCTGGCAAGAAGAAACTGAAAGGGTGCAGGGCCAGCGGCACCCTGTATACCGGTGCATAAATACACAACTCCAGAGGGCACTAGAGCTGACCCAATGGATATTCTTATCCACAGCATTCTTATCAGCAAGTCGAAGTATGGGTTGGATGAATGGACTATAAAATGGATAGGGAACTAACTAGATCATAGGGCTCAATGAGTAGTGATCAATGGTTCCATGTCTAGCTGGCAGCCGGTCACAAGCAGAGTGCCCCATGGGTCGGTCCTGGGGCCAGTTTTGTTCAACATCTTCATTAATGATCTGGAGGATGGGGTAGATTGCACCCTCAGCAAGTTTGCAGATGACACTAAGCTAGGGGGAGTGGTAGATACCCTGGAAGGTAGGGATAGGATACAGAAGGACCTAAACGAATTGGAGGATTGGGCCAAAAGAAATCTGATGAGGGTCAATGAGGACAAATGCAGAGTCCTCCACTTAGGATGGAAGAATCCCATGCACAGCTACAGACTGGGGACTGACGAGCTAGGCAGCAGTTCTACAGAAAAGGATCTGGGGGTTACAGCAGATAAGAGGCTGGATATGAGTCAGCAGTATGCCCTGGTTGCCAAGAAGGCTAATAGCATATTGGGCTGCATTAGTAGGAGCATTGCCAGCAGTTCGCGGGAAGTGATTATTCCCCTCTATTCGGCATTGGTGAGGCCGCATTTGGAGTATTGTGTCCAGTTTTGGGCCCCCCACTACAAAAAGGATGTGGAGAAGTTGGAGAGAGTCCAGCAGAGGGCAACAAAAATGATTAGGGGGCTGGAGCACAAGACTTATGAGGAGAGGCTGAGTGAACTAGGCTTGTTTAGTCTGCAGAAGAGAAGAATGAGGGGGGATTTGATAGCAGCCTTTAAGCTACTTGAAAGGACGTTCCAGGAAGGATGGAGCTAGGCTGTTCTCAATGGTAGTAGATGACAGAACAAGGAGCAATGGTCTCAAGTTGCAGTGGGGGAGGTCTAGGTTGGATGTTAGGAAAAACCTTTCCACTAGGAGGGTGGAGAAGCACTGGAATGGGTTACCTAGAGAGGTGGTAGAATCTCCATATTTAGAGGTTTTTAAGCTGCGGCTTGACAAAACCCTCACTAGGATTATTTAGCTGAGGTTAGTCCTGCTTTGAGGAGGGGGTTGGACTAGATGACCTCCTGAGGTCCCTTCCAATTCTAATATTCCATGATTCTATATCATGGAGGGAAAATCTCCAGCAACAGTGCACGTGGTGCGCACACATGTAGCATGGAATGCCCATGAGCAACACATCTCAAAGAACAACAGTTACGAAAGGTGAGCAATCATTTTTTCTTCTGCTTTTTCTTAGTGTTACAATTGCAATCATAACATCCCTGTGGCAACTGCCACAATTGCTTATGTGGAAAACTACTTTTTCAGAAAGGATATATTTATTGCATTAAACACTTTTTGTTTACTTTTCTTTTCATCTCCCCCTCCCATGTGTTCTTCTTGTTAAGTGGTCCCTTTCCTAACTTCTTTTTCCTTACTGTTTGTATGTCTCCTCCCTCAGATATGTTGCCTGACAGTCATGTTTCCATGTCCTTTAGATGTTGTTCTTGCTGTTTTCTCCTCTTCCTCTAACATAGCAGAGGCCCGTACTAGAATCACCTAGGCTGGCTCACTTCCAGCTGCCCAGTTGGTCTCTAAGCTCCTTGTAATGAAGCTGCTGTACACTTCTGGAACAAGGATGAAATCTGGTACAGTAATCAGTTCTTTGTGGGTTCCTACAAGTGCTCTGGGAACCATAGATTTTATTTTTAATATGATTTCTTATCACATCTTAAATATTCTGTACATGCAGCATTCAGCCCATTTGGACAGCCAAGTGTTATGAAGCATTTGAACATTTTGATCTTTTATTCTTGTCTTTGTACTGCTCATCTTGATAGGCCCAAAAATACTCGGTAGTTAGTATGCCCCAGCACTCGAATGCTTATAATTTTTGAAGGATTTCAGAGTTTAGTACCTGCAGTCTTTTCTAGCATTTATAAATATATAATATATATTTATGCAGAAATTTAATTTTCCAGTAAAGCACTTGATTGAAAATATAGCATCTGATCTGCTGGTGGCGTGATGTGGATTGAATATAATCTTTTTGGATTTAATGAAATCCACAGATTATTCAGGTTGCAAAATCCAATATGCCCTGTGTTTTAAGACTTGTTACCCAGAATTGGTCAGCTTTTACAGACTTAAAATACTTTTAAAGTATGCTTTCTAGTAGATGCTATCTTTGAGACAGTTACCAGATAAACTATTTCTCTTCTTGTTCTGCACTGCAAAATCGGATTAGATTAACTTGAATTGTTCTCTTTAGCAATAGGTTGGTTCAGTGTGCTCTGGTGACAGAATTCAACAGTTGCTTTTTCATATATGAAAGAAAATTCATTGTGTAAGGAAGAGGACAGACCATGACTTCATTGGTACTTAAAAGACCAAGATATTTAGCTGGTGTGATATTTAGCAGTCAAAATTTGGGGGAAGAACTGTTAAGAACTCTTTCTGCTTGTGTACTTAAAGGTGACAGTGAACTGTGGAACCTGTAAATAGCTTATTTTTATTTTTCTGCGTGGGTGCTGGTAACACTAAGTACTAAGATAACAAAAACAACCTCTCCCCTCCCCCTTCCATGTACATGTATGTATTGTAGGTGTTGCAGGTAGTAACATCTGTAGTCATGTTTGCCTGACATTTCCCATTATAAGACTCTGTTTTCAGTAACTTATAACTCTGCCAAACTGTTTTGGGCTGAAATTTTCAATGCTGGGTGTCTGCCTCAGGCTGAATGTTTTTGAAAAAAATTCAGATAAAATGATTCATCCATTTCTGAGAACAAGATTAGGGAAAAATACATTCTTTTCCATTATACAAATTTTACATCTGTTTCATTGAAAAGCTCTAGTGCTCATGCTTTGGTGAAGGCACTTGATATTTGGCAACGGGGTGGTGGTGTTTGTGTTAGGGATGTGCTTTTTGGTATTCCTGTGGAAGAATTGCTCAGATTTGGTCAAGTTATAAGCCTCTGAAAAATCTGTTTGCACATGCTTAGAGCTTTGTTGTTCAGCAGCTAAATTGTGAAGATACCATCCCCTTACAGCTCCCATGTGCCAAACAGACTGCATGTGCCATCTCCAGACAGTGACTGAACATGCTTCAGCCCGGGACAGCTAGGGCATTCCTTGTAACTTCTCTCAACAGTTGGGGACCATTGTGGTGCCAGCACTGGAATTGGGAGCAGGGAGATCCTTTAGTATTATCAGTGGTCCTGGTGCTGGTGCCCAGGTAGCAAGGATGAGGTCTCCTGACTCTAATGCAGAGGTGTGAGGGGAGAGGGACAGGAGCTGGCAGGGATAGCAGGAGGGAGGGGATGAGACAGGTGTTGCAGAAAGATGAAGAGGACAGGACTAGAAGAGTCTAACCGCTAGATCACATTCCCCTACTGAATTTGCAATTGAAAGCATTATTTCTGAATCTCAGCATTTCTGGCTGTCTATTAAGAAGATGTGAAACCCACTCGGCAGTGTGTCTCGATCCCCTTTTAGTGGCATGTCTGCATAGAAGATAAAAGCCTTTCACTGTTACCAGTTACTTAGTTAGCTCAAGTGTTGGAGAGGACTGTGCTATGCATCTGAAATTTTCAACTCTGTTGATGTCCGGGTGGGAGGGTCATTATGATGAAATTTTTGTTTTTTCAGCTCTCTTTAAAAACTTAGGTTTTGGGGTGTGATTTCCTGTGTTAAAAGAACAGGCACTCAAAAGTTAGGAAATGCAAGAATTCAGGTTACCTGTGCAGCCTTAATCCATCCCTTTTGTGCGTCTGTTATGAAGCAGTTGTTAATTACATGATCACATACTTTTGCACTGGGCCTGTGCCTTGGATGAATGTTGCTCAGAATCACTATTCAGTATTTTTTTTTATCCACATTTAGTGTGTCCCCCTACATTTACTACACACTAGCCAAACCCTGCTGTGAAGTCAGTGGTGTTAATTTATTTCCAGGCTTCTCTATAATGCTGACATGTAGTTTTAGTTCTTTACAAATGTTGATGAATTTACTTTCACAACACGCCTATGAGCTGGTATTGCTAGGCCTCATTTTACAAAAAAAAGGTGCCATCTGATTGTGGTTGCCTGATTTGAGAAGCCCAGGATCTAATTTTTCAGAGTATTTAGTATTTTACAGCACTTTATATGTTCAGACCAGAGCTCCCATTGACCTCAGTTGCAGTACAGTGCTCATCACTTCTGCATCAGACTTCATGTGTCTCATGTTCAGTACCCAGAAAATAAGGAATGCACAGAGGTCAACTGTGAAAATGTTTACCTGTCTTATTCAGCTTCACATAAGAACTCTATGGCAGAGGCAGGAATAGGAACCAATTCTCCAGGAGGCCAATAAACTCTTTGTCTCTTCCTGCCATGTTCTCCTTCACTTTCTAACTTGTGCAACAAATGATGCAGGGGTGCTATAGACAACAGCTTTCTTCATTACAAAACCCTGATTCATTCCCATAGCACCATCTTTTCTGAGCACTGAAGGAGGGGTAGGGTCCTAAAGAAGAAAATTCCATATAATTGTGTCATTGAAGATTGTATCATAATGATTATGAACGGAGGGGAGAAGCTAAGTTATGGTTGCCCAAGCAACCATAATTCTGACATTTCCTAACTTTTGGGTGTTTGACTTTGTGATCATAACGTTATTTTAATGTAGTATTTTTGATTGTTATACACACACAGCCTCAAAATCAAGGCCGAGGGGGGCATTCAGCATATAGCTGATTTTAAGCGTACCTGTTTTTAGGCTCTCCGGTTCCCATTACACATCCCAGATCACTGTTTTCTGTGCAACATGCAGTATGCTGCAGATGCTACAGGGACCAGTGACTTACATTCAGCCTCTCCACAAGTATAGAACAGGCACTGATCAGGTAGGGGACTGAGGTCCAAGTACTGTGTTTTTTGGGGGGTTTTTTTGCACTAAATCACATAGTTTTTCAAGTTACATTTTAGTATAACAAGCTTTGATTATACCAGCTATTGTAGTTCAAGGACTTCTTTTCAATCCCAATGTAGGCATGCACCCTTAATAGAGTGCATGAGGATTCATGCCTACCTTGGACTAGAAATGAAGCCTTCAGTACTTAAAATGGTATTAGTACAAATGTACAGAACTCTTTATATCTCCATTCAAATAACTAATTATATGGATTGCAAAATCCACATAGAAATAAAAAATGGGAATCCTAACTGCTAGTCCTAGAGACTTAAATATGGATCAGAAGAAATAGCAGAAATATTAGAAGTTTGTTTCTCTGACCAGTAAGGAATGATCTGACCCAGCAGACTTAATTGAATATTGTGTACCAAAAGTAATTAAAACGCTTTATAGAGAATTTGTATCATCTGTCTAAGGATTTCTAATATACCTGTCATCACTTTATTATGTAAGTATTGGTAATGTATATAGAATTCCTGTTCTGTTAACAGGTCTAGTTTAAATAAGACTGCTTACTTTAAAAGTTTTTATCAGCAAGTAATACTAGTACTCAGAATAGCATTAGTTCAAAACCTCATTCACCAGACTGCTAGATTGTTCTAGAGAAGGAATACAAATTATTGTGTTCTGTTGGCCCATCAAAATAATTCTTGAAATAGAATCTTGTGCCCAGCAGTATTATAATCACAATACACTGGAAACCTTTTTGATCCAGCAAGAACAGTGAGTAGAACTTCTCAGAAGATACAGCACTCTTTTCTTTTCTAAATGTTCCTGTTTTACACAAATGCTGATAATAGGTAAAATTAGCTTGCCAGTATCTTTAACATTAACATTTTTATTTCTCTTCAGTTTAAAAAACTTCTGTTTAAATCACAATTTATGGGATCCATGTGCAGTAACTGCTTCGGTATTTAAACAGTTTACCTCCATCACCAATTGCTTGGTTCCCCTTTCTGTTAGGAAATGGATGACTACTAGCGCAATTATCCTTCCTTCTATATTTTCCAGCTGTTAGCGTTCCATCAGGATTTTTTTTCCTATGAGGTTATTCATATCTAGACCTGTCATCTTTTACTTCCTGTCAGGAGACTTGCTTTCTGCTAATTATTTAAAAGAATTTGTTACTCAGGCAGAAACAACCAGGAAAAAAGTCTGCTTACGCATCAACTCCCCCGTGCTTCCTCAGAGGAGAGCTTTAGGACAACATGAAGACTAACATGTTACTCTGGATGATACATAAGCCTAATAATAAGAGTACATATTGCCAAAATGCTTTTTAATTCCCCCACTTCCTTCTTACTATTGTCTATATTACTGTTACTATAGACAAATCACTTGCTCTCACCCTTTGACAAAGTTCCTGGGAGGTCCGTGGCAAAGCTGTGGCTGGAATAGAGACCTCAAGACTCCCAGTCTTGCTTTGTCTAAAAGCACATTTCTTCCTTCTTATACCTGAACTGAGTAAGAACATTGTAATATGTTGAGTGTTTAAAGATGTTAATGATTCAAGATTGTCAAATGACAGACTCAAATGGAATTATTCAATCCAAGTTTAACAATATGAGATTAGTGTAGTACTGTAGAAAATACAGAAAGAATAGATACATTATTAGCCTTGGTGATAGGTAAAGAGCTGGCCTCTCTCTCTTCTGCAACTGATGGGAAGCCAGTAGTTTGCATTCCCCAAATAAACTTTTATAGGGTGTGAGACAAAGAAACTCCCTTTTGGAGGGAAAATTCCTTTCCCACGATTAATTTAACTGTGTGCTCCATTGTTGATATTTTTATTTTATCTAGTTACATATGGTATTTCTTTTATGGTATCTTTAGGTTATGTGATTGATCAGCTAAAGGGAAGGAATTCTAATCTGGTTATTATAGACAGCTGTGACAAGCGGCAGTTTTTACTGAGTTAAAAACATCTTTCATTGAATCCTTATTGCATCTCTTACAGAAAACACGTGGTGTACGAAGTACCTCTTATCAATCATGGAACATAATTTAAATCATTGGCATGCCTTACTAATTATTCAGTCTTGTTTATACCATGCTTCTGTAGATATTTTTTTTCAGTTTGAGGGGTCTTTTCCCTAGACATCTATATTCCCACAGACTTGGAGACATCAGCAGCAATGAAGTACTGCCCAAAACTTCGTGTGATCAAGTTCCTGAATACAGATCACTCAGTTTATGTCTACATAGCAGTAAAAGACCCTGGGCATGGCTGTGACTCGCACTGTGCGGCTGACTCAGGTTCACAGGGCTTGGGCTCCGGGGCTAAAATTTTTGTCGACATTTGGGCTCAGGCTGGCGCCTTGGCTCTGGGACCTTCCACCCTTGGGTTAAAGTTTATTTGCATCTCTTTGATTGCAATATAAATACTGGTTCTTCTTGTTAAGCTGTCTAATAATGCCAGATGGGCAAAATATTCTTTCGTTTTTCCTAATGACCTAAATTAAGATTTCCTTTTGCCTAGTAAAGAGCAAATTTGAATGTGTTCCAAGCTTGAAGCTATGTACTAGTCTTAACCAAATACTTGTTATGAATTAAAGAATTTTCAGTGCAACTCTATTCTTTGAGCTATACATCTAAAGAAGCAAGAAAAGCTTAACAGATGCACGACAGAGGTACTTTATTTTAGCATCCTTGAGCTCCATCCTAGTTTCCGTGCTGTTGCACCACTGTGATGTTCTAGATTGGCACATGATCATATTTTTTCCTGTGATATATGTGAAACTAATTTCCTCTGATACCAATTCCTACTTTTAAAAAGCACTGATGTTCATACTTATAAAATATATTTGAGAGAGAACTGTTGGTGTATACCCACATGCAGCCGTTCTCTATTGTGCTAAGGTCCCTAGGTCAGTTATAATGGATACTTTAGCTTGTTTTGCAGATTGTGGGCAGAAACAGATCTGGCACCTGGAGAATATCCTGGCCTCTAAAGTTCTCTCCAGTTTAGACTGCCTCTGCAGGGACAGACAGATTTCCCAGCTGCAGAGCTGCTTTGAGGGAAATTCCAAGCTTAGTTCAAATTTATGACTAACCATTTGGCCCAATGTGTCTGTCTGATTTCCACCCATGTCCAAGGCTGTGATTACTTTTTGGGAAGCTTGTCCCCTCAGCTTTGCTTCCCCTGTGATGTGTTTGCAGTAGCTGGAAACTGGCAGGCTTCAGGGAGAGATCCAATCTGAGAAAGCCAAAGGCAAAAGGAAAGGTCTCTGTCTCCTGCATCACTCCGCTAGGGTCTGGCTGGAGAGCTCCAGTGGCTCTGTGGGCAGAATGTAGTTCCCCTCCTTAGCCCAGTTTGGGTAAGGTTGCATCGGCCACCTTCCTCTGAGCAGGAAAGGAGGCAGGATTGGAATAGTTGGCTTCAGGGTAAGAAGCTCCCTATCCCTTTGGGAAGCGATGCTTGAAGGGCAGTGTTCCAGATGGACAATCATTTTGAATTCCCTAGAACCCACATCAACAGTCAGTCTCCCTGACTGCAGACCTCAGCTGTCTGCCTTCCCTTGAGTCGCAGATAGAGGGCACACAGCACAGACACTGCAAATGCAAGGGTGCTGTGAAGGGCTCAGCGTCCTCCCTCTGCTACCACCTCTATAACAGGTCCCCCAGACGAATCTCAGACCCTTCTGGCCTACTGTAAATTGCATACAGTACAAGGGGGTAGAACCTCTGGGGAGTCCATTGTATAACCCCAGTACCTTAAAGAGGCCCTCTGTTAAGGAGGGATGGCAATAAGCTCAGCTTTCTTGTGGGCAGGGAGATGACTAGCCAATTGAAATATTTTTGAAGCAATGTCTGAGCCTTATTTTGCTTCTCCCTTCTGAAGCAGGATCATGGAGACAAATTCCCAAAGGAGATATAAATAAAATCAGGTCTTGGTTTCCTAGCTCACCTTCACAGGGTGGCATTGCAGATTAATACACACACAAAGGGAATTCTTTATCCTTAGAGAAGGAAGGCCAGCTACCCAAATCACAGCTAGGAGATCATGTAATTTTCTCTTTTACAAGGAAATGTCCTATTCCTGTATTGTAGCCCATCTGATTTATTTTGAATCGTCAGCTTTTACTAAGGATAACTTTTGTATAATGTCTGAAGATGCCTATGTAACGTCCTTTAGGGTGTGGAGTTGAGAAATCTTTAGAGATATGGATTAGCTTTGTATATCTTAAGATTTTTTTATTGACTTGAGCTGTTAAACCCCATGTAGAAATTAGACTGAGATTATGATGTAAATAGAGCACAAGTGTGCATATCAAAATACCAGTTTCTGCTTGATGAGCTTTTTAGTCAGTGAGGTAAATATTTAGAATAATGCCACCAAACCACTGTTTAAAACACTTTTGCACTTATAAAATATTAGTCTGTAGTAATTGGTTGCTTTACCTATGCAGTAGGTCTTCAGATTTCCTTTCATGGTAGGTAAGCAATAGCATACCGCACATTGAAGCATATATTGAATTCTGTAGGCATCAGTTATAGGAAGTCAGCAAATGACAGGCACCATATTGTATCTTGACAGAAACTACTATTAATTGTTATTAAGCTAGTGCCTAGAGGCACCAGTCTGGGCTTTTGGGTCCTGTTGTGCTAGAGACTGCACTAACACACAGCTCCTACCACAAAAACAGTCTAAAGAAATAAGATAAAGGGTGGAGGGAAAAGTTGTTATACTTATTTTAAACATGGAAAAATTGAAACACCAATGAACTGATTTGCCCAATATCACATGGGAAGTCTGTGACAAAGCTGGGAATTGAACTTGGATGGCTTGAATCCTGGTTCTTGCTCACAAGATCACCCTTCCCTCAGCTGGGTCCATTCTTCTGTAGTGTTAAATATCTGAACAGTTCTTCAAAGGGTACTTACAAAATCCCTCAGTTGCTTTTCAAAGAGAGAATGATGCCAGAATGCAACTGTTAACTATTTACTTCATCTTGCATTTGGTTTAGATTGTTTAGAAAATCTGTTATGGGTCCCAGAGACAAATTTCAAAAGCAGTAGGCTGTTTGTTTTTTAAGACAGAACATTTTTACACAGGAGGAAATGTTGTTTATGACACTGTTTGGCAACTTTGTTCTTATTTCAAACATGGCTTGAAGAATATTATCTCCTTTTGGCTAGCCATGCCAAAAACAATATAATTACCAGCTGTATAAAACAAGATTTTTTTGGTTTCATTCTTTTTTTGCCCTTTTCCCCTATTCTGCAGACAGGTTTTATAGCACAAAATTCATTTGGACTCTTTTCAGATTTCATTGGTAATCCTAATCCTAATTCTCAAATGTATTCTGGTTTGTTAGTCTTAAATTGGTACTTTATATCAGCATATGTTCATTTTCTGTTTACTTTATCTAATCACATTCTGTGTAATGGTTGGCTGCTTCAAAATCACTTTGTCTTCTACAGCTTGCATTGAAGGGATCTAACTACAGTGGACTACTGGAGCGACATTATATTCATACAAAAAATGTGGAGCATGTTGTAGACAGTTTACGGTAAGAGCATACAGATTAGTGACGGTGGGGATAATTTTGGTTTTTGACAGACTGAAATAATTTTTCACTAAATATATCTGGGGTAATCAAATGTATCTGAAGTCTGGGAATGTCTGTTCTCAAGGTCTATACAAGAACTAGCATCCTATGTACACAAATTGTAGCTCATAGTTTCTCAGCTTGTGGTACCCCAGCTGCCCCAGTCCCAGCTCACAGGTGGGAGCCCGGCGGCAGCCTCTTGCGAGCTGGGCTCGCAGCTGGGTGGCTGCCACCTGTGTCCCAGCTCTGAGCCGAGAGTTTCCCGTATCCTGGCTTAAAGGTGGACAGCAGCTGCCTGCTGCCTACCCACATCCCCGGGTCCTAGCCTGTGCCTCCTCCACCCCATCTCGGAGCAGGTGGCAGTCGCCCACCTCCTGGGTTAGCAGCCAGGTGGCAGCCGTCTGCAACTTGCCCATGTGGTAGCTCCCCTCCCTGGCTCAAAGGCCAGTGCCCAGAAAGCCAAGCAGAGAGCCCAGCAGCGTGCCTGGTCCTGGAGCTGGGCTCTATCCTCAGGGTTACTTGTCTAGCTGAGCAGTGAAATTGACAACCACGACAGACCCACATTTTACCAGGATAATAATCTTAAGAGGGCCCACACGCTGTGATTTGCCCAGGCCCACACATCCCACACCTCCCTGCTATCCACTCTGGGCCACTAGTGCCTGTTCATACCTCACAAGTTCCTCACTTGACCCCGCCATCAGGCCATAGTGATTGGCTGGCATTGACCTGTGCTCCTATATAGAGGAAAGGGAGGAGGAAGGAGGTGAGAAATAGCAGGGGGTTTTGTGATCTGCCACAGCCACTCAGCATTGCAGAACTCAGAACTCTCCTGCTTAGCAATAAATACAGTTGTCCAGTGGTAAAGGGGGAAAAGATTGTATTTCTCAGAGTGGAAAATTGAGTGTGGGGGTACTTATTAAAATTTTCAGAAGTTAGGGGGTACTTGCTACTTTAAAGGTTGAGAAACACTGTCCTAGCTCATTCTGGCTGTCTGAGCTGGTGATGTTTACAGGCCAGCTGGCTGGTCACATGTTTTCAAAGTCCATTCCTTCCAGGTCTGTAGCATGTTGTCCCCTCCATGCTCTACCCATGAGACCTGTTTATTTAGATTCTTTGTTTGATCTGTTTACTTGATCTGTTACTCCATATGGAGTAATTAGAGTGTGATTATGATGAAAATAGATCACAGGGGTACAATGTATAGTGCAGCCTTGCTGCAGGAGCTCTAAACTAAAGAAGACAGATGATATTTAAACATGCAATACACTGGTTGATCAAAAATCAAATTGTAGTAAATGCACATAATCTCTTTTAAAAATGTATTTCTTTTGTGAGCATAATTGAAAGGCTGAAGTGAGGGTTTTTTAAGGAAGAGTTTGAATAAAAATGATAATGATTTCTGATTAACCAGGTGTATATATATAGTGCATGAAGTTTCTGGCTAGAGCAAATAAATGATATAAATGTTAGTGGTTGCGTACAGAGTAGAACAACTTGGTGAAATACCTTCCATGAAACTGATTTAATTAAACTGTTGTGTACCTAGCATTTTCTAAACAAAGCATTTCAAGTCTCAACAGTTTTACACTTACTTCCCCAGGATAATAGCTAACACATTATATTAACTGTGTGGTACTAATTCATATTATGTAGACCATGTCAGAGTACATTGACTAACAATATTCATAAACTAAATATAATTGTAACCTGTCCTTAGAAACTGCACTTCAGATTTGCTTTAAGTTTTAATTAGTATGTCCTGTGTGGTTCTGTAGCAAGATTTATGGCATACATAATGAGATGGACACCGACGTGAGGAAAACAGCAGTTTATTGTCGACAACAGACTCAGCGGAATCTTTTCCAAAGGCTGAGCCCCGAGTATACTGGGGCTCCACCTTATATACATTTAGGAGTACATGAATATTCATACATGATAATACTACTACATTCTACATAACATGATTGGCTTACACTTCTGATAAGAGAATTTCCATACATTAGGGGTGTGTGAGAGGATGCGCAGTACGGTTTTCTTTGTCTGGGGTTTTAGGCTCTTGGGTAACTTCTTAGGAATGTATAGGAGTATGCGCAAAGGGGTTGTTTTTGTCCAAGGCTGTGGGCCTCCTTTAGCTTATCTTAGCCCTCAGGATGGATGCTGACCCCTTGCTCCTCGTGACACGGACTGATAATGGTATCTTATTTTACTTAGAATATGTTTTTCTCAGAACGGGTTTTTTGCAAGCTCAACGGTCAGTTAGAGCTGAAATGGAGAATTCATTAGCTCTGGCTTGAGTGGAAAAATCCATGGGCTTTTGCTTGCCTCAGTTCCTTGTTGAACTCTCTCTATCTTTTAGGAATGAGAGGATCGAGGTCCGTCTTGTTAAACGCCGAGAATATGATGAAGAAACAGTTCGATGGGCAGATGCTGTTATATCAGCAGGAGGTATTAACTTGTGTCTGGGGAAAGGTGTCTTGGTTTTAAATAAATTTTAGTAAATGTGTTTGAAACATCATAAGGAAGTATACCCATTTCTGTTGGAAGTATATCATTGCTATAATTAATTTGGCAAAACTAAATCAGGGCAGAATTAAATAGCCTGTCCCACTCACCCTTTTTTCCCTCTTGCATTAATTTAAGATTATTAGGAAGTGAACATAAATGCTAAGCGACTTTGTGTGATACAGCATGAAATACATAAATTGTAGAAGTGAAAAAATACTCCACTTGTTGTGTCCCTGTCATACGTAGGTGTCTGCGATAATAAAGATGAGCAATTTATTTTTCTCCAACTACTTTTGCTCTCCCCCAAACAAATTCCTTGTTTATGCTCACATTCATCCAGTTAGCTTGATCATTTAGCTAAAATAATAGCAAGAAGACTAAACCTACTAGTTCAAAGACTGATCATAAAGATGGGGATCCCAGTTACCTAGTGCAAAACAAATACCATGCCAGCTGTTGGGATTCTTTCCAGGCTTTTGTCCCTATATTCTTCTTGCAGGCAGGGCCCAAGCATAATTTTTTCACGCCCAGTACAAACTGGTAAACTCCCCCACACATACCACAATCCCTCATCCTAATCTCATGATCCGTGAAAAAAGTATGAATTCTGAAATTACTGTTACATATTCCACATTTTGGAAAAAAGCCCCCCTTTGCTTTTTTGTTTAACATAACACCCAGCCTGAGAGTCCTACAGGTTTGCTGACTGTATTCTAGAGAAGGGCCTGGGCTGGGCTAGGAGGCCCAGCAACTCAGTGTTCAGAATGTTGCTTGAGACTGCTCTAACACTGCTTCTGATTGGCTCCAGTAAATCTCACAGAATCTGAACAATAGATACATAGGTACAGGGAAATGTGTTTCTATAAATATCCTCAGGCATGATCTATAGTTTAGCCTCAGTTTTTTCCTCATGGTAATGGGGGTTGCAGCCTGGGCTGAGCCCCCTAGGGCCTCTGGGCCCCAGTAAAATGCACCCTCTCTCTCTTTCCCTCTCTCCCTCTTCCCCCCTCAGGCATGTGGAGACCCTGCTTGCAGGCTTCATCTTCGGTGTTAGGTTTTGGCTAGTAGGTGTTTGATAGATTCAAAGGCCTCCAAATCCCCTCTTCCTGCAAGTAGGGAAGAGCAGTCTCTCTCCTTTCTTCTCCATATGCTTCTACAAGTGGGCTCTGGTCTCTGCTGCTCTACGTCTTTTCTGGTTGCTGCTTTTGAAGGGATGTCTATTACTTTTTCTTCTTCCCTTAGCATCTAATTTTTGTTGGTCCTCCCCAGTGATAGTTCCACTATCCACTTGTGCTGCTGCTTATTGCTTTCTAAAGTAGCACCTGAGAAATTGACTTGATTCCTTTCAGTTTGAAAGTTGCATGCAGGACTCTGAATAGCAGCAATGGAAACTGATGGAAATCTGTTCATTTTTTGCTCTGTTGACAAAACTATAATTATCAGCAGAGATACTGGAGCTGTTTGCAGTGTAATCCTGGGTCTGTATTTGTTCACAGTTGCTCACGTTTGGAAGGTCCTCTTTGCAAACATGAGGGCTAGAAATTTAATATATATATTTTCAAATGAGAGCTTAAAATTTAAAGAAGTTGATGGTACTTACTTGGGAAAGATTCTTACTTGACCTGAGTGGTGGATTTTTCAAGCCCTGTATTAGAGAAACATCTAAGACCTTTACTGGATAATAAACAGCTGGAAGCCATAATTTAAAAAGAAAACTTCATGTACAATTGAGGCAGAACTAAAATCCAAAGGCTATTTCTGAACTCTATGACAGATGTTAGGAATTGCATTACGGATGTACCTTCTTCCCCTTTCATATTGGTTGTAGTTTAAATAAAAAATAATTAACAGCCTTTTTTCCTGACAAAATGTTGCCAAAGAAGTTTAGCTTTTCCTAAATTCAAGTTTTTGTTAACATACAAAAATCTCCATAGATGTTAATCTAAGATTTGCCAATACAAAATTTATTGTCCAAGCATTGGATAAGTGGTGCTTTCAATGATGTTCCATTGTGGTTCTCATAAACTTTGAATTTTCATTGCAATTCTGAACTCATTTTATGTCTTGATAATATCCAGCATTCGATTTGAAAGTCAGACAAATGCTTTCAGTGCAGAATAACAATTCACCATTTTATTTTTGTGCAACCTGTTTAACTTTCTGCCTGTATAAAAACATTAAAAATATGACTGCAATATTAATGTCTGTATATAACACTCATATTACTTAAATTCTTAAGTAAATGTAATCAACTGTTCTTTATGCTATTTTTCTTTAGGTGATGGCACAATGTTGCTTGCAGCTAGTAAAGTCTTTGACAGATTTAAGCCAGTTATTGGAGTAAATACTGATCCAGAAAGGTAAGAAAAACACATTTGAGAAAGCAGTCTTAATGTAAACCACAGTACGTATTCCATAGAGAACTAAAATTGCACACTGAGTAATAATTGTAAACATCAGATTAAACTGCTGCCATAATTGAAGATGAACAGTATTATCAAGCAGAAATGTTTTTACTGATATGTATAGTCAGTGGCTCTTTCCATCCATGTTCATGTGAGTCCAGTATCATTTGAATCCCATGCGGGCTCCAGAGCAAAAAGGGAGTATACACTTGATGAATGGAGATTCAAGCTGAGAGTATTTCTTGTTTCCTGAAAATCTCTTGACTGCTGTTGGGCTTTTTCTAGGCTAGGGTTGTTGGTGGTCTTGTAATGCAAGTTAATTAACAGATAACTCAAACTAATAGTATTGTACAGGATCTAGACACTCCACGGATGTTTTTCCAGGTCACATGAGTTTGCTCCCAGCCATGGAACCAGGAACAAATGTTTGTCGAGGAACAAATGTTTACAGTGTCTAGATTAGCATGCATAATCATGTGGTTAAACAGTAGAAAAGGACCCTGTGAAATATTTAGCTCCAGAAGTGGAATAGATTGAACTATAGGCGTGACCAGTGTTGCCTTTCTCCATTCATTCTTCTCTCTTGGCTTTTCTTGACTACCTTCTGAAATTGAAAAAGTCAGGATTATCTGTGAGTTTTATCTGAGTCCACTTGGCAGCAGTAACAGCCTTTCATTCCCCAGCTGAGGGATTTTCTATGTTCACTCATCCCATGACATTGAGGTTCATCAAGAAGGAGAGGAACCATTTCCCTCAGATTAAGGAACCCATTCCTGTATATGATCTAAACTTGGTACTTCAGTTGTCCTATAAGACCTCCCTTTTGACTTGCCTACATACAGGTGAAGGATTCCATAACTCATTACTGCTGAATAATGCCTGACTTCCTAATGACGAACACTTTTCAGATGAAAATCGAACTTTGCTTTGATGTAGCTAGTAGAGCACTCCAAAAAAGGGCCTATTTTCAGTGCTTTGACTGCCACCCCTATTATTCTATCGTGTCTTTCACTTTCAGATCTGAAGGCCATTTGTGTTTGCCTGTGCGATATACACACTCCTTTCCAGAAGCACTACAGAAGTTTTATCGTGGTGAGTTCAGGTAGGGTTCTATTATCTTTGTTTTTATCAAATATATTTCCTGGGGTGAGTGTGTGTCATGATGGGCAGTTGTACAAAAAAAGAGAAGCAAATTAATAAAATAAGTCTGAGTGCATTAAATTTTGAGGCTTAACATCTTGAAGGATGACCTTTGTGGTTAAAGCATTATATTGGGGTTTGGGAGACCTAGGTTCAGTTTCTATCTCTACCAGAAACTTATGGTATGCCCTTGGGCAAGTGACTTAAACTTCCTATCTCAGTTCCCCATTTGTAAAATAATACTTTCCTCACAGAATTGTTGTGAAAACAAATTTATTAATGCTTGTGAAGGCACTCAGGGCAGCAAGAGGGCCATATTAAGTATCTAAAGGGATAAAAGGATAACTTATTCCTACATTATACAAAATTGCCCAGTTAATCACTGCAAATGTGAGGGTCTTGCAATTGTTAATAAATTGACTTAGGTACAAAGGGATTTAAGTAAAACTAGGAAAGCATTTTTGTGTGATGATTGCTTGTTAGCTACAGCTACTAGACATTTGTATAAGAACTGATGAATAGGTAAGTAGAAAAATTGTTTTCCTTTGTGTACCAAATTTGAGGCCTTTACTGAAAGGGACAAAATAGTTATGGAATTTTAATATACCCTAAAACATAATTTATATGTTAACATTTTTGTTCAAGAAATTTTACTAGTCATGCTAGGAACTGTACATATTAATATTTGGTGCATTTTATTTACTGTTAGGGGCAAATTCAGTTTGTAGTTGGATTGTAACATAAACTAGATTTATGGCATGGCAGAGTTGACTTGTAGGATCAAGTAACAAACAGAAACATATGGTCAGTTTATCAAGAGTAGGTCTGAATAACTGCATGGTTCAGTCTGCATCGGTAAACAGAGTGTCACTTCAACACTGGTAATTCCAGTAGTACTCTGGCCTTGTCTATAGTAAAGAAGCTTTCTAAACTTCGTACCATTTAAGCAGTTCAATTCTACTGATGTTAATTATTGAAGTCCTCGTGCAGAAAGCCTTTATGCTGCTGCAGCCATTGATCAGAGCTGGTCACAGCGATGTTAGATGACATGGTGTAAGCAGCTCTTGCAGCTGGTAGGCTTGTATGCTAGTGCTCCAAAGTTGTTAATACCTATGGAACTAAACCTATTGTGATGAGGCTTTAGCCTCTCCATAGGTAAGATTCCAGCTTGGTTTTTGTTATAAGCCCAGTTTTGCCCCCTCCTGAAATCTAAAATCCTCCAAGTTGTTGTGCTAGGTCTTGGCCGAGAGAGAAAGAGAGAACTTTTCTACCAATTCTAGAGGAAATAGTACAAGAGATTCTTGAATTGCTACTCTAAAAATTGAGGTGATCACTGGGAGTCCAGTATAGCTTTTAATATCTAAAGAGCTATTTTGGATCACCTCTGGAGGTGGTTTACATTTATTTTTTAATTTACTTTGTCTGAGTCCTGTACCATTTGGTCTCATGGTAACTTAGGCACGTATCTTTACAGGTGAAATAGTGCCAGGAAGAGTCCTGATCTCTCACCCCCTCTCCACACCTAGTCTGTCTCCTTACCCAGCCAGTCCAGGCCCCCCACGCCCACTCCAACTCCTTTAATTTCCTGGCTCAACTAGTCCCAGCCTCCTTTTTCCCCATCCCTCGTCTCCGAGTCCTAGTTTCTCTTCTCCAGTCCCAGTCTCACCAGACACCTTCTCTCAGTCTACTCCCCCCCATCTCACCTCCCCCCACCCCAATCTGGCTCCTGTCCCATTTGCATTCAGATCCGATGTGATGCTGCCTGGGTGTCAAGGGGGGAAGGGGAAGGCACAGAAGAGAGAGGCTCCCGGCTCTCCCTTCCAGTGTATGGCTTCACCCTGCCCTAGAGCAGCCATTACAGGTGTCGCTTTTGTAGACGTGGGCTGGAGGGAGTATGTTTACTGTGGTCAGAACTAGGAGCAGTGAGAGGTTCAAGCATACTCAGTGAGGATGGAATTTTGGGGAATTTTAGGCTCTAAAGTATGGCACATCTCCACAGAGCATATGCAACTTGCAGTTTTTGAAAAGCTTTATAACTTTGCCAAATTTGCATGGATTTTCATGGGGATAGCAGAAGGCACATCCCTGACAGAAAAGGACACGTGCTAAATTCAAAGTTCCTGCTCCAAAGCATAGTGGCATGAGAAAGGTTCAAAAAAAAAAAAGTGGTCAGAATTTTTTAATGTGAGCAAATCATATTTTCCCCTGGTCTCATGCTTAGAAACTTCTGAATAATTTTGGCTTAAATTATACCAGTCTTGTAATGGGAAATATGGGGCAACTTTAATAGGATAGTGCCACTGGTCACCCCTATAGTTCATAGTGTGGTGAGATGGTATAAAGGTTCCATTAACATTCACAGTGATGTGCTGTTTTGTATTTTTTCCCATATGGATTTGTGTAAAGAGGAAACTGCTCAACTTGTTTGAGGAGCAAATCGAAACAGTAAATAAAGGATTTTATTCTTTCCATGTATAGTCTTTCTTAGCCAGAGAACTTTGAAAGCAGTGTCTGCTGGTCTGCACACGTATCTTTGCTTACCTTGTGCCTCTGACCAAGGAAATAAAGGGTGGAGCAGACTGACCACCTCTCTGGTTTTCTGGGTTTCAAAAGTTGTGCTTCCTGCACGCACATTGCCTCTGGGAAGCCCACATCATGGTAGGGTGCAATATCTGCTGTTCATTCCTCACTTGTACCTGAGAATGGCAGGAACTTCGCCTTAGGAAGTTCTTAGATTATTTGTCACCATAGCAGAAAGAGTTCAGAGTCAGGCTATATCCTCTCAAAGAATCTCAAAATGGATCTCTGGCTGTATTTTGCAGTGCTGTCAGTTGTCTTGTCTTCCTCCCTCTCATGAGGCAAGGGCTCATTCCACAGGAGTGCAAGTGATGTCTATGATATTGCTTCAGGGCGTGTCTCTGCTTGATACCTGCAAATCACTACAGGGAGTTCTAGTCACACATTTGAGAGACATTATGCTTTAGTACAGGACTCCTCTGGTGATGCATCCTTTGGAATGGCAGTCGTTTGTTTGGCTCTGACATCTGCATCCTCGCACCCTCCTCGTACTTGAGTTCTGCTTGTCAGGCACCCACAGGGGAATACACATATGGATCAGCACTTGAAGAAGAGAAAGTTACTTACTTTATAGTAAGTGGAAGTTCTTCTTCGAGTGTTTGCTCACGTCGATTCCAATTAGGTGTGTGTGTGCGCGCTTCATGCACAGTTGCCGGAAGGTTTTTTCCCCAGTGGTACCCTCATGACACCCTATAAAGGGCTCAGCTGACCCTCTGCCCACTCAGTTCCTTCTTACCGCCTGTGACAGTCAGCTGGAATCCATGGTCTCTTGCATCGCAAGGGTACTGTTGTTTTTAATTTTGTACCTTCATCACATGTATATGTCAAGTTCCTAGACCAGAAGATACTATATTAAACTAAGTAGATACATCCCCAGAGGAGGGAAGAGATGGGGCTCTCCTGGGCATCCACAAGTACAAACAAAAAAAGGGGGATTACAAAAAATCACCATTATTCGCCATACATATTTCCTGAGCACTTTTTCTCTTCCCAACCCAGAAGACTTTAAGGGGTAGTAGGGTCATGCCCATAGAAGAGTAAATTTCCTGTCATTGCTGTTTAAAATAAGATTGTGCTCAGTTGGACAGAAAGGAATTTGTCAATCACCATTTAACAAAATAGAAATGGATGTAAAATAAATACATGTTTGTATTAGTTTGTTCCGTAAGGAATTTGAATTATAATTGACAGATTCGGTGGTTGAAATTGTTAAGCTTTATAAACTGACATGAATTTGGACAGCTTCTGCTTTATTTAAAAAAATTGCTGATTTAGTTATTTAAGTTTTGAGTGTAATTGTATCAAATAAAATTGTTGTATCCAGTGACTCAGTGAAACAAAGGTCTTATCTGATGAATGTTTTGTGTGCTCCCATATTGGTACCCATCTCCTTTTCTTTTCTAAGGTGGCAGTGGCGGCAGCGAATCCGGATGTATCTTGAAGGAACTGGTATTAACCCTACCCCTGTAGATTTGCACGAACAGCAGTTAAGCCAGGAGCAGCACAGCAGGGCCCACGTTAATGGAAGATTCCATGATCAAAGTAGGTCAAAGCTGGTATTATTGACGTAATCAATAAAATTTAGCCGTGCTCACTTGAATGGTCAGTTGGTTGTGTAATATTTTCTTGGGGCTGTAGTAGTTACATGCTTGTAAAATAGTCATAAATGTAGCAGCATTAGCTCATGGAGAAGGGGATTGGTCCCTTAGGTCAGGACCCAAATTTAAATGGTATTTCTTGGATTCTGCTTTGGAACTGTTATAAAGTCAGATTATTCTTAAAAAGAAAACAATACTTTTTTGGCAGTTAAAACTCAAATAGTTAAAAGAGCCTGTAAAGTTCCAAGTATTTGTGCTATCTGTGGTTAGGTAATAGGATGAATGTTTTATGATGGACCTGAAAGCCGTCATCCAAAATAGTTAATACTATCTGCGAGAATGCTGAGGTTTTAGGGAGAATAGGGGAGCAATTGACTGATGGATCAACCCAGGGAGAGGAGCATCAGTAGGCCATAAGATCTACTATATGCTTTCCCAGACTTTCAAAGCTGATGACACCCCTTTAGACAAAGCAGTATTTTTCCACTATGTGGCAGTGTGAATGGTGCATGAGATTGGAGTCTTGAATAGCAGTGTCTGTGGCCATGCATGTGCCCTGTTCTGTCTGGTGCTCCTGTCCAACAGCACAGAGGGCAAGGCAGGGTGTCTGTGACCCCCTCCCAGTTCCTTCTTACCAGCTATGGCAGTGAGCCGGAATCTGGCCAGTGTGCAACCTGATAGTTCTAAGCTTTGGCTAAATCTTCTCAAGCTCTTTATTTAATGTTCCAGACTCTCCTGATTTACTGACATACCACTGTCATGAAAAATATTAACCTGACTGGACTGAATCTTTGTGGTCAGAGCCTCCTACACAAGGGATCCATCATGGTACATATTTGGAAGAAAATGAATGCTCACTTGGCCTACAGTACTTATCCTGCATTAACGTGGGTTCTTTCATATGTGGGATCCGCACTGATTACAACAGTTTGCCCTCCATCCTTGTATTGTGGAGTTCTCAGCAATATGGGCGTAGAATTACAAGGGAGCCCAGGGAAAACCGCAGTCACCTCTGCCTTTTATGCTCTGGTATGGGACCATATAGAGGCACAGGTTAGATGTGACCTCAATGGACAGCGATACTCAAAAATTCTGTTCTCACGGGCATTATGTTCAAACACACTAACAGCGGGTTTTCCACACACTACAACCTTGTGAAGAATCACAGTTACAGTAGGATAAATAACTGTTCTTTTTGCAAACCCTTCTTCGAGCTATGACCCTAACCTTGAGCAGGCCAAATGTAACCATAATCATACCAGATATAATTATAAACTTTTGTGAGAGCAAGCTTTAATTAAAAGGAGATAAATCATAGTGTAGTATGAGGGATGTGCCAGCCAGGCTGGCAGAAAAAGATCACACCAGGTTGAACTGAGGAAAGTGATTGCTCTTCTCTTTTATTACTACTGTGAGAGTAACTGGAAATACAAGGATGAAATCTGAATGAGAACTTCAGCTGCGGAAAGCTGGGTATTCCTGTGGAGTCAGACAAAAATTTGATTAATTCCTGCCTTGAAAATGTTAATTGCAGGGTCTTGACAGACCTCATGATGATTTGTGTTATGTCCCAGTAAGTGCTTGTGAATCATCAGTATCTGGGATGAAAGAGTTGGTGATCGCCTCTTTCTTCTCTGTTAAACATCCAGTAAAATAGCCTTACAGGTGGATTTGATGTTCCATCAGAGGGTGATTTATGAGTTCTTGAAGGTTTTCAGCTGCATCCTTAATTCCAGTGATTAAGTGTGAAAGTAGAAGAAATTACTCTATTTAGTTTCAGCTTATTTCACAGTGATGTAAAACATTTCATATTGTGCCCCAGCTCAGTTTGCAGTAGTGATTTTAAATAAAAGTTAGATCAAGTTAGGAGTGGGATGGAAATTAATACTGAAAATAGCATAATACCATTACCTCAACTGATCATCTCAAAACGGATATGGCACAATTAGAGGGATTCGGAAACAGGTGATAAGAATGATAGGCATAGGAGAACTATCAAGAGACTGAAAAGATTAGGACTGTTCATTAGAGGAGACAATAAGAGGGGTCATTTTAAAGGTATACAGAATAACAGGTTGTAGAGAAGGCGAAATGTTCATTCTTTCTCATAATAGAAAAACAAATAATTGGACACTCAAAGAGCTTGAAGGGTGGCAAATCTTAAAACTAATAAATATTTGTTTAGTCAGTGTATAATTAGCCTGTAAAACTTTCTGTTATAAGATATTAAGGCTATGTTTATCAAGATTCAGAAAAGATTGAACATTTGCATGGATAACAAATATACAGGTTTATAATAGTAAAGATTTAAAAAAAATTGAAATGATGAAATCCTCATGCTTCAGGGCATAAGCCATATCCTAACTAATAGGGATTAGGAGAAAACTTTTCGCGTACACAGGTTGTCATAACTGTTTCTTGTAGAATTTCTTGTACCTTCCTTTGGTAGCCTAGTAGTGGTAACTGGCTAGAGCTCAACCTATTCATGGATTCTAAGGCCAGAAGGGACCACTGTGATCATCCAGTCTGACCTCCTACATGACACAGTCCATAGAAGTTCCCTGAAATAATTTCAGTTTGAAATAGATCATATCTTTTAAGAAAACATCCAGTCTTGATTTAAAAATTGCCAGTGATGGAGAATCTATCACAACCTAGGTAAGTTGTTCCAATGATTAATTACCCTCACTATGAAGAGAAGAAATCAGCTTGTCTGGTCATCCACAGGTTTTGGCAAGATACAGTCAAAACTGTTATTTTTTTTCATTCTCCTCAGATTCAGATGTCCAAACTGGTTTTACATTTCTTTCATGGAAAAGTCTGTTTGGGTAGAAACCAAACCTAAAAGCCTCAGCCAGAACAGTGAACTTTTCAGAAAAAAACATGATTAAGTAAATAAAGAAAATTAAAAAAGATAAAGATTAAGACTAAGTACATTAATAACATTAAGATTAAGTACATTAAGAAAAATAAAGATGAAGACTGCAAATATATGCACTCAATTATAATCAGTTACTGCTTTTAATGAATTAAGAAAAATTGGAAAACTCAGTATTTAGAGATGTAATTTAAAACTCATCATAATAATTCATTTTTTGGTAACTAGCATTTCCTCAATACCTGCAGGACCTGAGATTTCTGGACCACATCTTTTGCCAGTGAGAGCACTAAACGAAGTCTTCATTGGAGAGTCACTCTCATCCAGGTATACTGAACATCTGTATTGTTAAATTTTGAGGTGTGGCACAGTCTAAATTTGTTTTGCTTAAATATCAGTTTTATGAAAATTCAGTGCGTAATCTTTGTCTTTGCTGCTGTATTCCTTTTCAGCCCATGAATATCAGACTTTTGTGGGGAACAAAATATATATTTGCTAAGGCTGTCAAGCGATTAAAAAAATTAATTGTGATTAATTGCAGTTTGAATCTCACTGTTAAACAGAATACCGTTTATTTAAATATTTTTGTTTTCTGTATTTTCATATATATATTGGTTTCTATTACGACACAGAATACAAAATGTACAGTGTTCACTTGATATTATTATTGATTACAAATATTTGCACTGTAAAAAGATAAACAAAATAAATAGTATTTCAGTTCACCTCATACGAATAATGTAGTGCAGTCTCTTTATCATGAAGGTTGAACTTACAAATGTAGGATTATTATTACAGAACTCCCTTCAGCTGAGTGAGTCCTTGTTTGCAAGGGAGGATGGATTTTACCTCAGGGACTCGGCATGTGGCAGGGGAAGAGTGTCTGGTGTAGGGAGGCTGAGCTCGCCAGGCCCCTGTTCTCTAAAAAAAATTGGGATTCCTCCCTCCGCCCACCTTCAGCCGCAGGGGGTCTGGAGCTTCAGCTCCATTCAGGGTGGGGGGCTCTGGATGGGCTTGGGGCTTCAGCCTAGTGCAGAGCTCCAGCCTCTTGCAGGGCTGGCGGCGTGGTCTTCCAGCCTGGCATGGGGCTTCAGCCCCTCTCTGGGTACAGGGCTTCAGCCTTGCTCAAAGCTGCAGGCTGGGCCTTCAGCGCCCCGCCACCTGCAGAACTCTGGGCTGGGTCTTCAGCCTCCTCTCTGCCTCCGGAGCTGCGGGCTTGGGCTTCAGCTCCCCACCACCTCCCAAGCTGCGGGCTGGGACTTCAGTCCCCTTGCTTCCCCTGGAGCTGTGGGCTGCGGCTTCAGCCCCACTATCTTTGATGCCTCCCTCCTTGCCCAGAGTTAATTTTGTTTTCAGTTAAGAGCAAGTCTCCAATGATTTCCCTGGTATCTCTTCTCCGTTTTCGGTTAATCGCAGGCCCTATATTTACTAAGATCTGGTAAAACAGTCGAGTGACATACCTCTGTTCCTGATTTTCCTCCTCCTTCTCTAGCCAGTCCTTCAGCATCTGTTCTTCCTCCTCTTGTACCATGGGCCTTGTCCTGGGTTCCTTTATTGCTTTACACTCTTCCTTTCGGTGGTTTCATTTTCTCACCTGGCTTCAATTGCCATCTTTATGATGACTTGGAGATCTACCTGTCCATTCCTAACTTACTGAGTTACGAGACTGCATGGAGACCTATCCATTGTGTCCTAGATGCCTTGTCATAAGCTTAAGCTTAACATGGCCAAAACGGAACTTCTTATTTTTTCCCCCACAATCTCCATCACTAGCAACATTACCATTCTCCTTGTCATTCAGGCTTTTGTAACCTAGGAGAATGGTTTTGTAGGAGAAGGGAGTGAAAATTCAGACAATTAGTATCCAAAGCTTGGTGCTGCTTTCTCCAAGGTATCTTTGACTACTTTTTGTCCCTAAGTTTAAAATTATTTATTTATTTCCCTTTTCTATTCTTCAAGTGCTTGTACATGTCCATTCCACTCTAAACGTATATGCTTGCCTCATGCAGCATTATCAGAGAACATTTTTCCCCATCAGCTGTATATGTTGGGGTAGCTCAACCTCCCTCACACCAGTGAATGCTGGTATAAGAGGTTGGAGCCGCCCCGACTTATCTCAGTTCCTTCTTACCACGAGAGCAATCTTACCAGAGCAATCTTCGACTAGTTACCATACATGCTTTCGTCACTTCTTGGTACACCCTCTTATTGTTAGGAGTTAGTTAAGATAAGAAACGTGCTGGGAAGAGTCTTTCACAGGAGCAACCTTCAGCTTTAAGAAAGGATTGCTGCCTCCAGAGCCTTTGTCAGATCCATCATGGGCATCCCCTGAAAGGTCTCTGAGACAGAGCCATCAGCCACTTCTGCTTCCAATCACCCTGAAGGTGTACACAGCCATGAGACTTCCTTAGTTGCTCATTACTGGTATCCTTTTGGTAGTGCAAGAAGGTTCAAATCTGTACCTGTGCCTGCGGATACTATCTCACCGTGCCAGGAACTTGCAGTACCATGGCCTAGCAAGCCTCTGCAAAGGCCAGCACTGTCTAGGGACAAGCCTCCGATGATTTCCTCATTTTGGACAGTGTGGGTCATTTCCGCCTCCCACTAGGTCTTCCCTGCAGCCTTCTCAGTCTGGGTCATTGAGACCTCTCCAGGTTTATTGGCACTGGGAATATTATTCTCTGGTACCAAGCACCCAGATTTCAATCTGCTTCCCCACCACAAGTCATGGAGCAGCCACCACATCAGAATCATGTGACATCCTCTTCCTTGTCACCAGATGAAGCATGTGAGGCAGCAAGCGATTCACCACTACCAGAGAACCACAGGGCTCACCAAGACCTAATGAGAAGTGTAGCCTCTGTTCTTGATATTCAGGCAGAGGAGGTGTCTGAAAGCTCCCATATGTGGGGGGACATTTTGGCATTGATGATCCCTGCCCAGGGTGTTCTGCCAACTAATGAAGCCATTATGCAGTTAGTCAAGGTGCTAAGACAGATGGTGTCCTCTTACCGTGCATAGGAAAGCAAGCTAAAATGTTCCCTCTAAGGGATATGAATATTTGTATTCCTGCCCTCTTTTGGGTTCCGTGGTGCTAATGAACGGGCATGGACAACATCACCAAGCGTTGATGCTGAAAGTCAAAGAAGTGAAGAGGGTGCACTTGTTTGGACCCAAGCTTTATTCTATAGGGAGTCTACAACTCAGGATTTCATACCAGTAGGCACTCCTGAGCTGTTATGACTTCACCCTCTGGGAGAAAGTTATAACAACTTTTTAAAAAGTTGCCACAGGACAGTAAATAGGAGTTTGCAGTAATGGTGGATGAGGGTGAGCTGATTTCCAGAACTGCTCTCCAGGACAGTTCAGATGGTGCAGATGTAACAGCTTGAACCATGGCATCAGTTTTGCAGGCATAAGTGCTAGTATAGATAAGACCTTGAACCTCCTTACTCTTGTGTCTTGTGCTGACTTCCAAATATGCTCATGTCAATGAAACACAGTGTCTCTCCAGATCCTGTTGTCATCCAACATGACAGTAGGTGATGCTACACGCCCATCATAGAGCTAGGGGACAGCCAATAACCCCCACAGATCCCAAACTTTTCACTACCCAGGAATGCTCTCTGAGATAATATTGTCTTGTGCTGGAGAAATATTTGTCTAGCACAAATTTATTAATAATGCACCAGTTTTTGTTACTGAGCTAAGATTTCTAGATACTTCAATTCAAGACCACACTGGTTAAGATAAAACATTAAATTTGTGTATTAACTATGGAAAAATAGATTTTAAGTGATTATAATTTCCAAATGTAAAGAGACTAGAAATAGTTACCAAAGAAAATAGAATTTAGATTGTGTTCTTATTTTTTAACAGGATTTGAATCTAGAAATGTCTCATCCTGAGAGATGGCACAAGCAGGCTTCCCATTTTCAATGCACAGGCAGAGGCTACTTTCCCCACCTGGGACTCCCCTCCCCTAGTCCACAGTTTTGTCTTTCAGATGCTTCTTCAGATGTTTAGCTGTGGAGGAGTGAAGACAAGTTATGATGTCACTCCCCTTCTTTTAGTCTTTTCCAGCTTGCTGGACCCAGTGGTGCTTGTGATCTGGGAGCTCATCATCATTGATCAGTCACTGTTTCATTGTGCATGTGCTTTCTTAGTGAAGTTCTACTGTAAACAATCCCTGTTAGTGGACTATATCCTTGAATGGGTGAGAGAGAGCCATCAATGCTGTCTGGCCATGCCATTGTTGTACCTGAAAGGGCTGCTGTCAGCCCTTATTTTAGTCAGAGACTCATCAGATCTGGTTTGTGGGACTCTCATGGGCTCTCTGCAGACTCAGGGTCTCTGGGCATCTCAGAATCTATTGACTCATATAAACATCAGAGAGTTGAGAGCCCTGAAACTAGCCTGTTCAGCATTCCTCCCCACATACGCACGAACTAGTCTGCTGATTCTAGTAGACAGCTCTGCGACCGTTGTTTACATAGGGGCTCAGTTGACCCAGCTATGCCAGGAGGTGATCTGCTTCTGGAATTTTTTATAACCAATTCAGTTAATCTCAAAGCTGCTTACCTTCCAGGGAAGCAGAACATGTTGGCAGGTCAA
Organism: Mesoclemmys tuberculata; assembly: GCA_007922155.1. Taxonomy (NCBI): domain Eukaryota; kingdom Metazoa; phylum Chordata; order Testudines; family Chelidae; genus Mesoclemmys; species Mesoclemmys tuberculata. The sequence goes on along the minus strand of ML675629.1, from coordinate 21,317,178 downwards.
CTGACCAGGACCTTCTCCAGTAGCCACAAGTGGTGTCTACGTCCAGAGATTGCCAGGTCCATGTTCTGCACAGGGGAGCTTCACACATGGACATAATTGCAGCAAAGACCAACAGAAAGTGCCATTGGTTTTCCTCCTGAGGAGATCTCATCCCAGGCTTTTTGACAGATGGGTTTCTACTTCCTTGGAAAGACTGCCTCCTGTATGCTTTCCGTCCAGTTCCCTGAGTGCTCAGGGTCTTATGCAAGGTCAACCAAAACAATGCTCATCTCATCCTCATAGAACTGGTGTGGTCTTGACAGCACTGCTATTCTTGTCAATGCAACCTAAGCCTCCCTTCCTGCAGGATTCAGATATCATTTCTCTGGACCATGGTCAACTGTTCCATCCCAATCTAAGAGACCTTCACCTAACAGTGTGGATGATTCATGGTTAACACCTGATCAGAGAGATTATTCTAAGGATATTCAGGAAGTACTCCGCAATAGTGGAAAACACTGAATTAGAAGCATGTGCCTGGCTAAATGGAAGTGCTTCTCTGTTTGGTCCTGGCAGATAGGCATACCCCCAAAGCAAGTTCTCCCCCTCATCCCTGTATCAGGTTTAAACTTCTTATCCTGGCCCATGGGGCCCCAGCATAAGTTTGTCTCTCTCTATTCATGTGCCCTGGTATACAGTAGAACCTCAAATAAACAAACATCTCGGGAATGGAGGTTGTTCGCAACTCTGAAATGTTCATAACTCTGAACAAAACATGATGGCACAGTACCCTGCACGCAATGTCTTCCAGCCGAGGCTGAGCGAGATCTTTGCAAAGGTGGCACCTGGCAGCACTGCCTGGTTTGCAAGCAGCTCCCTGCCCTATTCCTGTTTCTTGCCTTTGGGCTGAACGGGGGGGGTCTGCCCCTCACCCTTGGCACTACAAGCTTCAGCCACCTCTCCCCAGAGCTCGTCCTGCTATGTGCACTGCCCGCCACGCTCCAGAGGCAGCACGTGGCAGAGGGTTGGTGTCAGTGCCCCTCCCACCCCTGCCCCTTGCACTCCCAGAAGTGCTGGCAGGACCCAGGAGTACCGCCATGGGCAAAGCTTGGGTCGCATCGGTGCACAGGCTGTGGCCCTTTAAAACTCCTCCAGAGCACAGCATGCAGGCAGCAGCTCAGACTCTGGCTCCAAGCCAGCTTTGGCTGCAACAGCAGCATCCCCCATCCTAGCGCTGGCAGCTTCCATCGGTTCCTTGCAGCATCAGCAGCTCAGGCCATGGCAGCTTCTTTCCCAGCTCCAACTGAGCTTGCAAACTTGTCCCCCTCCTAATGGGGGAGAGGAGGGTGAAAACAGCTTCCCCCACCCTCAACAGGGTGGGGAAACAGCATGAAACAGCTCCTGCGGTTTGCAGGAAACAGCACAGACCCCAGGCTGCTTCTGCTCTTGGGCTGGCAGCAGGGGCTCATAACAGTCCCTGTGAACCTCAGCATCTTCACCTCCTACCTGTAAGTGGCTGCCCTTCACATGGCAAGTGGAGTTGGGGACAGGAAGCCCAGATGTGCCAACTTGATGCAATACAGGAACAGTATAGTATTTGCTTTCTTACTCCCCCCACCCCCTTTTGCTGCTGTCTGATTGCTTACTTCCGGTTCCACATGCTATTCGGTTGACTGGTCGGTTCGTAACTCTGATGTTTGTATCTTTGAGATTCTACTGCATTTGCATTGCCTTATCCCTTGCACACTACCGGTTATGCTAACTTCCAAATGCTCTTTGTTCACTTCTCCCACACAGCTTCCTAGGCATGAATATCCTTTCTGAGCAGGTCCGGAGAGCTGCTGCGTCTTTCACATTAAAATCCCTGCTGGAGACCTACCTGTAATAACTGATCAGCTGATCATGGCAATGTTGGGGGTGGGTGTAGGGGACAGGGTGAGTGGATGGATAGTTAAAACATAATAAATCATGACCTGGCCAGTTATTACGTGGTCACTTTACTTATGTGTTCCACCCTTTTTCTTTATCTTCTGTCTGTAACATTTTACCTTTAGTGTATAACTTCTTGTCTTTGTGCAATGCCTAGCATTATTGGTGCTGCTGAAAACAGTAAAGTTGTTTCATGAGTGCTTCATCTTCCATCTGGACTGCAACCACAGATTGGCTGTACGAACTTGATTCAAAGCATGAGACACTTTGCTTTCTACAGTTTGAAACCTACTTCTCCCACGGATTCTAAAAAATATTTGCTCGTCACATTCTTTGTATAATCTTGATAAATATAGGTACATGCACCAACATCCCAATACTTCTCAATCACCTTTTACTTTAGAAAAAAGTACTTTTGCTCACTGAACGTACATTATGTAGAAAACACTCTTTGGTTCCATTATATTCCACAAGCACAGTTGCACATGCTTTCTCTTTAGGAACATGTCCTGGATCAAGGATTCTTATAGCAAAGGATGGTGTGAATGGGAAATGGACCCTGGAGTCCTTCATATGATATTCAGTCAATGGGGATTCCCTGCAATAGACCTGTTTGCAGCAGCACATAACACCAGGTGCCCACAATTCTGCTCCTGGGTTCGAACACACTAGGCAATACTCTCCTTATCAAGTAGGATGTGCCCCTAGTGTATGCATTTCCACTCATACCACTATTAGACAGGCTCGTCCACAAAATCAGGAGGGACAAATCCAGAATCATCATGATATCACTTACGTGTTCCAGACAAACCTGGTTTTCTTACCTTTCGCAAATGGCAGTGTGCCCACCGCAACGTCTGCCACAAATACCTCATCTTCTCTCTCAGGATGATGGTACATATCCATCACCCTAACCTGACAATCCTGCACCTCAAAGCATGCCTCCATGCCTCACAGAAAGCAAATTAACCTGCTTAGTAGAGGTAAAAGATGTCTCATTAAACAGCAGAAGACCAAACATGAGGAAGGTATACATTCAAAAGTGGAAAAGATTCTGCACATGGTGCCACAAAAAACACTTTAATCCAAGTCCCTCTCTTTTATCACAAGTATTAGACTACATATTGGAACTAAAAAAACATGGACCTATCATAAGTTCCATTAAAGTACACCTGGTGGCCATTACAGCATTCCATGACAAAGTGGATGGGGCCACCATATTCATCCATCCAACAACTGAACAATTTCTTAAGGGCATTAAAAACACCTACCGAGGGACCGAAATCTCAACTCCAACATGGGGGCCTTAATCCGGTTTTACACAGACTCATGGAACCCCCATTTGAACCACTTGCCACGTGCTCCTTATTACATCTTTCCGTGAAGGTCGTTTTTCTCTCTGCCATCATGTCAGCTAGAGGAGTAGGAGAACTGGTTTACCCTCCATACGCAATTTTCTTTAAAGACAAGGTCACCTTGATACCATATCCAAAATTTCTACCCAAAGTCACATTCTCTTTTCACTTAAACAGACCCGTTCATTTACCTGCATTTTTCCCAAGACCTTGTGTGGATAAGAGAGAAGCAGAGTTTCATGCTCTCCAAGTCAGAAGAACACTGGCCTTCTACCTAGATAGAACAAAAAGCTTTAGAAAATCACCAAGACTGTTCATCTCTACAAGTGAGCGATCAAAGGGAGAGACTATCTCCAAACAGAAACTATCCAGGTGGATATCAGGGTGTATTCACTTGTTACCAAAAAAACCAGGCCCCATTTGGGACCCGCACACATTCCACAAGAGCATTGCCTTCCTCAACAATGTACCAATTATGGACATTTGTAAAGCAGTCACTTGGGCATCACTACACACACGTTTCCAAAACACTGCTATAGGACAGCAATCAGCCTCAGATGTCCTATTCAAATTCAATGTCTTATCAACTGTTCATAGCATAACTGCAAAGCCCTTACTTGCACTGAGGGGCACTGATTAACAGTCACCTAAAGTGGAGTATCCACAGGGATACTCATCAAGAAAGGAAGGTTACTCACCTTGTGCAGTAACTGAGGTTTTTCAAGATCGTTATCCCTGTGGGTGCCCCACTACCGTCCCTCCTCCCTTCTACTTCAGAGTTATGTAAATAAAAAACATGCTTCATGGTAGAGAAGGAACAGAGGGACAGTTGGTCACATGGCACCATGTAACGGCCAAAACCAGTGTGAGACAGCGACAGCATATGTGCAATCTAACCGGGCACTGCTACCATAAATCTCATGCACAGGGACACCTAAAGTGGAACATCCACAGGGACAACCATTTTGATTAACTTCAGTTACTGTGCAAATGAGTAACCCCCTCTTACTTTCCAAGGCACTCCTGTAATAAGATTACTATATTTGTAGTTTAGAAGGAGTTTGTATAGGGCAGAAACAAAGCTTGCTGATTTTAATTAAGCCAGAACTGTTTGAAGAATCCAGCTCGTTTTACAACTTGCTAATTAAGTGATTATATATTTAGTTTGAAGCTCTGCTCTTACTTATTGGCATTAAAATTTTTCTGTTAGTTGAAATTTCCTTTCAGTTTGAGTTTTCTGATATGATCTGGTAACATGAGCAGATGACAGCAATAGCACAGTTTATGCAGTAGTTCAGCAACTGGACAAGTCGAGCCAGTTCGTTGTATATGTAGTTCCATTTGTGAAAGCACAGAAATCGCAGCTGTTCATAAAGTTGTGACCAGTATATAAACTATAAAAAGTTTCTCACTTGCATGGAATGCAATATGAATGGTATCAACAATTGAAGAATCTGCTTAGAAAAACATATGCTGAAATATGGAAAATACTAGTATCTTCAAAACATGTCATAAGCTAGAGCTGGAGAGGGATGCTATTTTGTATTAGAAACACACAATATTCAAATTTAACGTTTAGTGTTGATTGGACAATTTTGAAAGGCTACCAAAATAGTTTAACTTTGTGATTTCTTACAGGTAAAATAATGTAAATTAATTTTTATACTAAGAAAGTAGTTTATTTAAAAACAAAACCAAAAAGCTTTCATGAGACAGCAAAGCAAGATTTACCTCCATATCATTAGTTAACTGTACAAAAATCTGTTGTGAAATTGTCAGCCATATTTGAAACTGGCCCTTCTACATTTATACATGCCTGATACAGGGCTATGTGTTCTGTCTTATTCAGGGTGAACTATAAGTCCTGCAAACCCAGTTTTAAATTCTCACTTCATAGGGCCTCCTACTATGAGGTGTCAGTTGATGATGGTCCATGGGAAAAACAGAAGAGTTCAGGGCTCAATGTATGCACTGGAACAGGATCAAAAGCCTGGTAAGTTAGTATCACTACTTTAATATTAAGTACTAAATGTTTCTCCTCTGAAACAAATGACTTGTAGTTTGTAAAACTGTTCTCCAGTATGCTCATTTTTCGTTGGCTTCTAAAGCACCAGGTCAATTATGTTGGGCAATAACACAAATCAGGGTTCTATCTGATGAATAACTAATGCAAAATTTAAAAGAAAAATCATTATGAGCAGTATGTGCTCAGTTTTTCTGCCTATCATGTCTCTCAGACAGCTCTCGTGACTGGGAATAGCAGACAGACAACCACATTTGAAAGGGATGGTCTTGGAGGATCAGGAGAGTGAAAACTACCTTGGACACAGGGTTTGGTCAGGCGAACGTAATTTCATGTCATTGAACTATTCTTGTTAATGTTGAGCAGCCATCTCTTGAAAATGCCTAAATGTGGCAGTCTAGGGAAAAAAATGAAACCTACGCTTTGGAGAGCATTGAAATACATATTCGGAAATCATCCAAACAGCCTTCCCTGCCCCCTTTACTGCCAGCCTCCTCTCTTCCACCCTTCCGCTCCTACCGAATTTAGAAGGTGTGATTTTTTTGTTCAAGGACTCTTCGTGAATGAGTAAGAGTTTGTCTACACAAAGTTGGGCTGGTTAATCTTAAGGTGTGAGCTTTTAATTAATTGGGTTAAACAGGTGTAACTTCTGCATATACACAAGGCTAAGTAAAAAAAAAATATTTTCCTAGGGTCTTTAAGAACTGAAAAGCCTGTGTTTGAATATCTTGCATTTGGATAAGCAACTATACTTCTGTGGACTGCTGGTAAGGACCCTGGATTCTGCAGCACTAGTGTGAAAATTTGGTGAAAATCTCAGATGAACTTAAAGACTGAGGTTTTTACTAACATGGAAATATCAATTAAATGTAGCCCCTGTGCTTTTATAGTAAATTGTTGTTTCACACTGTCCACACACTTTTTTCAGTTTTCATTGTGCTGCAGAATATTGTATTGAAAATGGATAAATAACTTCAGGTCATAATTGTTGAGGATCAGTGAGTAGGGGCAGCTGAGTAGGGGTGCTGCTGAAGTGTTTGGCATCTGAGAATGAACATGAGATGGATGATGCCAGATGGATAGCAATAAAATAGTTGTCACTTGAAGATGATTCAATTTCAAAGTTAAAAATCCAGTGAAATGCATGGGGCAGGTCACATGGATGCTTACTGTACAAAAGAAGACAACACTGCACTATTCCTATTTTCATGAGTATCTTCACAATCTTAAGTGTTAGAAACAGAAACTTTTAAAATGACATCATAGAATCTGGAGTATATGGTGGCAAGGGATGAAGTTTATAGCAGATTCTGTGTCTTGTGTTCAGTAGTGCCCAAAAGCTTCAATCAGGATCAAGGCTTTGTGCTACTGCACTGTGTACAAACACATAGATAGTCCCTGCCCCAAGGAGCCATCTAATCTAATTTAATACAATACATAACAGGCCTGATTCTCATTTACACAAAGACTCTTTTACATTACTCTAGTAGTATAAATGGTCCTTAAAACATAAATATAAATGTTTGAGTGCTGTAAAGTCTGCCTTAGGTCTTTTATTAAATTAGAAGAACTAATGGGTCTGATTCTAATTTACACTCAGGCACCTTTATGCTACTCAAGCATAAGCATATGTTCACTTTAAGTCCCTTTTACACTGCCAAAGTAATGGAAAGAAGTCTTTGTAAATGAGAATCAGATTTAGGGTTGCCGATTTTGGTTGGATGTATACCTGGAGGTTTCATCATGACAGTCTTTAATTAAAGATTAATCTTTAATTCCTAGGTACTCCAGGACAATCCTGGAGGGTTGGCAATCCTATGTCCAATAAGTAGGTGTAAAAGGAAATGAGGACGAGGAATGAGGGTAATGGGGATATGCACTTAGACTGTGCTCAGTTTGCAGATTTTGCATTGATTTTCTTTTAGATAAAAAGAAAACCATTATCAGCAATTGTTTGGTGGATCTGAGAATGGTGACGGAGTCAGAATTAAGATTATTTGTGTAACTTTACCTGTGTGTTTCCAGTCTTTTAATTAATGAAGTGAAACTTCGGTTTTGGATGACTCTGCTTTCCAAAATGTAGATAATTTTTAATCTAACAGTCGTAGTAAGGCATTTTCTGAAATGGTCATCTTTGCTCAACCTTGATTACAAACATTTTTTTCCTCTTGGATAATTTTGAAATCTGTATGGAAGAGATTTTGTCAGCATGTGTTACCTACCAAACATTATCTTTACTTCTGTGTTTAGGTCCTATAATATTAACAAGGTAGCAACTCAGGCTGTTGAAGAGATCCTTAATATTGGTGAGTGGACAGCAGAACAGAGAATTACATATTAATTTTATCTGAAGATAATCCTGTTTAATTGGGCCTTTTTCTTCCTTTGGTTCAACAGCTAAAAAGCATGAGAGTTTGAATCTTCCTTTGAGCAGGGAACTAATACAGAAAGGTTAGTGAAAAGGACAACATTTTTAGTAGTTTTATAGCATTTTTAATAATTCATATTGATTGTATTCTAATACTTAACAGTTTCAGCATTTAAAAGTGCTTCATCACACTAAATAGTAGTTTTTCTATAAGAGGAAGCACATTTAATTAAATATAATGTGCCATGTGATCCACAATTCAAGAATCCTTGTACTTTAAAGTGTAGTAGGCATAAATATTTTGGTAGAGAATTCCTGATCTTTAGAATTGAGAACTGGTACTTTGAATAATAGTTCTGAATTGAGAGAGTCATTCATTCTAATTGGGCACTTTTAAAAAATCATAAATGCTGTTTAAATACTAGTTTGATAGTAGAACTGTTCCTCTGCCTGGAATGTGCAACCTTGAGAATAACTCACTCTCTAGAGAAAGTGATGGTCCACTTTCTTTACTTACAGTAACAAATGAATATAATGACTCCCTGCTGTATAGTCCAGAAGAACCAAAGATGTTTTTCAGTATTCGAGAGCCTATTGCAAACCGGGTTTTCTCTAGTAGTCTGCAGCGTGGGTTCTTTTCGAAGTAAGTATTCCCTATTAATGTAATCAAACACTTAATGTTTAACTAATATGTAGAATAAAATAAGTAGCCTGAGAACTTGGCTTAAATGTGCTTGATATTTAGGTTTCTGTCCATACTGAGCTGGAAGCAAGTGTCCTCCTTTCTCTTAGTTACTTTCAGGGTTAATTTTACAGACAGAGCAAAGAATTTCACTTCATCTGAATAGATCACATGAAATGGGCAAAAATACAAAAAAAAGCAGGGAGTTTACTCAGCATGTTGAGGTCTGAATGTGATTGAGGCCCCCCAAAAATTGTAGTATAGGAAAACTATTAAAGCAATATGGGATGAGTTCTTGACAATGTTCACAATCATTTGCATACTCTGTATTTGAGATGTTCTGTTTGCATATACATTTTAGACTAGGTTTGTTTAGTACAAAATTAAAGATGGGACAGTGGAGACATAAAATGCTGGATAATTTCATTCCAGTTTAATGGATTAATCCTTGAAAAATCCCCTCTTTTCCCCCCAGTGAGATTGCTTTGTTTCTATGAAATTCTTTCCAAAGGTGACATTACAGTCACTGTCAATAAAAGAGGTGAGTCACTGTTTCCTTTCTCCCAGCAGTGGACACTATGCATACTGCGTTTCAAACAGATTCTACCACCTCCTTCTCCCCTTTCCTCTCTGCACACCAGTATTCCCTTGCAAATGAATTGCTGATCCTGTTTTGCTTTCTGTGGGCTGGTTAGAAACTCCTTTTCTTGGGAAGTCTGACAGATACCTTGCCTAATGGGAGGTTTGTGGTAATATTAGACTTTTGCTTGCAGGAATGCGTGGATGGTAGGGAGAGCGTAGGGGACTACAAAATGCCATCTCATCCCTATGAAAATACCGACACTTTTAATGTGAGAGATCTTCCTGAAGCTCTCCAGACTAATACCTTTACTCTACCTATGCAATGGCAGTCCACCCAGGCCAGAGATTAGTCACATTGTTTCTGAGGATAGTACTGTGGAAAGTTTAAGGAGTTCCCATTTCCATACTAGAAAAGACTTACAGGAACCTTATTTCTTACATCAGAGGCAGGGAACAGGACATTTGACTATCTCAAAAGTAAGAGGGCAATCAAGTAGAAAAGCTATGTTCAAATTAACAATTTTTGAAGATAACATGTAGACCAGGATTGGTCTTTGACTCCGTTCAATCTTTTTCATAGTTTGAGCATGGTTGGGAGAAGATGTCTGTTTCTGAAGGTTTTTGGCCTGGAGTTGTATGTTATACTGAGCTATTGTTATACTTGAATATATTTTTTTTATATGAGCCATGCTAAATAAAAATTAAAGACATTCATTGGTCAAAAACTGTGGGCTCTTCTAAATGGTTACATTGTACTTCTTAATACAGATAAGTTAGGGAAAGTGCTGAATGCTAGACAATGTACATGGGCAATGTTTCAAAAGTTTTTACTACACGTGGATAGTTCATGGATGAAGACAGTCTAGGATGCTAGTTACACCACAACACAAGGCCCCATAACCCTCTTTTCTTACTGTAGCCCTCCCTTCCTCCCCATCTGAAATAGCAGTGATGGAGAGGCTGTGGCCCCATTAACATCCCCCAGGGATGGCAGCAGGAGCCTCCCTCCCTGTGGGAGCAGCAGGGATAGAGGGCGGTACTGATTTAGCAGTGGAGGTGAATCTGCATGGGTGTGTGGGCTGGGCTTGGTATGTTCTTCTATCACACTCACATACCAGTTTTTGGGGGTGATACATAGGCCCGTTCACACCTCACAGCTGTTTCAGGCTTTTTGCATTCTCAGGCAGACATCATTGTATCAGGCATATTTGGGTCACATTTTCAAGCTTTTCTTCATGACCATGATGTTAGAAAATTTACTTTTTTTACAATGAAAGTTTACGTTTGGACTTTAGCATGTGACTCCATGATCGGGGACCATAGGTTTGGGACTATAGTCCCTGCCTATGTCTTAATCCATCCCTGCTCACTGAAGTTCCCCACATGCGTAAGTGTAGATTTACAGCTTTAGGATTCTTCTTGCATTAATTGCTGTCCCATTTTTGGTCAGTGAGACATTTTTAAAAACTTTTTTTTATTAATGCCTCACTTTCTACATGTTCTGAAGGATAAACCCTAACAGTTGGGTTGCTTTTCATTATAAAGGTAAGTTAGGTGGAAGAATATGATAGTGGCAATGTTTTGTTCGTGTTTTGTTCAGTATTAGAAGAGGCTGCTTCTAGAAAAGTGAAGTTTTAGGTAAAGTTTTAGCTTAAAATATGTGGTAATCACTCATTTAATATTGACAGTAATCAGCCAATTCTACATAAAAAAAATAACCTTCAAACTTGATTTCCTTAGCGGTAAAAGGCAAAATCATTCATATCTGTCCACATCTGTTTCACATACAAACCTTTCAGCTTGTTTGAAAATCACTACTGCTGCTAATTAGAAATACTGAAATTGCTTGTGCAGTAACCAATGACGACTAATTGTGCATAACTTTAATTGGGCATCATATAGGTAGCATGGTACTGAACTGGCTCTGTGTACCATGTAGTTTTCCTAAGAAATCTTCCATTACGCACGGCAGTATTAAATGGGTTTAATTGTAGCTTTCTTTCAAAACTTAACTGAGATATGGCATTCTCAATATTTGAACAGTTGCACTATAAAGACTGACTGAGTCTTTTTTTCTTTCTAGCAGACAGTATAATTCTTCATTTGGATGGCTACTTTCATCCTTCATGTAGATTCCTTCTCTCTGCTAAGCAAAGTGCTAATATTGTATATTTTTTACTGTTGAAGTTCTTTTGAAAAGATGCTTGAAGAATAGTGCATTCATTCAGTGGGATTTTGTATGGATGGGGGGGGCAAGATGGATTGATTTAAATAATTGATTTTTAACCTTGTTTTGCATTTGTACTTTTAAGTTATTTTCGTCAAGTGCGGTTGATTCTCATTGGTTGGTAACTATTAAAACAGCTTGATTTGCAATTAAATATAGCCTTTACAGTAAATTTAGTATTTCTTTTTGCTAACCAGGAACATACATTATATCTATATACCTTTTTATATGGCTTATCTTACATTTATTAAGGATTCCTAATTTTCAATTTTTAATTATGTTGCAAAATGAATGAGCTGGTTTTTATTTATTTGATCAGTGATTTTCAACCTGTGGTCATGGCTTTCGAGATTTCCAAAGGGGTCCGTAGCTCCATTCAAATTTTTTAAGGATCTGCAAATGAAAAAAGGTTGAAAACCACTGTACTGGATGGTTAATATTTTTCTTGTGATTTTTGCCAAGCTCTATTTGAATGGAAATTAAAATTCGATTAATGTAAAAACACAAGCATTTTAAAATGTTTTTATTAGTTAAATAAAACTACCTTAAATGTTCTGGATATATAAATTTGATAAACTTTTTTCTTATCAAAACAAGTTTTGCATTTAAAACTGACTTATTAAACTAAGTAAGTATTATCTGTAGAATGTGAATTAAACAGATTGTTTGATTACCATGTCCATCAAGTTTTTAGGACTGATAGATCTCATCCTCTGTCACCTAGTTTTTATTTGTAGATTGGAAGAGGAAAATAAGCTTTCCTGCTTCTCCAACTCCCAATTGGTGTCTCAACTTTGAATTAAGTAGTCAATTGATTGTACTAGTGGAATAAACTGAAATCAAGAAAATATTATTTCTGTACAAGCAGAGGCTGCTACTGTCAAAAGCTGGTTCTGCACTTCAGCAGTTTCTGATTCCATGTGCTTGACCCTGTGACTTCCACCAGTTCAGTGCTTTGACTTTCTTTAAAACTTGGCAGCAAACATATACTGCTTAATACCTTTTATTTAATCTAAAATATTTTAAGAGATCATAAGTTTAAACCTTAAAATAGGCTGTCAATTTCAAATTTAATTTTAAATAGGTTTATTCTTAAAAAAAAAACCTTATATTTTTTTTAATTTAAATTAAATGTTTATTTTAAAATAATTTTTATCCACCCTGGCATGGATTTACCAACACACAAAACAAAAGGGTCTATTCAGTCTATCAGAACTAATCCCTTGTCCAGCTAATACTTCCATAAAATAGTGTATTTTCTAACTATTTTATAAGAAATCTGAGTGACACTTGTCTTTTTTGCAGGGTGTGTGTCCGTTCACGTTGTTGGGATGCCTGTATGGTGGTAGATGGAGGAATTTCGTTTGAATTTAATGATGGGGCAATAGCTTCAATATTAATCAATACAGAAGACGCATTGCGCACTGTTTTGCTTGAAGAATGAAGAAGTTTAATACATTCTGTTGAAATCCTACTAAATCCTGCACCCAGAGAATGGACTCTCTGCAGAGATAGACAGTACATCAGAAAGCTGCATTATTTTAAGTTTAAAAATTTGCTTCTTTGGATGCAAGAATATTGAGAAAAAAGACCTGAAATCATTTTTCGTTCCTTGGGATGGGGAAATCTTGGAAAAAACTGATTTTTGAGCTTTATTGCACCTGACACAGAGGAAATGTATCTAAGTCATACATCTAACTTCAGTGAAATGTGATTTTTTTAACCATTTAAAATGAATGTGACAGAACACTTTTTTAAAAAAATTAGGTAGTTGGGTTCAAATGAAATAAAGTGGTTAGCCTTGAATATTCAAATGTACAGTTTTTTAATAGCATTCTGGGACTGATTGAACCAAACACCTTAACCCTTCATACATATTATGCTTTTACAGAAATTCATGCTGTCAAGATTTATTGACTTGATTCAAGCATAATGAATAGACTTTGGTAAATAAATCCCGATGTTGACCTAACTGAAATGAAGATATTTGTACCCTCTTCAAATATTAGAACACTGCCTTGTGGTATGGTCTGTGGTAGATTTTTCAGCTCTCCCAGTGATTTTTCTACTCTTGGTATTGACACTTCAAGACTTTTGTAGAAAATGTTACAATGGCTAGTAAAACTCAGTTATTTTGAGTGAGATAGCTATAGCTCTTTCCTGTGTTTCACTGGAAATCTAGATTTTTTTTTTTTTGGGATTGCCTAGTATACATCTTACTTTTTAATAGAAAATCTCTTAATTATAACAAATTATGCTGCTTCAATTACATTAACTGTCCAGCAAGTATTCTGTCAATCAGACAGTTGAAGAGAAGGGTATATAGTTTAGGTTTTAAAAAAAGCTGTATTTGGAGTTAGTAAGTAAAATGATTTGGTTTTAAATCTAGTACTTGATCTGCTTTGTAACTATACTTCTGAAGATGCAGAGAAACTACATATGATTCTTTTTATGTGCCAAATATGTATGGGAGACATCAGGGTCTACTGGATGGAGCACAGGATTAACTTCTACACCTGCTTTTCCCATCTTAGAATGGAGATAGCATTTTATAGGACAATTAAATTCTTTGATATATATATATATATATATATATCCATATAAGTAATAAATCATTCTGTTGACGCTCAGCTCGAACAATTTATCGTTGCCTCCCCCTTCCCCCCCACAAAACTTCATTATGCAGATAAGTAGTTAAGCACAATGTGTCTGCAAAAAAGCAAACCCCATTGTCATCCATCGGAACTGTAAGCAACTATATGACCATCTCAGGAAAGGTAGTGGATTGATTACGGGGCAGAACTAGGCAAAACTATGATGGCAGTTTGAATTCTATGCACATGACTTAATAGCAACAAAGGATTTGTTCCTGCTGTTAACTGATTTCAGAAGTATTTATTGTTTACATTTTGAAATTATAAACTCTTACTTTATAGGTAGAGCAAGTAGGTGAATGGTTTTACTCTTATTATCAAATAAGTAATTTAAATAGGCTTTTTTCTCTGTATTCCGCATAACAGTTAAACGCCAATTAAATTTTAAGAGCACTGAAAGGTTAAAACAATAGAGCCATTGTATTGAGTTCAGTTATAGTTACAAGCTTATGCACACTTTAGATATAATTTTTAAAAAAATTTGCTGGGCTGAAATATGGCGTAAGTGTCCACATGAAAGCTGTTTGGGCTGCAAGTGGGAAGGTGGAGTCAAAATAGCCAAATCAAGCTCTTTTAAAACTATTGGGGTTTCTGTTTCCAAACTTGTTACCAAACTGTTGCTCTTCTACATGTCTAATGCAAAAAACCTACACATTTGTTCTAAACATGATGGTTAGTTCTCATTGTGGATTAATCCTTTTTTAAAAAGAGGGATGTGACTGTGCAGGAACCACAGTATTCCAGTAAATTCATTGCATGTGTGTTTTGTTTTTTTTTTTAAAAATCACCTCTTAACAGTAGTTTCTGCATTCTCTCAGTGGATAGGCCATTTTGGCAAATATTCACTGTTGATGATTGAAGTGCTGCAACTCTTCTATGTGCACTTTAAAAGTGTTAACCCCAAAATAGCCTTTTAAGTATTTAAATACCTTTTAAGAACACTTTATTTTTATGGAGTTTTAAACTAAAGATCATCAAATAAAGTATGATTTAACTTACTAAAGCAAGGACACTGAAAGGTAGGGAAAAATTGCATCTTCCAATCAGCTAAAATTGTGAAGTCTCCAAACAACTGAGGATAGATATGTGCTGTAATATTTAGAACAGGGATGGATTTGACAAAATATTTTTTTTGCTTTTTTGATTTTCAGATCCTTGAGAATGCTGTGACTTAAAAGCAACACTGCCAAGTAGCATAGATCAAGTCTTTGACCTGCTTTTAAGATATAGTATGAAATATCAATGTGATTAATAACTTTAAAAAAAATTTTAAAATGAGATTGTAGTCCTGGACTGCTCGTGTGCCCTCTACTGGCTTTGTAGCTGAAGTGAATCACTATATTTCTTCTGCTGTTGCTGCTGGTGTACAAACCAAAGTAATGAGGTGGAACTGTATGCTTGTGCTCATTAGAAATATTAGAAACTATGTTGGACAAATCAATAGGACAAATCAAGAGCTCGTCTATTTTACAAATCGTCAAATTTACCAAACTTTATAAGCATTTTTAAACTGTTACAAAGGAATGTAATACAGGCAACTTATCTGAAATAGTCTAGGATGCTTTTAAGACAATATAAAGTCTTAAAGTCAACACAATTTAATGATATGTCCATGCAAACTGGTATTAAGGCCAAGAGCCAATTTATTTCAGGAACCAGCTCAGCCCAGAACATACTTCAATTAAGCAGTAGTTAACCACTTAACAATTTGCTGAATTAAAATTTTACATGTTTTGCTTTTTAAAAAGAAACAATGGTATGTTGATATAAACATGTAATAAATGAAATCTGAAGTGATGTATGAAACGGTTTCATACCTTGGACTTTTCCATCTTGTGTTACAAGTGCACTTTTAAATATTATTGAAATCTTTTGACTTGCTGTGCAGCTTTTCCAATGTTAGTGTTTGGCTAAGCAGGAAACATTTCTTTTAGAGGACCTACACAGAACTAAAAAAGTGAAACTTGCCATTTAAATGAGTCCCAAACTTATCCCTGGGGGTGAGACTTCCCAGTTTCTGATGAATGTTTTAGCCAATCGTACAGCTTCTAACGTAAGAAAATATTCAATGTGCTTTGCTCTTGAGCCATTTGGATTTAGCTGGCAAACAATGTATGACCTTTTTTAATTTAAAATTTGACAATGACATACCACAACGAGGAAGAACTTATATTGCTTGTTTAGCGTGTCAGAGACACCTTTATATTTGTTACATTACACTGGAGACAAAAACCTTCAAACAATCTTAAGTGGAAGCCTCTGATAGTGGAGGTTCAAGTAACAAGCATTGCATTTCACACATGAATATACTCAAAAGGTCCAGGACTCCTCCATTCTAGCTGCAGACATAAAACATTGTACTCTGATTCTGTAAATTCTAAAGCCAAGCAGCATAAAACCAGGTTAGTTCAGGGACCTAAGAAACACCTGCAGAAAGTGATGTTAGGGTTTTATGTACACGGCACTATGCTAAACTGATGAAGTCCTAGCATGGTAATTGTGTGGGCATGCTGTACAGGTACAACACTTGTTATGAAATCTAAAACACAGGTCATGATCACTTGTCATTACTGCTGCCCACAGTACCCATAGAATAATATTAGTTTAATACTGGTGAACTAGGCAAAGTTGAGTTCAGGTAATCACATTCTCTAATTTCTAGAAATAGTACGTTTCTTCCTGCCATAGGAGTTGTGTAGTGGTCAACAACTATTGTGTTAGATATTAGGTTACCCTATTTTACCTATCTTGTGGAATCTGTCTCAATGCATGCTACCCTGCTGGGTGACCTGCTTTTAACTACAAAGCTGTAAGAACATAATTTCCAACATTTACAAAGACAGCTCCTTACGTATTATCCACACATACATGTCACAAAGATTATGAGATCCAGTTTGAACACAGGTTTGCAATAAAAACCTTACATGACATGCAGTGAACTAGAATATAAATACTGAACCCAGGGAATCCCTGTAATCCTTACGCACACCTGAGCCCTCAGCCAGTTGGCATCAAGAGGTACTTGGTCATGTGAACAATTCAGCTTTTTAAAATATGTTGGGGAAAACTAAGCTCCAGTGAAATACCAACTTTTAGACGTTGCTGACTGAAACCACTGGCAAACCAAGAAATTAAGGTAAAACTTCACTAAATTGAAATATTGGAAGTACTGCAGAGGTAAGGTAGCTCAATCTCATATGCTGGTTATAAATGTTTCAGGATTTCCTGTAAACTACTACTATGGTTACAGCAAGCTTTGCTTTGATTTATATCTACTTTGCAGATGTTCAGGTTTATCCCAATTAATAGCACTGAATCTTTTTTTAAAGCAAACTATCTTTACACACTTGTCTATGTAATAAGAGCTAGATTTGTTATTTGTGTTAACATATGAATGGCCATCCTGGATCAGACCAATGGCCCATCTAACCCAGTATCTTGTTTTCCAATAGTGGTCAATGCCAGATGCTTCAGTGGTAATGAACAGAACAGGGCAATTATCAAATGATCCATCTTGTTGTCCATTTCTAGATTCTGGCAGTCAGAGGTATAGGGCTATCCGGAGGTTGGAGTTGTGTTCCTGACCATCTTGGAAAATAGCCATGGATGAGTCCATCTTCCATCTAATTCTATTTTGAACCCAGTTATACTTTTGGCCTTCATATCATCTGGCAACAAGTTCCACAGGTTGATTGTATGTTGTGTGAAGAAGTACTTCCTTATGTTTGTTTTAAACCTGCTGGCTGTTAATTTCATTGGGTGACCCCTGGTTCTTGTTATGTGAAGGGATAATTCCCTATTCACTTTCTCCACACCATCCATGATTTTATAGACCTTTTATCATATGCTCTCTTGGTTATCTCTCTTCTGAACAGTCCTAGTCTTAATTTCTCCTCCTATGGAAGCTGTCCCATACCCTTAATCATTTTTGTTGAGCTTCTCTGTACCTCTTCTAATTCTAGTATATTTTATGCGATGGGGTGACCAGCTCTGCATACAGTATCCAATGTGTGGGCATACCATGGATTTATATAGTAGCACTATATTTAATGTCTTATCAATCCTTTTCCTAATGGTTCCTAAAGTTAGCTTTTTTCACTGTTGCTGCACGTTGAGTACATGTTTTCAGGGACCTATGTCATGACAAGTCCAAGATCTTGGTAAGAGCTAACTAATTTAGACCACATCATTTTGTATGTAGAGTTGGGATCATGTTTTCCGATGTACATTACTTTACATTTGTTAGCATTGAATTTTATCTGACATTTTGTTGCCCCATCATACAGTTTTGTGAGATCCTTTTGTATCTCGTAGTCAAGTCCAAAGCAGACTGCAATCTTGAGTAATTTTGTATCAGCTGTAAGATTTACCACCTCACTGTTTGCTCCCTTTTCCAGATTTATGAATATATGGAATAGTACAGATCCTTTGGGGACCCTCCCAGTTACTGGTTTCCATTGTGAAAACTGATCCTTTAATTCCTACCCTTTATTTCCTATCTATCCTATGTGGCAAACTGCCATCCTCCCACTCATGGGTCTCGCACTTTACCTCTGCTTGTGGTCTAGGGCACCCCAGCTACCTCGTCTCCCCTGGCTTTAGAGGAGCTCTGTCTCCTGGTCTGGGAGGGAAACTTCTCCTCCAGCTGCTCCACACCTTCTGGTAGCTTCCCCTGCGTTTGTTCCCTCCCCCTCCTTTAGGGAAGGCAGGGTTTAAATACCCCAGCTCTGCCTTTCATTGGGCCAGGTGCTGTTAATTGCCCTTCTGTGCTTTCTCTTCTGCCTGCAAAGCAGAGGGTTTTTAACCCTTTCGAGCCCTTGTATTGGCCTTTTAAAGCCATACTGCCTGACTTTATCACACCTATCCAGTTACTGATCCATGAGAGGACCTTTCCTCTGTCCCCTGATTGCTTATTTTGCTTATGAGCCTTTGGAGTGGGACCTCATCGAAGGCTTTTGGAAAGTCCAAATATACTATCTCCACTGAATCACACTTGCTTACAAGCTTGTTGACATCAGAATTCTAATAGATGGATGAGGATGATTTCCTTTTACAATAACCATATTGACCTTTCTCAACATATCATGTCCATCTTAAATATTTGATTTGAACAGGATTACAAGCATCTTTCCCATCACTGTGTTACGAGTTTAATATCAGTGTATCGATTTTTACCTCACTTCAGGCTGCAAGGACTTCAGTTTTGCTCCCATTCTCCATTTTTCCCTCAATCCCTTGGTGTCCATGTGGAAAAGCTAAATTAAGTAGGTTTTTCATCTTATTCTGATGGCAGATTTGCAGCCATCCTGATCTTGGTGAACACAGTAGCATGGTCTGAAAGATCCAGATTGTGAAAGTTTCACATAAGACACTTCTAGAATAAAAGTGTAATCCATGCGCACTTGTCCACAAACACACTTCCTGTTTTCTTTTTTCCCATTCCCTAGGTAATTGTAAGTTTTTCAAGCTGGGAGAAAACAGTAACTTTCCTGTCACTATAAAAATAGAGGGTTGATAGCTTTTTAAAAATTAGTTTGTTTATGGAGTACAACTTTGGAATGCTGTAGCTTTTCCTAGTACAGTATTTATGGAAAGAAATACAGTTTGCAATACTGGTCTGTATTCCAGGCTCAAAGACTTTAACTTGCTCCATATTTACTACTTACCAACCTTAGTTTTGTTTGCTTCCAAACTAGGAAACATGCAACTGTGCTGAATCGGGAAACTTCTAAGTTATGTGGGGTTTTTTTAGATGCATGAAGTTAGGCAGAGAATGTTTCACCCCTTAATGGCTTTCTATCTTTACTATAATTACAAGTGTTTAGGATCCCATACTACCAAGACCTTCCTCATGCCAGGTATTTAAAAAATGTCATGCTGCTTAGATACGTAATAACCCTGCGGTCCTGAGTAAACTCAAATCCCTTGGAATCAATGTCAAGTGGGAGAAACGCAGAAACAGTTTGAATGAAAGCAACAGATTGAGTGGAAGTGATTGTGCCAACACGGCCCCACACACTTGATATAGGGGGGCATGCAGAAGTCTTCCAGGCGGTATATCAACTCATCTAGCTATTTGCCTCGTTTTACAACAGGCTACATAAAAAGCACAAGTGAAGTCAGTAGAGACTAAAATTTCATACAGACAAATTGAGAAAGTAAGCCATTTTTCAGTAGAAGTGTGCTGTGACCCTTGTATTTTATGTCTGATTTGGTAAGCAAGTAGTTTTAAAGTGAGGTGAAACATGGGCTAGGCAAGACAAATCAGAGTCCTGAAAAGGATACAGTAGTTTGGAAAGGTAGAGAACTACTGGTACAGGGGATAGCAAAGGGTCCAATTCCATACCTAATAACTGATTCACCTCCAGCTAGAGATGTTTAAGGACTTCTAAATGGGTTGATAGTCATTAGATGGAAGACAGCATATTTAACTTAGGCCTGGTCTATACCAGAGAATTAGCTTGGCATAAGGATGTGAGAAACCCAAGCCTGAGTGGTCTAGTTAAGCTGACTTAAGTCCCTGTGTAGACAGCATTAGGTTGATAGAAGAATTCTTCTCTTGACCTAGCTACATTCTCTTAGCGAGGTGGATTACTTACACCAACAGTCACCATAGGTAGTATCTACACTGAAGTGCTACAGCAGTACAGCTGCAGCGTTAAGTGTACCTTTAACATTTTATACTGCAACCCCTCACTATCACACTTAAGCACCTTCCATGTAAAACTGATTGATTAGCAATAACAGTCTCTAGTTGACTTCATGGAGTGCACGGCCCTGTGAGGTAGGGTTTTGTTTTTAGTTGGGGTGGGAGGTGTACTTTTTTAAACTCCCTAGTCGGTATAGGCACAGGCAGAAGGGGTGTTAGAGTTGAGTGCCATATCTTGTCGCCATGGTTGAAAGTATACACTTAGAAGTAAGAACTAATTGAGTGTTACACTAGAAGACTGACAAATTAAGGTGAATCTGTGACCAGATTAATGGGGTACAGAAATGGGAGTATCCAGGTAGATCTGTTCTGCTGCCTATAGCAGGTATAGTATTCAGCTTCCTCATAGCTCCTTGTGTGTGGATCTCTCTTCCCATGGCCCCTATTGCCTTAAGGTTCAGTGAATTTAGTGTCCAAAGCCATGGTTCTCCTTCGAGTGGTTGCTCATATGCATTCCACTTAGGTGTGTGCGCGCCCTCGTGCACGGCCAATCGGAGAACTTTTACTAGCAGTCCCTGCAGAGGCCGGTCTAGCGACCCCGTAGTGCCGCTGCCATGCGGCGGCACAACCGTCGCTGCCGGCCCCTCCCCTCTTCAGTTCCTTCTTTCCGCCCGTGACGGTCGGTCGAGAACTAACCCTGCTCTTCTCAGGTTTTTTTCTTTCGCCTTAAAAAGTGAGTATTTAGTTAGTAGTTCGCCCCGAACTAAGTTAGTTTTACAGTTAGTGAGGTTTTTAGAATAGTTAGGGAGCCTTAGGGCTCGGGACGCCCGCGGCTATGCCCGGCGCGTCTGGCTTCAAGCCATGCGCTAGCTGCGGGAAGGCCTTCCTGGCTAGTGACCCCCACGACCGTTGTTTACGGTGTCTAGGGGAACAGCATCGGAGAGACTGATGTAAAATATGTAAGTCCTTTAAGCCTCGGACTCAAAAGGACCGAGAAGTGAGGCTTAAGGCTTTCTTCATGGAGACCGCGCTCAGTCCGGCGTCCGAGCCCACGCGGTCCACCACGGCACTGAGCGTGTCCTCGGTGCGGAGCGCACCACCGGCACCAGGGGCAACGGTGCCGAAGAGAAAGGAGAAGCGCCGCCTGCTTGTGGAAAGCTCCCCCGCACTGCAGGAGCGGCCGGGGTCGAGCTCAGAGATGCGCCCCCTGGATCGGCCCCGGACCCCAGCACTGGGACCGGCACCGACTCCAACCAAGGAGGTTTCCCCGACTCCTGTGAGCGGGGGACCTACCATACAGGCCCCTTCGACGCCGGAGGCTTTCGAGGCGGCACGCGTCTTGTTGACCCTGCCCACGCCTCCGGCAGCCCCTTGCCCGAGGGGCTCAGGGCCTGTTTTCCGGGGCAAACCCGCGTTGGGTGTCCCCGAAGGGTGGGCGGCATCGGCACCGGACGTCCAGCCGCCCGCCATCACCATCGCTCGACGCCGGAGGACCGAGCCCGGAGGCTCCTCTCCACCCTCGTCGTCGGAGGAATCGCGGCACCGCTCCCGGCACCGCTCCAGCTCCAGCCCGGCACCGAGTTGGTGCGCTCGGCACCGTTCCCCGGCACTGAGGAAGAGATTGCAGAAGGCTTCCCCGCCCCGGCGCAGCTCATCATCGTCTTTGGGATCGCCCCACAGACGGGACAGACGACGTCGCTCCTCCGACTCATCGTCCAGCGAACCACGGAGCGTCTCCTCCCGGCGCCGCTGTCCCCGCACCCCTGGCTCGGGATCCCGGACCCACCGCCAGGAGCGAGAACCCTCGCCGGCACCGCAGCTGGCACCGGCGCAGCCGGCACCGCATCCTCTGGTGCCACAGACCCCGGTGCCGCAGGCACCGCTCCCCGCGGTGCCAGCACCGTCTGCGGCGGCGCCGGCGTTGCCCTCGGCACTGGCGCTGCCTCTGAGTTGGACCCAAGGACCCTGGCAGTGGCCAATGTGGGCCCAGTGGGTGGCTCAGATGGGGCAGGGAACTATGCCGGCCCCTGCTTCGGTCACCCAATCCCAACGAGCGCCTTCGGTGCAGGAGGGTGACCACTCCTTTTCCTCCGAGGAGGAGGACCCTGGGGAGGGCCCCTCCACAGGACCCCGCCACCCGTCGTCCCCAGACGAAGCGGCTATAAGGGACCAAGGGGCCCCACTCATCGACTTTAAGGCCCACCAAGAACTCCTGAAACGGGTGGCCTCGAACCTAGACTTACAAGTCAAGGTTCTAGAGGAAGAGGTGGACCCCCTCTTCGGACGTGTGGGGACCCAAGGCCTTTCCAAGGTGGCCCTCCCCATTCATGACAGGGTCCTACGCCTAGCCAAGGCAGTATGGCAGACCCCTGCCTCGGTCGCCCCCACGTCTAAAGGCACCGAGAAGAAGTATTACGTGCCAGCCGAGGGGCACGAATACTTATATGCGCACCCTGCCGCGGGCACCTTGGTGGTAGAGGCCGCCAACCAGAAAGACAGGCAGGGTGCCCAGAGCGCCTCCCCCAAAAACAGAGAGGGCAGGAGATTAGACCTTTTCGGCAGGAAGGTCTACTCCACAGGGGCGCTCCAACTCAGGGTAGCCAACCATCAGGCTCTCCTGGGCAGATATAACCTGAACTTGTGGGACTCCTTGAAAAGGTTCTCGGAGTCCCTGCCTCCAGACCAGGCCGCCGACTTTGTCATGGTCCTGGAGGAAGGTGTGACAGTAGCTAGTGCAGCATTGCAAACTGCGTCTGACGCTGCGGACACGGCCAGCAGGGCGATGGCCTCCGCTGTCGCTATGCGGCGGGCAGCATGGCTGCAATCTACTGACCTGTCACAGGAGGTGCAGCACTCCATTCAAGACCTGCCGTTTAATGGAGCCGCCCTCTTCTCGGAGAGGACGGATGAGAAGCTGCACACCCTGAAGGACTCAAGGGCGACGCTGCGCTCCTTGGGCCTTTATACACCCCAGGCGGCAAGACTGCAAGCCCGCCAACAGCCGCAACAACTGCCACAGCGGCACCAGCAGCAGCCTAGGCCGCTGCCTAGGCCCTTCCCCCCTCCCAGGGGTCGGGACAGGAACAGGGGCACAGGACGGCGCGACCACCCAGCGACCTCCTCATCTTCCTTCAAGGGCCCCTCCCGGGGCTCCAAGGGCAAAAGACAGTTCTGACATTGCGTCCGAGGGTGGCACCTCTTTACGTTCCCTGGGCCACCCCCCGCCTTTCCGGGACAGGCTAAGACTGTACATCAGCCTGTGGCAGGAGATAACGTCGGACCAATGGGTCCTCAGCACCATCCGCTGGGGCTATGCCCTTCAGCTGCTGGCTACCCCTCCCCACTCCCCACCGCCCCCGTCCTTCTTCAGGGACCCATCTCACGAGCAGTTACTCCGCCAGGAGGTTCACACCCTCCTTCTCAAGGGAGCCATAGAAGTGGTCCCACCACTCGAGGTGGGGAGGGGATTTTACTCAAGGTACTTCCTCGTCCCCAAGGCAAAAGGGGGCCTCAGGCCTATACTGGACCTGCGCAAATTCAACAGGTTCATAAAAAAGCTCAAGTTCCGCATGGCGTCCCTAGCGTCCATCATCCCAGTTCTGAACCCAGGGGACTGGTTCGCCGCCCTCGACCTGAAGGATGCGTACCTTCACGTCTCCATCCTTCCCGCCCACAGGAAATTCCTACGGTTTACGGTAGCTGGTGGCCACTACCAGTTTACGGTTCTCCCCTTTGGCCTGGCCTCGTCCCCCAGGGTGTTCACGAAGTGTATGGCAGTGGTGGCGGCCTCCCTGAGGCGCAAGGGGGTCCAAATCTTCCCATACCTGGACAATTGGCTGATAAGGGGCAGGACCAAGTCGCAGGTGCGTGAGGCGGTCTCCCTCGTCCAGACCACCTGCCATACCCTGGGGCTGCTCATAAACGAGCAGAAGTCAACACTATATCCAGTACAGCACATAGAGTTCATAGGGGCCCACCTAGACTCGGTGCAGGCCAAAGCCTCCCTCCCACGCTCGAGGTTCGAGGCCATGACGGCGATATCGCAATTCCAGAGGTGCCCCATGACAACAGCCAGGCAGTGCCTACGGCTGTTAAGCCACATGGCCTCGTGCACTTATGTAGTGGGGCTGGCCCGCCTCAGACTCAGGCCCCTCCAAGGCTGGTTGACCAAGGTGTGCATGCCCTGAACAAAGTGGTAACAGTTTCCCCCTGCGGCGTTGGGGTCACTGAACTGATGGCTGGACCCCGGGACTGTGTTGAAAGGAATTCCCTTCAGGGCGCCCACCCCCTCAATCACTCTGATCACGGACGCCTCAGACCTGGGGTGGGGAGCCCATATCACTGGTGGTCTGACCACACAGGGCCTCTGGTCCCGGAGGGAGACTGCCCTCCATATCAATGTAAAGGAACTGAGGGCAGTCAGACTGGCTTGCGAAGTGTTTCGCCACGCTTTATTCGGGAGAATGGTACAGGTGTTGACAGACAATACCACTGCAATGTACTACATCAACAAGCAAGGGGGAGCGCACTCCTTGGTACTGTGCCAGGAGTCACTTCGTCTTTGGGACCTGGCGGTGAGATGCAACTTCTGTTTAACCGCCTCTCACCTCCCGGGGGCCAGGAACGACGAGGCAGACAGCCTCAGCAGGTCCTTTCTCCCCCAACACGACTGGTCTCTTCACCCGGAGGTGGTCGCCATGATCTTCCGTGAGTGGGGTGTTCCTTACCTGGACCTGTTCGCGTCAGCCTGGAACGCGAAGTGCCCGAGATTTTGCTTGCTCAGGGGTCGCGAGCCGGGCTCTCTCTCCGACGCGTTCCTGATCGAATGGACAGGGGGCCTCCTGTATGCGTTTTCCCCCCTTCTGCTCCTGCCCAGGGTCCTTTTGAAAATCAAGAGGGACAGAGCGGACGTCATCCTGATCGCCCCAGCGTGGCCAAGACAATACTGGTTTTGCCTGCTTCAGGACCTGTCGGTCGCTCCCCCGATCGAGCTCCCAAAGAAACTGGACCTCCTCTCCCAGGACAACGGTCGCCTGCTGCACCCCAACCTGGACTCCCTACACCTGACGGCCTGGAGGCTCTCTGGCTAACGGAGGAGGAGAGAACCTGCTCGGAGCAGGTCCAACGCGTGCTCTTGGGGAGCAGGAGGCCCTCCACCCAGAGCGCATACAAGGCCAAGTGGAGGAGGTTCACCTGCTGGACGGAGTCGCGGGGCATAACCCCCGGTACGTCTTCCGTGCAGGCGGTCCTAGACTACCTGCTGCAGCTCAAGCAGCACGGGTTGGCATTAGCTTCCCTAAGGGTCCACTTGGCAGCCATCTCGGCTTTCCACCAGCCGATGGAGGGGAGGTCCCTATTCTCTCATCCCATGTCAGTGAGGTTTCTCAGGGGAATCGAGAGGCTGTATCCGCAGGTCCGTGACCCGGTGCCTCCCTGGGACCTGAACCTAGTCCTTAACAGACTGACGGGGCCCCCCTTTGAGCCATTGGCCACCTGCTCCCTGCTGATCCTGTCCTGGAAGGTGGCCTTCCTTGTGGCCATCACTTCCGCCAGGAGGGTCTCTGAGCTGAGAGCCCTGACCTCGGAACGCCCCTATACGGTGTTCTTCCGGGATAAGGTACAGCTTAGGCCTCACCCAGCCTTTCTGCCTAAGGTAGTCTCTAGGTTCCATTGTAACCAAGATATTTTCCTCCCTGTGTTTTTTCCCAAACCGCACGGGTCCGAGGACAAGAGGAGGCTACACACCCTCGACGTGAGGAGGGCGCTGGCGTTCTACCTCGATAGGACGAAACCGTTCCGCAAGACCACCCAGTTCTTCGTCGTGGTGGCAGAAAGGATGAGAGGCTCCCCAGTGTCATCACAGGGCATCGCCAAGTGGATCACCGCCTGTATCCGGCT
>ML675629.1:21264779-21290432 GCA_007922155.1 Mesoclemmys tuberculata | reverse complement strand
GCTATCGTCCAGCAGTCCAGGGACGATGCGTGCGTGGGCAGGGCAGTGCTGAGGGCAGCCCGACGTTGACTCCTACCCGCCTCCAGGTAAGGCTTGTTATTCACCTAAGTGGAATGCATATGAGCAACCACTCGAAGGAGAAAACATGGTTACTTACCAGTAACTGTTGTTCTTCGAGATGTGTTGCCCATATCCATTCCACACCCACCCTCCATCCCCGCTGTCGGAGTCGGCAGAAAGAAGGGACTGAAGAGGGAGGGGCCGGCAGCGACAGTTGTGCCGCCGCATGGCGGTGGCACTACGGGGTCGCTAGACCGGCCCCTGCAGGGACTGCTAGTAAAAGTTCTCCGATTGGCCGTGCAGAGGGCGCGCACACACCTAAGTGGAATGGATATGAGCAACACATCTCGAAGAACAACAGTTACTGGTAAGTAACTATGTTTTTATTCCCTCCTGCTTTCCTTCAAAAAAGTAGATAGCACCAAATATTACAACAGGATTATTCAGTTGAGAGTCTGACTAGACTTAATGCCCTTATTCTGAGCTCCAAAATCTGACACAGAGAAAGTCAGGAAAGAACTGAGCTGTAATGAATTAAAACAGTTGTTAGCTGGAACATCTCTCAAAGCTGTGTATTTGGAAAACTATTACAAAAGCACCTTTGGACCCTAATAGCTCAAATAAAGCAACATCACAGCCTGGAGAATTAAGCACATTACGAAATAACTAGAAAAGCTGCACTATTTATTATAAAACTTTCTAACAATCATGTTTGGCATAATTACAATAGTCACTTGGTTTTTGCAAACATCTTCCTAAAAGCAAGATGTGACTTTTTAAAAAACACCTAGAATTCATACCTGATTAATACTTCTGGACACATTTCTGAAAGCAGTAAGAGTAGGACATAATAAAAATATACTTAAGTAAATTATAGCATAAGACCAAGGTAAAACATTTTTACAAGAAAAACTAGAGCGTTTGGGTTTCTTCATGAACCGAACCACAACACGCTTGGTGCCAACAAAGGAAATATCCAGCAAACTGTGCATTACAAACCACTAGGATTTCTCAGTGACAGTCTGCATTTGATACCCCAGATCTCTTGGTTCTTTTTGCTGCCCACAGTTGGCCGTGCAATGGTTGTAAAATGCGAACAATTGATCTTTATGTGGGGAAGTGTTTCCTTTAGGAGCTGTAGGGAAGTATCAGTCATTATTCCAAAAGCTTGAAGAGTCTTTAGTGTGGGAATTTCACCAAGCTCACTAGGAGAGAAACAAAACAAGCTTATCAGTAGACTGCAAAAATGGTTTACACCTCTTATCCAAGTGGAATAGTACCATTCTTTCATGAAAGTCTGGAAAATAGTATTTTGGATAAATGTTTGCTTCCATCTTATAAAAATCCCTGATTTTAAATATATTTAATTGAAACTTTATGCTCTGTTCTGGTAATTCAGTAAGAAGTTCAATTGCCAAACCAGCTTGAATAGCGAAATAGGAATTTAAGTGCAATGAACTATAAGTCCAACTTTATTCATAACCCATGAGCTTCACACATTCTAGGTTATTGCAGGACACTGCGGGTTTCTTTATTTGGTGTCTCTGCAATAGCAAAGGACTATGAAAATCACCATTCAGATTAAGTGGAGCGAGTTGTGCCCAGGTGATAAATCCTACACATCAGCAACTTCCTTAGAAATACTTCTAATAATCTGAGGATATGTCTTCATTGCCGCAGCAGCAGGGCTCTATGCTATATAGACCCGCTCAGTTGATTGGAGAGCGCTCTCCAGTGGACTCCATTAATCTACCTCCCCAAAAGGAGTAATGCTGCATCGACGAGAGGGCGTCTCCTGTTGATGCAGTGCCGTGAAGATGCTGCGCTACCTGAATGCAAGTATGTCAACGGGAGATGCAAAAGCACCATTATACAGCCTGCTTATCTCCTGTCGACCACTGCCGCTAGTGTAGACCAGCCCTTAGTTAACGATTGCCTAATCTACAGTGTATGGAATGTTTTCTTATTAATTTATCTATCACTAACGGTGCACTACGTCCTTTCCAAGCAAGAAAAGAAGTAGACAAGCGTCAAACCGTGAATGCTCAGGAAGAAAAGGATAAATGCAGGGCAACAAATAACCAGCGAACTGACTCTAGAGTGGACAAGATATGTGATTTTTGTGGTGGCGTTTTGAATGGACTGAAGGCTCATGGCAACAGGCCAGATAAGGTGGTGGTGGCAGCAGCAGTGCTGAGATACCATTGGGATAAGGGGTCAGCAGAATGGATAGATTTTGAAGGAAATACATGATTTAGCTGTACTATTAACCTAGGCAGAGAAGGGACTTTGAAATGTCTCTGAAGTTGCAAACCTTGGGCAGGGGGATAGGAAAGGTTGGAATTGCCATCAATGAAGGAGAATGGAGGATCCTTACATTTCTTTCCCTGTCAATTGTCTTCCCCTCCTCCCACATTTGACAAGACATTGGTTACATCCAGTATCTAGCTACTGAACAGTGTCTGAAATCTCCAGTTAGTCGTGACATTTGAACTGGGCGTACAGTTCAAGTTTGCAAGTACAGCCAGGGACCAGATACATTCATCAGAAGGAACAAACACCACAGAGCTATCCCATGGCTGCATCACTACCCGAGTTAAAGGTCTTCCGATTTCCATTTTAACAACCTAGTTTCAGGAATCAATATAGATTCATTGCAAGTTTTCTAATTTTTAGACTGTCACAATTTTATTTTAAATAAATGGTTTCAGCAAGTTTTATATTATCATTAAAATAACATTTGGATTTCTTATGCATACAACCATTTAATGCTTTGTTTTACTAAACAGATTGTGTAAAACCATCTATTGTGGGCCTTAGGTAAAGAGGGAATCAATCTTATGTAGATTTAACAGCTTAATGAATAATTTCCTTAAGGATATACTTGCACAGCACCTTCATAGACAACAGAGACTGCAGCAGCTCTGTGCTACTGAGCAAATAATCTGAGTTTTAAAATTCCTTCATTTTAGCTACCTAATCCTCTTTAAAAGGATATGTAAATATTACCGAGCTATTAATCTGTTATAAGCGTTCACATACTTACACCCTTCTTACTATTGAGAAAAAGTGACACTAACACTGAAATAGCTGACTCAGTAACAAACTGAAAGAATAAAATGTTTCACCAGTCATCCTTAAGTCTTTCTATTACACGTAAGTACTGGAGGAATCCCAGTGTAACGTATAATGTGACATTCAATAATTCTTTGTACTTCTATAACATCTTCTACCATAGAATATCCACCTGCCTTTGGAGGAGATTTTTAAAGGACAGTCAGGCACCTACCTCCTACTGAAAGAAAGTCAACAAACTGCACTTGGCACCTCTGAAAACTGTCCCCCTTGCTAGAAATCCTCAAGGCCCACCATGAGGATAGAGGTTCCCACTTCAGATGGGGCAAGTACAGCTAATTGATTTGCCCAAGGTCACACAGCCATGCTAGTAAGAAGCAAGGCTAGCATGCATGCACAGCTTCTGACTTACTATTGAATTTTAATACTCAGAGCATGACTTCCTTTAATACTCATATAAGAATACCAATGCGGAACATCTGTTTGAACAAAAGCCCAAAATGTTTTAGAGTTAAAGAGCAGGAAGAGAATAACCCAGGGATAAAAACAAGCTTCACCTGTAGTTAATTTTAAACTTGATGGGGTAGATCCTCAGCTGGGGAAAATGGAACTAGCATGGCTCCATTGATGTCAGAGCCAGCCTGCTTTATAGGAGCTGAAGATCTAGCCCTATTTCGGTCAGTCTGGCAAAATCATAATTTTGTACTACAGAAAAAACTAAGTTACAAGATATTCAGGTTGCAAAATCAAGCATGCAAAAGTTAGGAAATGACTGAGTTAAGGTCTATGCAAATTTAGTTCACCCCTTGTGTATATGCATTATGACAGTCTTTAATTAGATGACTGCATACTAAATTTTCCATAACACTTGCCTCATTCAGTTCACAGGATGGTCCTGTTCTATGGGAAGAATGAGAGTTGGTGCAGTGAACAAGGCTGTGGCCTCAGAAGTTTCTGAAGGCGTGTAGTGAATGAGGAAGGGAACTGCAAGAAGAGAAAAAACGATCTCCTGGTTAAGGCAGTTGAATGCTGCCCTGAAGAACTGGATTGTGCCTCTGCAACAGTTTCTACGTGATGCTGGGCAAGTCACTTAAAACTAACTTTTCACAGGTGGCCACTAACTGCATGTGCCTCATTTTCTGAGTGTCCAACGTGAGACTCTGGTGTCTACTTCACAAAAGTGCTGTGCATTCACAGCTGTAACCAAGTCAATGAGAGCTGTGATTTGAACATATAAAGAGAGAGAGAATGCTAAGTACTCTGAGGAGAAAAAAGAATCAGAACCTAGGCATCTCAAATTGGGTACCCAAAATTAGTGGACACTTCTGGCCTTAATCTTTTCGGACCAGATTTTTAAAGGTATTTAGGCGCCCAGTGGGATTTTCAACAGGTATTGGGTGGCTAAATATCTTTAAATCCATTCCTCTGTGCCTTAGCCACCATCTGTAAAATGGGGATAATACCCCTATAACTAAATTCATTAATGTTTGTAAAGCGTTCAGACACTGTAGGGATGATCATCACAGAAAAGCCTTTAAGGAAATTAATTTTATATTCAGAGCTGTGTTTGAATGGTGTGCAGAAGTAACAATGAGGCTAAAACAAAATATTGATTATTTCCTCAGAGTACCATCCATATTGCGCACTGAATGAGGCAGAGGTCCTCTGAAAAAGATAGTACATGAGCATGTAATTAGACTCTCATAATGCATATACACACAAAGAAGGCTAATTAAAGTTACACAGGCAACCTTAATTTAGGCAGTTCCTAACTGAATTGCACCATAATATTTTTTTTTTTTTTTTAAGTTTAAAAAGACACCCAGGAACTCCATTATGTGGATATTTTCACCCAGGTGGTTCATCAGCAGAGCTGGAATCTTTCGATCCACAGTACAGACTTCGGACACTTGAGCTAATGGATTAACTGCTAGCAGAAGTAGGTTGTCATGTAGGTGCACAAGCACTAAAGGGAAATGAGAGAGATACTTCATCAGTGGGTTTCACAGATTTTTGACAGAGAAGACCCACAAATCTTCAGTTCTACTCTAAGCTCTGCCCCCTCCAACCTTGGCTCCTCCCAGTCTTCCTTTCCTGTTTTAAAGATATTATCTGCTATTTAAGTCTATACAGAATTTCAGGATCCTGAGCAGTTTTTATTAAGTATTTCTGAGTACTATTAAAACTTAATTAAAAGGTAAACAACTATAATTGGTGTAACTGTAAGACATTACTCACACTAAGTCAGCAGGTGATATCTGATAACATCTACTAAGAGACAAATGCTGTAGGCAGATGAGCTGATGAAAATATTGAAAACATTCAGGTTTCAACATCGCACTGTCACTGTAATAAAGATGATACACAAAGCTTGATTAAAAACATTCCTTTTCAAGTACACAATAGAAAAAAGTTTCAAGTGTTTCTGAAATTCAGGGTGAAGTTTTGCACACATTTAATATTAAACACTTACCTGCCACCAAAAGCTTTCTTCACCAGCTTATTAACTATTTTCAAATTTAACATGTTTTCTTCTTACATATTAAAAATTCATCATCAATTTCTATCATTTGTATTTTTTTGGAGGGAGGAAAGCAGCAGCTTCTTTTGCAGGAAGCTGTTTTGGCACAGGAACTTAGGTCATACAAAAAATTGCTCTACATGTCAAGAGTTCTAAACAATGTTTAGTTGATATGGCACAAATCAAATTATATTTTGATAGTTTATAATTGTTACTAATACATGAGAGGCAAAATAAGTCCTCCACAGCTGATGGGCCTCATCCAACACCTACTGAAGATAATGGAAAGTCCTGCCTATGGCATAGGAAATGTTGCTTTGGGGAAAATACTCACGCTAAGGCTAAGCTAAAAGAACAAGTTTACTAGTCTTAGGCTGTATTGGATGTAAGATTTCAATGGATCAGGCCTTACAGGATGAGCTATATATGTTATGATTGCTTTCCCACCATCTCCCCATTGCTTCTTTCCCCCTTTATACAGAAATTTAAGAATTAAAAGCAACCTTGCCATTCCAGATTACAAAAGGAGCCTTTACAATGATTTTAGATTATCCCTTCCAGAAAAGTATTTTTGGTATCTAAGTAACTAGCATATTACCCATAAAAATACTTTCAGCTGTATAGCTACTTCTACTACAGTCAGCAGCACTTAATACACTAATATCTGATATAGAAAAGGCCACTGTTTGCTCATCTGGAAGTTATTGTATCTTAAGTCCGCTATTAACTTCAAGACTTCATAGCATTTCTCTCCACAGCCAACCCTGCATACAGCATGCGCCCAAAGCACTACAGGGATTCTAGGTAGTGGTGCGGCCCATAGGAAGCTGTGGGAAAGCTGCCCCAACTGAGAACAGTCCCAAACCCCAAGCAGCACAGCTTAAGATACCTTTGTCTCTATCCCATTCGGGCTGCACCTTCTATCTCATTGGGACCCCAACACAGAATCTGTCCCCTGTGCATCTGGATTTCTGCTAGCAGAAGCTACAGGAACCTGTGCGTGAACCTAGCCTAAAGTTTATAGCACAGCGGATAAGACAGCTCGGGGTGTAGAGGCAAATGGGAATCTTCAAAGAAATTCACCTGTTACAAGTTTTCGATGTCATCTTGTGCTAAACACTAAGTAATTTCCCCCCCTTTTCATAAAACTCACTTAGCATCAAAGTCAGCAAACTCTACAGTAACATCTCAAAACTGGTTTCCCTTTTCTCACACACAACTTTCAACCAAAAAGGTGAGTTTCAGAAACTTTCTGTGAACAATTTCTGTCTTCAGGATTTTTTTTTTTGGTAAAGTTTGAGCAGAATTACTTTCAAAATGTTTGAGTTGCCCACAGTGTGCTGAGATACTACAGTGCTGAGATACTACAGTGCTAAGCCTGGTCTGAAAATGTATGTAGACATCAATAACTCACGGGTTCCTCTGGCTTCTGCTAGCAGAAACCTAGATGAATGGGGCAGATTCTGTGCTGTGACCCCACAGAAAGAGAAGTTGCAGCCTGAATGGAGTGGGGGCAATGGTGTCTTTGTGCTGTTTGGATACAATATTGCTGAAGAGTTTCTGATACAGTTTACCTTAAATCTAACTGGACGAGATACGGGCATCTTGTCACCAATGTTTTAATATCTGGGGAGGCAAAAAAAAAGGCAAATATACATAAATCAGCCAGTGACCTTTTTCCAGCAATATTATAGCTTATCCTTACCAGTAAAAGCTACCTTTTAAAGTTGCATGTGGTTTGAATTATTCACTGCTACTTAACCCTTATTTACATATTTTCTACCAACATGAGTTCTTGACAAAAGGTTGTACTTGTTTAAAGGACATTTCTACTGCACTTGAAACATATACCAAATCTATTTCACCTAGTAGTGTTTGGTGTAGACTCTTAAAGGATTTAAATTCTTAGTTTTGCCAAAAACACAAAATCTTTTGTCCAAAAAAGTGTCCCTGAAATGCCATTTGCACTATCAATATACTAGCCAGAAAATCACTTATATTTAGTCGCTTTTCTCTTAACAGGATACATTTACTAGGTTACAGGCATTCTGAGCACTCCAAAACTCATTCATGCAACTGACAACCACCACAATATTTCCATAATTTAGAACACACTTATCTTTGTAGCAAGTGGGCTTTCTGGATACCTGAAAATTGTACTAAATAAAGCAAACTCTCATGCAGGCAAAGGTGCCATTGCCTTTGAAATCAACACTCTAGGTCTGACAGACCAAGAAGAGATGCAAACAGTTAAACAATCAGAGCTACACTTAATTAAGGTCTAACATATTCCACTAGAACATCAGTTCTCAGTGCTGCTATTTACCGGATAGCTGTAGATTTTGTCTGTATCCGCTAAAATTTAGTTGGGTTACTTTTGTAGAAATGTGGTTGACTGCTGCTTTAACGTGCTCAGCTGTGAAATCACACCAGGACAAGTTCAGCTCTTCCAATCTATACACAAATGAAAATACATCCATTTGGAAGCACTGCAGAAACATCTGGCCTTAAAAGTATCCACATACTATTCAAATACCAATAAAATCAAACTGCACATTAGATGAGACATATATCATCAAGTTTCTTCATTAATTACACCAAATTTCAAAAGATGAAATTAAATAGATGTTTTAGGGGAATTATAATGGAATAAAGAGCCTCTTGGTTGCCAAAATACATCAAGCCATACCGAAGTAATCATCATCCGTTGTTGCTGTGAAATAAGGTAGCTGATTCCTAATGGACAGGAGTCCACCTTTAAAGAAAACAAATACAGCTACTTGCCCTTTAACCTATCCATTATTAATTGGCCATCTGAGTTAGTCTGTGTGTATTTTTTATAGTGTACATAAATATCATACGTGTTTGGATTGCAACCCTCTCCAACCCTCCATATGTCGCTTGTCTTAGACTGTAAGCTCCTTGGGGCAGGGGCTATGTATTCCAGTGGTTCCTGATCCGCAGGCTCTCCCTTCCACTGGCTGCAGAAGGGAGCCGCTGCTTAAGTACCCAGGTGGAGTGCATTGCCAGGGGAGCACTGATCTCCCATCCCCTTGGCTGTCCAAGGGAGCCATGGCCTAGGGACCCAGGTAGAGCGCATGGTTTCCCTGCTTCAGCCAAGACGATAGGAGATGCTCCTCACTGAACTCCTTCCATCTGGCTGTATTGGGGATAGAGAGGGGCTGCTGGCAGAGACTGGTGCCCTTCAGGATTATTAAAATTGTATTTGTGGCCCTTGAGCCTAAAAGGTTGGGAACCACTGATGTATTCCTTTTGTGTGGACAATGCTTAGTAAGTACATTGTGGGTGCTACCAGAGTACAAATAAATAACCCCTACTGAAATTTTTTTTGGTTGTCTCAACATAGGTCAAAGAAATTAGCCGCCCTCTCACCCTTACCAGTTCCTCAAGAACAGAAGTAAAGCATGTTGGCGAGGCAAAGAAACACGTATCACTGTATGGCATCAGCATAACACCACCTAGAGCAGCGTTTCTCAACCCGTGGTCGAGACCCAAAACTGGATGACCAGAATGTTTCAAGGGTCACACGGCAGCTCCTGTCCCATGGGACTGGCAGGGCTCACCTCTCTGCTCCAGGCTCTGCAACCTTTCGGTCCCAGCGCCACTCAGGTTTGGTTCAGCCACCATGACGACGGGAATCCGGGAGGTCAAATTTGAGTGAGGCACTGCAACCCTGAGCCAGGTCACAACTCCACTCACACAAATTTAATCCGGTCAGGAGGGCAGGGCCAAACCTACGCAGCTTTGCTACCTCAGAGCTTGCAACGCCCAGAGCGGAAAGCCAAGCCGAGCCAGTCCAACAGCATAGGAGTTGCAGGCCCCACCCTGTGTGGCGAGTGCTGGGCAGGTCCCGACCCTTCCTGCCTGGGGGGGGACGACAGGACCTGAACGAAACCACCACAAGGCCTCCACCCTCAGATTATTTACTGAGTCACAACAGCCCACAAACAAACTTACAAATGGGTCCTGAGCCCCAAAAGGTTCAGAACCTCGGGCATAGAGGTCCCAACCAAGATCGGCTCCTCATTCTGCAAAGTAATACATATACATATAACAAACAGACAATCAACGTCCTTAATAGGGAAAATCTACAATCTAAGTAGATAATATTTCCTTTGCCAGTTTTATCCCCATTTTACAGATGCTAATTGTGGCATAGAGAGATTAAGGGTTTATCTACACACTAACTTGAACTGGTGTAAGTGAAGGAACATGTTTATACCCATATAGTTAAATCACTACATGTGAAGCTTGCCTTTGCATTAAGTAGTTTCTCTAATAATTCACAAGTACTTTGGATTAATTTTCTGCCACAGATCTCCAAAGTCCCAGTTCAATGCCTTAAGCACAGAATATCCTTCTTCATGTTGGCAGATCACAGAACGTTAGTTGTTAAATTTCATAACAGTACTACATCGACATTGGAACATCCCTGATTTGTAAGGATTATTTTAACATGATGTGATCATTTCTGCAATCAAAGCTGTGAACTCTGTGTAAATGGGGCTCACCAGATGCCATTTCACAATTTTTAAAGACACATTTTCACTTTGACAGAATTTGACCTGTCACTCTTTCAATAAGGAAATCAATTTTGCATATTCAAAACACACAGAGTTAATTTTTTTTCAGATAAATGTACCTGTAATGTACAGGTAAGTCTCATGAAACATCACCATGTAGCGAAGAAGTAGTTTAACAAAAACATGAATTATCTGAATCTTCAGTTCAGGAAAATACCCAGGTTAGATGTTCAGGAACACAAAGTACAGTTAATAAAAGTTATACACCCATGACAAAACATATCACTGTGGGCTCCTCAAATGGTCATCTCTCCCAGGAGTATCAACAAGTGCATAAATTAATTTTGTCTTACCTAGAACAGCTGCTCAACATCATCTCCAGTGCTTCTGCAGAAAACCCAGAACATCCAGAGAGATTTAGTCGCACCAATCTGGAATTCTGAGCGATGCTTCTGTAAAGAAGACCACAGACAGAGTATCCCAGTGCCTTCCCATCTCTCCTGGTATTATCAATTTTATGATTTGTTTTCATAACTTAAGATTCCAGCCTCAGGATGGCCTTACTTTAGTAAAGATATAACATTTGTGCCTCTTTGCTTAATAAGCCTTAGGTTTTCAATATAACAGTTATTAACTAGATGGTCTGTAACAGTTTACCTGCTGCGTTAGCATATTTGATAGAGCATAGACTTGAAAAGGGCTATTCTCCCTAGGGTCCTGGCCAAACTCCTATTTAGATACTTACATTCTGCCTAACTGAATGTTTCTCTTGAAGTTTTAATTTGGTATAATGTTCCTTGCTCTTCCTCTTACTATGGGCTGTTAAACAGCTGCCATGTTTCACCACAGAGGTAGCTGCATTTCTGTGATGGATAAAGCAATTATCCCATTTGTAAAATTAGCCCCTTCTCAAACTTTTTGCATTGATGATCCCTTTCACATAGCAACCTTTTGAGTGCAATCCTTTTGCCCCCATGGACGCCTGCCCCCATGGGCTCCCCACTCCCCCTTCACCCCAACCCCCAGGGACTCTCCACTCCTGCTTTGCCCCAACCCCTGTGGGCTCCTCCGTCCCGCTTCATCCTTAACCCCTGCACTGTGCCCTCCTAACCCCTGCAATCCCCTCCTGCAGCCACCTGGGGAAACAGACCTGCATGCATGGCGTGGCTGGTATTGCTCCCACCTCAAAAGCTGCTCCTCCGCGCACCCCTAGCGGGTTGTGAGAGGGAGAATGTCAGAGCTCCCTGCATTCAAGTCGCTTATCCCCACTTGGGCTGCATAAGGGTAGGGCAGAGAGCAACAGCTCTTGATGCTCACTTCACAGCACTGCCAGAAGGGGAAAGTGACCGGGATGTAGGGAACCCTGGCGTTGCTTCTTGCTCACTCCTTCCACACAGTTTCCTCAAAGGCATGGAGGAATGTTGGGGGAGGGGGTGGTGAGCAGTATCTGTGTATCATTGCTCACCCCCTCCCCACCTGTTCCTCTGATAGGAGGCTCACAGCCTCGCAACCCCCCGTTTGAGAACCAATGCTGTAAATAGATGTGCCTATGCAGACCCCTGCATCCAAGTGTGATCTCACTGAAGTCTGTGCTACTCTAGCTATTTACAAGATGAGGGTCTACAGTCGTAAGTTGTCTGAGGAGCCTTCTGCACAAAAGGAGGCATATAAAGAAAAGCTATTATTCAATACTACTTGTAACGAGGCGGAGTGGCCACATTCTAGCACAGAGTGGGTTAACTCACCTGGTTGGGCTCAGCTAACCCCGCCCCTCACAGGAAGTGCAGGAGCTCAGCAAGAAGTATAAGAGGAGGGCCCTACACCTCAGTTGGAGCCAGACCAGGGAAGGAGTAAGATGTCTGTCACAGGGAGCTGAACGGCCGGCAGAGCAGCAGCCCGCCAGAGCCAGCTTGGAGGGAAGACAAACTGCTGCCCCGGGACAGTGAGAAATCCAACGAGGGAGAGGAGTGCAGGCCACCTGACAACACGGGAAACCAGGTTCCAATGGCTGCAGAGCAGCCCTACCAATGTTGGTAGGAAGAAGCCAAGGAATAGACACATTGGTCCTGTTGCATTGCCAACAGGCAAGACAGTGACCCCACATTCTCTCAGCAACCCCATGATGGGATCACCCATAGCTTCTAGAATCCTGACCTGGGACCTGGAGGAGCAGGATGGGCCTGTGTCCCCCTTTGCTCGGCATCCACTTGGGGCTGGGTGAGCGCTAATGCTTCAGACAGAAGGCCATAGCCACTGACTGTTGACGTGCTTGGCCCTCACTCAGTAGGTCTGAATAACTAGTTGCTCAGATGCAAGGTAGGGTGCCCAATAGATTGAGCAGGTGTAAGCGTTGATTGCCTGACAGCGCTGAAGCGGGCACCCCTGGCCCTGAGATGCAAGAACCTTACACTTCTGAACATGTCCACTCACCTAATGATATCATCAGAAAGCACCAGTCCTTCCAAGCTGAGGTTCTGTAGTTGATCACAATGACAAAGAATAGCATGGAGATCTTCAACACTTATTGTGCAGTTGGACATGTCCATATGTTGCACTTTAAGAGGTCTAAAGAGAAGAAAGGGAGACAATACAAAATGGATTTTAATTTTTATCTAAAATTGAGGTAGCATACTGCATTTGTATACCACAAACAAATACATAGCTAGCAGAAAACATATGCTTTAAATGCATGTCTGGATCTATCAATATTACTAAGCTGGTAATCAAAATTGCAAAATTCTATTTACTTTGAGACATGCAAATCTTTAAGACTCATAATAGCTCTGTCTATGCTAGAGTTAAATGATATTTCCTTTCTCTTTGCATAGAGAGATACTTCAATACTCAATAGTTCTTGGTTCTAAAATAAAGAATTACAGAATAATGGTACCAAACTATACTACTTAAGATTGTGTTAATCAGTTTCTGAACAATTTTGAATCAAGAAAGAAGAGAACACAGCTCCCCTATTATTCAGCCAGTGCCCTATTCCCTGCTTCATGCTGCCTTCATTCCAAAGAGCTGCCACAAGTGTGACAGCCAGAGGTGCTAAACCAAAGAGATTGGTTGGAACGTCTGACCAAGGGAAAACTGAAAGGGAAACTTTGTTCCAGGACACCAAACGATGGTGACAGACTTACCGGTTGTTTTTAAACAATGGTTTCCCAATACAGGATCTTGGACAACGGAATACAGTTACACCCACAGGCAGCAATTGCCCAATCACTCCTGGCAGCAGATTTTTACCAGTCAAATCAAGGGTCTGCCAGAGCGATTCATCAAACCTAGGGAGGAAAGGAGTTTGTTTGTTAGTAAGTAATCTAAAGTCAAAGCAATGGACATTGCCATCGATAGCATTTAATATTATGAATGGATGAATGAATGGGTAGAACAAGGAAATCAACTCATCTGATAGCAAGGATTTACAAGTATTACTGAGATTTCTCTCTGATCTGATGGCAGATCATTCTTATTCCTGAATATAAGAAGCCAAGATACCCTACGAAACGCTCTAATTCTGGAAAGGGAATGAAAACCCAGGGAGAGCAGAAATTTTGCTCAGCTGAATTAGGGCCTCAGATTTTATTAATGGGAAGAATGGAAGAGAGTAAAGGCTTTAAATTAGTTAGGGACGCAGCCCAGATGCAAAGTTTTCAGACAAGTGTGGGTCTCAAGTGACAGTGTGCATTTAAATATCAGAAGGAATCAAATGAGCCTATAGTCTCTTAATGCATGAGTAAAGGGACGATTTGGTAATGGATTCTGTGACTTTCCTGGACTTTTGGTGCGGGGCTGAAGCAACTGCTGCTGCAAAACAGCTGATTGCAGATTATCAGACAGCCCACTGGAGCAGCTGCAAGCCCCAGCATCTCTGCCTTCCCTTTTCCCCCAGAGTATTTTTAGTAACAGTCATGGACAGGTTACAGCTTCTGTGAATTTTTGTTTATTGCTCATGATCCGTCCCTGAATCTTACTAAAAATACCCATGACAGAATCTTAACCTTATGCACGTATAATCCTCATTCAGTGCAGAATTACCCATGCTCATCAAGATGAGAACAAGACCATTTAGCAACCTTTAAAATGCAACGTTGTTCTTAATAGCTGCAAGTAAAAAGTAATACTCACGATAGGCGATGCCATCTCTTGCAAATCTGGGAAACTTTTAGCAGGTCAGATAGGGGTAAGTATGCAAAGATCCCCAACAGCAATTCATCTGGCAGTGCATCCCAAGAAACACCTTTAAGAAAAGTCATCAGGTTTTACATAGCTCAGATCCATTTTTCTCTCCTCCTTAAACATTTCACCAGTTTTGCTATTAAACAAAAATATCAAAGACCACACAAAAATTCCTTGCCCAACTACCACCACTTCATTCCCTTGTTGATCTATGTATACAGCAATCCACTACTTAGGTACTTACAACATTTCCTTATGGGCAAGGTATTCCATTATTACTACTATCCTCTCATCCAAGGTGTTATTAGGTGCTATATGTAGGTGCGACATAACTGCCAACTGCACTGTCTCAAAATTATCTTCTGATAGCCTGTTTGTCCAACCCATCATGTTCTTAGAAAGTACGAGAAGAGTTCCAAAGCCAGAATCTCTTTCTGAAATGGATGTAGCTATTCTGCTCTTGTGCAATTAGCCCTTTTTAAAGGGCATGACTCTCCTGATGGCAGCCCCTAATACATATCGTGACATTGCTCTTTTAAGCTATTTCACCTCCCTATTATCCAAACATTCTTTTCTGGAGCAAGTACATTTTCAAGGCACTATGTACATCTAGACAATGCTATTGTTGCTTCAAAGAGGTCTGGGGCTTTTGGAATAAGGGACTATCTCCCTAGCTGGGATGGGAGATGGTGTGCATTTTAGACAGGAACCCCAGCCAGCACTTTCTTATCTGAAAAGAAAAATGTAACAGCTTGGGCACAAAGGGAAAGGCTGGCAGTCCAAAAAACAGCTCCTGCAAACTCACCAAAATACCATAAACAAAGTCATAAGCAAGTTCCTAGATAATAAGGAGGGGGCTCAAACTGAGGTCTTATGAAGGCTCTGAGAATATTGATATATTGTGATGTTTAGATCAGAAGTCTCCAGATAGTATAATCAGTTACTGGAGAGATGTTTCTGAATCTTAATTGATCTCCTTTTAATCCACCCTCTGCTGGCCAAAACTGCTGTACTACAGACCTGGGAAATAGCCCAAATCCTCTTTAATCTTTATTAAAGAAAACAGAATAGAGGAAGTTATAGACTGCACAATAGCTATCAGTCTCTGTGATCCATGGGAAATATTTTCTGCAGAGATGATAAAATATTGCCCATTCATGGGTTTCCTTTAAGGAAGCTAGAGAGTCAACCACGCGCTCTCTTTAGGCATGCAGGTTTGTCTAGATGTGGAAGGAGAAAGTCAAACTTGTGGGAGGTAAAAAAAAACAAGAGAAACTTGAAAGAAACAAGATTCACTAGATCTAGGGACTAGCATCTACTCAGAGAGACGAAACTCTATAAGGAGCAACCAAACTATTAGTGATTTGTAGTACCTGACCTCAGACATTGTCACAAGTTGACAGAAGCTGTTACTCTACCTGACTCTGTCTCTCGCAGAAACCTAGGCCTGCGTGCAATCACAAAGTCCTTGTCCTTCTCTTTCACTTTCTGCCGTTTTTGAGGAGGATAAAGAGACAGTAGCAGCTCTTGAGGGGTGTTCTCACTGTCCAGCTTCTCTTTCTTAAGGACAGACACTCCCATGCCTGAGAGTAGTTCTGATGTCTTGGTGGGGTCCCATGACCACGTGAAGCTTGTGGAAACATTGCTGCCTGAAGCTGGGATTTCCTGGAGATGTCTCCTGCAGGAACAGCACAAGTTACATTACAAGTGATTGTGAATGTATCTACCACAATCCCAAATGGTTGAATTACAAGTGTGTAGAAAGACCACACACACAAAAAAGTCCGGGGTGGGTGGTTGCACCTATATCCCCTACAATAAGTAATCCAATTCACAGTGGAAATCAGTAACACTTTGTACTTCTATAGCAGTGGTTCTCAACCTGCGACCCATGTGACATCCAGGTAGTACTGGATGCAGCCCACAAAGGTAATTAAGTTGAAAACCATTGTTCTATAGCATCCAAAAATCCCATAGAGCTTTACAAACGTTCACAATACCTCCAGACCTGGGATACACATAAGGATCAACTTGGACAAATGTACATGATACTCTGTGGAGGAACTAGTCAGAAACACACATACTTAGTAGAAGGGCATGACCCTGGCAGCAGTAATGCTGAAATGGACCCATTTAGGCTGAGAGAGTAAATCAGAAATGGCTTTGCAGCACGATATGGTTGCAAAAAAGAATATTACAATTTTGAACACTAGCATCACAAAAGAATGGTGATCTAGTCAATAGCAACAAAGCATCACAGCAAAGATGGTGACTGCAGCCAGTTAGACTACTGCACATTATCACTGATAAAACCATAGGGAGGTCAGGGAAGTGATTGGAGACCATAGGAATCGATTTACATGGAAAGATTAAAAGAGCTAAATATATTTAATTTTGTGTTGTTTATTTTGGCAGACAGGAAAAATAGCTAGATGCAAAGGGGTGAAACTAACAAGGGTAAACTTCAGTCTGAAAATTAGGACAGTCTTCCTAACATATTATCAGTCTGCAGAATAGACTGCCAAAGGAATTGGTGGAAATCCAGGTGTTTGGGACTATTAAAATAAGACTGCACAAATTACTGGAAGAAAGTCCTGCACTAGCTGGAGTGACAAGGAATGCTCTAACGGTCTCCCTCATTCAGTTTCAGAATTGCTTCATCTGCCAGTGTAAAGCCTGTGTAGTTTATAATCTACAGTGAAGTGTGTGAATAGAGAACTGGGAGTCAGGAAATGGAATTTTAACCCTGCCTGCCCTTTGCCTCATTTCCCTTAACTATAGAAAAGTAATAATGATAATTTAGCTACCTCACAGGGAATGAAAATTACATAGCTAGTGTTTGTATGGCACTTTGAAACACTGCAGTAAACCATACAGCGGTACAGCCACACATTAACATTTAATGTATAGAATCAGCACTGCTCATCTGTCCATCACAGGCCTTGTACTGCTAACAGAGACTCCAAGTTAGCACAAATGAGGCGGTTGTTCTGGTTTTTTTTTTTGGTCCTATTATCACTATGAAGTTCTAAATAGCCATGGTGCGATGCAAAGTGGCATCTGTCCCAGAACTTCAGAAACT
This sequence comes from Mesoclemmys tuberculata, assembly GCA_007922155.1. Classification (NCBI taxonomy): domain Eukaryota; kingdom Metazoa; phylum Chordata; order Testudines; family Chelidae; genus Mesoclemmys; species Mesoclemmys tuberculata. The sequence goes on along the minus strand of ML675629.1, from coordinate 21,272,971 downwards.
TGAAAATATGCTTCTTTTATATAGGGGAATATAATGAACTGGCCAATAGCTGTATATCACTGCCCTGTACTGGGGATCATCAGAACTATACAATTACGTCCACACTGCTATCCACTAATTGAGATTCTCCTTTAGTTCAAGCAGTGAGGCCTCTGTCTTCAAAGCAGAGATCTAGCCTCACTGCTGCTGTAAAGTTCCAAATAGTCGCAATGTGCAGCACAGTAAATACTGCAAAATCCGGAGTGAGCATGGGTTTGTTACAGGAACACTGTATTTTGGACAATACAATCAAACCTACATATCAAACCTGCTATTAATTACCATTCAGCGATCACGCTAACCGGTGCCCCCATGTATGACTTTTGCTCATCAGGGTAGCTGGGGGGGTGCATCTGTGGTTTTCCCACGGATCTCCCGGACAGAGGTGGAAGGGGCAGACGCACGTACTACATTCTACAGTTTTGGGGACCTAACAGCGCGTAGACAGACCGATTCCAAAGCCCAGTGCAACGCTTTGCACGCATCCCCCCACCCCCCAGCAGCAGATGCTTTGGGCGGCAACCACTCACCCGGCCCCTTGCAAGTTTGCATCACCCAGTGCACCCCGCCCAGACCCCAGGCGCGCTCCATGCAGCTGCCCCCGCCGCATTACCTGTGCATGGTGGCCTGGGGCAGATGCATTAGCAGCAGGGAGCCGTGGGCGCCAGCGGCTGCAGCTATCCTCGTGCCGGCCCCACTCCCTTCCCGCGCCTCCGCGCTCTGCGCACGCAGCAGCTGCAGCAGCAAACCGAGCGCGGCGCCCGCGCGCGCTGCTCCGAACCCTAACGAAACCCGGAGGAGGGGGACTGCGGGCGGGAGCTGGAGAGGCCGCAAGGCCTTCTGGGACTTGTAGTTCGGCGGCGCCGGAGCGCTCCTACCCACAAGCCCGTGCGGTCCGGCGCTGTCGGTCGATGACGTGGATGGGCGGCGAGCGATTGGCCTCGGCGCAGGGAAATGTCCGCGCGGCCGCCGCTGCGGAGCCGGCAGCCCCAGTCGCGGTGACACGGAGGCGGCCGGGCCCGACGGGGACTGCTGTGGCGCAGCGTGAAGCCCCGCCCCGGCCCCAGGCCGTCGCTCACTGAGCCGGGCGCCCGGGCCAGCAGCAGCAGCCACGGCAGGGGGAGGATGGAGGGGAGCCGAGCCTGGCGGAGGCCCCGGTGCTGAGTGTATGGCTCGGCCCCAGGTGAGGTGAGGGCGTGGCCGGAGGGGTCGCCCCACATACCGCCCCCGCCCCGCGTGTGGGCTGCCGCTGCGGGGGAGGGGCCAGTTTGGGTCAGCAGAGGGGGCACAGGGAGCATGACCTTACGGGGGAGGGGGCGTGGGGCGTGTATGCGGGGCGTCACGGCGGTGGGGGAGGGGCATGGGGCTGTATGAGGTCGGCAGGGCGGGTACACGGGAACGCCCGGGCGGCCCGGGGGCAGGATGCCGCCATCGCTTGTTGCCCCCGGGTGATTCGTGGGCCCTGCGCTTTCCAGGAGCCGTTCTAAAGCACCCTGCCTTCCACTGGCTGAATTGCGTGTCAGGCCCCACGGACGAAGTGGGGCCAGACGTTGAGACGCGTTCATGGAGTTCAGGACGTCTGATACCCTGAAATTAAGGGACCCTTCACGTGGGACCTTAAAACGAAGCTCGGTCTTCTCTTAGGTTTGGAGGGTTTGGGGAGAGGAGAAATCAGTGTGTCACCGCTACTGTCGTTGGCCAATTTTCCCTGTCTTTCCCAGACCCACACCAGCTGAATAGCATGTGTGTTATTTTTGTACTCCCTAGTATGCTAGATGCATAAAGACAAATAGACAAGATCCTTGCCCCAAAGAGCTTGCAGTCTAGTTTATTTTCTACTTTGCTGTCAACTTCTCATTCTCAAGGAGGCAGAGTTATTGTACTGCTCATGTTACTAATTACTGGGTTACTTTCCCCAAGCTCAGACTAAGTGATTGACTAATCTAGTTTAACAGGTTTTGTGTAGCTAATTATTTATAAAATCTACAGACATCTGTTTTAGCAATATTTCTGTGGGGAAGAACAGCCTAAGAATGTGAGGGTTTGTGGGTCAGGAAGTCTGGCACCATGTTGACATAAGGATTTGTCCAGTTTCCCTTTGAATTGGCTTCTCTGCTTGTCCGAAGCAATTCTAAAGCACCCCGGTGGTGCTCAGCTGCTCCACCCAAGTGTTTTAATTGGATCGTTATTCACACCGATTCAGACCTTGTGCAAAGTTCTTACTAAAACCTTCACACTTACTCCTTTTGTGGAGTTTCAAATTAGATTTTTGTTTCAGTTATGCAGTTTTTCATGACCTTTGTCCTAATAATATGTTCTAGTACTGGTGGTGAAGGAGAAGATGACTCAGATTTGAACATTTTTGACAACTTCTCTCCCAGTCAGCAAATTGTATCCAGCCTGATTAAATGCACACTGTACTCATTTTATAATGACTGAGAGAGACCTGAAAAGTTGAAGACTGTAATGAAAAATTTGGCTCAACTTACACACATAATGAACACTGTGTGCTACTAGTGTACATTAGTTCCTGTTAAATCAGATGTCAGCAGTGTTCAGGCTTATACTCTTTAACATGAAGTGTCAAGCATTTCCAGGCTTAACTGAAGTCAAGGATCTTTGGTCTTAATTGTATTATTTTTAGTTGATGATCAGATACTTTTTCCAGTGTTTTGTTTTTTGTCCAGCTGCTTTGACCCTCTATTCAGCTTCTCTTCCCCCCCCCCCCAACAAAGTCTTATTCAATCCCCTCTACTAAATCATCAGTAATTAAATTGGGAAGAATTAGTTGACACATTCAAAGTTTAAATTATAGAAAGAAGTATTTTATTATCCCTAAATTAACAAAAGATGGTCATCTCATGCTGTCTTGAATATTTCCATTAATGGCAATTCTGAACATTTCTGTGACACCTTGTTACTATACACTCAAAGATGTTACTAATATTTACCTTAAGGTTGCCTTGGTGCAGTGTAAGGATCATGATCCTGCAACTGGTAGCACCACTGACCTTAGTGCTACTCAATCTTGGCTGATGCACTGATCGCCATCTGTTTTCCTAATAAAACCCTCTTTAGGATCAGACTGTTGGTTTCTTTCTTTGTTTTATTCTGATCTTCCCTAAAATATCTGTTCCCCCCCCCCCCGAAATATCTATCACTTTTGTTGCTCTCCTCTGAACTCTCTCAAATATGTCTGCCTCTGTGGTACCCTAGGGACTTCATTTGAGGTCCAGCCAGTGCTACATAAAGCAAAATAATTTCCTATCTGTTCTGTGTATTTATTCTGCTGCTTATTGTTTTGTACGTAACATTTTTCTTTTTCTGGCCTCAATTTTACCTTTCATTATCAATGTCCCACTGCTGATTCCTGTTCCATTTACCCTCTAGATCTTTATGCAGCAGTACTGTAGAGCAAATTTTCTTATTTGTGTATTTATTTCCCGCTTTGCACTGAACACAGGCTTGATTCACTTACCTCTCCATGGTGTTCCCCAAGTTTGCTGTTGATTTTTCTTATGCTGATCAAGCTTGAACAGTACTGTAAAGAATTGGGGCCCATTTTATAGTGACCACCTTATAGCAGCTGAGGATTTGCTCTCGCTGAGCCAGCTCATTCCTTGGGTAATTCTGTCAGAAGCTCTCTTACAGAATCTAAGGAAGCAGTTCCCAGCAGGGTTAGTTTTTCTTTCAAGTCTTCTTTACAAAACAGATGAAAATCTCAGCCTCTTCCCTCAAAGTCTGTGTAGGCTGAGTAGTCCCTTCCCCAAATCTGTCCCTCAAACCAGTAAGTGCAGCAACCCAGGATTTCTTGACTCTCAGGAAAATTTCCTGACCTCAGAGCCTTCTTATATTTTCATGAGTATTAAGTTGAGTAAGAGAAAATGCAAAAACGTCTTGGATTAAACTGCTGAGAAGAGTCTGTAGAAAGATCAGTTAAATGAAATATATTGGATTTCAAGAAAACTAACTCTGAAGGAATGAAAATGATTTGAAGAAAACTATGGTGAATAGATTTCAATAATGTCTGAAATCATAGTGGAAACTGGAAGTATTTTGAATTCAGTAATGGAAGCTGTAACACTAAATCATTCCAGTTCAGTCATGTTAATAATGGCAATATAATTGGGAAAACAGTCTGGCTAAGCAGAGAGGTAAAAAGCAATATAATTGAAGTACATTTTTAAAAGTGTAGAATGACATTTGTTAAAATACTCGGAAAAAGTGGGGAAAAACCCCCCCAACAAAAAACTACGTCAGAATGGCCATACTGGCTCAGAGCAATGGTCCATCTTGCCCACTGTCTTGTCTTTTGACAGTTGCCAAAGACAGGTACTTCAGAGGGAATGAACTGAAAAGGTAATCATCAGGTGATCCATCCCATCTCCCATTCGCAGCTTCTGGGAAAAGGCAATCTCTGTCCATCCTGGCTAATAGCCATTGATGGACCTATATTCCATGAATTTATCTGGTGTTTTTTTTTTTTTTTTTTAAATCCATTATAGTTTTAGTCTTCACAACATCCTCTGGCAAGGAGTTTCACAGGTTGACTGCGTTGTGTGAAGAAATATTTCCTTTTGTTCATTTTAAACCAGCTGCCTATTAATTTCATTTGGTGACCCCTAGTTCTTGTGTTATGAGAAGGAGTAAACAACACTCCCCTATTTACTTTCTCCACACCAGTTATGATTTATAGATCTCTATCATATCACCCCATAGTCATCTCTTTTCTTAGTCTTATTAATCTCTCCTCATATGGAAGCTTTTCCATACCCCTAATAATTTTTGTTGCCCTTTTCTGTACTTTTCCTTTTTTTGTAATAGATGTATAACAAGTGACTGAAATCTTCGCAAATAAGAGGTCATGATATTAGGTTGGAAAGGATTTTGGAGGCTTGTTTTTAAGATTTATTTAGGTAATCAGTTAATCTCCATTTCTAAAAATTTATAAAACCTAAGTGTTATGTGCAATATAGATATGAATACATATTTACATTTTTATCACATTTCAATTGCATATGGTATTCACTACTGACTGTCCTAAACAGTTGTGTAGTGTCCTATGATGTCACTTTCACCTTAGTTGTGACTGAATTTCATTGGTAGAGGAAACAATTTCTAGAAACTGGTACAGTTTAAGAGCTAACTCTTTTACTTACTTGCCCTAATAGGCTTATTGACATCAATATATAAGTCTTTTGGGATTCTTCAAACTAAAACGTGCTTTTACAAATGCAATTTATCAAAATGCACTATAGATAATGGAAACCATTGTCATTTAAGAAATGAGCTGATAAGAAATTGAATTGTTTAATAACTACATTTTCTCTCCTTCTAGAGGACAACAGTGGGGATTCTTCCTGCAGCAGGGACTGATCAATGACTAAGATTAAGATTTTGTCATGGTTATTTTTAGTAAAAGTCAGGGAACTGGGAATATTTGTTTATTGCCTGTGACCTGTCCCTGACTTTTGCTAAAAATAACCATGACAAAATTGGGCTGGTGGGGAGGGGAGAGCCTGAGCCCTGCTGCAGCTCTGAGCTTCGGGGGTGCCCACCACCCCTGTGGCTGGGAGCTCCAGGGCTGGTGGCTCAGAGCTCTGGGTTCCCCAACCACCCATAGTCCCAGAAAGTAGTTATCAGTGGTTCTCAATCAAACTGGAAGGGCATATCGAGTGAGATCCCACAGTGATCAGTCTTGGGTCTGGTTCTGTTCAATAGCTTCATCAGTGATTTAGATCACGGAGCAAAGAATACACTCCTCAAGTGTGTGGACGATGCCAAACTGGGAGAGGTTGCAAGTGCTTTGGAGGATAGGATTAAAATGCAAAATGATCCGACAAACTGGAGAAATGATCTGAAATAAATTGGATGAAATTCAATAAGGACAATGCAAAGTACTTCACTTAAGAAGGAAGAATCAATTGCGCGCACACAAAATGGGAAATGACTGCATAAGAAGGAGTATTGCAGAAAGGTATCTAGAATATTGTGTCCAGTTCTGGGTGCCACATATCAGGAAAGATGTGGAAAAATTGAAGAAAGTCCAGAGAAGAACAAAAATGATTAAAGGGCTTGAAAATATGATCTGTGAGGAAGGATTGAAAACAATGAGTTTGTTCAGTCTGAAGAAGAGAAGACTGAGAGGGTCTTAGCAGTTTTCAGGTATATGAAAGGCTGTTACAGGGAAGAGGAAGAACAATGGTTCTTGTTAACCTCTGAGGATAGGACAAGAAGCAATGGATTTAAATTGCAGCAAGAGCAGTTTAGCTTGGACACTTAGGAAAAACTTCCAACTGTCAGGTTAGTTAAGCACTGGAATAAATTGCCTTGGGAGGTTGTGGAATCTCTGCCATTGGAGGTTTTTAAGCTCACATTAGACAAACACCTGTCATGGATGGTCTAGATAATACTTAGTCCTTACTCGAATGCAGGGGACTGAACTAGAAGAGCTCTCCAGTTCTCTTCCAGTCCCATGTTTCTGTGATATTTTCCAACAAACCCCACCTTATTCAGTGGACAGCAAGAATCAGGTTTGTGTAGTGAAGGAGACTGTTGTCCATAGGACATCTGCTTAATTCATTGCAGAAGCTGGAAGGTATGTAATGAATGAGGAAACAGCTTGCAGGAAGAGAAACCATGGTCTCATGCTTAAGCAGTTAAATGCTGTTGTGAAGACTTAGATTCTGTCCCTGCTCCCTGACAGAATTTCTGGATGATGCTAGGCAAGAAATTTAAATCAAACTTTTCCCAGATCACTAATTTTTTTCCTCATTTTCAGGGTGTGCAAGCTGAAACCTTAGGATCTGATTTGCACAGGTGCTGAAATGGTGAGTATGTTACTGGAGTCAGTGGGATCTGTGCCTTGGACATATAAAATGCTTCATAATGCTAAGTACTGTGAATTTATCAGGTTCTAGACATCTCAAACGGGGACACCCAAAATTAGTTGACATGTTTGACTTTAATCTGTCTGCCTCTCACATTGGTAAAGTGGGATGATAATACCCATGCATCTCAAAGTGTTATGAAAATAATGTGTGAAGCACTCAGATAATATAGCGATGAGTGCGTTAGAAAAGCCCATGAAGAAATCAATAATTATGTCTTCGAAGCAGCATTTGAATAATGTGCAGGAAGGCAGGGGCCACATGTTGAACAAGGAGAAAACAAAATATTCAGTGGCTGCTCATTAAGTAAGCACCTTCTGCTCACTGAATGAGGCAGGGGTCCTGTGAAAAAAGTAGTATGTGGTAATGTAATTAAAAACTGTCATAATGTATATGCACAAGAGACCCAATTAAGGTTCCATAGGCAACCTTAATTTTGCATTCACAACTTTCCTAAGCCCCCTCTTCTGGCCTTCAGACAACCCCCAACCTTTCCAAATTCATTCTGCAAAGCATAGACCAGGACACACCAACTCAAAGCATCGCCAGGCCCTGCTAGAACAACAGATGCAAAACGTGCAGATATATCTCCACTGCTAATAATGATCAACACCCTCCATAACACACCTCTCAAGATCCATGGGTTTTACACGTCTATCACAACATACAGCATACCTCATCCCATGCACTAAATGCCCCAGTAGCAACCAGACAGTCAGTATGCTCTTGAACTCAAACAGGAAAATGGTAAAAGGCAAAAACATCATATTGCTTGTGGGTGAATACTGTTCACAAAGTGATCTCTCTATATCTGACCTATCATTTCAAAAGACAAGTGAGGGAGCTTAAATTCATGATTTTGCTACACATTAAGGCTGTGTCTGCACTAGAGCCTGTGTCAGCAAAATTTACGTTGCTCAGGGGGTGTGAATATCCCCTCCCGAGCAACTTAAATTACACCAATGTAAGCGTTCGTGTGCACAGCGCTATGTCAGCAGGATAACTTCTCCCACCGACATGGCTTATTCCACTCATGGAGGTGGGTTGGGTTTTTTTTAAATGCTGAAAGGAGAACTCTCTCCTGTTGGCACACAGCGTTTTCACCACATGCACTACACCAGTTGCAGTGCTGCACATAGAGACATGGCCTAAAAATCATGGACTGACTAGACAGTGGATTTATGGCTTATTACAACAATCTGTAACCTACTAGCAATCCTTCCCCCATTTGTCATCCCCCTCCCCACACTCCTGACTATGACT
>ML675629.1:20922889-21264379 GCA_007922155.1 Mesoclemmys tuberculata | reverse complement strand
TAGTAAGATAGTATGTTAGAAATAAGAGTGGAATTTCTTATTGGATTGTTTTTGCTGTTGAGTGAATTAAAAAGTTAAGGCTATATTCTCATCCCGTGATCAAGAACTTGTCACTCCTGATATCAAGTACTTGAGACCAAGAAGGCAGAGGAAAGGGAGCCTTATAAATATATTATAAAATGAGACTGAAGAAATGAATTATTTTTTGCTAACAAAACTGTGGGACAATATTGTCTTGTGATTATAGTAAAGGACTGTGAGCCAGCTGGATCTTGGTTTCCAATACCAATTAGTGCCATTGACTGATCATGTAATTTTTTTTTAACAGATGACTTGCTCACCTACCTCAGTAAAACTATGTGGAAAATTAGGTGAAAAATAAGACCCTTCTGAAGGTCAGAAGCTTCAACTAAACTGTTCTTGTATCAACTTAAAAAGTACGTGCCAATAAGTTTCCACTGAAATGTATTTTGAACATTCAGTGCTCATATATTTCATACATATCTTCCAGAGGTTTTAATGTAATGAAATGTGTTCATGTCTTACAGTTATGATCCACTTTCATAAGTGAGCTGCATTGGCTGGTTGGAGTGAATATATAATAATGAGTGGTGCAGCTTTGGGCATTGAGATAGTATTTGTCTTTTTTCTGGCTTTATTCATACTTCATCGGTATGGAGACTTCAAGAAACAACATAGACTTGTGATCATAGCAACACTGTTGGCTTGGTATCTCTGCTTTCTTATAGTATTTATATTGCCTCTGGATGTTAGTACGGTAAGATTTTCCATTTTTGTGATGCTTAGTACAATATTGCTCAATAGAAAATATCACAAAACACACTAAATATAGCTGTGTAAATCAGTAGAAAATCTCTAAAGACAAAAAATGTTCAATTAAAAAAGGATCTTTTAAAAATGGTAACGTTTAATAAAATGTGCTGTTCTGTCAAGTTAAAAATAATATATTTTAAAAATAAGTTAATTAAATTTTAAAATTCATAGTTTATGCTTACTTTTAGTATTTCTATTGCCTTGAACAATGAATTAATTGATTTCACTCTTCTTTTCTAGTCAGTTTCCAATCAGTTTCACTCAATTTTTTGTATGCATTAATTTTAGGTGTTGGGATTCAAATACTGTAGGAATTTTTTTTTTTTTAAACCCATCTCCCTACAATTAAGGGTGAAATGTCATAGAAACATTAGCATTGAACTTGATTTTTTGGTGCCAATTTTGATTTGTATCCCTATTCTAGTTTTTTCTTCAATAATTATTTCACCTTGTTCTGTTTACATAATTATTTCATTGTCTTCTAGACTATATACAATCGATGCAAACTTGCTGTTAATTCCAGCCCTGCAGAAAGTAACAACAACAATGGATCTGACCCTACTCTTGCTCCAAGGTATTAGGAACAATCTTGTTTTGCTGCATCAAAACATTAAAAGCACTAGCATACTTAAGTAAGCAGAAATGTGCACATGAAAAATTAGTACCTGTGTTGAAGAGAGTGCACTGTAACATGGTGATTGAAAGTCATTAACAGGCAATGTTGTGAGGCAGGCCAAACATGACAATTAGATCTTGTGATTAAGGTATCTGCAGATCTCAACACTTCTATTTTTGTTTATTTTCAGTTGTTTTTTAACGTTAACTTTCTTCCCTCTATTTTATCATAGACAAAACAACAAAACTGAGGTTTTTAGAAGGAATTTAACTATGCCAAGAGAGGTGCTATTTTGAATTTCTTTCTCTATTCCACAGACCTAATTATTTGTTTTTTGACCATGAGAGCATGCTTCAGAGATACGTAGACTTTCCTTTGTATACGTATTGGTTATACCCAAGACTGTAAGCCTTTTTAAATTTCAGACAAGTCGGAAGTTATGATAGGTGGTCTACATTTGTGTGCTGGCAGAGAAAAAAAATCATACTCAAGTGTCTTGAGTTGTAATGTGATAGTTGGAGTACTGAAATTGTAAAAGCCAGAATCTGTTTCTGGCTTTTCCTTATTAGATGTTGAGCAAGTCTCTGAACCTCTGTGTGCTGTTTCCATGTCTTAAAATTAATATACTCTTATCTGTCCTGTGGAGATGTGAGGCTTAGTTAATTGTCTGTAAGCTGTCTTGAGATTCTAGGATGCAAATTGATGTGTATGTGCTAAGTTTTTATTATTTCATCACCCCAAAGTGGAGAATATTAAAATACTTTAACTCTGAAAAATCAGGAAATGCCAGAATTAAGATGGTATGCACAATGTTTTTCATCTTGTTGGGTATGCATTGCTAAACAGTCTTAAATTATAAGATTGCCTTCTGTTTCTCAAATAATGCATTATCCTACTCTCTTCCAACTTTAAACAAACAAATAAACCGCTATAGCATCTTTTTACTGTATTTACTACTCTAGGTGTGCTAGATATAAAGACCATGAAAGTAATAAATAAGGCAGGCTCTGTGTGGGAGCAATACACAGGAATTAACTAAATATAACTTTTTTTTTTTTTAGTCCGCTACATGGTAGTCATGCAGCCTACCTTAGTTTGGGAGATGGGCAGATCATTAAAAATATCTTTGATTAAGCACCTCTACATGTGTAAATTGCTCATAACTCTGACAAATCAAAAACAACTTTTCACTGGAACACTCCAAAACACTTCTCAGTAACGATGATCTCTTTCAAACAGTACTTTTCTTACCCCTTCTGTTCTGTTTGACACACAAGCAGATAAAGTTATTCTATAATGAGGAACGTGCTGGTGGTTTGTTTTTCACAGTCCTTATACTAAGTAGCATGGGTGGTTTTGCCAAACTTTCCATCTTTTTGAGGTAGGGACTCGATTTGGAAAATATCAGCCCAATGAGTGAAGTATTTTATAAAATGAGTGACTCAGAAACTGAATTATAATGACAGTTTCCTAAGCATTTTCATGTTACTAGCTGCTCTGGGTAGAATCTTCAAAAGCTTCTAATGAAGTTATGCACCCAATTTCGATTGAAAGTCAATAGGAGTTAAAAGCCCACTCCTTTAGGTGTTTTGGAAAATCCCACCCTCCAGCAATAATTAAATAGTCTATAGAAGGAAAAATAACTATTTACTTCTTTGGCTCTTCCTTTTCTAAGATTTTTTTTTTTCCTCTGGGAGGGGGAAAGCATTCTATGTGAGAAAAATATGAACATAACCAAAAAAGTTGCCTGACTAGTTGACTTCTGGTGAGTCTCTGATAAAATGTCAGTACTGAACTGTGCTTTTTCTTTTTCTAGAGAGAGATTGTCCTGTCCAGATATATGTGCTGTGTGTGGTACCAGTATTTGTCAGCATAATTTGAACGTGGGCTATAAACTAAATCTCTTATGTAACATGTTAGTCATGAAAAAACAGTTAATTGAAACAATATTGTATTTTTCGGTGGCAAGACTGACAGTAGTTTCTGAATAGAAATGATGAATATTTTAATACTTAAACTTTACAATTAATATGTGGCTCTCTGACCTTTTTACAGAAAACAGAAGTGTTTCAAACCATGGAGTTATATCCCTGATGGAATTATGCCAATCTTCTGGCGAGTAGTATATTGGACATCACAGTTCTTAACCTGGTAAGTGAGGCAAATAGATGTCAAAGACCACGATATGTATTGTGAAAATAAAATCTGCTAATATTTACAGTACATTTTAAAGCTATCATTCTGTGTGATTTTTACGTCGTCATCTGATGGTCTTGCACAAGAGAGTGATTTTGAAATCAAATACCTTACGATAGTGTAGGGTTTCTGTAGATGTGTTTTCCAGCAATGACTTTTAATTTATTGATGGTCTTTCAACATGGGTACCTACTGTAGATATTGTTAAAAATTGGTTTTGGAATGATATAATTTATTTAACCTTTTCAGTAGGATTCTTTTATTAAACTGGCCTTACATTTCTTACACTACTTAGGTGGGAGCCATTTATAATGGGATTAGCTTTGGCATTTGCAATTGACTAATTTTCGCCTACAACTGAACAGGCAAAAATTGTAGGAAGGGCATTTGGAAAGGTGGGTTTTAGGCTCCAAATCAGCAAAGCACTTAAGTATGCACTTATCATGTGCTTAACTCAGTCCTAATTCAGTAAAGCATTTAAACATGTTTAACTCCCATTAACTAATTGGGGATTTAATGAAATTAATGAGGAAAATATCCAATAATAAACCAAAGCACTGACAGTAGAACTTAATTAAGTATATTTGTCTTGTATTAAGTCCAAAATTAAAGAGTGTTGCCTTTAGCAAAATGAGTGCCTTTAGTACTCTGATGCTCATAAAAATGTTTTTTCTTCGAGGGCTTGCTCATGTCCATTCCACCATCGGTGCATGCTCATCTTCGTACATAGTTACCTGGAACTTTTTTACCCTTAGCAGATCCCATAGGGCTGGCTCCAGCAGCCCCTGGAGCCCCGCGCACATGCCGTGGTCTATGAGGCACTGCTGGTTCTACGCCCCCTAAGTTCCTTCTTTCCGCCTGTGATGGTTGCTGAAACTAGCCTTGCTCTCAGCAAGTACTATTCCTTTTGTTTGGACTTGTTTGATAGTCTAAGTTAGTTTTAGTTATGTAGTTGTTAAATGTTGTTGAGTAGTTAGAGAGAAGGCAAGTCCTTCTGGGGACTTAGAACAGCCAGGCTATGCCTCAGTCGCCAGGATTCAAGCCATGTGCCTCCTGCAGGAAGGCCTTCCTGCTCAGTGACTCCCACAACCGCTGCCTTAACTGCTTGGGAGAAGCACACAGGAAAGAGAAGTGTAAGATCTGCAGGGATTTCAAACTGAGGAATCCGAAGGACTGAGAAATCCAGTTGAAAGCCCTATTAATGGAGGCAGCGCTCTGCCCGGCGTACAAGCCAACCCGCTCTACCTCGGTACTGAATGTGACCTCGGTATAGAGCGCACCGCCCTCAGCTCTGCACCACGCAACATCGCCAGCACCAAAATGGAAGCGCGGAGTGCGGATGCTCCCCTGCGCCATCAGTATGGGCAGAGTCGAGTACGAAGATGCGCAGACCCGGCCCATTGAGTCTTCTCCAGTGCCTCCATCTCTAGTCAGGGAGCCTTCCCCGACTCCTGGGAGTGGGGCAGTGCCTCTGCTGATGCCGTCGACACCTGAAGCTTGTCAGGCAGCAAGAGCCTTGTTCGCCTTGCCCTATGCCACCTCTGCCCCCCTCTGCTGAGGTAGAAGGGGCTGGTTTCATGAGGGAAACCCACATTGGGTCCCCCTGAAAGGCAATGCAGATCCCCAGTATGAGAGGAAGATCTCCTGCCGAATGGCCTCTTGGGGTAGAGCAGAGTCACTCCCCTAGTAGTCGCTCCAGGTCAATGTCGTCAAGCTGTCCTGCTGAAAATAAAGAGGGACAGGGCAAACATTATACTCATTGCTCAAGCCTGGCTGAGACAGCACTGGTTCAGCATACTGATAGACCTTTTGATTGCCCCACCCCGGAGCTTCTGAGGTGCCACAACCTTCTATCCCAGGACCACGGTCACCTATTGTTTCCGGACCTGGACTCCCTGCACCTCAAGGCCTGGAGGCTCTGTGGCTGACAGAGGAAGAGAGCCTGCTCGGTGCAAGTCCTCCTTGGCAGCAGGAAGCCTTCCACACTGGTTGTGTGGAGGTAGTTTACCTGTTGGGCAGAGTCCTGGGGTATTCCACCCAGCCTCTCTCCTATATAGGAGATCCTGGAGTACCTGCTCCAGCTAAAGCTCTGGGGTCTGGCACTGGCCTCATTGAAGGTTCACCTGGTGGCCATTTCAGCCTTCCATCAACCGCTAGATGGGAGATCGCTGTTCTCCCATCCCATGTTGGTCAGGTTCCTCAAGGGGGTGGAGAGGCTTTATCTGCAGGTCGTGACCCAGTGCATGCGATCTCAGTCTGGTCCTCTCAAGACTAATGGGGGGCCCCCCTTTGAACCCATGGCTTCATGCCCTCTGCTCATCCTTTCATGGAAGGTAGCCTTCCTGGTGGCCATTACCTCAACCAGGAGGGTCTCCAAGATTAGGGCCTTGATCTTGGAGCCCCTTTATACAGTATTCTATAAGGACAAGATACAGTTAAGGTCGCATCCAGCCTTTCTACCCAAGGTGATTTCCCAGTTTCATTGTAATCAAGATATTTTTCTCCCCATATTTTTTCCCAAACCACATGGCTCAGAGGAGGAGAGGAGACGGCACTTGCTGGATGTGAGACAAACCCTGGCCTTCTACATCGAGCATACAAAGCCTTTCCAGAAATGGATGCAGCTCTTCGTCGCAATGGTCGACTGGATGAAAGGCTCACCTGTCTCCACCCAGCACATTTCCTCATGGATTACATCGTGCATCAAGTTCTGCTACAACCAGGCAGAGGTGCCACGCCCAGGAACCATCACAGCGCACTCAACCAGAGCTCAAGCTTCATCTACAGCCTTCCTGGAGAGAGTGCCACTGCATGACAGCTGCAAAGCTGCCACCTGGTTGTTGATGCACACCTTCACGTCCCACTGCACCATCCTCCAGCAGGTGAGAGAGGACGCGGGATTCGGCAGAGCAGTGCTGAGGGCAGCTCACTGGTAACTCCGACCCATTTCCAAAGGTATTGATTGTTAGTCACCTATTGTGGAATGGACATGAGCAAGCACTCGAAGAAAACAAAGTTACTTACAAGTAACTGCTCTTCTTCGAGATGTGTTGCTCATGTCTATTCCACAACTCATCCTCTGTCCCCGCTGCTGGAGTTGGTAGAGAGAAGGGACTGAGGGGGCATAGGGCCAACAGTGCCTCATATACCACGGCATGTGTGGAGGGGGGGGGCTCCAGGAGGCACCAGAGTCAATTCTATAGGATCTGCTAAGGGGAAGAAAGTTCCAGTTAACCATGCACGGAGGCATGCACACACCTATGGTGGAATGGACATGAGCAACACATCTCAAAGAACATCAGTTACTGGTAAGTAACCTTGTTTTTCATTCTCTGCTGCAATTCCTTCAATTTACTTCTGGGGGAGCAAGCCCCACAATCTACACCTAATATTCTGAGTCTAATATATTAGCACAAAACTATTATTGCCCATAATATTACAAGGTCTCTGTTCAGCAGCCTTCTCTTTTAGGGTGAATTCTTCCAAGAAATGTGTGTATAAAACAAATCCTACATTTCATCATTCTGAGAGACTCTCTAAAAAGGACTTAGGAAAATTTGAGAGCTACATAAGAGAAGACAAATCTGCCATAGCTGCAGCAAATATGTTTAAGGGAAAAACAGTATTTGTATGCCTTGCTTTAGTTACATTGAGTAGTGCACTATTGTGAAACTGAGCAAGAAGAGCAAAGCTTATAGTGCTCTCAAGTGGTGGTTCTTCACCTTTAATGTTGTCTATAGGTTTTAATCTACACACAAGTTATTTCAAGGTTTACTGTAAAATAGATGTATCTAAAGAGAACACAAATGTAATAAATAACAAGTTTTGCTAGGAGAACTCTGCCCAACCAAGGAAAAATTGGCAAATAGGAGAAGATGGAAAAATCTTACATCATTAATGTATTTTGTTTTGGTTCTAGGATACTCTTACCTTTCATGCAGTCGTATGCTAGATCGGGAGGGTTCTCCATTACTGGAAAGATTAAAACTGCATTGATCGAGAATGCAATCTATTATGGCACTTACTTGCTGATTTTTGGAGCATTTTTAATATATGTGGCTGTAAATCCAAAATTCAATCTACAATGGTAAGAATAATATTGTTGTAAGTATTCTTCTTTGTTATTAAAAAGGTCTTGTATTTCTCACATTATCCCTGCAATAGAGAAGTTGGGCAGTGCTACTCTGACCTAGAATTCTGAATGTGTTTTGTTTCGTTTTTTTTTCTTTGTGGTGTAGGCAAGAGCCACCCTTGCTCTAGACCTGGGGTCTCAAACTCGCGGCCAGTGGGCCAACTGCGGCCCGCGGGCTTGTGTTATCTGGCCCGCAGCCCGAATCCGGGCCGCAGGCTTGTGCTGTCAGTGTTTTCTGAGCGGAGCTCAGGCATGTTGTGGGACATCTTGCGTGAGCTGTTAAAAAGGAAATAGCCGTGTTAAAAAGGAAATGGCCGCCGAATGTGACCCCACAGGGAGATTTAACGACAGAGAGTGGAGTGTGCAAGTCCCTGCGAGAGCCTCTCTCTCCTACTGTGCCGCCGAATTTTACCCTGCGGGGCGATTTTTCGGCGGAGAGTAGAGCATGAAAGGTAGAGTAGAGTAGTGTGTGTTATGCGTGGCCCCCCTGAACTCAACTTAATGTAAATGTGGCCCGCCATACCAATTGAGTTTGACACCCCTGCTCTAGACTTTCCCTGAATATACCTCGGTTGGTTGGTTGGTTGTTTTTCCCCTCCCTTGGAGAGGGAGGGGGAAAGAGTGTGGTGGGTGGCTTATTCTGATTTACAACTTTTTTCTCTATAGCACTTGCTTTTAGATGGCATTTCTGGTGAAGCGTGTGTGTGTGTGTGTGTGTGTGTGGTGGCTTTTGTTTTTTGTTTGTTTAAAGGAAGCCTGTCATTAGAAAGGCTTGTGGTAGTATTATCTGTTTAAACATTTCTGGGATCCCATTTAAAGTTTTGATCTGGGACTTTATCTGTGGTTACCTTTTGGAATGTAAGCCTTCAATCAACAATGTCTTTCTGACTCCTGGAATATATTATTTACAAAGAAACTTTGCTAGCATTGAATACATGGAAAAATAGCTAAAATTAATATAAACCTCTACCATCATCCCTGGCATCGTAGTCTATTGCTCCAGCAAGTTCGCTGCTGAGTTTTCTGATTTTTTTTTTTTTTTTTTTTCCCTCTCTGCATGCCTGCCAACGCCCCCCTGCCCCCAAGCTTTGGAAGCAGGAAAGAGTAGGTTCTTGTGTATTATTTTTCCCAGTATAATTTGCCTGCCAGCACTCTGTATGGGTACACGTGGTGAACTACACTCAGATTGCTCTTTAATGGCAGAGGTTTCTCAATGGCTCTTTTTGAGAGTTCCTGTTTCAGGATATCTTTGCTATCTTCTCCTTTTCTCCCCAGCTTGGTCTCTGAATGATAGACAAGATGATCTTCAGAGGCACCATTTTAAGAAAAGATGGGGGCTTCTCTAGCCTAGTGATGGATACCCAATCCCTTGGCTGCCTCCCACACTGAAGCATTGAATCTGCAAGAGAAACCTCTGGCCTATTTCAGAGACTTGGATGATGTAGACAATGCCAGCAATTTCAAGTGTGGCAAAGTAGTGGATTGCCTTTCAGAGCAGACAAAATTACAGATAGGAAACTAATCTTGTTTCTATATATATGAAAACGTAATTAATTACTGGAAGTCACTCTTCTGTTTTAGGAACGAGCTTCAGACAATTGGGATAGCAGCTGCCAACACATGGGGTCTTTTTCTTCTTGTGTTGTTGTTGGGATATGGCTTGGTGGAAATTCCACGTTCTCACTGGAATGGAGCAAAAAGGGGATACCTTCTCATGAAGACTTACTTCAAGGTTGCCAAACTGATGACTGAAAAAGCAGATGCAGAGGAGAACTTAGAGGATATTATGGAGGTGAACAATCTCATTTTCATTAAATATGAAGTTGGGAGGATTTCATTATTCATCTTCAATTCTGCATTTCCTCAAAAGGTGGCACATCTTAAGTAACATGAGCCTACTTCAGAAAGTTATTGTCATGAAATTATGGAAGTGCTCAGTCCCAATCAGCTTGCTAGGTACTATACAGTACCAGAAATAGAAACAGTATCTGTTCTGAAGAGCTTACAGACTGCTAGGTGGTAGTAATTTGGTATGGTATGTCAGGAATAAAAACATCAAATGTTGACTGTTGGAACAATGCTGATCAATAAGGGGTGCATGCATGAAGATTTAGCACAGAGACCCCATTAATGTTCATACAGGTTACACTTTTAACACTTCTGTGCAGTACTTAGATTTTTAAGAATGAAAGTTTTTATCTTATAATAAGAGATTCAGGATCTGTTCCTTGGTTCCATTTATATTCCTTTTGAAGAGTGAATAGAAGGTATAGGATTTCTTTTCTAAAGAGATTGTGCTGAGAAATGCACTACCATTATTCTTATGATTTGCCATTGAGCAATACAATTAAATCTAGTATTAAGAACAAAATGTGAATCAAACAAATTCAACCGCTAGTATTTACTGTCGTGTTCTAGTGCCTGTGATCATAAAATTATGTATTTGACACTTGTGGGGATTTGTATGGTATGGTAGCTGTTCCTCCATATATAGGGGGTATGATAAAATGGCAGCAAAATCTTCATTTCCTTATTCTAAGGATGTTTGGGTAGCAATAGAGATATTATTTAATAGAAAATAAACTGACAATTTTGTAGACTTATGAATTCTAAAGCCTCAAAGTGTAATTTTTAAGTTGCTGTATTCAGTCATGGACTATTGCCTAAAAAGCACTCCTGGCTGGAGACATTGCTGACAGATTTTGGGGGCCAATATCTGCAAGCCACAAGAATTACATTTAGTTCTAGACAGTAAAACGGTACTAAAAGTGTCTAGTATCTGAAAGCTTGTTGTGATTTTAAGGTTTAAAATTTTATGAACTTATTCTGAAAGTGAATGTGCTATCTATGCCTTGGAAATCTGTGATTCACATGATATAACACATCCATTGACACTGGTGAAATTCTTAAGGGCAATAATACCTGAGAACGTCTAACAATGCTGGCCCAGCTGAGAATTCAGCTATACATATCCAGATAAACTCGTTGCTGAAATATCAGAAGAACCATAGATTTGTCTGCCTGTAGGAGCACAGAAAAATCCCAGATCCTTGAGTAAACTTATACAAAATAGTTATCTCATGCATTACCAATAGAATGGAGGAAGATAGGGTAGAACCAGCTCTCTTTAGTCTGTCCAGGATTAGTGCATCACTGAGTTCTTGACTGCCCAGTAGGCAGTATCTTCCATGTACTCAGCTGCTATTGATGCTTGCCAAATGTTCTCGAAATGTAGCAGCCAGAAGCAACAATGAGAGGGCAATACCTAGGCAGAGGGATTTCAGAATATTAAAAAAAAAAAAAAAATCCTTAATAGCAACAAGGAAATTCTCTGAAGGAAACATGGATAAAACAGTTTCTGCCACTTCCAAGTTGACCTCCCACGTGAGTCGTCATAACAAATATCTAAAGCCACTAGCAATGCACCCTTGCTCATTTTGCATGCCTTATAACCCACTCACATTGTCACAAACGAATACTAAACAATATATGACAAATCAGGCAAGAATAAAACTTTATTTCCCATCCCCAAGTTAAAGCTAAAAACGTCTTCCCCTCAATGTGCCTGGTTAAGAATAGACTGTCGATTTCTGTTCTGTGTGCGCACACAGACACAATAGTGTTTGTAGGTCTCTCTCATGCCACCAGTTTTTCTGATTAACTTTCCCAAACTATAAGGAATATCTAGAAATTATTTTATATTGTTGGATGTGTAATAAAGTTAATTGATAAGAAGTTACAAAATTTTTAAAGAATCATTTGGGTTGGCAAGGACCTCTAGTGGATCACATGAGATTTCCACTCAAGCTTTTAGGCACTTCATACGCTGAAATGACATGTAACGTTTGTGGGGGTTTTTTTGTTTTTTTTTTTTTTAAACAGGAAGTCCGTAAAGTGAATGAGAGTATCAAGTATAATCACCCTTTGAGAAAATGTGTTGATACAATATTGAAAAAGGTAACTAATTCCATTTTAGAGATTTTTGCCTTTTGTAAGTTCCTGAATATATCAAAACTTGACTTTTTAGCCCTCTTAAGACTTTTGTTCAGTATTCAGATTCCTTTTCTTGTGATTTATTTCATTTCAGTAATAGTCTTCTGAAAGCTTTTATTCTTAAAAGCTAAATTGATAACAGCAGTCCTAATTCTGTTGATATGAAATGTGAAATTATTAAATTGAGCTTATATTTCTGGTATTAGGACTTTTCTGGAATGTGGAGAGGAAGCATACATTATTTTTGAATTTGATGGTCTGCTGACCTAACACTTGTTTGAGAGTCAACCTCTCTATGCAATGACATCCTTGCAGTATAGTGTGTGTATATAATTGCTTGTCTTCTATAAATGTAGTTTGAGCTATTCTTCGAGTGCTTGCTCATGTCCATTCTGATTTTGGTGTGTATGCGCACCACATGCACTGGTGCTGGAAGTTTTTCCCTTAGTGGTCATAAGGCCAGCTCTCGCACCTTCTGCAGCAGCACATGTATGCAGTCGTATATAGGGCACTGCCAGTCCCCGCCCCATCTAGTTCCTTCTTGCCACCCATGACGGTGCTGGAACAACTCACTGGACAACTCTTGCAAGTCTCTGTTTTCCTTGTGGTTTCCACTTTTCCTAGTGTATATAGTTGCTTGTTTGGTAGTTAGTTACTAACTAACTATGGAGTAAGTTTCCAGGGTTGGGGCATGCCCCATTCTCTGTAGTTTAAGCCCTGTGCTTCTTGCAAGAAGCCTTTGCCACTGAGTGCCCTGCATCAGAGCTGTTTAAGATGCTTGGGAGAAGATCACCTTTCCATAAAGTATAAAATCTGTAGGAACTTTCGCCTGAGAACTAAGAAGGACTGGGACATAAGACTTAAAGCCCTTCTTATGGAAGTGGTGCTCAGACCTTCGTTGGAGCAGAGATCGGACTCAGGACAGAGTACCATGGCATCATTTAAAAAGCACTCCTCTGGCGTCAGAGTCAGCCTGGCACCGCTCGATATCCCTGGTGCCAAAGAAGCACCAAAAGAAGTTGCATACAGGGAGCTCTCACTGGCACTGAAGCTAGCTAAGAAAACTTCAGGGAAGCTGGAGTGCATTCGGAAACGGTCTCTGCCTGGGTGGGTGTCGAGCCGAGCACCCACTCCACCACTGACTCAGGTGGCACAGGCCTCTGCTGTTCCCTGATCGCCTCCTTCCATTCCTGAGGCGTTCAGGTGATAAAGGACCTGTTGGCCATGCTGGTGTCTCCTACACCTCAGGAGGGTAGGCCTACACACCGAGGAGCGGATGGGTTCATTGAAAGAGATGCCAACAGCAGCCTCAGGAGAGGAAGCTATAGTCTGGGTTTTTTTCCCTCCCCCTTCCCCCCCCAAAAGGGGCAGGCTGCAAAGCCCCCTTCAGTCGTCCACATGTCACCTCAGATCGGGGGGATGGCCTCAAGGACAGTGGAGTGGACCTTGGTAATACTGGAATCCCTGGGGGTTCCCCCATTCAGCAGTGTCCTACCCACTCTCGTCTACGGGAACTTCGGTGCCATGTTCTTGAAAAGACCCCATCCCGGCACCAGCATTAGAGATTGAATAGGAGCAGGGAGAGTTGCTGTCAGGCAGTCCGTCAGTGACCACCCCGATTAGGGATGAGGTGACAGTAGTCCCCCTGCTACCAGCTTCCTCCTCTTCCTCCCCAGATGAGGCTGTAGCAGGCCCCTCACATACTGCTTTGCTGGATAATTATAGGTCCCATCAGGACCTACTGAAAATGTTAGCAGCTAACCTGGGCCTTAAGATAGAGGAGCTTAAAAGAACCCATGGATGAGCTCTTTGGTGTCCGCAGCCCCTTCCAAGATGGCCTTCCCAGTGCATGAGGGAGTAGTGAGTTTGACTAAGGCTTTGTGGCAAACCCTGGCATCTCTGCTGCCCACTTCCAGGCAAGCAGAGAAAAAGTACTATGTGATTGCTAAGGGTTTAAAATATCTGTATACATAGTCATTTTTGGGCTTGCTGGTGCTCCTGGCGGCTAATGAGCATGATAGGCAGGGGCAAATGAGCTCCACTCCAAAGAACAAACAGGCAAAGAAAATGGATTTATTTGGCAGAAAAAATGTATTCTACAGCAAGCCTACACTGAAGGGTGTCTAACCAGCAGGCAGTGCTGGAGCAATACCATTTTAACATCTGGCAATCGCTCAAAGTTTGACACCCTCCTCCAGAATGGCCTCGAGCTCTTGGAGTGGGGGAGGAAAAGTGTGTGGCCAGGGCCCCCCTGCAGGCAGCCTCAGATGCAGTGGACTTGGCAGCATGGGCAATGGCCTCTGCGGTGTCTATGAGGAGGGCTTGTTGGCTCCAATAGTCTGGACTTCCGTTGAGAGACCAGCAGTCCATCCAGGACCTTCTGTGCGATAGCACCGCTCTGTTTGCAGACCGGACTGACTCCAGGCTGCACGGTCTGAAGGACTCTAGGGACATGTTGCGCTCGTTGGGCCTTTATACCCCGTCTTCATCATGGAGACACTTCAGGCCCTCACAGCAGCAGTGCTTTGGAAGCCAGTCAAGAGGAGAGCCCTAGAGAAAGAGAAACAGAGGCTATAAACATCACTGGGACAATTTGCTGGCATCTACTTCAAAACCAGGCCCAAGCCGCCATGTCCTGGGTAGAAAGAGAGGCTTTTGAAGGTGCACCCGAAGGCGACCGGTCCATTCTCCCGCCCTGCCTCTTTTCTCCCAGCCTGGATAGCCATTACATTGGACTGTTACGGTGTTGAACATGGTGACTACAGGCTACACCCTTCAGTTCACCTCGATCCCTCTCTCCTTCCCTGTTCCTCTTCAGGGACCCCTCTCACAAGCAACTCCTCATCCAGGAGGTACAAGCCCTCCTGAAGATAGAAGCAGTGTAGGAGGTTCCTCAGAATTTGAGGGGCAAAGAATTCTGTTCATGGCATTTCCTGATCCCAAAGGTAAATGTGGGTCTGAGACCCACACTAAGGACCTTAAATAAGTTCCTAAAAAAGCTGAAGTTTCGCATGGTCTCCCTACCAACCATCATTCCTTCTCTGGATATGAACTAGTTCGCCACCCTTGCTTTAAAGGATTTTCATATTACTTATTTTCATATCACTGTCTTCCCAGGTCACAGGAGGTTCTTGCAGTTGACAGTGGGTCTGCAACGTTACCAATTTTCAGTCCTGCCATTTGGCCTTTCTACTGCCCCCCTCCCCTCTGTGTTTTTACCAAAAGTATGGCAGTAGTAACAGCCCACCTCAGGTGCAGGGGTTCCCTTACCTGGATGATAGGCTCATCAGGGCTGCTCAAGGGATCAGGTCTGTGAGACACGAATCGTGAGAGAAATGGGTCAGTCACTGGGCCCGTTTAATAAACAAACGGAAATCATTACTTTTCAGAGAATGGAGTTCATGGGAACAGTCCTGGACACTATCCAAGCCAAAGCACTACTGCCCAACACCAGGTTCCAAGCTATGAGGAGCTTATAGCCAGTCTACGGGTCCACCCAATTACCATGACGGGGATATGTCTCAACCTCCTGGGACATATGGTGGCTTGTACCTATGTGGTCTGCCATGTGAGGCTGCGTTTGTGGCTGCTCCAAATATGGCTGGCCATAATATATTCCCCCATCAAGACACTCAATGGACAGGGTTATCATGAACCCCCCTCCACACACCCCATACTCGCCTCCCTATCATGGTGGATAGCACCTGATGAGGGTCTAACAGGAATACCCTTCATTGCCCCGAGACCGACACTGTCCCTGGTATTGGAAGCTTTAGATGTGGGATGGGGAGCCTTCCTGGGTGCCCTCAGGACTTAAGGTCTACGGACCAGGGAAGAGTTAATTGTTCACATAAACGTCAAGGAGCTCAGGGCCATCCGGCTGGCCTGTGCGGTGTTTCTTTTGCACCTGTCCAACAAGGCGGTATTGGTCCTCACGGACAACAGCATCCCTTGCATCCCTGGGACTTCTATGTGGAGCACAACATCCTCCTCAAAGTGGTCCTTCTGCCAGTGCTGAAGAATACCCTAGCAGATTATTTGAGTGGGTCCTTCTCACCACGAGTGGTCACTCCACCATGAGATAACCGATTTTAAGAAGAGCATAGGTTACTGGTAATGTTTGCTCTGATTCCATACACAAAGTATTTCAATTATTTTCCTTTTCCAACCAGTGTCCTGCTGAATACCAGGAAAGAATGGGTAGAAACATGGATGATTATGAAGATTTTGATGACCGGCAAAACAGCTATCCAAGTGAGAAAAGTCTGGTCAAACTTCACAAACAGGTAACTCGATAAGTTTATGTTGCAACATCACTACTTCTTCTAGCATATTCATTTAAGACAACTATCTGTTCTCAAATAGTTGAAATTTTAAAATAAACTGAACTTTAA
Organism: Mesoclemmys tuberculata; assembly: GCA_007922155.1. Taxonomy (NCBI): domain Eukaryota; kingdom Metazoa; phylum Chordata; order Testudines; family Chelidae; genus Mesoclemmys; species Mesoclemmys tuberculata. Next base: position 21,248,214 of record ML675629.1, on the reverse strand, counting down.
TTTGCATTTTATTATTCTGCTGGTAAAACCATACCTGTTTGTTCTATATCTGATAGAACAAAAACGTGTTAATATATGAAATTCAGAAGGAATTTCTAGAGAAGTAAAAATGCTTATCCCATGATAAGTTATAGCATGTTGTAAATAGATGTGATGAAGCACTATATGTTCATGCTTACTAGAGCTCCCTTCTCCTTCATCAGTGAGCTCACCTGGCACTTCAAAATGACTCCTGGCTGGAGTAGAACCCAGACTTCAGGTCTCTGTAGCCTTGGGCAGTGCAGTTCAAAATTGTTACTAGATTAGTCACTGTTGTGGAGGCAGGGGCATCATGGGATAACTGCTGATGGACCATTAGGGTCAACACAGGTAATGCAGCAAAAAGGAGAGTCCTGTAGCACTTTAAAGACTGCAGAAATAAAATGTTAGTCTTTAAAGTGCTACAGGGCTCTGGGTTTTTTGTTTGTTTTGTTTTATTTTGTGTTTTTTTTTTTGCTGTATACGGACTAACACGGAACTTTTCACAGATAATGCAGTGTCTACACTCAGTGCATCGACTTAAGTAGATCAACAATCCTTCTGCATTGCGTGGGGAGGTGGTGGTGTGTTGCTGTAATGAGGCGCATATGGTGGTGGAAGACAAATTTAAGAGTTGACATTCACAAGCCAACTAAGTTGACTAGACTTTTTAGTGTACACCAGGCCTCAGTTTCTTATCTGCCCTTCTCCTGCTAGCCTTTTCCACACCAGCAAACAGACCTGATCAAAACAGCCTTTGGAACCCTGTGCCCATACGGTCCTAGTTTATGGGCAGCCTTTGTTAAGCCTTGTTTTAGGTGTGGACTGTTTACTGTCTTCCACAGCTCTTACATTCACACCCATTCAGCTTCAAAAAGGCTTTAGCTCCGCCCATAACACAGTTTAACTCAGCTCAAAACACACCCATATGACACTCTGAGCAGTCAGTGTAGAGTTCAGTAAGTCTCTCCTGCTTCTTGGAGAAAGTATACTATAACTGGAACTTTGGGGTTTGTTTACTATAGGTAATATATTCAGTTCAGAGACACCGTCGAACGCAGGTACAATGGCGAATTCTTTTAGAACAAGCATTCTACTTGGAGGACGTGGCAAAAAATGAAACCAGTGCAACTCGTCAGTTTGTTCATACTTTTCAGTTCCAGGAACCTGAAAACAGAATTACCCGATATTTCTACACGCCAACCATTGGTATGTGCTGTCATGCAATTGTTGAGTACCTGAATGACTATAACTCCTGCTTTCCTGTAGAGCATGGCATCTTTTCTCTTATGTGAGTAGCATTCACTTGCAGTAGTAGGCAAATATACATCTCCCTGTGCTCACATGATGGAATAGACAAACCACCTCATCCAGTCGTCAAAAAATGCAGTTTTATTTCTGATCATAAACTTAATTTGGAGGAAAATTAACAGCACTTTGGTACTATGTAATGGTAATCTCCATAGAAATTCCAAAAGCTTTTTGCTGGACACTGCAAGAAGAAAAAACAAGTTGCAACATTATCAAGGAACCCATCTGGAAAATTATCCAGCAATAACTCATCCAGTGCAGGTTATCCTGCCCTCTGTAACACCTTGGAGAGGGCTGCCCTCAGGTCTCCATATCAAGTTGTCCCAGTACCATTGCTGTGACACTTCCACCCTCCCCTCGTACAGTACTTGAGCATATGAGGAAAAGGTATTGTTTTCTCACTGTACCAGATACTTGGAGCCCCAGCCCCATTCTCTATCTTCTTTAGTAGATGTCTTTTCATAATCCTACTTCCATTTCCAGTTTCTCGGGGAACAAATCCACTATTAAATGATGCACTGTAAACCTGCCAAAGTGAAACAACAAAAATTTAATAACTAACCTCCTCTCTAGGTTACCCTGAGCTTGGAGGGGGGGCGGGGCGGAGCTGAGCGGAGCCTATACCAAGCCAATTTGGCAATTCAGTGAAAAATTTTTGTGCTCTCAAAAAGATGACTACCATGATGCCCACAGTGAGGTGCAAAAACCTAGTCCTGCTCTAATCCCAAAGAGATGCACAGTTGCTCCTGGCTGCAGAATAGTTTTCCAAGGTAAGGGAAGGATTAATAAGACCTTTCCTTTGTTGGGAAAAGCCAGTAATCCTATTTTACACTTTATTGACCACCCAAGGAGCAACCCCCATTTCTCCTCCCTAAGCCCAGGAGTTTTCTTTCCTCTGTTGATCCAGACACAGCCTCCCCAACTCTGAGGCTGTGAGGAGTGGGAAATAGTCTAAACTAGCAAAGATGCTAGGTGCAATTATGCTAATGTACAGTAAAGCATACATCTTGTGCACAGACAGTATCTTTGCAGTTAAATATTAAATATTTAACTCTCTTAATTGAAAATCAATTATGGCTCCAAATACACTATCCAATTCCTATAGGCAAGTTAAACCATAGAATCTGTGTTTGTTTTTGGAGGAAGTACTTCATGTTACCAGCCCAATTAATGTCTTACATATATGCGCACACTATTTTTAAAAATTTAAATTTGCTTTTCCTATATGTTTGTTCCATTGATTCAGAAATAATAATTTAGACCTGAGCCAAAGTTGCAGGCATTACAAATGAATTCTTAGTATTACTGTCCCCACAGATTCCACTCTTGGTGCACATGTGCTTGAGAGAGGATTCTTTTCAGCTAGCCCTGTCAGTTGGCACCATGCCTCGACAATGCTACTTTGAAATATTTTTAAAATGTCCATCTCTTCCTATTTCTTACATACATTTTATTAATATATTTATTGTTTTTTTTTTCCAGAATGGTACTGGGAGTGTCTCCTTCGGCCGTGGTTTTACAGAATTCTTGCTATTGTTTTGGCCACATTCTCTGTAATTGTTGTGTGGTCAGAGTGCACGTTTTTCAGCACTAACCCTGTTCTGTCCTTGTTTGCTGTCTTCATACAACTGGCAGAAAGAACATACAATTATATTTACATAGAGGTCAGTTTGGAATGTTCATTTAACAATCTTATTGTACAAATTTTAGTTCCTACAGTAATGATGATGACTTATTAAACTTAGTAGTTTAGAGTAATAGTTTATTAAACTTGTAAAATATTTATGAAAAATTAACCTCTGGCTACTGAACCACAGAAGCTCTCTAAGCTATACAACCACTAAAATTTAATTTTGTGGAGAGCTCCGCTCTTCTGTGCACCACTCCATTACAAAAGGAGGAGTCTGACCTAATTCAATCATATGTAGGAACATAAAACTGGAGTAACTTAGGCCCTGTCTACACTTACCTCCGAGATTCGGCAGCAGTCGACGGGAGTTACACAAGCAACGCAAAAAACTTGCGTAACTCCCGTTGACTTCTGTGCTTCTGTTCTGCGTGCCATCTTCACTGCAGTGCATTGACAGGAACCGCGTTCCCGTCGACGCAGTGCTACGCCACTTGAGAAGGTGGTCTTAATATGTCGATTTCTGGATCAACTGAGTGGGTCTTTGCTGGTCTTTATTTAGTGGAGCTAACATTTTTCAAAAAATAAATACAGCAGTGAAATCATAAGTACATCTTGTATGTTGACAGCATTGTACATAGGCCTGTATAGGATAAATTTATGCATTAGTTACATAATTGGTTATGTAATTCTATGATACAATAAAAACAAAAAATGTTCTTCAAATGTCTTTAGTTGCTATAGTCTAATAGTGCAGCAGTTACTTTGATTGTAAATTTGAGAGAAATAGTAAAAAAATATATATTTTGTTTCTAGATGGCTTGCTTCCTTACAATCTTCTTCTTAAGTATCTGTGTTTACTCAACTGTCTTCAGGATTCGTGTGTTTAATTATTACTACTTAGCTTTGCACCATCAGACTGATGCATACAGTCTCCTTTTCAGTGGCATGTAAGTACACCATATATTTTGTGGGTGTGTAGATATTGTTTCTGGAACTGCCTCTTAAATAATAATAAATAAATTTTAAATCAAGTGTGTTTCAGATATAGGCCTTGATCATCAGATAGGTACAATTTATTCAACAGTAAAAGCCACCTCATATCTAGTTTTCATATTTATTCTTCAGATTTTATTTTATTTTAAGGGGGGAAAAGTACTTTAAAAGCTGCTAACTATTAAATTTATACAGGTTATTCTGCCGTTTAACTCCACCACTGTGTCTGAATTTCTTGGGTTTGACTCACATGGATTCATCAATCTCTCACAAAAACACTCAGGCAACTGCATATACATCAGTAAGTACAGAGAAGATTTCTCTTGAAGCAGTATGGCCTAATAGTCAAAAACATTAATTATGAAATGTTTACTGTAAAAACATAGTTCTTTATCTTGTTGCTTACTCAATATAAAAGCAGAATAGAATACTCCTGAGGGAATTCTACTCCAAAAAATTAAAAACTCTGCACACGATATTTTAAAATTGTGCAAAATTCTGCATATTTTATTTGTCAATAAATAAATATGGATGCTCCAGCAGTGGGAAGCACAGACTATTGGCTGCACAGAGGTGGGAGGTGACCGTGCAGCTTCCCCCAGGACGTGGACTCAGCAGTGAGGCTGCATCCAACCCAGACACAGGGCAAGGGTAAGGTCCCTCCATTCCAGGCCCACCAAGATAGCAAGCAAGAGGGACAGAGTCTAGCATGCATGTCCCTGATCCAGGTGTGCGGCAGGCAGGCTCAGTCCAGTAGATTCAAGTGTGGAGGGGCTTAGGGTGGGAGGATCCAGATGTGGTGTGAAAGGATTCTGTTTGGGGAATCGGGGGAATATAAATACACAGGGGCTTGTCGGGTGTTCCGGATGCAGGACGAATGGGACTGCAGGGGGGTGCAGGTGGAGGTGGGTGGGGCTCAGCTAGGGAGAACTGGATGTGGTGGATGGGGTTTGGCATGGGGGCTTTGGGTGTGGGGCCTCAGTGGGAGGGTCCAGGTGCGGCTGGTTCAGGCTCAATGGGGTGGGAGTCTGAGTGTGGGGGGGCTCCAGGTGCAAACAGTGAGGCTCGGAGGGGTGGGGGTTCAGGTGTGAGGGGCTTGGTGGAGGCATTCTTCACATGGGGGGTCTGAATGCATGAGAGTTGGATGATGGGGTGCAGCTTCCCATACAATGACCCCTCCCCTCTGCAGCAGAGGAGTAATTGGGGCAGAAAGCAGGGGATGCGGAGCTTCCTGCAGCTGGTGCAGATTTTTGGGGGTGGGTCGGCTCCAAGGCCCTGGCTGCTCCTTGCAGGGGAAGAGAGAGTGCCATCCTTCCGCAGCCCAGCTGAGATTAGCAACTGAGCCCAGGGCAGGGTTGGAGCCATTGTCCAGGGTATCCCCAGCCCTCTCTGCAAGCTGCTCTGGGTGCCTGAAATTATGCCCCTGCACTGCTGGGGAGGGGCGCGTGCCTGCTTTTGCAGCTTTCCTTTGCTTCCCTGTCAGAAGTCATTTTTCTGTGGGGAAGCAAAAAGAATCTACTGGAGGCATGAATTCTGTGTGCACCCAGTGGCGCAGAATTCACTTAGGAGTAATAGAAACTGTTCTCTAGTCATTCATTGGGCAAGGTCAAGATACTAATTGTCACTTCTCAAATTAGTGATCACTGGCAGTGGTAATTGTGCTCAATTTCACTCTTATGTACAGTGAGAAACAGCTGTGCTGAGCAAAATGAATGCAACCTCCTTGTAATTTCCAAGTTTATATATAAAATGTTTTTGGTTTTTTTTGTACATGGACTCTACGTTTGTATGTATCAGTAGCAAATGTAAGTTAAGACTGAAGACAGTAAATGTGGGTTTTTGTTAGCCATTTAGGTGGCTTGACATTGGTAGAATTACCATTTTGGTGGTAGACTATAGTCTTGTGAGTGTAGTTTGTTTATTTAGATTTAAAATGAGATTTCTTTCCCTGGCTGTATGTGCCCTAAAATAATGAGTCCTACAATAAATACAATTAAATCACAGCTGCATTAAAATCAGTTCCACATGAACTCAGCCAGCCAGCCATCTCCCTACCCTCAGCTTCTCCAGAGACCTTATCACTCAGGTGTTTTTTGCAGTATACTTAGTCCTAGAATTGGACTATTTTAGGCCAAAGGGGGGGGGAGACAGAGTGAGAGTTCCAGAATCTTGGAGCCCTCAGAGACCACCCATCTCTTATATAATTAGGAGGATACAGTTCAAATGTCCCCTACTGACTGCAGCTCTGGCAGTATGACATGAGACAGATAGGCATTATTAATTATTGATAACTCATTTTCACTTGTGAGCATTTATTACAAATGAGTTATTACAAATATTTTAATGTAGTTATTTAGAGAGCTGATAACTTACTGTATTGTAACTGAGCCCTATGAGTGAGAAGATGGTAAATTCTAGACAGAAACAAAAAGAATGGATGCAACTGTCTTGTCTTTGTACTAATCAATATTTTTTTGCTTCAGATAATGGGCTCCATGAGAGTGTTGTCCTTCATTGCAGATGGGTTTTATATATATTATCCCATGCTGGTTGTTATTCTCTGTATTGCCACTTATTTCAGGTGAGTAATTAAAAGATTACAGATCTGTGGCTTTTATCATTTACTTATGTTTTAAATCAGTGCTATGTAAGAAACTCCTCCCTACCCTCAGCTGCAACATCATGTTAACCCAAAGTATTAAAAATGAGACTGTAAATCAGTTTAATGTTTTAGAATCTGCAGCTTTTAGGTAGGAATAAATCATTTTTAAAATGCATAAAAAGCTGAATGTTTCAGTAAAAAATTGAATCATTCCCCAGAGCTCAGCAGTCTGAAAGTGCAAAAGTTACAATAAGTTTTTAACACCATGAATAAATGGTTAATCTACTTAAAAATAAGCATATTCTCTGCTCTAAGCAAAGAGCAACAGTTGTCACCATGGAGAGAAAGCAAAGGTGGTTTCAGGTCTCCTGATTCTAGGGCCAAACCAGTTCCCAATAAAAGTTAGAGCAGTATTCTCATCTGGTTACCCACGGCCCCATGAGGCTCTGTTAGCAGCCAGGGATCACTATGGCATAAGGATAGCTTACACATGACTCCGGTGCTGGAAGCCAGAAGTGAAGTTACATAGGCTCCTCTATAGTAACTCATCCTCCTGACTTTTCTTTTACACATAGGGGAATCTTCAATAGGCTAGATCAGTGTTTCCCAACCAGTGTGCCACGGCACACCAGTGTGCCGTCAGGCCTGAGCAGGTGTGCCACGGAATTTCTTGGAAAAATTACTTGAAGAATTGAGCTGGCTCATGAATATCCATGAGTTCATTTGGAGACTATATGGTGGTGTGCCTCAAAATAATAAAAAAGGTATCAAGGTGTGCCATGACAGAGAAAAGTTTGGGAACCACTGAGCTAGATTCACTGTTTTTACAGTAGTGTCAAAGATCTGACGCAACAGTTGTAACTTTAGTATTTGTAAGATTGCTGCAGCAGGTGAATTTTGGTTTTTAAGTTACTTGCTATAAATACGATAGTAGGGAGTAATTCTAAGAGATAGTAAACACATTTCCATTCTGCTGTATTTCTGATTTAATATAACTGAAAAAGCTTTTATGGGCTCATGCATGCCTGTCATTCACTGTCTGGGTCTAAGTATGTCCTTTATGTTCTGAATTTTCAGCTTGCTTACTCAGCAAAATAAATGATGTCCTTTTTTTAAAATGTGGGTTGCCAATATGGTACGGACTTCTTCCTGCATTTGGAGAGTAGCTAACTTTGCATGTGACAGCGCTATGTGTCTCAACTGATTTTTTTATTAATTAAAACTTTTTCCTTTTCTTTTTGTTTTTACCAGTTTAGGAACTCGTTGTTTGAATCTGCTGGGGTTCCAGCAATTCATGGGAGACAGTGAGATGACCTCTGACTTCATTGATGAAGGAAAGGAGTTAATCAGAAGAGGTAATACAAGTACAGTAAATGTGTCTAAAATTTTGTGATAAAACTGCATATTGCTTATGGCTTTTTTAGTACTTTGTCCTAAAATTGCAAGCATATTTTATATAGCTAACAGCAGAATTGGTCTAAATCCATCACAATTTGAACACTGTAGGGCTTGATCAGTACCTGAAGAAGAGTCTAAGAAAACCTTAGATGCAGCAGGAACTAGTGTTTGTGAATCAGTAGGCAATAATCCTTTGGAATCCATACTGACCTAATGCACCAACTTGGTGGTAAGATATAGTGTAGAAGTGTAATATTTCACATGGGATAATTAGCACCTCTGTTCTCTTATTCAAGAAGGACATCATTCTTCTTCGAGTACTTGCCTATGTCGATTCTAAGTAAGTGTGTGTTTGCTGCATGTACGGTTGCTGGAATGCTTTTCCCCTGGTGGTATCATAGGGTTCACTCTGGAATCTTCATGGTGCCATATATAGGGCCCTGCCGTCCCCCGCCTCTTGGGTTCCTTCTTACCACCCTGACGGTCACTGGAACATTGATCTTCTCTTGCTCTGCAAGCGTTTTCCTACTGTTTGAACTGATACCTGTAAATAGTCATAGTTTGAGTTACAATTGGTTTAGTTAGGACCCTGCATATCGGGATCACCTCCCCTTCTCCAGGGCTAGGGCATGCCTCGTTCCCCCAGCTTTATACTGTGTGGGGCTTGCAAAAAGTTCATGCCCAGAAGTGATTCCCATACCACTTTAGACAAAGTGTCTTGGGAAGACCTCATCAGAGGGATCTCTATAAGATCTGCAGGGGATCCTGCTATAGGACAAAGGTGGAAAGGAGTCCGAGATTGAAGTTCATCCTAATAGAGGCTGCTCTCCAACCATACTCAGTGCTGAGCTGACACCTAGTACATCAGCTTCAGTGTGGAGCACAGTGGTGTCCATAAGAGAGATGGCGCCAAGGAAGGACTCTGCATCTAGAGACCTCCATCACAGAACACTGGCACCAAGACACACCTCGTGGTCACGGCACCACTCTCAATTCCCTGTACTGCATAAGAAGCAGAGGAAGATGGACCAAGAATGCTGACTGACACCCAAAACAACCGGGCGTAAGGGCTCAAGCAGAGTACAGGCCACTTAAGTGCCATATCCTCAGCCACGGTACCGTTGACTCCAGCCCCGGGAAGAGGATCTGTTGAGTCTGGTGCCTTTGGACTTCCTCCTCCGGGGGTCCCACAAAGAGGACTTACAGCTCCTCTCCCTGCCTGAGGCTTTTGAAGTGGCCAAGGAGCTGATAGAGAGTACGATGCCACTGTCCCCTCCCCAGGTGCGAGTGTGCTCAGACATCAGACCACCATTACCAAAAAAGTACCCAGAGCCATCCAGGGAAAAGCCAGCTATGATGCCATAGTCGTCATCTCCCTGGCACTGCTCACTAGCACCATCAGGAATCGCATCACCCTGAGTGATTTGTGAGGCTCCAACTCTGAAGCAGAGTCCTACTTCTCTACAATAAGCTAATACCAGTCAGAGTGGCAGCACCAGAGGATTGAGGCTAGTCAGCTCTTCCCCATGCCTTGGCTGCCTCAGTGGCAAATTCCAGCTCAGTAGCTCTTTTTAGACCCCTCTTTTCCACCAGGCTCAAAGTTTGTAATCAGAACAGTCACTATCGCTCACCTCTGGGAACAGACATCACCCACCCCAGTTGGGTGATATGCTACCATATGGAACTGGAACCAGGACCGAATACGATGCTGAGCATGATGTCACTACTGGCACCAAGCTTGAGGAACCATCACCGCAGGATCCCCTGGGAGCAGAAGCTCAAGAGACTGGCCCCAGTCAGTGTGTCATCCCTGTTGTCCCCAGATGAAGCAGTAACGGGGTCCTTGGCAGCACCAATTGCAGATGACAGTAGGGTTCATCAGGAACTCTTGAGGAGGGTGGTGCAGAATTTGGGGCTCCAGACTGAGGAGGTCTCCAACAATGCAGGCCATATGGTGGACATTTTAGCCCCTGTGGGCCCATCCAGGAAGCACTGCCACTAATAAAGATTATTTGTGACACAACAAAGTCACTATGGCAGACTTCTGCTTCTCTGCCTCCAACTGCAAGGAGGGTAGAAAGAAAATATTTTGTACCCTCCAAGGACCACGAATATCTGTATACCCATCCCTCACCAGAGTCACTCATAGTTGCAGCAGTCAGTGAGCATGAGAGGCAAAGTCAGCCAGGCCCCATGCAAAAGGCGAAGGATTCAACTGGATTTCTTCGGTAGAAAGGTGTATTCTGCTGGGGGGCTCCAACTCTGTATCATGAATCAGCAGGCAATTTTGAGCAGATACAAATTAAGCTCTTGGTGGGTGGGGGGGTCTATGTCAAAGTTCTTGGAGTCTATATCATCAGACTCTAGGGCAGAGTTTACAGCCCTAATAGTGGAAGGCAGGGCGCTTGCAAAGGCCTTGCTTAGGTGACACTGGACATGGCGAATGCTGCAACTTGCACCATCTCATTGGTGGTAGCAATGTTAGAGCCTTGGGCCTCCCACACGAGGCCCAGCAGACAATCTAGGACCTTACCTTCAAGGGTCCAGTGCTGTTCTCTGAGCAGACAGACTCGAAACTGCACAGCCTTAAGGACTCAGGCTACTTTTTAGTCCATACTCCAGCACTTCTGAGGAGGCACTTCAGACCTCACCCCTGCCTCACTTCTACCAATCCCAACCCAGGCAGGAGTATAATTGCAAGAGGGGCAGGAATGAAAGGGTGATCCCCTCAGCCTCCTACCAGCCAAGGCCCTGAATGTTGAGGCAATCCTCTGGTTCCAAACAGAACTTTTGAGGATGTGCCTGAAGCAGCTGTACCAATTCAGGACTTGGATCCTTCACTTCACTCTCTTTAGTCAGTCCCTCTCTCCCTCCCACTCCTCACCTTCTTTGTACTTCTTCAGAGACCCTTCTGATGAGCAACTTCTAATCTAAGAAATACAGGCACTCCTAAAGATAGGAGCGGTTGAGGAGGTCCCTTGGGAGATAAGGGGCAAAAAGTTCTACTTCCTAATCCCCAAAGCCAAAGGTGGTCTCGGACCCATTCTGAACCTACTAAACCTCAACAGATTCATGAAGAAGTTGAGGTTCTGCATGGTCTTTGGCCTCAATTATTCTTTCCAAGCCCACCTGGAAGGCAGTACAACAGCCATGTTCTGTATAAACAGACAACAGGGTGGAGCATGCTCCTCTCTTGTGCCAGGAAGGCCTCAAACTGTGGGACTTCTGCATAGCCCACTCAATTTACCTTGAGGCATCCTGCCTCCCTGGATCTCAGAATGAGCTGGCAGACTACCTCAGCAGGTCTTTCTCCAACCACAAGTGGTCTCTTCACCCAGATGAGGTGAAACATGTCTTCCAATGGTGGGGAATTCCCCTTTATAGACTTATTTGTGACGAGACAACAGGAAGTGCATGCAATTCTGCTCCCCAGGATCATAGCCCGGGATCAATCACTGACGCATTCCTCATCTCTTGACCAGGTCATCTGCTCTGTGCATTTCCTTCTATCCCACTCGTTCACAAGGTCCTGCTGAAGATCAGGAGGGAAAGGTCCTCTGTAATTCTGATAACCCAACATAGCCACGCCAATATTGGTACACCATGCTCTTCAACCTGTACATTGAAACTCCTATCAGTCTGTCACTGGGTCTGGACTTGATCACTCAGGGCCACGGCCCCATTCATCACCACAGTCTAGAGTCTCTTCACCTCATGGCATGGAAGCTCAATTGCTGAACCCTCTGGAACTAGTGCTCAGACCCAGTCAGAGAGGTCCTCCTCAGGAGCAGAAAACCTTTCACCAGGGCCACTTACCTACTGCTCCAAGAGGACTTGCTTCTCCATGCCAAAGAAGGTTAAGGATGTGGGGTCGAGCACGCGTCGACAGGCTGAACTGACTCAGCAGGAGCAGAGCTCTCCTCCTAGGGCCTTGAGCCCACTGAAAGATCCACCTCTGACTCTGGGAAGTGGAAGGGGGTTCATGGGTCACAGTGCCATTGACACTGGAGTCATTTTCAAGTAGCAAGGGACTAGATGCCCCTGCCGCTCACTCCAGCACCTATGCTCACTAGAACTCTGGTGTGCTTCCCTATGGGCCAAGTCACCACAAAGAAGGTCTCCATCGGCACTGATTCCCAAGGGGGTGTTCTCCATCCCTGGCAAGAACCCCTGTGGCAGAACTCTGTAATCGAAGACCTTCGACAAAATCAGAGCAGTACCGATCTCGGTCAGTGGCACTGAGAGCTTTGCACTCAGAAGGGTGGCACCAATCCTATTCTGTGTCTCAAAGATGTTTGCTGCCAGGGAGTTGGCATTGATCGCGATCCCCAGCACCAAAGAGTTTGCCCATTCCTTCATGGTGCAGAACCCGTTCAGTGGCATCTGGACACTCACCTAAGGAAGGTCGGAGCCATTGTCAATCCATAGCATCGGGGCACTTGTCTCTGACACTGCACTAATTCTACTCCTCTTCCCAGTGAAAGTCCTCATCGGTGCGGCACCGGTCTATGGAGCAGTCTCACCAGTCATAGACGTTGCACTCCCCAACGCCAAGGCAGCATTCATCTGAGCACCAGAGGCTCGGGGGTCGAGACACCTCTCATCCTCTCGGTGACACCACCCTGCAGGAAGGGGGTCAGCCCCAGCCCCATAGTGGGCATCAGGAAGCGATTCTTGTTACTCGGGGGAGGACAGACCCACCACTACCCATCCTGGTCAGCCCCAAGGATACAAGGGCAAGGTCCCAGCCCATCAGCTCCTGGTTGGCCTCAGGGCCAGAGGCCAGCTCAGTGGCCATACTGGAATCCCTGGGGGTTGCCTGTGGCCCCAGGACTTTGTTCCCTCAGGTTACCAGGGAAGCAGTCCGCAGCGCCAGTACCCCCAGAGGAAGCTCACAGTTCCCGATCAGAGGCTTAGTTGGACCTACTGAAAGGGACAGCTATGTCAGTCCCCCAGCAACAGAAAGAGATGCCATCACCTTCTGTACCAGCACAGTTTTCATCCTCTTCTCCAGATGAGGCAGTGATGACGGCCATCAGCTCTTCTAGATGACTTCCAGGCCCACCAAGAGCTCCTTAAGAAGGTAGCCTTGAGCTTGGGTTTGGAGGCAGAGGAGCTCAGGGAGACATCAGACAGCCTCTTTGTTGTTCTGGCAACTGTGGCGCCAGCCTGGGTTGCCCTGCCAGTATACAAAAAGGTACTCAAGGTGGTTGAGGCCCTGTGGCAAATACCATCCTCCTTGCCTCCAGCATCAAAAAGGGCGGAGAAAAAGTCTTACATTCCCACAAAAGGGTTCAAGTACTTACTTACCCCCCCCTCACCCTGGTTCTCTGGCGGTGGCACATGCTGGACGTAAGGTAAGTAACCTTCTGTAACTGTTGTTCGAGATGTTACTCATGTCCATTCCAAGACCCACCCACCTATCCATCTGTCTGAGCCAGCCAGCAAGAAGGAACTGAAGAGTCAGGGGATTGGCAGGCCCTATATGCAGCACCATGAAGGAGCGACTCCAGGGGGCTCCAGAGCCAACTCTATGGATACCATTAGGGGAAAAACCTTCCGGCAACTGTGAACTGCACGCACCCCTCCCCCCACACACACACTTGGAATGGACGTGAGCAGCACATCTCAAAGAACAACAGTTATGGAAAGTTAATAACTGGGTTTTTTTCACTCTTCATAGGAGTAGGAATATTAGTTCTGATGTCCTGTCCGAATTCCAACTTTCATAAATGTTTTCTCCCTTAATTCTCCCTGCGGTTTCAATTAGATACTGTATTATTCATGTCGTCTCATAAAATGTTTTGTAGTGTTGCAGAGTACTGTTAAACTGCTACCTTGGAAACCTGTATTTCATTAGTAGGTGACACAATCCCTATGTATGATACCCTTAGGTGTATTTCAGGGCCATTGTGATTCTTTATTAATTAAGCTAAAATCCTCAAATGGAAGGTGCTGTAGTAATTTTTAATCAGTTTTTAATAAGTTATATAAAGACTTTGTACATCAGACATAAAGGAAAATATGAAGTTACTTGTACTCAATTTTTATTGAAAAGGTGCATGCACCTCTATCCCATAGCAAGCAAATATGGCACCATATATTTTGCAGAGAATATCTTTTAAAAGGATCCTTAAACATTCCTTTGTTAAATTTACAGAGCTGAATATTGTCATTGTCCCATCAGTTCATTTTTAGAACCACCCAGACCTTCAACCAAAACCCTTATATATTTTAGGTGACATTTCAGTTTCTCTTTGACAGAGATCCTTCCATCTAGCACAGTATTATAATTTTAGAATTACTCATTCTTGTTCCCTGCTACCGTCTGCTAATTCCCAAATTTGTGCCATGTTGTTAAATATAGGGTACGTTCATTTTAAGCTTCATTCAAATGTAGCATGTAGTTAATTTAAAACTTCAATTTTTTTCCTCAGATAAGTCCCTCCTTCATAAAAAAAAATAATCTCTTTAAGAGTATTGGTTGAATTTTTTTCAGTGCCTTTTTTAATCCTTGCTTCTGTAACTGTTGTATAATCACTGGCAGTTTTTATTACTCTGTGATTAAATTAAAATTTCTTTTCTAGAGAAAAGAAAACGGCAAAGGCAGGAAGAAGGTGAAAATAGAAGACGGGTATGAGAATATTTTAGAAAAGTGTTTTGCTAATTTTCTGTGTACTGTATGTTGGTATGTATTACAACTTTCCATTAGAATCTTGGTTTTTAAAATATTTTAAAAACTATTGGGTGGGAATGCATGCAAGTAAAATATATTAGAATGAAAGGACACACATTGATTACAATTTTGTCAAGTCAGGAAGATACAGGCATACAGTCTCTCAGTATGTACTCATAACATCTTACGTATAAAGTTTCAGCTCCTCTAGACTAGAATATCCCAAGATAATGGATTTAGGATTCCAGATATGATCTGGCTAAGTAAAGTTGCTCATATCGCTGACGTGATGTATTTTTTTGTTTTTCTTTTGCATTTTTTGGATCAGGAATGGAAAGAGCGATATGGTAACAGCCGAGAAGATTCCACTAGAAATAGAAATGTTCACACTGACCAAAAAGAATCTAGTTTCTCAGAGACCAATGCAAACAGATGTAAGTAATACACTTTTTTCTATACTTTCTTAAAACCTTCACTGGCATAATTGTATAAATAGCAATAATTTGTTTTCTATTTATTGTCTCAACATGCTGAGTTTACCCTTTTTTGTGGCATGAAGCCATGATGTTTGCTCCAGGAGGGACAGTAGGTTTCCACTGGGTCTGGCAATCTTTGACATTTCCTCTTTGCACTCCATGGGTTATGTTCTGAGAGTAGTCACAGATTCTTAGGTCAGTTATTGGACTCTCTGATTATAGTCTTTATGACTTGAGCAGCAGCCCTCGGATTTGGGATTGATAACAGTGGATTGTAACACTGTATTCTGAGAGGTAGAGATGCTTGAAATTTTTTTTACAGAATCCAAGATTTTATAATCTGTAACCCTTCTAGTTGCCCAGATAGCCTTTCAAATGTAAACTGTCTCAGTAATTAGACTGACAATATTTATTCAAGGTACTAATATATAACCTACTGTACAAACTTGTAGTTTAAATATTTTTATATAATGTATTAAACTACTGTATGTGAAATCATTTGAAATTTATGTATTTTTTGAGGGAAAATAGTAAAATATTAGTCAAACTTTCAACATGTAGGCAATAAGTTTTTATGCTTACTGGAGAGTTTTACCCTTTGGTTTTTGCACTTGTACATATTACTGAATTTTTGCATGTTTGCCCATAAGCTTCTCAGAGTAGAACACAAATGTTGGTATGCTAATACATGAAACAGGAGATACAGCTGACCATCAATACAGTGAAACTGACTATGCACAAAGTGCCATTAAATTAATAAAGTAAATATATTGAGTAAAGAGAGAATTTTCCTAGGTAACTCTTTCAGTGATGATAATATTATGCATAACTAGGTACAAATTTTGAGACAGAAATGTGGTGTTACAATTTTTTTCCCACCTGGAAATCCAATATTTATGATGATTAACTGAAATTATTTTAATGATACCCAAAAAATATGCAGCATTCCAGTATTATAACAGAAGGCGCACCAACTGCTAATGTTAAGACTGCATAGCAGAGTGCATTTTTTAATATTTGTTTCCAATCATTCATAACTTTTAGAAACGTTGACTTTTTTTCATGGCATGGTCTAGCCCAAATGTTTGGTTTGGGTTTAATTTGGTATGTGTTTTAAGAAACATAGTTTCAACCAATATTGTTTAACCACTTTTGAATCAGGGTGCGGGAGGAATATATTTTTTCCAGTTACAAAAGCTCAATTTTAAACTCTGTCAAAATAGGTCTAATTGAAAAGTGCTTTGCAGTTTCCTGGTGATACTGGGTGTAGATTGGGCAGAGTTCTGGCCCTTTTGAAAAGTTGCAAGCCGTGCATATGGAATGAGTGCAGTTTCCACAGGGATACTGGTTGAAAATCTGAGCCACCAACTAGGTTAGCCAAATATTGAATCTATCTAGAATCAAGCTTATTTTTTTCAATGACATACAAGTAAC
This sequence comes from Mesoclemmys tuberculata, assembly GCA_007922155.1. Taxonomy (NCBI): domain Eukaryota; kingdom Metazoa; phylum Chordata; order Testudines; family Chelidae; genus Mesoclemmys; species Mesoclemmys tuberculata. The sequence goes on along the minus strand of ML675629.1, from coordinate 21,231,676 downwards.
ATGTATATTATGTTTGATTGATCTTAGGGAGAGAGCATTTATAAGACATAGGATATTAAAATGTTTATAGAATAAGCAAATATAACTAATTTTTTAAAAAAATATTCAGCAGTGTCTAAGTATACCAGGTCAAATGGCAGGACTGAAAGGGATAGAATAGAACTCCTCCAAGATGCTGAACCTCTGGATTTTAACGCAGACTCGGTTAGCGATGATCCCCTTGAATCGGACTCAGGAAGGTGAGAAATTTTCAGTTTTATCTAAATGAAGTGTTCATACTTATTGTTGTTTATTTGACCTGTGGCAACTATATCCAGTTCACAAGCATTATCATTGATGAACAGAATTCAGAATCTCCCCTAGTTGGTGTGTCTTAAGATGACAAGGGCAGTATTTTGAAGCCACTTGAAACTTAGTGCTGGTGATTCTCTCAATCTCCCAAATGCCTAATAGGTCAAAGTTATTTATTTCAGTCAATATTTTTGACTTGTATGTAAAATAAATATATTGGATACATCTGAAAAGCAAGTTTCATAGAGGCAAAGATGAAGGAGAACAAAGGTAAACAATCGTGTAAAGAATGAAGGACATTGCATGGACTGACTGTTGCTAGGCTAATTGTTTCCCACATTGCTGGTAATCTGCAATACACAGATGATGAAGTAAAAAAGGGATTGGAGAAAATCAACAAGCAGAAGTGAAAAATGCATGGATACACATACACATGTTTTTGCTCTTCAGTCAGATGTAGTGAGTTTATATGGGTCAATTTTGCATAAATTCACATAAGGTGAAATTCTGGCACTATTGAAGTCCATAGCAAAACTCCCCTTAACTTCAGTAGGGTCAAGTTTTCTTCCATGATGGATACCTAACTATAGTCTTCTAATTTACTAAATTTGTTTACAACCCTGTGACCAAAATTTTCAAAACTGTTGCTAAAACACTGCCAAATTTTTAAAACTTTCAAAGTGCAATTATGTTACTGTGTAATAATTCATTAACTTGTATGCCTAAACAGAGATCCCATATTATATACACACAATATCTGCACTTGTCAAATGAACACATTTTATAATACATTTCTGTTGCTTTAATGTGTGATTTCACCTACTAAATCTGTAAATTCAATAATTTTCAATGGATCTAGCAGACAGTATGAATTAGAATCTCACACTTGTTTTAAAACTTCAGTTCTTAGTGCTTAGACTTGGTTTGTCTCACCAGTGTAAATCAGGACTAATTCCATTGAGACCACGCTGGTTAAAACTGATGTCAAGGGAGAATCAAGCCCGGTGTCTTTTCCAGTGCAACAATTTAAAGCATCTTAAAATATGTAGAACAGTGCTAGAAGGGCAGGTCCCTGCTTTGTATCTGTTCAGGATTTCATTAATTGTTACTAAGGATAAGATTTTGTCACCATTACTTTTACTAAGAATAACCAACAGATCAAGGGCAACAAACAAAAATTCACGGAGCCTGTGACCTTCTGTGTGTGACTTTTTTATTAAAAATAACCAGAATGTGGGGGAGGGTGGAGGGGATGACAGTTGGAACCCTAGCAGGGGGAACGGACAGCCAGAGCCAGCCTCGCTGCCACAGAGAGGTGACTTCTCTGTCCCCTGTGACTAAATCATATCCTTAATTATTACAAAGGGGAAAAACACAGTTGTGATGCTCTTTTGAAATTTGTGTTTTTAAGCCTTCATGTATTTGGCAGCCAATTTGGGTAACCATAATTTTTTTCCCCTCAAAAGTTGCTATTCACATTTTAAGGGTGTTGGGTGGTGCTATTTCACTGTATAGCATGTAGGTGGTTATATTTTGCTGCTCATCCAACCTAAAAACTTTCAGATACCAATAAAAGTGTTTTCCTTATAATTTAACTAAAATATAATAGTCTTTGGTTTCTTCATGGAATAATGAGAGAGGTAGTTGAGAAACAAGACCTCCTCATGTATGTTTAAATATTCTCTTAGTCACTTGATGTTTAAAATATTTAATTTCAGATAGCTAATAATTGTGTAAAATCCTTATGCAAGTATTTGTTAGATTACTAGAATCTCAATTTTAGTGTAATTTCATTGTACAGATTTTTAATGTATTTTTCTTATAAGTGAATAAAGTGCGGTGGGATCATTCAGGATGAAAATCACTGTAAATGTAAGTTATTCTGCAGTTTAGATATTTCATGTGGCAATACATGGGCAGAATAGATTTCTTTTTAGTATACATTAGATGTGACTTTGCTTCTATACTTCATTGATGTTTTCTTTCTTTCTCCTTCTCGGAGTTCTTATATAGTTTTTTTTTATGTATGTCCTACAGGTATCAGCCTGGTGGAAGGTATTTGTCAATGTCACGAAGCCGAATATTTGATGATGTCTAATTCCTTCAAAGTTTATGAAAACTTAATAGAAATCAAAGTCTGCTATTCGTTATTTGGAAAATACTGTGTTTGTAACATTTCTGAACCAAAAAAACCTCTTTTATTTAAAAAAAAAAAAGTGGAAAACAAAGGAACAATAATAGTTGGAAATGCACTTTGTATAATAACTCTTCCACTGAGGATGGGCTAGAGTATACTTGTATTAACAGCTATTATTACACAGTGTGTTTTTTGGTTTGTTGTCTGGGGGGGACGACAATAAAATTATTTTAAACCCAAGTTTAGTTAGTTAAATGCTAATGTAGACTAAATTTTATACATGTAAATGGGCTAAACTTGAACTGAAATTTAAAGTTTGGGGATGGAGTTTTGGGGATTTTTGTTTTGGAAGGAATAGCTTTTTGTTTATTTGTTTTAAAAGATACTCTCAAAAATATAATACAGTTTAGGCATCCTAAATGCAGTTAACAATTACTGTAACACACACTGTTGCTATACATCTTTCTGTTTGAACTTTGAGCCTGAACCAAAGTCCATTGAAGTGAAAAGTCTTCCATTGACTCCAGTGGCCTTTTGGATTAGGGCTTTTATAAGTAGAAGGGATTGAATGGCAGTTTATACAAACCGTGTGGCCTAAAATGTGGAAGGCTTACACATGAGCCATAGAATTGGAGATTTTTTCTGTTTTAATATTATATGCAGATAAATGATGTTAGCATGTGTAATTAAGATTAAATATAAACAAATATTTTTGCTATCACTGTCATTCAAGCATGTGTGTAGTAACAAGAATGCATCCTCTAAGGTATGGTGACTTTAAGAAGACATTTTACAGTAGTAACAGTTGAAAATCTTGGCAAATGAATGGTCTTGTGGTGTAAGAGAAATTATAATGTGAAATATCAGGTTTTTAAATTTTATAATTTTCATAAACTTCCAGTATGGTATAAAGCTACTGAAGCTTTCCATTTTTGAAGAACTGAACTAATGTAGTGTGATTCATTATTAGTAAATGCTTTTGACATCCCAACTGCACAGACTTGCATATGGTATCAGTGTTTATAAGTTGCCTGTATTTTGCAATAGGTAGGTTCTTCATTGTAAAAAGAAATGCTTATTCTCACACACTCCACCAAAAATGCCAATGAGTAAAAGTGAAAAAATGCTGTCATGCTAATGATTTTTTGGGAAATATGCTCAACTTAAAAAGCATAAGGTCTCATAACTATTTTTTCTTTCTAATACTTGAAAGATGGGCTACTCCTAAAGATCTAGAAATGGGGTTACACTGAAAAGTAGGGTTTCATGGATGAGAGCTCCATTTAGTAAGTCTGTTTTTTACAATCCTGTATTAATATGATTCTAACGTGCTTCAGTGAATGGTAATTCGGAAGTCCGGAAAATAATGCTTCTTGTAGAGGAGTTTTATCTGCTTAGTTACAATGATTTGAATAACGATTTTGAAGGACAGTGAAATTCTGATCCACTTCTATAGATCCAATTACATAAATAAATGGGCATACAATAGTAGATTTAACTCTGAATCCTTTCTTTAGATATTCTTTAGATATTTTATAGTTGTGAAATATGCCAAAAAAGTAGAAAGTTAAATACAAACTGTTTGGATGCTGTTATGTCAGTGATATAGTAGAAAATAATCCTTGCAAATTTTGAATATATTTTTTAAAAATCAGAATGCAGAACATAACTATTAATCCAGCAGTGTTGAGTTTTTTTCTTTTTTTAAGTATGGGTAGGGAAATTTACACCTAGTTAAACTTAATATCTTTCCTAGATTTGCAAATCTGTATTACCAGGTATTTAAAAATGTGTGTAGAAATAGCTGCATTCTGAAATGAGTTCTGTGCACTTACTTACATGGGTCTGGTCTGTAGCATTCAAATGAAGGGAATCATTTTAACAATTTAGGGAGGAACTAAAATAACAGGAAAAACAATGATGTTCTAAATACTAGTATCGGGAAGATACAGTGTTGTCCTTGAGGTACGATTTTAAAGTGCTAAGGAAAAAGTCCCTTTGGAACAAATTCTATACTGCCATAATTCACACTACTGAGGAATGCTTAATGTCTACTGTTTGATTAAACACAAATGTAGTAGATGTAAATTTAAATAGCTATGATTATAGTATTAAGAGGACTGGGGAAAGCTGCTATCTTTTCACTATTTATGTTCTTACTGTTGCATATCCCTAACAATTACCTTTTGAAGGTGTAATAATTGTTTTTCTACTCCAATTCAGTGTAATTATTGTAACTTGTTTAGTTTAATAAAAGTATCTGAAATGCTGTAACTGTTCCATGAGAACAAGTGCAGGTTTCCTGTTATCTTCTTTCACTATCACTGTTAATTACTTGAGACCTAATGTGCACTTAAAATATTAGAGATCATTTTATGAAGTAATGATTTTTATGAAGTTTATGAAAGAAAATTCTCATTGATTCATTCATTATAATCAAATATCTCTCAACTGTTAACAAAAAAAACACTAGTTTTGATGCTGTGTGTATTCAGTGTCCTAGCATTTAATTTCTCTAAAATTCAAGAAAAACATTGTAATTTTTACAGAATGTCTTTTTGTAAATAATAACTTATAATATTTTGATTGAGATTTTTAAATACTCTTTCTCTAGCTCTGGAGGGATATCTGCTGCCTCTTAGCAGTACTATGCCAATTCTACTTATGCCTCTAGCAGGTAGTCTAGTCTGAAGTTGAGACGCTCCTACGTTTTTCACTTCCTTAATGTGGACCAACTATTACCAACAAAAAAGTTACACCTTGAACCAGACCCTCACTCTGCTGTATTAATGAATTCCTGGCATTAATTATGCTGTATTACATTCAGTAAGTTTTGTTTGTCATAAAGCAAGATTAGCAAGTTTTATTCTTTGTAACCTTCAAATATAATAGGGTGTGCTCCTCACCACGTTAATATGTCTAACTATTTGAGTGTTGATTGTAACCTGTGAGCAATGCCAGTTTGCAACTTTTGGTTATTTCATGACTGTCTTACTAGATGACATACTCATAGAATGTAGTAGCTTGAGGATGGTGTCTCAGAATTTTTTTCAGTCAAAACTCTTACTTGAATACTTTCATTCCTATAGACAAGTGGAAGGTCAGGGAATTAATTTATTTCTCTTCATATAGCTTTAGTAATTGCAGACCTTATTCCATTTTCAAATGTGTATCAAGAGTAGGGAATAGGAGTGCTGGTTATGGATAGACTAGCTTTTTGCCTTGTGATACAGGAATAAGTGTGCATAATATCATGCTGTGCTGTTTTGACCCACGGTGAATTGCTGCTGTTTCCTGTATAGTGTTCTAAATTATTGATGCACTATATATATTTTTAATTGTATGTTTGAATATCTAGTGAAATAAAGTTGTTTGCATGAAATAAAATGGATTTCTACAGTACTACTTGTATGTGCTTTATGCATTCAGATTTCCTTTAGAAATGTTTTTGTTACTGATCTTTTTCAGATAATTTTACTTTTTATCATTTGTGAATTGATTTGAGTATAACCTTACTCCATATTTTTTAACTTCCTTCAAATAGTAGATGAATATTAAATTTAGAGGATTTGTATGCACTCATCACACTTTGAGGGGATGGATACACTTTGGTATAATTTACAAAGGTATTCTGAAAAAGAACAGTTATACATTGGGCTTGTTTAGATTTGTTTTCCTGCAGCCAACTGGTTAGACATGGGAAGTAGTACAGGTGATAACTACCTTCACTGGGAAGATTTAAGCTGTTGAAGTGTAAATCTTCCCTTGTAGTCCCTCCAAAGTACACTGTTAAAGAGTGTGATCTGAACCTCTGCTTTTCTGCAGCCTCACATCTCCCACAATTCTAATGTATAGTAGGCTGTATCCTTCCTTTCTGCTGTTCCAGGGGCATTGCAATGTAGTCTGTGCTGCTCATGCCCTCTTCTCTGGTTGTCCACTGGAATTTCTACCTCCAGGGCAGCATTTAGCATTTGTTTTTCTCATCAACTTTACTTTCAATCATTTTTCAAGGAACAGCATGCAACTTTATAATACTTTTTCCTTTTTCTCTTCCCCTGGAGCAGGTACTTTGAAGCATGATGGTTTCATCCACCCAGATCCGGCACTGCAGCAACATCCTGTCTTAAACTCCTTGGGCAATGGCAGAGCATAAGGGCAGGAACCTGGCTAAGTCTATGCAGAATCTCCCTATGTGAGACAGTATTTACAGATTCTACAGGAGTCAAATTATGCCCTTCCAGTTCACAGCAAGCCGACACCTGCTGTCCCAGGGCCCGGGGCTCAAGAAAACTGGCACTGTAGATACCCCACCTGCCCAGGGGAGCTATGATTCCAATGCAGAAAAGCCCAATCAGGAGCGTCCCAGACTTTTAGGAAGAGTATTAGGATGAGGACGCTATCAGGCCAGTTAAGGAAATAAATCCTATGAAAGACATTGACTGCAAGGAAAAATCCCTTAAGGGATCCAAAGTCCCACCCAGAACTAATGGCAAGGAAAGAAGCAGGACTCCTACACAGCTCCTCTTCCTAAGATGATGGGCAGAATTCTTAAAAAGAGACGCTGTCTCACAAGCAGTTGAAAAGGGACCCAGAGGGTAAGTACTTTAGCTAGAGGGCTAAAGGCTGTCAGTAAAAAGGGCCACAAAAGATTGCTCTGTCCATAAGAAGGCTGGGACTCCTGTAAAAAAGGGGGAAAAAAGCCAAAACACAAAAAGAGAAAATATAAAATCTAAGAAATGTTTATATTTGCTTTTCCTTCTCTATTGAGGAGGGAGAATATCCTGCTTCAGGCTTTCACCAGGGCATGGAGTTAAAAACAAAGGTTTCCTCCCTTTCTAGATGTACCCTTCCTTTATAGATGTAATCAGAAATGAATGGGAATATCGTGAGGGAAAGGGTATAAGCAGGCATACACTTGAGCTACATCTATACTGACGGCAGCAAATTCGCCACCATCAGATCGATTTCTCTGGATCGACTGAGCGGTCTGTGAAGACACACTCAGTCAATCCAGAAATTGACCTAGGAAAACCATGTCTGAAACTGGCGTAGCACTGCATTGAGGGCAATGCTGTTCCCGTTGGCGCAGTGCAGTGTGGACGGCATGCAGAACGGAACCAGCGAAGTCGACGTAAGTTACACAGGTTTTTTACGTTGCTTGTGTATCTCCCATTGACTGCTGCCGAATCTTGGAGGTAAGTATAGATCAGGCCTTAGCTACTATAAGATGCAAGAGCCAAAAAATGCTTTCTATAATAGAAAGAATGAACGTAGATGCTGCGTGGCAGTGGAGTTAGTAAAGGACATCACGATCCCAGCAAAAGAGAATTTCTTGCTGCCTAAAGATATAGTTGACTGAAAGATGGAGGTTAGCTTTAAGAGGGATTTTTGAGGCTTCCTTGGCCACTGTGAGTATTCCTGGTCACTACCTTCTTTACAACATCTGCAGTGTCTTCCACATCATGCATTGGAGCTTTCCTGTCTTCCCTCCAAACTCGCAGGTACGTGTGACAGAGGTCACCCCAATGGGGTAAGAAGTGCCCAGAATCAGAAATGTAGGGATGGAAGAGACCTTTGGAAGTCATCAAGTCCAGCCTCTTCACTGAGGCATTACCATGTAAACAGACCATCCCTGACAGGTGTTTGTCCAGGCTATTCTTAAAAACCTCCCGTGGGGGGATTCCACAATCTCCCTTGGAAACCTATTCCAATATTTAACTGCCCTTATAGTTAACAAGTTTTTTCTAATATCTAACTTAAATTTCCCTTGCTGCAGATTAAGCCCATTACTACTTTTCCTGCCTTAGTGGACAGGGAGAACAATTTATCACATCCTCTTTATAATAGCCCCTAACATATTTGAGGATTGTTGCCAAGTCCCCCATCAGTCATCTTTTTTTCAAGAGTAAACATGCCTGATTTTTTTTTTAACCTTTCCTCATAGGTCAGATTTTCTAAACATTTTGTCACTCTTGTGGTCTGGCCTCTCTTCATTTTATCAATGTCTTTCCAGGATTGTGGTGCCCAGAAGTGGACACAGGACTCCAGCTGAGGCTTTGCCAGTGATTAGTAGAGCAGCACAATTGCCTCCCATGTCTTTCTTACAATACTCCCGTTAATACACCCCAGAATTATATTAGGTGTGTTTTTGTTTTGGGTTTTTTGGTAGCTTCATCACATTTAATGACTTACATTCAGGTGGTGATCCACTATAATACTTAAATCCTTTTTGGCAATATTACCATCCAGCCAGTTATTCGCCATTTACTAGTTGTGCATTTGTTTTTGGGTTTTTGGGGGCTTTTTTTTTCCTTCCAAAGGGTAGTAATTTGCACTTGTCTTTATTGAATTTGGTCTTAATTCCAGGCTAATTCTCTAATTTGTCAAGGTCATTTTGAATTGTAAACCTGTCCTCCAAACTGCTTGCAGCTCCTTGTGCTTACAAACTGATTGTTTAATCATTTGTTATATTTTTCCAAATATTGAAATCAGGTTGATTGGTTCATTATTGCCTGGGTCCGCTTTGATCACCTTTTTAAAGATAAGGTACTATGTTTGCCCTCCAGTCCTCTAAGACTGTCCTCCATGAGTTCTCAAAGATAATTGCTAATGATTCTGAGATTGCTTCAACTAGTTCCTTAAGTAGCCAAGAATGAATATCATCAAGCCCTGCTAACTTTAATACATCTAACTTACCTACATATTTTTAAACCTGCTCTTTCCCGTTTTGGCTTGCATTCCTTTCCTCTTATTGCTAATGTTCATGGTTGAGTATCTGGTGACCATTAATCTTGTAGAGAAGACTGAGGCAAAATAGGAATTAAACACGTCAGCTTTCTTGGGGTCATCCGTTATTAGCTCTCCTTCCCTGCTAAAACTGGGACACAGAACAGAACACAGCACATAGCGCTCCATAGACCACAATGAGAGTATCAGAGTGATGAAGCCCTATGAGGATTGTACAGCAACCTCTAGGACAATCACATTCTGGTCTAGTCTGAGACTCTCACCACCATCCTTACAAACATTGGGGAGAAACTCAGTCCTACATTCAAAAGTGATGGAAATAGTAGAAAGGCCAAAAGAAAATCTGTAAAAGAAATAAAGGGAGAATTCAGGGACATGCAGTCAACTCAGAAAAGTGTCTGAAACAGTCTTCAACCTGAAATTCAGCATTCTGGTGGTAGTTCTCTTTGCCAATCATAAGAACAGAAAGTTTTCCAGGGGTAACAACTTCCAGGTTTTGGGGGGTGGATGATTTTGCACATAGGTAGCTGAGAGCCCTGCTTCATGCATTCACACCTCTCACTTCTCAGCAGGGTGATTCAGAAGATAAGACTAGAAGAAGCAAAGGTAATGGTTCTTTGAGTACTGGTCCCCTATGTGTAGTCCACATATGGGCATGCGTGCATTTCATGTGCCTGTGATTGGAGATTTATTGCTAGCAAATAGTGTCGATCTGTATCTGCCCAGTTGTCCTCTTCATTCTCCAAACCAAGGATCTATGGGTGGGGCAGAGCAAAGCAGAGTGATGCCTCTCCAGTTCCTTTTTACTCCTACATGGCCTGAGTTGGAGTCCTCTCTGTCCACAAATTTCTCTGTGCTTCTGCCTTCATCAAACCTGTAAATAGTTTAGTGTAGTTAACATTTTTAATCCTATAAAGTTTGCAGATGATACCGAGGGGTTAAAAGAGCTTTGGAGGATAGGATTAAAATTCAAAATGATCTGGACAAATGGGAGAAATGGTCTGAAGTAAATAGAATGAAATTTAATGAAGACAAATACACAATCAGCTGCACCTATACAAATTGGGAAATGACTGCCTAGATGGAGTACTGCAGACAGGGATCTGGTGCTAATAGTGGATAACACGCTAAGTAAGAGTCCAAAGTGTAACAGTTGCCCAAAAAATAAAAGCAAATGTTCTGAGATGTACCAGCAGGAGTATTACAAGCTAGACACGAGAAGTAATTCTTCCACTCTACTCTGTCTGACAAAGTCTCAACTGAAATACTGTGTCCAGTTCTGAGTGCCACATTTTAAGAAGGATTGGACACATTGGAAAAAGGCTAGAAGAGAGCAACAAAAATGATTAAATATCTAGAAAAAAAACCTGTTTGTTTAGTCTGGAGAAGAAAAAACTGAGGGGGACATAAATTTTCAAATACATAACAGGTTGTTACAGGGAGGAGAGTGATGATTGTTCTCAATCTCTGAGGATAGGACAAGAAGCAATGGTTTTAAATTGCAGCACAGGAGGGGGTTAGGTTGGACATGAGGACTAACTTCCTAACTGTCAGAGTAGTTAAGCACTGGAACAAATTACCAAGTGAGGTTTTGTAATCTGTCATGGGAGGTTTTTAAGAACAGGTTAGACCAGGGGTCGACAACCCGCGGCTCTGGAGCTGCATGTGGCTCTTCAGCTGCAGTAAGCCGCGGCTCCGGAGCCGCATGCAGCTCTTCAGCCACGGTAAGCTATGTCTTGCAGCTCCAGAAAATGGCTCTTTTCATAGAAAAGGTTGCCGACCCCTGGGTTAGACAAACACCTGTCAGGAATGGCCTAGTTATAACTTAGCCCTGCCTTGAGTGCAGGGGACTGGACTATATAACATCCTGAGGTCCCTTCCAATCCAACACTTATATATTTTTATGATGTGAAGAAACTAGAAACCCCAAGGACCCTGGAATTCAAGCCATTCTGAATTTTCTTCAGGATTGTGTGGAGATGGGACTCTGGCCCAGAACGTCTGCCAGCCTTAATTAGTTTTACATGCAGGGTCCTCTTGCTCTTTAGCTGAAAATTCCCAAGTCCAAAGATTTCTCAGAGCAGACAGAATGATTTGACCTGTTGTCAGGCCATTCTTTCTTACGCTGGTTCTACTACTGGTACTTAAAGTCCTAATCACTCACCGCTCTGAATTTTTAAACAATGGTCATGTCATATATCTCAAAACTTGCTTCTTGGTTTCTATGATGTCTGCTAAACCAGTCTGGGAGTAAACAATTCTATCCATACAGGAACCACATTGTGTGTTTAACAGTGTCAAGGTGGTTCTAAGGAATCTCTTACCAGAGGTGAATGCCTCTTTTCATGCTTCGCAATAAGTAGTCCTCCCATCATTCTGTCTAAATCTACAGCTTCCTACTGAAAATCTGTGGTATAATCTAGATGTTCCTAGAACACTGAAGATCTATCTATCTACTCAGTAGATCAAGAAAAGGATATGGTTCCTTGTTTGTGTCCTTTCTTCCAAAGTACCAAGGTCTTTGGGCATCCAAATTAGCTATGGATAGGCGATATAAGCAAACCTATTCCTGAAGATCTCAATCCCACTGTATAAGATCTTTAGTGACATCAAGGGCAAAAAGATCTTGTGCTTCAGCTGAAAAAAATCTGTAAGGCAGAAAAAAATCAAGTAAGGCAGTAACATGGTCTTCTATCAATACTTTTATAAAACATTGTAAGGGGACTTTTTATCCTATGCAGAGGTACTTCTGTTGGAAGGAAAGAGCTACAGGTGGTGGTCCAAAACTAACTTGTCATTCAAGCATTTATTTTCAAGAGGCGATTTCTCTATTTCAGTCTGTTTCTTTATGCCTTCCTACTTAATGTTCACTGCTTGCTGCTTCCCATATGTCATAACATTTTGGAAGATACTGGGCAGCAGAATAGGACATTCCTTACTCAAGAATTTATCTGCTAGTAGCATCTCCCACATATCTAACCTCTGGTATGTTTTCATTAGGTAAGGGAAACTATTAAATTTTTATGTCTGTTGTTTATAAGCCAGTTAGCCTACAGTACATAGTTCACTGGTTGGTATTAAGACTATTGTTACTATTTGTATTCTAGGAGTGTCTACACAGCTTTGTTATGAATCTTCTGTTAGCAAGCTGGAGAAGAATATGTGGATATCATGGGCTACACTGCAACACTGAAATGCTTCCAGAACTACAGAGAGAACAGGAGCATACCACAGTGGTGTGTCACAATTCTACTAAAAGGAAACTTATTGGGTAAGAAATTTCCCATTCAGTACAATGACACTGAACTGCTAGTATAATATTGTCCATCTCTATAAAGATATATACATTGTAAGTATTGCATATGCTTGTTTTGCCAGTGGTTCTCACAGTTCAGTGTTACAGTGTGCAGATATAAAGTGTTGTGAAAAGGAGCACAAGGTAAAAAAGGATAAGCATTGATAGGTTATACACTCTGTGTTTTCATGTAATTTTGTGACTCATAATAGCTGGTATGGTCATCCAAGAGCAGCATCCAAAAGCCTAAGCAGGGAATGCTTAACTAAGTGATTTGCTTGCATGCTGAGGATCTCACTTAACCCTGTATCTTGTCCATTCTCTTCCCACACCTTGGCACTTCTTAATTTGTTTCCTTGGTCAAAAACAGAAGGTACAAAGAATCTTGAGCCATACTACCACTCAATGCAGAGGACAACAGCTCATGTTTAACCACACCTGTACCCATATGTAACCTCTACTCATGAAGACTTCTGAAACAAAGCCTTTCATGACAATTCTGTTCATTTCCTTTTTACCAATACAGAATTTTGCTTTAGTGTTTAATCTTGCCTCTGGACCCAAATAGAAAAGCCTTTCCTTTTGACAAGCAATAGCTATACATTTCAGCAGGTTAAAAGTGCTCATAATCATTAGTAACTGGATAACCTATTAAATGATCCATCTTCTCTCTCTAGACAGACAAATCTCTTCCAGGCCATTCTAATTTTCATTCTTGATTATTATCCTCTCTTCTTTTAGAACCTCGTAAAGACCAGTTTCTTCTGTGACACTTTTGACATGCCGAGGTGCAATCCAGACCAGTGAGGTGCTGTCACCATTTCCCCTGCAACTGGGGGTGGGTGACAGTGCTTTGCTCCTGTGGCTGTCGACCTGAGCTCCTCACAAACAGCCAAACAGTATGCAGGTCACACCCTGACTATCTGTGTATGGCCATAGCTCTGGTCCAGCTGTTCTAACCCCAGCAGCCTGTCAGCAAACACCCATCACACTCTGGCTTCCAGCAACCTTGGTTATTACTTCCAGGGTGACCTAACATGCTCCTAGTCCCAGATTTCCCAAAAAAGTATGTCCTGCATTGTCCAGCCTTCTCCCAGGCAGTTTAGATATATTAGGTTTGGGACCCCTCTTTGGGGATCAACACAACACTATGCAACTTTAAATGAAGTTACTCGAACAATTCACAACACTGGATTAGTTTAATTAAAGAATAAAGCAAGTTTATTTACTTAGAGACTTTGAGTATACGTAGTGAGGCATTAAAGTCAGAAATGGTTACATGAAAAATAAGTTTAAAAAGTGTTTTATCTTTCACAAACTAGATTTGTTTTAAGGTGAAGTTCCTTACCACATATTTCCAGTAACATAGCTGACCAAACTCTAAGGCCAGGGTCTGCTCCCAAAGTCTAACTGCTATTTCTTCTGTCATCTTAGGTGAAATAAGAGAGATGGATAAGGAGAGAGAGAACTTGTGATGTTTTGGCCTCACTTTTATAGTCTATTCCCCCTGTTGTTACCCACACAGTAGGGCATCCCACCTTGCCCCAATCCATAGGGCTCAAGGCATAACCCTGTTAAGGCACCCCCACCCTTTCCCAATCCATAAGGGTCTGGGGGAAAGGCATCTACCCTACCCAATTTACACTTAGGGCTCAGAGTCACCCATTCCTAGGCCATAGGGCTCCCTGTATAACCTGATTAATTGAAGTACCCACCCTTTCCCAAGTCATAGGGCTCTGGGCGTAATTCCCTGTGGGTTTGCAGGATCTTTTACAAGTGAAGGAGCCATTTTTGTGTGATATGCATCTGTGAGAGGTAATTCACATATAGACAATCATATGCCAAACTCAGTCAAGGCTGCCTTTGAATGATGTGCTCAAAAGGTGCTCAGATTTTTTTACTGCTGAAAGCACGTGTATATGAATACGGGTCAAAGGAGGATAATGGAGAGTTTCTATAATCTTAAACTCCCATTAAGACAGGGAATAGATTTCTCTTTGCTTCAAAACAGTTTCAAACACAGAAGTATTTAATTCTTGGTCATCCATTGCCAAATTATCACAATAAAGGTCATGGAACAGTCATCTGTTCCCTCTTTAAAATGTAGATGCTCAAATACAATACAATCCATTCACCTTAAGCAAAGCTGGAAAGTCAAACAATTGACGCGAGTTAGAAAAAGAACATAAGCCTAAGTAAACAGCACCAACTGTGGGATCTGCTCTTGTATTCCCCAAAGCTCCCATAGACTCTGGAGTTTTGCCTGAATGAGAGTGCTGGAATTATTTACTATTTAGGTTGTTGTCACAACCTAAGGTCCCAAACATGATCATGGTCTCATGGTACTACGTGCTCTAGAAACACACAAAGATAAGGTCCCTGTCCTAAAGAAATTTCAGCAGGCAGCAGTTAGTCTTCTGATAAGATATCTCTGAGCCAGCAACTCAACTTTTTAGGCTGCACTGCCCTAGGAACAAGACAAGGAGCCCCATTGTGACTCTGAGAGTCACAATACTTTTCCCCCCAGTTTTGCAAGCCGCCTTTGTGGTGTGGTGGCTTGCTTCTTCCTCTGCATCTCTCTCCTTCATGGGAGTGTGATTAGCAGCTGCTTTCCCTCCTTCTGTGCAGGGTTTGATGTGGGTAGCCCGCAGCCGAGTTCACAGTTGAGACCTAAGGGGTAGATTCATGCCCAGCCTCGTGAACCAAACTTCAAAGATCAGTTCACAAACTCCAGCATGCTATGACATCATGATATACTCACCTCCTGCAGCGAAGCTCAGAATCAGGACATGGGGCATGGCACATAAAACAAGGTAAAATTCAAATACTTGATTTCACAGTGTGTCATTTTTGAGTCTGCCTGTCTTGCCTTTCAATCACGGAGCTTTTAAAACAAGTTTGGCTCATTTTTAAGTTACAGGCTCACAAAGCTACCTTCCATTCAACTGTATACATCCCCTTTTAACCTCTCAGAAGTGGGACAGGAAAGATCCTGGTTCCAGTCATGCAGCATCATTCACACACCTTTCAGAATCCCATTAAGCAAAGAAACAGAGAACATCCTCTGTCATGGAGGGCTCAATCCCGCAAGGTGCTAATCGCTCTGGTTCCAGTCCAGCAAAGCACTTACATACATGCTTCACTTTAAGCAGATGAGTAGGCCCATTGAAGTCAGTGAGAATACCAACATGCTTAAAGTTAAGCAAGTCCTTAAGTGCTGTGCTGGATCAAAACCAGAGTGCTCAACATCTTGCAGGATCGAGCCCTAAGTCATGCCTTAAAAGCAGCAACATAACATGATAGTGTGAGCTTAAAACCAAAAAAAGTGCAGCTAGTTTTTGGGGTTTTTTTTCCATCCCCTGTTTGTTTATTACATTATTCCATTACAGTCAGGTCATACAGAGTTTGGTTTATCCAAGAAATGTATCATTTCTCGCACTGTTTCCTTCAAGAAAGTGAGTCTAGTGTCTACTAGTAGCTGCTTATCATTTTTAACCAAATATACAATGTTAAAATTATGTTTGTTTCTGTTTTCCTGAGCTGTGGATCTAAAGACAGCAGTTCTCATGAGCTTAATGCAAAAATAGCTAACACCCAGGACAGACCCTGACAGGAACAACAAAACATCCAGTGAGTGTTGCTGATACCAGGGCTGCTGAAAGGCAGAAGGCTGGAGGTGAGCACCTCCCCTTGCCTGGAGGACGTGTTCTATCCATCGTGCCAGGCGTTGATCTGGCAGGAGTGGGTGGGAGTGATGAATTGTGCTCAGAAACATCACTGCAGACTTATACCTGTGTGAAGAGATTAAAATGCAGAGACATGGTAATTAAATGGTCAGTTGAAAGCATGGCTGGATGAAGATCTAGCCTACTACTCCTGGACAGGGCTAAATTAAAGCAACCTGGGGCCCTAGCCACACCCATTATGGGGCCCTTCATGGCCTCATCTCTGCACACTTGCTCAGGCTATTTTTGGATTGGCAGCAATCAGAGTTCAGATGAATGGGGCAATTCACAGCTCTTGGAGCTACTGTTTCAAGGGGTCAAGCCCAACTGAGTCTGCACAGTTATGCCTGGGTTGTGTTTTGTAGAGACTCTTTGCATCTGAGCCAGGTCTACACTAAAAAGTTAGATCTAGCTGTATCACTTGAAAAATTTATGTTCCTGAGTGACGTGCTTAAACCAACCCAACACCTGGTGTAGACCACACTAGGTTGGCAGAATTCTTCTGTGTTCCTGGAATAACCCTTCCCCTCGCTGTAGGGAGTTTCTATGCTGAAGTGCAATAACAGCACAGCTGCAGCATGTCTGGTGGAGATGTAGCCTAGGGCCTCGAAAGATCATTTTAAAAACAAATTAAAACTGCATCTCATCATGGAACTCCAGGAGTTGGTGCCCAAGCCAAAGGTTTGTAATGCCTGTGCCTTAATTTAGACTGCACAAGGCTCTTTAATCATTGTGAAAATGTATGTATTTACTCTGGGTTAACGTTCTTATTAAAAACCTGTACAGAAAACCTAATGTAAAGAATCATTATCTAATAACCCACTGGCCTCATTTCCCACAACATTTGCTTTCAACACTTGTACTTTTGAGGATGTCTTTAACCCTAGCCCTGAATGATCCAGTTTTGAAGGAGCATATTCATAACCAACATGAGCAATGAAAACAAAACAAAAAGCCCTGAAACTGGTGCACAGCTTTTGAACCTCTAAAGTGTTGTTCCAGGAACAAATCTGTGACATATAACAACTTTACTGGCTACAGATGTATACTATGGGCTCAATCCTGTGAGATACTGACACCTCACAACTTCCCATTGATGTCACAACTGGAGTTTTGGCCACTCAGGACCTCACATATTTAAATTAATACATATAGCTGACTGACATTTTTGCCACTGACTTCAGTGGGAGCAGGAATGGACTAAAAATCAGCTTTCTGAGGACTTCATCCTGTTCGCATGGAAATCAATGGTGAAAGTCTCAGGCCTTAAATACATTAGGAAAATTCAGATCCATAACTTTCTCTTGCTGAAGCGCCACGGGTGGTAGCAATCGTGGAAGCTGCAGTTAGGCTTTGAAATACAGGGGAGTTGAGAGAGCAGAATTTTCCCACCTCTTCTTGATTTGAGGAAGCAGTGCTTCCTCACAACTCTCCCTCCTCCTTGAATGGAGGAGAGGTGAGATCTCCTCCATCCTATTTGTCTACTTTAACAACTACCTATAGGAGTAGACCACATGCTGCCAAAAGTACCTGCACCCTATCTACTCAACAGCTGCTGCTTTTGTTAACAATAGTGGAAAATTATGGGTCTGCATTATGACAGTGTAGACCTCATGCCACTGACTTCTGAGGGAGCAGGATCAAGCCTAACTACTGACAGGCACATACCTTTTGTCTTCTATAACTTGCTTCATTGTGCAAGTGAATTTGTCAGCCTTAAGCTGGTCTATTCGCCCATTCTTCTGGCCTCCACTCACACCATGTTGTCATACTGGTCTCCAAAAAGGGGTATCCCCACAACAGGGACCCCATGATAGATAGCTTCCATCAGACTGTTCAGCCCCCCATGGGTAACAAGCAGACGAGCCATAGGATGTCCTGGTCCAAAGCAACAAAACATGTTACGTCAGCTGGTGAAATTTCACATTTGCATAGGTTTTAAAAGTAATAATTCTTTTTATTTCTATTCATAAATGTATAAAATGTGTAGCTTTATAAATGTATTTATTTCTTGTAGTACCATAGTAGCTAGAGGCTCCAACCAAGATCAGAGCTCTGTTGTGCTAGGTATTGTACAAGCATAGTATGAGAATCTCCTGCCTTGAAGAATTTACAGACAAGACAGTGAAAGAGTGGTAGGGGACAGACAGAGGAATTATTATAGATAATTGTGACAGCTTGGGAAATCTGTCTCTGCAAAACTTATGAATTCTGGTTAAAGTTTATGAACTTTGTATCATTATGCCTCAGTGTATATTGAATCAGCCATTTGCCAACAGACTATCATGTACAGATGGAGAGCTGTCACAGGAACATCCACACTCATTAACATTTGAATAGATCTACCTTAGTAGTACAGTGAGTTGGCCATAGGGAGTAGCTGAGAGGCAATAAAGTAGTTTTTCCAGTCTGGACTTGAGTTAACCAAAAAATGGATCACCTGATGGATCACCTTGATAACATGGTGGGACTTTGAGGCTGACCAGGATGGTCACCTGAAAGAGGGGACAGGAAAATTATAGGACAAGGTCTGCTCTTAGTAGTGCGCACACTTACCAACCAGAACAGGAAGACAAAAGTCAACATGAGGAAGGAAAGAGGAGAAAAGGGTCTTGGAACCCTGAAAGGACTGACCAAAAGCCTCAAAGGGCTTCGGCCAGGTGAGGACACTAAAGGCATGTTTTCTGTCTGCAGGTTTTGTTGTTTCTGCATGGATCTGTAAGTGTCTATGCTTTGATATGAGGTGAATGTGTGTTTAAGCTTTAACTGGAGTGCCCATGTGGGTGGAGCTCTGGGAAGGGTGGGTTTAAGCTACTGGACAGACTTGAGGGCTTCAACATTGGTCTTTGGGCAGATGGACCACAAGGTTCCACTTTGTAGAAGGTGTACCATATAGGGAGTCTGCACCCTGGGAGTAAACCTGAGAGACTAGAACCAGAGAGGTGCCTGGATGCTGCTAAATTGCAGTGGCTTACAAGCATGCAGGCTCTAGAGCTTGGATCCAAACACAGCAGCCTGGTGAGTATCCAGCAGTGGGTGTTCGACCAGATCTAGACTCCGTGACAATAATCATAATAAAAAATGACAGCAGTATGTTAGTATATTTCCAAGGTGATAGTGAATCCCAAGTTTTCAAAATGTCTGCTATATCTCTAGGAGGTCTGAAGTGATATGCTTTATTTCATGAAGATCCAACAGAGCAGCTGCTCTTTGTACTATATGTTTTTATCCTTTCCATGCACTAAATTGGAGGGAAAGATATTGAAGTAGATCTTAAATACTTTCGGCTGAGCTGGTATGTTGTAAGAGTGACCAGCTCTGTGGAAGAAATATGCAGCTAGAAAGTATAAATGCAACTATTGAAAGAGGGAAGGGGGCAAGGAGAAGAAAATCCAGAGCAAAGAGTAAGGTAAGGCAGGCATTGGCTTCTATCCTTCGTTACATCATACAAACTCAGCACTGAGCAACAGCGTTCTTTTCTGTCTGCTGTCATAAGGGGAAGAAGGGAGGGAGAGCCTAATCACAGTTCTGGGGGAAGAACGGAGAGTTTAAATTGTATATGCACAACCTAAATTGCACTCAGGTGGATTATGACAGTATACACTAATCTGCCGATCTTGGGCATGGAGGGTGCCCATAGATGCACAAAGTGGGGGGGGCTACTGGCAAATAATGAGTGGATCTGTTATGGGGTCTAGGGGATGGAAGACAGTATTGGCAGGGCAGGGGACAGGAGTGTTATGGATACTTTGATTAGTGTGGTTGCATTGTCAAACTGGTGGGAATGCAACCTAACTTAGTCATCGGTAGTTCTGGCCCCACAGCTAATTCACCATCAGTTGCTAGTGGATTCCATAGCTAACCACTTACTCATACAATTTCTAAATTCTCTGTATAGCTCTATACTTGAAAATAATTAAAAAAATAAGAAGCATATGCAGCAAAATAGATTTACTTCTTAGTAGCCAGATATTAGTCTGTTCACACAAAGTAATATATTAAATTTAAAACAATAAAATTAGCTGCTCTTTCCCTATTTAGCACTTTGGAGCCTTACAAATTATGAGTCTGGTCCTGCTCTCATTGAAATGACTAGGACTTTTGCCTTTAGCCTTCATAGTGCAGGATTACCCTGTCTGTACCAAAGGATATTCTACTGGAAGCCTTTACGGGGATTCCAATTTGCCTGAATGCACAAGCACACTTCAATAAACCCTAATGTCAGGCTTTCTTCTAGATATCAGCTACTGCATTCCTTACCTAACAGATCATTCTGAGGGAGCCAATCTGCAATTTTCACATTAGATGCCAATTTTAGCTCTTTTGGCCATTTGGAATGCTGACACCTCCAGATCACTCCTTGCGGAAGGTGGGCAAAAGCAGTATTCATCTCCTGTAGTACTTCCAAGAGGGGGATTGAGGATAACATTGAGCCCAATGTCACAATGATAAAACCATCTTCTCCTGATTTTGCTATAAAGTCTTCAAGCTCCTGCACAAACAAGACATCAAGTTTACTAACACAACTTCAGGTCCTAAAATGACTTCAGTTACATTCAAATACAGTAGTTGCAATCTTTAAAGAGGCTTTCACTAAGTTTATGTTCTTATTACAGTTTTTCATTTTACAGTACTTCCTAGCCAAGAATCTCAAAGCACTTGTCAAACTTTTATTACACCTTTAAATGCTCCTCCAAGGTAGGGTAACTATCTAGCTGTAAAATGTGTATAGCAATAATCATATAACATAATATAACAGAGAGGCTAATGCCAAATTTTCAACAATGGCCTCTAATTTTGGGTGCCTTAAATTCTGTATGTGCTACTTAAACCAATCTAGGACCTGATTTAGGAAGGTGCTCTGCTCCCATTGACTTCATCTTCCACTACAGGTTTACTCACTTGAGATAGTGGTTTGGCAGGCTTGGCCAGTAAACCTCCCATATACACAGTGTTTGGAAGAAGTGGACGTGCAAATTCAAAGGAGAAGTCAGTGTTATAAATCCATAGTTCTGCTTTTAGGTAGAGCTCAGGTAAAACAGGTCTGGACCCAGCTGGGAAATAATCCTTGATGACATTTTCAAATTTCGCTTGGACTTGATTTTCCTACTATGGTTGAAACGAGACATCAGACAGTTCTTCACGTACTCCCAGAAGTCCATGTGATCAGTTAGGTGGGAATGAAATACTGGGACATAAGACAGAGGGCTAGGAATCCCAGCCTGTGGTCCATTAGCAAAAGTTCCAGTAAACACTGCAACAAAAGGCAGGCCTAGTTTCTCTGAAACCAGGAAGGAGCAGGGATTAAAACCATCAATCACTGTTATGTCGAACTTTTCATCCTTCAAGGAGTTCTGGGTCTTCGATTCATTTAATATGACACAGCACTGGTAAGCCAACTGGTTCATAAAATCCAAGTAATAGCTAAGGTCCTCTCTGGGAAAAAAATAAGACTATTTAAGTATTCTATTTTAAATCTGCATTAATTTCCACATAAGCGATATTCTCACCTGATGGCCAAGAATGTACATCCCTATTTACTTTATTGTCATTGATAAATATCTGCCATGTGAATTTAAAAGTATAATAATATCAAGTGCTTATATCACTTTTTTAGTAGTAGATCTCCTTTATAAAGGAAATAATTAGCATTGTCTCCATTTTACAAATGGTGAAACATAAGCATGGAGAGGAAGTGACTTGCCCATAGTCAACCAGCAGGCCAATGGCAGACCCAAGAATAGAACCCAGATCTCCTGTTCAGTGTGCTATCCACTAAACACAGCACACCATTGTTGGATTTAGTGTGCAGGTGTTGGATGGTGGTTGATGGCCTGTGATATACAGGAGGTTAAACTAGAGGATCTGGTGGTCCTATCAGGCCTTAAACTCTATGCCACCAGTGGAAAGAAATGTAAAAGGTAACAAAAAAGCTCAATGAGGGTTAGGCGCAGGTCCACCAACATATTTAAGTGCCTAACTTCCATTAACATCAGTGGGAGTTAGGTGCCTGAACATCTGGATCTGGGCCTTCGCTCTTTTGAAAACCTCACCCATATATTTTCCACATGATACATACACAGAACTCTTAATAAAGTTAAAGGGAGTTACACATACACAGAAAGTGGCAACAGTTCCTACTATGATAATTCTGAAGGGCAAAGTGGAATTTAAGAGGTCAATAACCTGCAGCCATTGTTCCAGATAAACTTTTAGTTCAAGTATCCTTTCCCACCTCTGTCCCATGCAGTGTGGCATTGTTTGTATTCTGGTGGCACTTAGAAGCACCATCTGAATTTGGGTCCTCTTGTGCTCAGCACTGTGCAAACACAGAGTTGGAGTCTGTTCTCATTTTGGTTGGCTTGTGCTATGCTTAAACTGGATGAAGTTGCAGCAAATTACTAGTGATGTCCCACACCAAGCTCTGCAATTTTAGAGCTTGAGCCTGCCAACATGTCAGGGGTTCACTCCAGGCTCTGAGTCAAAACTGTATCTCTGTGCTGGCACAGCCCAGAGAATCCTGCATCACACTCAGCCGGGTGCCTCCATCATGCAACCAAATGAAGATCTGCTGGACCTGGCAATAGCAGAGCTGCTGGGTGGGCCAGGTCACACTGGTGAACTGTCCCTGTGGCTGTTGTTTTCTTTCCTCCTCCCCAATGCAGGTTCAGACTCTGAACGGTTAGACAATGCATTGTTATGTTTGTCAGTTACATTCAAGAATCAAATTATCTGCTGTTGTCAATGGATGAAACTCCACTGCAGTCGATGAAACCACATGCAGGGAATTTGATACTGCACTTCTGAAATGAGGCTAGTAAAAATGCAGAGTAACTTCACATCTATAAAAGAGAACTGGGCTTAACCTTTTGTTTTGTCAACTTACTTAAAGTTCAGTAAATGTAGAGCTGATTCAACGATGAAATACATTTTTTATTAATTTTGTAATGAAAAAAGTGACCATCGGCCATGAATATCGTTTGCAATGAGTGATTTGACCAGCGCTGGGTCTTGGTCTATGACTGGGGGCTCCTGGTGCTGACCTTTCAGGATGTAGGGTGATCAAAGAGCAAGTGTGAAAAATTGGGATGGGGGCAGGGGCTAATAGGCACCTATATAAGACAAAGCCCCAAATATCAGGACTGTTCCATTAAAATCAGGGCATCTGGTCACCCTAGTCAGGCGGCTCCTGCCCTACACATAGGCGGTGGGTATAAACCACCCCAACTGGCCGCTGGTGGAAACTCCTTTGCCTCTCAACCCTGCCCATGTCCTCGCTTTCCTCCCTCTTCCCCATTCTCCACGTGCTGCTATGGGAGGACGTGGCCTAGCTCACCCCCAGTGGCTGCTTCTGTGCATGGCAGACCCTGCCCAGGACAGGCCCAGCACCGCAGCTACTGCCCTCCAGTGCCACAGGGAACACAGCACGGGGGGCCCAACACAGGCTGCGCCCTCAGAAAGCAAAGGGTGCCCACCCTCCCTGTTTAGTGGCATGGAGCCAAGCTGTTGCAGGGGTCCAGGTGGGCCCCGATCCCACTCAGCCCCCTCCCTCAAAGCCCCTCCCTCCCCTCAGGCATGAGTAGTGGACAGGTGGCGAGTGGGAGCGGGTCCTGCCTGGACCCCCTTCGCTGGCTAGGGGTCCACACTATCAGGCAGGGAGGGCAGGAGCCTTTTGCTGTCTGGGGGCGCAGCCCACGCTCTGCCCATGCTGGGCCCTGAGCTACCTTCCCTGCAGCACTGTGGGTGGGCTGGGCTGATGCCTCCTGCCCTGTGACAGCATGTGGAAGCTAGGGGTGGAGCATGGGTGGGGCTTTGGGCAAGGAGGGAGGGTCATGGGGGGGAGAGCCAGTGCCCCTCCCCCCCCAGCCTCCCCAAGGCAGGTGTCATGCCACCTATGGCCCTAGGTATGTGAGTGGGTGTGGTTTGGCTGCTTTGGGGCCGTCATAAAGCCATACAACAGATACAAATTCTCCCAGTTTAGCCAGTGCTCTGTTGAGCATTAAGGCAGGGAACTTAAGCGGTTCATAAGCCTTGAGCTGGGCCTCTGTGCAAGGGTGAATTCTGGTAACCAGGAACACAGCAACCAGTACTGCTGAATCTTGAAGAAGAGGGTAGAAAATTTCATACACCCTGAAGTAGTTAATTCCATATCATTGCATGTGTCCTCTTGTTTCTTTGCTTTGTTCCTTGTTTGGCTCTTAACTCCACATTTGAGCGGTGGCCATAAATTGAGAACTACAATGAGCATCCCAAGCATCACACCATGAAAATGTCTGTGTTTCATTCAAAGCAAACATGGTATAGGGCTAATTTTGAAATGAAGAATCTGGTCCTAATGAATTATCTAATTCAGTATAATTTTATCTTGCAGCAAGTATATCCAGGCATAAACACCGTATTGAACTGTGTGGTGTGTCAGAGAGAGAGCGAGCATGTGTCCAGTTACTCAAAAATCTCTCTTCTCTTCATTAGCCCAACTCTGATGTACACGAAGCTGATATTTTTTAGCGATCAAGAATGGCAGAACTTTTTCCAATTTAAACTCCTTAAGAAATTGTGCATAATAATGATAAAGTAATACCTGCCCTTCAGAAAATCCTCCATGTTGTCAGCAAACCACTTCTCGTATTCACTGATGTAGTCCTGGCTAGCAGACCAAGCTGTAATTTGGTAGGTATTGGGCCGCTCATATTTAAGCCCTAAAAATACATCTAATTAAAAAACAGCCATTTTCCTTAAGCATACCTATATTTAATACAAAAAAACCCTTAATTTAATACACGCTTTTTGGCAAATAAGATTAACAAGTGTTTAAAAATTGAAGCCTACTGAGAAATTAAGAAGTAATTTATTTTTTCACCACCCAGGTTTATAAAGATGGGGAATCACCCAGGCTCACAGGAAATCCTGCAGGAGGAGAAGAAAAGTCTCTGGGAACTCACTCTTATAGAATGTATCCAAATTGTTCGATGTGGTAATTGTTCCCTCCACAGTGGAACAGGCGCTGATTTGGCCCACATAACCCATTGATCCCCGAAGATTCATCTGAATCTCAGGATTTACTAAATGCCATGATGGGTTATACCTGCTCCACAATTGGCTACATGGGATTAAAGAGGGATTGTGGGATCAGTCAGCCTTGCCCCCCCACACCTGTGAGGGATGTCAGAGGTGGAGACAGGAGCTTAAATGGGGAGAACACAGCACAATTGGTGACAGACCGAGAGGAGAGCAGATTTCCAGTCCTCAGCACCTGGAGAAGTTCTGGCTGAAGGCAAGAGCTTTTTGGACAACTGCTACCTGATGTCCCCCCTCCCTAAAGGAAAGCAGGCCCCCAGGCTGATCCACTTATCGTGGGACAATTCTTGTATATTAGCCTGTAAGCCCAGTTGGGGCTATAGCCTACCAGAAGTCTTCTGGCAGAAGCGAGCTTTACCATATCAGTGGGGCAGTTTATTATGTTAATTTCTTTTTGGGTTCATTGCCAACCTTGGAAAGGACAGACTGTCTGAGCAGCCTATGGCTGGACTGGCATGGTGGAATGCCTGGACGTTGCAGACTAGAAGCCAGGTGAATGCAGAAGCCCATCTTGGGCCCTAGGAGGCACCCTGGGCAAAGAATGCAGAGCCAGGGCCCAGAATCATATATGCAAAGACTGTGTTTTTTCTCAGGCTACAGAACCCTTTGCCTCCTAGCTACCTGGCAACATGGTTCCACTGGAGACATGAACATTCACCATGAGTCTGAATCAGTTAACCACACGTATGTGTAGCCTCTCTTCTTTAGAACATTGCTATAAGCAGCTAACCCTTGTCCCGAAATACTTTGTGTGCACTATGGTCTTAAAACCCTAATAAACCTAGGATGACCGGCTAGCAAGAGTGAAAAATCAGGATGGGGGTGGGAGGTAATAGGTACCTATATATGAAAAAGCTTCAAATATCAGGACAGTCCATATAAAATTGGGACATCTGGTCAGCCTAAATAAACCCAAAGTACTCCAGAACTTTTACAAGATGTTTCTCCTCACTGATGGCTATTGCCCTGTCTAATTCTTCTCCCTACGCTCAGCACTTACACCATTAAAGCTGTCAGAAAAAAAAAACCTTGCAAGAAGAGTTTAAAACCGTTTTTAATGGCTGAGGCACTGTTGCTCACAGTTTTCAAAAACAATCACCTGAGAAGGCAGGAATCTTTCATTTCAGGAGCTGAATGGTTTGGAAAGTTATGAAAATGGATTTATATTGGAAAAGTTTACGTCTCTTAAATATGACAGGAACTAACTGTACGAATGATCAAAGAACCTAGCTTGTACCTGCGATGCATACGCTTTTGCTAGTTTAATATAATATTTATATTACTTTGGTAATAAGCTTTTCTGGAAAAGGTGGTTTTACCTGGGATCATCAGAACTCCTGCCTGTAATAACATCCTGACTTCATGACCTCTATTATGAAGCACATGTGAGATTTCATCCATCATAAGATAATGGCTTCCTCCTATAGATTACCCAAAAAAAAAAAAGAAGAAGACGACAAGCTATAAAATTTCCATTTTAATGTGTAGATAATGCTGACAAATATGAAGTTTGGCTTCAGAAGCAGCTGTAAATGGAGACATTTACAGTGATATTTATAGTTTTGCCATGTAAACAAGATGAACTGGGCTAAAAAATCTTTCCTGTGGTAACTCCATTTAAGACAAGTGGCCCAATGGAGTCCTGTGTTTTAAAGAAAAATGTTGCCCTACGCTTTCTGTTACAACCATGCATAAGTCTAACGCTGTAAGTGGTCTAAGTAAAATGCTCATACTGTAAGTATCTAGCTGTTTGTTTTCGATAGTGTCCACTGAGTTATTTGTATTGCAGTGGTGCTCAAAGACACTAATCCACTTCAGGGCCCCACTGTGCTAGGGCAAGACAGGCCACATGGCAAGATGTGAAGCCAGAACCTTAGCTGGTGTCCCTGGAGCTAAGTCCAGGTACTGCTTAACTTAAGTGGGATCTAAGAGTATTAAGCAGCATTTCACAGAATGGGGCCCTAAATTCCTGAGGCTCGATCCTGTACCACTGAATTAAGTCTTACCATTGCCTTCAATGGGAGCAGGATTAGGTGGTGTGGAAAGGTTCGTGGGAACGGAAGAATAAGGGTATGTAGCTCTCTAAACCTGCGCCTCCAAAGCCACGCGATTCCTAGGGAACTCTGTTACCAACCCAGTGGATTTCAGGACCACCTCCTCAGAGGGGGTCTGGCTGTTCCTCAGACGGTTGAAGCTCCCTGTGAATGGAGTACAAAGGGACAGCGAGAGGAGCTACTGAAATTAGTGGTGGGGAGGTATGAGGCAGCCAGCTCTACGCTGGGAAAGGGCATCCCAGCTGTTGCTGCTGCTCTGTGGCTGGTGCCTTGTTTTCCCCCTAGCCTGCCTTGGCAGCTAGCACCTTTTTCGCCGACACCACCTGTCTCATCCCCCACTCCAGCAGCCAGCGCATGAGCTCCTGCTCCTCTCCCAGTGTCTCTGCCAGAACCTATCATGGCTGGAAGAAGGGACCAGGCTGGGCAGTCTTACCTGCCCCCCAGTGGCCATCCTAGCGCCTGTGATGCAGTGGCCCCTCCTCTGGGGCTCTCTCTTATCTCATGCGTGTGTGTGGGGGGAAACCATAGCAGGGTCCTTCTCTCACCTCAGCAAGAGCACTAGCGAGTGGAAAATATTGGGTGAGGGAAACAGATCCCATCCGCCCCAATATTTCCATGACGGGGCACTAGCGTGTCCTCAGCCCCCCGGTTCTGCCACCTCCGCTGCTTGTCTGCATTGGTCTGCTGGGCCCACACTCGCTTAGGAGCTGAGTGTAGCGTACTGAGGACCGTGTTGGAATTGTAAAGTATCACTTTGAGAGTCAGGGGGCGTGGAGGATCGTGGTGGACCGACTGGGGGGGTAGGGCGGCAGTAGGAGGCAATGGCCTCCAGGCGCTGGCCTGGGGGGCGATGCTGGCCTGGCCCTTCAGAGTTCTATCATGCTGCCCTGCCCGTGACAGCATCCTCCTCCTCCCACCACGGGGCGAGGCAGGCTGCTTCGCCCGCCGCTCAGGGGCGCCTGGGGCAGGCACCACCACTGCACCTGGCGGCATCCCGCAGACTGGTTCCGGCGCTGCGATTTGGCAGCGGTTCCTGCCGCTGAAGGAAAGGGTGGTGAGTTCAAAGCCAGGGCACTGCCTCCGCAGCCCGTGTTTTCATTGGCTGAAAAACAGCAAGTCACCGCGCTGGCCCAGGCAAGGCGATGGAAGTGGCTGCAGCTCCTGTGGAGGCGGCAGGGACCCACCCAGCCCCCCTGTGCAAAACCCTCCCTCCATACACGGAGCCGAAAGCCCCACAGGGCTAGGGACACAGAGCACTGACTTTCTGTGAAAGGTTAAGTATTGCTACAAGAAGGCTGGGGGTGGGGGAAGGTGCAAATGCAAGCATTCCCCCCCGGCGCTGGAGATCCACGGTATGCCACTGGTGGAGGGTGGTGTTCTTGGTCCTACTTGATGGCTAGGGAGCTCTGTAGTAAAGCATCTGATCTGGGATGGGAGCCACAGTTATTCTGGGGGAAAAAAGCCTCAAACAAGGTGAGTGGATTGCGCCTCTGCTGTACAAAGCAGCCTGCTTCGTGTGACTGATTTTGGTTAGTGTGTGTTCTTGTCCTGGCTTCTAATAAAAGTAGTGCCACATTGTAACCTCCCAGCCCATTCATCGTTTTGAATCTAATTTCTCTCTTTGTATGCTGAGAACATAACACTGCGCTGCCATAGGTTAACCCACACCCTCCGTCTCCATATCAGTGGACTTGCCGAGGAGATCTTAGCAGCATCCTTAACTCTCCTCAGGTTTCTGAAGGGCTCATGTTTTGTAATGGGGATGCATCTCACTTCTATCCCTTGCTGGGCCTCTGAAAAACCCACGGAGCTTGGACCGAGGCTTAGAGAAAGGGGAGCATGCTGCACTAACAGACCCCTGATTCGCATTCCTTTTCCTCCCGTATGAGCAGCAGAAAGGAACTCCCTGAGTCTTTACTTAGGCAGAACTCCCACCAAAGAGCTTGGTTTGTGCTTAGTCTGGATGAGGGAAAAGACGATTGTGAAGGGGTTAATTTGGTTTATCATCTCTATGCTTTTTCTCTAGTCAGTACATGAAATAGCAAAGTGAGTGCTTGCTGTTCTGGAGGCTGGAGTGAGGTACAACCAGGGGATATTTCCTCACAAGTCTAACCAGCTGGTTAAAGGAATTTTCGCTGAAGGCCCATGGAATCTGAATTACCGATGCCAAAATTGCTGGGCTTAACAAATGTTTGCTGTAACCTCAATTTAATAGTCCCCCTTACTGTATGACAGAAATAACATCCCTACTTCGGCAACAAGTTTTATGACAGGGAAAGTAATCTGGGGAAAGTTCACTTGGCTCAATTCCCAGCTAAAAAAACAACTGTGACATTTCAAAGGACATAGTGAAAAAGGCAAAGTTAAGAAAGGAAAATACAGTCTCTCACATACCAGGGCAAGAGTAGATCTGAATTCTGTGCAGTCACAGGGATTTTAAAAAATCACAAAGAGCATTGCAGTGAATGTCCTGTAAACAGAGCTCACAGCACGTAGCATGTAGCAGGCTCCCTTGGGGCTGGACAGGATGTCTCAGGCGAAGTGTCTTTTGGCCAGCTAATGTGAGGCTCATTTGAAGTATCACTTCTGCTCTTTCCCATTCCTACCTACTCATCAGCCTTTCTTTCCTCTGTCTCAGAGCAAAACAACCGCCCAGCCTGCATGCACTGCCAGTGTCCCATTCAAGAGAACAAAAAGTCCATTTCGATTTGATTTGTCAGAGGAAAACATGCATATGCTTTAAAAAGCTTGGAAGATTATGCAAGGCTTTTGTGCTGTGCTCTCCCTTGGCTACCTGAGCACCCACCTATGAAGGAGAGAATCAGGATCTTGAAGGCTTCAGGAAGTGGGAAAAGCAGCAGGAAAAGCAAAGCAAGGGGCAGCCCTCTCCCTCAAGCCATCATCCTGCAGCAAGCCACACCTCCAGAGCACAAATAGGCAGGCTTCCCTCGACTTCTCAGAATGCTGCACTGCCAAACTGGAATCAGTACATTATGCCTTGTATGATGTGTGATACAGGCAGAAGGAAACCTCATGCCAAGTATAACTCATTCAACACCACACTTCTCGTTTGCAAAACCTGGAGAGTAGTAAACAGCATGGAGCTAATCTTATATGGAGTCTGCATAAATCCCAGCAGTTGCTCCTGCTCTGAAATCTAAAGAAAAGGACACTGTGCTTTATAAATAAGATCAGTTTGATTTAAGTCAAGCTTAGAACTAACACAACAAATAGGGAGAGCAATGTTATGTAGGTTTATTCTGAACAAGGACATGAAACAATGACCAAAGCATGAAATCACAGTAGCCTTGTAAATCTATAAATTATGTAGCTACTAGAAAAAAGATGAAAGCGCACAATGCGCAACAGACAGTATATGTGCAGTGTGTGAACAGCTCATGATCTGTATAGAGATTTGAGTCCCAGAAATTGTAGTGTGTGATAAGATGTAGAACAGAAGGCGCATGTGGTGGTTTATTTTTAGAAAGGGCATATAAATTCTTTTATCAAGTGATCCATTCCCTGTCACCCACTTCCAGCTTCTGGCAGTCAGAGCTTTAGGGGCACCCAAAGTGTGTGGTTGCATTCCTGACCATCTTGGCTAAGAGTCATTGATGGACTTATCCTCCTTGAATTTATCTAATTCTTTTTTAACCCAGATGGCCTTCCCATCTTCCCTGGCAATGAGTTCCACAGGTTGACTGTGTGTTGTGTGAAGAAGTACTTCCTTATGTTAGTTTTAAACCCACAACCTATTAATTTCATTCGGTGACCTCTCGTTCTTGTGCTATGTGCGACAAAAGTTTCTGAAAAAATTTCATTCCCGACCAAAACATTTCATTATGATAAAATCAAAATATTTCACTCTGAGACCACATTTACTGTCTATATTATAAGTGAAAAGTCATTCCTTTCAAAACAAAAATCAAAATGCTTCTTTTGAATTTTTTTTCTAAAGGAGTTTATTAAACTCAACATGTTCCTACAGAAAGTTTCAAACATACAGTTAGAAAGTGTGTAAAGCATAAGATAAAAAACAGGAAAAAACATATCCTATATTGGAGGCTCATACGCAAGAGGAAAGTAGCCTTGAGAAGCGGTCTGAACATCTCTGACGCAAAGCCTTCCAGGGCAGCCCATAACCTGGGCCTCTGCAAAACAAGACACTCTGATCAGACTGGCTGAAAGCAGAGACATTTTATAAACTCTGTGAAAACCAGACCGCATTTTTGGTTTTGTTGTGATTCAGACTCCAAACAGAATTTGAAATGTCAGATCTTCTCATGGAATGGATATTCTGACTCTCAACTCTACATTGTTCATTGTAACATTTTAGTGAACTTTGCCCTACAGGAAATGTCAAATCAAAAGTGTCCTAAAATACTAGGGTTTTAACTGACATTTGTAAAGTTGGTGCCCAAGATTTTCGGCATTTCAGTGGAAGTTGGACATCTAACTCCTTTAGGTCCTTTGTAGACCCCAGCCTTTATGCCTCATGCATCCTTGCATCCAGAGGAAGTTGAGATTAGAAAGTATTGTTATTAGTTTTTTATTTCTTGAAAACAGTGCCAGACAATTAAATCTTTACATTAAAGTAACAAACAGCCCACCCCCCATACGAGGCAAGCTCCACAGAACCCAGAATTTAACTGATTACAGGGGACAAAGGATGAAAAAGTGGGAAAATACTGGTCACAGGGTCAAAATAAGGGACTCAGTGAGGGGACACTGAGCAGAAAGTGTTTGTTCAGCCCATCAAAATTCTTCCCATTTAACCACAGAATAGCTACAGCATGGGCAGCAGCAGTACAGGCTTTATCCTTTGCCAACCTACCGTGCCTCAGCCCGAGCATGGAGGGGTCAGACACAGTGACCTGTGGGTGCTGGGTAGGGTGTTCAAATTCTGCCATCCTAAAAGACGCTAGGTTTTCATTTCATGTAATTGTAATCCCGAATCCCCAGGAAATGCGCTAGATCAATGGTTTTTATAGTCATTGTAAAGTGATGCTCCAACGTTATCATTGTCCAGAGCTAATTATCGAGACGAGCTCCATCATGTGAGGCATTGTGATTTCATTGTCATGGGTGTATGGGCCCACCTTCTATAAACACTTTGCTCCTCCGGGGCTTAGCTTCCAACATGTTTAGTTATGACTCTTGCAATGGAACAGCCATGATTTGATCGGTAATTCTGTGAATCACGAGGAAGGGCTCCATGGGCCAATGGCTGGCCAGAAAGCACAGTTTGAATCCAACTGTGTGTGGCCCATACCATTAGGTCAGCTCCCTCCCTCTCTGCCTCTGCCCTACTCGTGTATTACAGTTGAACTGAGTGCTGCTTCATTACAGGCTTTGACTGTGGTACTCTGTTGTTCACGTGTCCATCTCCCCTATCCCATGGAGCTGTGGAAAGGACAACTAGCTGCTGATAGCCACCAAGCAGTTCACTGTCTGGCAAACTGGCCCCTGAACTCATACTAAGAGACCCTCTCTTGTTCCCCTCTGGTGGCCGATCCATATAAAAGGTTTTTGAGTCTTGTTACTGCGTGCAGCTATTAAAATGAACCCTTTAGCTCAAGCTATAGCAGCGCATGCATGTTAACACAGAGAATCCCTGTTAAGCTGTGCAGTTGGTCCAAGTGGGGTTGCTTATGCTTTCCTTTAAATGCAGACTGTTTTTCATAGAGTTTAAAAAATGTCTCTGCTTTCAGCCAATCTGATCAGAGTGTCTTGTATTGCAGAGGCCCAGGTTATGGGCTGCCCTGGAAGGCTTTGTGTCAGAGATGTTCAGACCGCTTCTCAAGGCTACTTTCCTACTGTGTATGAACCTCCAATAGAGGATATGGTTTTTTCCCCTGGTTTTTTACCTCATGCTTTACACGCATCCAGGGCCTGATCCTGTGGTGTGATGAGCTCCGTCAATAAGAGATGAGGGTGGTCAGCATCTCACAGAATTGGGCCCTTTTCATGAGTTAAGCATGTACTCTCTTTGAGGATTAGACTCCTCTCATTAGCTGTGTTCACAAATTGCTGTGTACATTTACAGCACTACCCTATGTAATTAGTTTGTAACAACAAAGGAAGCTGGTTCCTTTGTTTTCTGCTCTTCTCTGTACAGCGATTAGACCTTTTTGCCTCCTCCATTCTCAGATTTCCGCATTCCAGGAAGAGATGAAGGGCAATCTTCTGCCTGCACTTGGCACTTCACAAGGGCTTTGCCTGGGTTGTGTCTCCTAGCTGGCTCCTAGGATGTTTATCTGAAGGAATTTCTTGACGCTCCCTTTTCTCAGAAATGCTTTAAACCCTTCACATCTCTGATCTGAAATTTGTCAAGAAACCAGATTCTCTGATCACCATCCAGCACAAGTACTTCAGGATTATGTTTCATTGGAAAATCAATTAAATGAGGCCTTGCTGATTCTCTTTGAACAGATCCACTTAATTGAATACAAATAATAATTCAGTTTTGTAGCTGTGAAATTGTATGTCAAAATGACACAGTTACTCTGGGCTTTTACCCAGGTTTTAGCCCCAAACCTTCTACTGTCCCTACAGAAAAAGCCTTCATCAGCTTGGAGGTTCTGTTAAGCTTGCACTAGCATACTTGGCTGGGTGTACAGGTTAGAAGCTAGGCTCTGGTTTAATTCAGCTGGAATCCATCTATTTTGCAGTGAAGCTGTGTGCTGAGAATTCTCCAGTGCCCCTTCCACAATTCCCACTAAAGGGCCAACAAATTCTCCAGCAATTGCCACAATTGACTGTGAAAGGTGGGAAACTGAGGCAAAAGACTACTGCCCAAGATACTGGGGGGTGTTTTTACTTATGACTGGCATACTTTTGAATTACTTTGCGGTGTTTTCCCAAAGGAATGCTGAGTTCCATTTTCCTTTTAATAAAAGTGTTTTTGTTATAGACAGACTCAGTGCTTGTGAATGGGGAAGTAGTGATTCTTAGAGGCAACCCGCAGTGATGTTTAGTTATCTGGGTGGGGGCTCAAGCCGGTTCTGTTTTGTAGCATTAAGAGGAACCTCTAGATACCCTAGATACTAAACCTGGCCCTTGTTGCCACCGACACAACCTGGCAACAGAAGGGTTACATTTTGGGGGGCTTGTCCGGGATCCTGGATCAATACTGCACGCAAGCACATTTTGAGTTAATCATTAATTTTGAAAACAATTTTGTTATATTTTTGGGAAATTACCATTTGTGTAACCGCTGTGTCCATGCTAGAGGATTGGTGCAAGAGGATGAATAGTAACCCTGAGAACTGCGTTCTAGTCATAGGGATACCTGAGCCATTGGATGAGGGCTCAACTGAATCCACTTTACGGTGTGCCTGAGTGCAAGTGGACAAGTGTGTGGGCAGGCATTCTCCGGGTTGCCAGAGGCAATGGAACCCTCCCAAGTTCCAAGTGAAACCACAGTGGCGGACATCATGTGGAAGCTGATAGCCTCTGGCAGCCAGTCCCACCACCCCATGCCTCAGATGTAGACTTTTTAGCCTTCTTAGGAGAAGAGGGAAAGATCATGGCTGATGTACCAGGTTTGCTGGGCCATGACACAGCAGGCCCAAGCCTGGTGGCTGCGGCCGCACCCAATGGGAGGGCAAAGGCTCTGGGGCAAGCATTAGAAAAAGTTATGCAGCCCTATCCTAAGCCAAGCCCCTATCAGAAATTAAGGTTATTCTCTGGGGGTGTGGACCAAATACCTGGGGAAGAGGTGTTTGTACCCTGGCTGGAACACACTCCTGAAATGCTGCAGGAATGGGCAGTACCAGATGCAGAAAAGGGAAGGTGTCTAGGAAAGACCCTCAGTGGCTCATGGCTAAATGGGAAAATATTCTCTATCTTAAAGGCCCATTGATTCTTCTGCTCTTTGTTTCTCTTCCTTCCCCATCCCTCTTTCCATTTATCTCTTATTTACACAGGTTCTCCTTTCTTACCTCTGCACTTCCTTCTATGTGGCAACTTCCAATTCCATTTTGTCCTCCCCCGTGGTGAACTTCATTCCTGCTTCATGCCTCAGCTTACCTGATGAAATGATAAAACATGGGATAGCTAAGGATGATACATAAAGATACATCATTAGGTTTTAAAGTCACATCCCAGAAGATTAATGTAAGTAAGGATGTGGGAGTTCACATCTTCCAGAGCATTGATTCAGGCTGTCTGCAAACTCAGGAAGACAGCCCTGTGTCACTTATACTCACTCTACAGTTGCAAAACTAACTTTGCAAGAATGATAGCTAGAAACTTTTTTTTAAAATGAAAACTTGGATTTTCCCCAGTCTAAATATGCCATGTGGGCCTCACAAACACATCCAAGTTGAATCCATCTTTGGGCATGATGCTGGACATCTCTGCACTACAGTTCTTTTATCTAACACTAAACTCTGAAAAATGCCAGTAGATTAAAACAGTGATTTTCTCTCTGGACATGGTCCACAATCGATACTGGTAAGTTACTTGCATCCTCAGAATCTAGAGATAATTCTTTATACTGTCCTTTTTGATAGATCTTTAGATTTTAAGGCCAGAAGGGACCATTGTGATCATCTAGTCTGACCTCCTGTATAACACAGGCCATAGAACATCCCCAAAATAATTCCTAAAGCAGATCTTCTAGAAAAACATCCAACCTTAATTTAAAAATGATCAGTTATGGAAACTCCACCAGGACCATTGGTAATTTGTACAAGTGATTAATTACTCTCACCATTAAAATTTTACACCTTATTTCCAGTGTGAATTTGTCTAGCTTCAACTTCCAGCCATTAGACTGTTTCTCTGCTAACACACTGCCAGTTGTAAAGCACCATAGATGCTCTAGTGCTGTTCAAATATTCCATCTATGTATTATGTTATATTTATCTGTATATCTGCCTTCTGCTAGATTATTATTACTATTAGTTGTCACTGATTTTATCTCATTACAAGTTTCTTTTTGGTGCCCATTATTGCAGTATCAGGGCCCTTCATTGGGCTAAACTGAGACATTCAACATCTGATTAAAAGGGATCAAACAAATGCCACGCTTCTTGACTGAGTGCTGCTTTACAAGTACCTAAGAGATTTAATCATTTGGGAAGATTTAATCATTTGGGAAGGCCTGGACAAAGAGTTCTTTCTAAATTTAGACAAATTCTTTCTTAGTCCTATTTCCACAGGGAATTAATTCCATAGGTGGCAAGCCTGTTACCAAGAGAACTCTGCCATCATCAGCACCAATAAAGTAATTAATTGGCAGACTTGTACATGACATGAGTAATCATCTCTCTATCCACTGGCTACATATTACCACAAAGCTACAGTCCTGACATTTCTAAGTATGCGCTATGACATTACTCCTATTTGCTGTAGCCTTCAGGGGCTATAAATCTTATTGCTGTACAAGCATGACTGTTTCATGGGTTAGCATTATTTATAAATAATAAGAATGAGTGAAATAGTGAGGCGAGGGAGATTTTCCTTCTATGATTTTATATTAAGACTTGTAGCAGCATATTAGTACTGCTTTGTTGGACATCAAGAAACATAATATTAGCAGTTTATGATTTGCAAGCCTCTCACTATAACTGTTTTTAGACTGCAATTTTATCACCTCCTTGAAAACATGTAGCAGTTTCACAGTTACAATTTCTTCAGTTAAACATTGTCGTTTACAAGGGTTCTTTCTATCCCAGGGCTTGTCTACACTTACCTCGGTGATTCAGCGGCAGTTGACCGGAGTTACGGAAGCTGCGCAAAAAACTTGCGTAAGTCCCATCAACTTCTGTGCTTCTGTTTCGCGCTCCGTCTTCAATGCGCTGCGCCACTTGAGGAGGTGGTCTTCATATGTCAATTTCTGGATCGACTGAGCAGGTCTTCACTGACCTCTCAGTCAATCCAGATAAGTCGATCTTATGGTGGCAACTTCGCCACCGTCAGTGTAGACATAACCCTAGTTTTTTAGAATAGCGTCCATCACCATATTAGTATCTGAACACATAACGGGCTCCAGAGGGAAGTATTGAAGGAGAATTTTCTCATTTCCTATAATATTAAACATGCTCATGTAGCCCTCTGTAGAAAACAGTAGAGTTTGCCCAGGAAGGCATTGAAATCTGGATGAATTTGTGATCTTTATGGTGACCTTTGGATAGTCCTGCTCACAGTCAGGCATAGAGGGCAGGCCCAAGGCAAGCGTCTCCACCAATATGTCAGTGCATCACAGCACATCCCTCTCTGCATCTTGAGACTCTCCTGAACACAGACTCTCAGCTGCGCAGTGGCTTTGTTACTTGAGCACATTTCAATCAGGG
Source organism: Mesoclemmys tuberculata (assembly GCA_007922155.1). NCBI lineage: Eukaryota > Metazoa > Chordata > Testudines > Chelidae > Mesoclemmys > Mesoclemmys tuberculata. The sequence continues at coordinate 21,194,048 of ML675629.1, read as the reverse complement.
AATCGAATGAGATGTTCAGACCCGTTTCATCTGTGAGCTTAGGAAAGATTTAAACTCATCTAGGAATCCATTGTGCCACTTGAGCTCTGTAAAATAATTTAAACCAAGATTTTGTGTGGGACTATTGTGTGCACCTCTGCTGGTGCAGCCTTTGTCTGTTAACCCTTTGTTTAGGCTACTAGGCTAAGACTGAGATCCTTTAGATCCTGAGATCCCATAAATTAAGGGGAGTTACACAGAAAGGACTCACGCTCATTCTCTACCTGCTGATGTTTATGTGTTTAGAGATTGTTAGAAAACAGGGAGGAAAATCTTCAACATTTTGGAGAAATCTCTTTCTCATTTTTTGATGAACAGTTGAAATTTTCCAGTTGGCTCTGCTATGGATAGAGTGTACAATGGCAAAACAAGTACGATACTTTACATCACAGCCTGGGCTTATACAAAATACATGTAGGCACTCTAGTAACTGTGCAAATTCATAAATCATTAACATACCATTTGAAACCTGGAATGTGCAAACTATGTGCTGAAGGGAGATTGAATGGGGGTGTGGGGAGTCTGGATGTGAATGTGTTTAATGTGTGTGTGTTGAGGGGCACAAGCTGTAGTAGAGGGGACTTTTATTTAACTAGACCTCTTATTCCCCTCCTATTTAAAGGTATGTTCCCTCTTTCCTAATACACTTGCAACTCCTGTTGAAGTGACTGGACATTTTGCCTACAGAATAATTACTTTTCTGAGGGGGTGGCTCCTGATTTTTTGGGCCATGTTCTCTGCTGATACACATGGAGTCAGGTTACACCAGCAGAAAATCAGGACCTCAGTCTTAGTCCTTACTGTTTTCATCTTATTTTGCTTTGATCCTTGATTCACGTGCCACACATGCTTTATACAGACTGTCCTTGAGTAATTCTTGGGAATAGTGAAGTAATCAGCTGCAGAGAATATGTCTGCACCTTGATTTTTGTGGAACCAAAATGACTAATTTTTCACTACTTTCTCTCATCTTATTTGGACACAGGAATTTTTAAAAATCATATCAGGTGTTGAATAGACATGATTTTTTATACATGCATGTTTAGATAGTGTGCTATCTTGTAATCTTTACATAACCCTTTTAATAAAGGGGGGATTTGGATGGGCAAAGAAAATGGAGAGTCAAACCTCCATTGTTAATTCCTATGCTGCATTAAGAGCTGCAATCAGCCAGCGTGGGCAGAAAGGCGACGGATGAGGCAATTTAAAAGTCAAAAAGAAAAAACAAAACAAACAAATTTGCTAATCACGCAACACAGGCGCAGCACAACAATTCCTAGCAGCTGGCTCAGTCAGTAAGGTTTGGCCTGTCACAGCGGTCAATGTCTCCTTGGAAACAGGATGGTAAACTCCAAGCTCCTGAAAAAGAGGGCGCTGGGATATGTAAACATGTAAAATGAGCTAGACGGACAAGGAACCCCACCAGTCAGTTTGGGAGCTTTCTATGGCCTTGTATCAGTTACCATGAGCCATCCAATCAAAGCAACAGGGGTGTGACCTGGGAGAGAGAAGGAGAAGGTGGTGGGGAGAGACAGGACCAGTTTTCCAAGCTGAACAAGAGAGTGTCCGTAGTTTCAGGTAGAGGTAACAGGTTACAGAGTAACATTAAAGGTAAAGAATTTAATTTAAGAATGTAAAGGTAGGGGGCTGGGGCTTTCCAACACTGCAAAGTTATATATGAGTCTTTGGTTTCAGAAAGCCGTGCTTTAAAAGTGATGTTAGAAACTTGGCAAACAAGTGTGGGAATTTCCTGTTCATATGATTTGTAGGGGTGGTTCTGGGAAAAACAAACAAAAGAGATTGGCACTGGGTCTTTGGACCTTTAGGTCTGCATGGATTGTGAACTGTTTGGGGCAGGAACAGCATGTAATTATGTGTTGTGACAGAGACTCGCACCTTTGGGGCACTATTATAATCCAAAGAATGATGTGTTTTTCACCTTTCTCACCATGCATTTTAGAATTTTTCAGAGAAATAAGGCGGTGGTCTTTAAAGGGTCCTTTTGGGCTCAATACAGGGGTAACTGGATGAAAAGTAATGCTCTGTGATATACAGGATTTCAGACTAGAAGATATAATTGTTCCTTGTGATCTTAAATTCTATGACTCTAAGGGGGTTAAGCATCCAATTTTCATTACATTTCATTGGGACTTGGGTGTCTAACTCTCTAAGAATTCTTTGAAAAACCCAGCATGAAATTTCATTTTTTATTTTTACTATAAAAATAAATCTTATTTTATTTTTACTCTGACCATTCTACGTGAAACACCATAGCCAGTAAAAAGTTAACTCAGGCAACCGTAATTGCTAAAAATTTCAGCAAGTATTCAGTACAAAACTGTTTAATATCACGGAATCAAACAAATCCATGAACAGGTTATTTTTCATTTATGGGAGACAGTTGATGTTGTACAGCGGGATAGGAAACAAAGACATATGAGATCAGTATAATTGCCTTTTCTTGCTTTATTAGTGGCTATTAATGCATGCTTATAAGGAACCTGTAGAGCTGCTATTCAGCATATGTAAAGTGTATATAGTCATTAAATCTTTTAGTAATTTTTAGCCTTTTGAACTCTGGTGTAATAATGTAATGTGTTACCCATAAATCCTTGCCCAGTCTGTTACCCTTTTTTGTTCTATGTGCTACATCAGGCAGTCACTGTTGCAGCAGTCATGTGATTTTTGAAATATTTAGAAGGCTGCGAATTCATCACCTGTGCAGAAAGCAGTCATCCTAGTGAGTGGGACTGGAAGATCTACCATAGGGAACAACTCTGACCCATAAGGGGTCTGGACTCTATGACTTAGAAGGGCTTTCCCATCTATCTCTATGATACTAGCAAACAAAACAAGTGAAACAAAACGCACACTGTAAGGCAGTGGTTCCCAACATTTTTGGCTCAAGGGCCACAAATATCATTTTTACAACCCTGAAAGGCCACCAGTCTATCAACTTCTAAAAAATATATTGATGTGTACACTATTAAGGACTAAAAATCACTGCATATTTAAAGTAAACATTCTGATGCTACTGTGCTCATTGTTACATTCCTTATGTGACACCTACAAATTACGCACAGTATGTCACGTGCTCACAGACAGAGCACTAGTGTAGATGGGTGACTGTCACTGCACACTGAAGCACATGGCCTGGCAACTGAGTACAGGCCAAACTGTACAGCGCTGATTTTTAGAGTCCTGCCCCTCCTTAAACATGGTAGGTCCTGGTCGCTCTGCCAGCAGCCTCCCCTCCCCTCTCCCCTGCAGCGGGACAGAAGGAGTTCAGCAAGGGGCTGCCTCCTCGCTGATCTCATCCCCCTGGCTGCAGCAGGGAAACTGCACCTGTCCGATAGCCTCCTGTGCCTTCCAGCTGAGTCCTTAGGCAGTGGCTCCCTGCTGCAGCCAGGGGGAGGAGAGTGGCAGGCCACTTTGAAAGGCCCCATGGGCCACTTTTGGCTCCCGGGCCACAGGTTGGGAACCACTGGTGTAAGGTCCTGACCCTACAATTAGATTCACTAGCATGGGCTCTGCTTCTGCATAGACCTCAGTGTGCCTCATGTGGACATGGGATCCACATCAGCGTCTCCAGCTGCAGGTTCATGGCCTAAGTCAGCATGGTTCTTATTTGTCTGGTCATTTTCTACTGTGCTTTAATCAAGTTTCTGCTGGGAACGTAAAAGGTATAATTCCACTGATGGCTGTGTCTCCAGGCACTGATTGCCGTAGAGGTCTGGGGAGCAGAGTAATTAATGGTCCCCAGCCCTTACCCTGTCAGAGAGGAAAAAACTGATATGGAATGGGAGAAGGGAGCGTGAAGGGAATAAGTGCACTGCATGCATCCCACCTGGCAATTCCTTGAGTGAAATCAGCGCCTGTTCCATGCTTACTCTAGTGTGCTCATAGAGCACATGGCAGAAATTATTGGGTGAGGGCACTGTAATGCAAGATGTCAGATTAGATTGTTAGAATGGCCTCTTCTGGCCTTAAAATCTATGAATGGTGAATTTTTGTAGCTCGTGTTATTGTGGTACGTGTTATTGTTCTGGTGTGTTGGAAATGGAGCCCTTGAACAAGAAATTGTTTGTGGCATCAGTAGGACCCACCTGATTTGGCTGCCAGGTGGAGTTAAATTACTTTGCATTTCTGCACAGGATCCTAGAACCTGAGACCTGTTACAATCTTGTACAATTACTAAATATTATTACATATTTGCTCAAATGTGGAAGACATACACAGATGCTGTGTGGCCAGCATAACACATAATACAGCATATCACTGTGCTATGCTATGTTGTTATTTGTCTCACAGACTGCCAGTATTTGCACATAGTTAATATATATCAGACTCTTGCTAGCTGTTCATTTCCTCCCAAGGGCAGGCTGCATTTCCAGTTGTGTGCAATGATATTTTTGACTGCTAATATCAAAAGGCCACAAAAGTCTTTCTTGTAATTCATTAACTAGCAGAAAGCACTTACCAGTAAGGTATTTGTGCTGTCTGAGGAAATAAGGGTCTCAGTATTCAGGAACATGTTTTAAAGACCATACTTGGTAATCAGTGCCCATCAGATTAAGCCTCTTTCAGGTCTGTGAATCTGTGCTAAAGAAGGAAATTCTTGTTCTAGATGCCTGGTACAGCGAGGCATGACCGAGACATGGCAATCCAGGCCAAAAGAAACCTGGGCAAAACCACAGACCCAATCGAGAGGCTTCGGCTGCAGTGTCTAGCAAGGGGGTCTGCAGGCATCAAAGGACTTGGCAGGTAAATCTAAGAAGTCAAGGACATTATTAAAGCGCATAATTTGAATTGTAGGGTGCTGTAACACTATGGCTATAATGGGCTTAAGCTGCAAAATATCAGCTATAGATTGAAGTCAGTGGCAACATTCCAATGGACTTCCACGGAGCCAGGATTTCAAGTGCCCCAGAGCAAATGGGTGTTTGGATCTGGGAAGTGCACCTGAACTTCAATATTGTTTGTTTGTTTCAATAATTTTTAAAGAAAAATACAAAACCCACCCACCAACCAAAAGAAAGCAATGCAAAGAGCCAGGAATTGAAATTAAGGCAACCGTCTGCATCCCCAAAATCAAAACAAAGGGATGTAAAGATACAAGAGCCAGATCCAAGTCTTTTTTCTTCAATGAAATGACACTGAGTTACACCCAGTGATGGTATGGACCACAGGCAGGAGGTTTCATACATTTAGCTTCTACTTTCCTATTTAAAATTTTTATACGAGACTGTGGAGTAGGGCCATCAGACCAAAGTGTGTGGCTATAGCCTCAGTGTGCACTAATTACATGCTTATATTAATTAATAAGCTTGTGAGTAGACAAAAAAGACAAAGGAAGTATTATCCTCATTTTACAGATGGGTAATTGAGGCAGAGAGAAACTAAAATGACTAATAGGCATGGCTGCAGGCTTCCTGTGTGATCCTGGGCAAGTCATTTAATCTGAAAATGTTGTTTTAGTAATAACATCATGTATGAGCCATGTTGTATCACAACTGCATTAATATATCCGTGTGACACCAAATTTTAATGTATTTTTCTGTTTCATCAATGATATAGTTCTTTTCTCCACTGAAGCTGAGTTTGACAATTCTTTCAACCATTTTCAACAGCTATGATTTACCAGATGGCTCAATTTCAGTACAATAATAGTAATGATTATTATATTGGGGTTGGATTTTTAAAAATACTTGTATACTTCCTTTACTGCAAGCCTTTTTAAAAGTACAACATCTTCTATGTGGAACTTAGTAGTTTGTGTTTTGTGACGATCCCGTTTCATGTTGAGAGAGAGGGAATGGAAAATAGACCTTGCCAAACTGGCTAGGTGGGGCAAGCAGTGCTGATTGATAGGCATTGCTAGTTACTGCCTCAATAACAGCAGCCCTGCTTTTCTCTGAAGAGACTTGAGGAAGGGGAAATGTTATCCCAGTAAAATGGTGGAGTCCCTTTCTGGTCCTTATAAGCTGCCATTCTTCTGTGTAGGATTCTCCACCCCCTCATTCTTTATTGGGATGGTTTAGTTAGGGTTGGTTCTGGTTTGACCAGGGGGGTGGACTAGATGACCTCCTGAGGTCCCTTCCAACCTTCATCTTCTATGATTCTATGATTTCTTTTAATTAATTAATTAGAAACACACGTTTTTCCACAGAGTATTTCGGATTATGGACGACAACAACAGCAGAACCCTTGATTTCAAAGAATTCTTGAAAGGGTTAAATGATTATGCCGTTGCGATTGACAAGGAAGAGGCTCAAGAGCTTTTCAGGATCTTTGATAAAGATGGCAGCGGAACAATAGACTTTGATGAATTTCTTATAACTTTAAGAGTAAGTTTCCAAACAAAGTGGGGTTTTTTTTGGTTCTCTAAATTAGGAGAATTCTGTTCCATGGGTAGCTGACCAGTCAAGTAATAGGTAGGACAGTTCTGTTTTATCAGTATTACTGATTTCTACAGAAATAGCAAAAGGGATGACATTAGTTTGAAGAATTCCATTTCCATCTAAAAATGAGTGAGGAAAGGTGGTCTTGTGGGTAAGTCTCTGGGACCCAGGGTTTCAGAGTTCAGTTTCAGGGCTTTGTTACAGACCTCCATAGGAAAAGCACTTAATCTCTCTGGGCTTCACCTCCCTACCTAAAATGGGTATAATAATAGTTCCTTTGTCTTTCTCATCTGCTTACGCTGTAAAGTCACTAAGGCCTTCTCTTTCCATGTATTCGTACAATGCCTAGTGCTGCAGGGGCCTTATCTTGGTTTGGGCCTGTAGATACTGCTAAAATACAAATGTTACAGAGCATTGTTTTGCACCTATCACTGTTAAAAGTGACATCTAATATGGAGAGAACAGAAATAGACTAAAAACATTTTAACTGTTTTTGCAGTTTGTTTCTAACACTTTGATAGAAGGCTGAGTACAGTCAGTTGCACTATTTAGTCAATGGTGAATTTCACTTCCTGTCTCAATACTTGTCCAGCAAGATAACTGTCACACTCTGCTGTGGTGGCATTCATGTGCAAACCATGTCCCAGGTGCTGTGAAAGTGTGTTTACTAGTAACAGCAGCAGCAAAGCTTGAAGCTGAAACTGGACAGGCAACAGGCAGACATAGGATTCATCTGTTAATATCTGCTTACAGCCTCCAATGTCTAATGCCAGAAAAGAGGTCATCATGCAAGCGTTTAGGAAGTTTGACAAAACCGGTGATGGTATTGTAACTATTGAAGACTTACGGGGTGTATATAATGCAAAGCATCATCCCAAATATCAGAATGGAGAATGGACAGAAGAGCAAGTTTTTAGATCCTTTCTGGATAACTTTGATTCACCCTATGAAAAAGATGGAAAGGTAAGTGGAATAGCCCAAGGCAATTGAAAGGCACTCCATTTGTGCATAGCTAGAATTGTTATCTGTGAAAACAAGCACAATATCAAACAAACGAAAGCATGTATAGTGCATCTATGCCATATTTATTGATACCTCCCTTGGATTAATTGTAAAATGGGTACACAGCCATGAGGATAATGTTCTTTTGTTTCTTTCCCTCCATTAATACCCAACAGATTTTTTAATGTGGAAGCCTATCTTTTTTAATAATTTGGATAATCAAATTATACTAGGGCCTTAAAAACCTTTAAGGATGGAGATTCTGCCACCTCCCTAGGGAAACCATTCCAGTGCTTCATGTGCATAAAAGATTTTTCCTAATATCCAACCTAGACCTTCCCCACTGCAACTTGAGACCATTGCTCCTTTTTCTAACATCTGCCACAACTGAGAACAGCCTAGCTCCAGCCTCGCTGAAACCCTCTTTCAGGTAGTTAAAGGCTGCTATCAAATCCCTCCTCTTTCTTCTCTTCTGCAGGCTAAACAGCCCTAGTTCCCTCAGCCTCTCCTCGTAAGTCATGTGGTCAAGCCCCCAATCATTTTTGTTGCCCTCTGTTGGATTCTCTCCAACTTTTCCACATCCTTTTTCTAGTGGGGGGCCCAAAACTGGACACAGTACTCCAAATGTTGACTCACCAGTGCCGACTAGAGGGGAATAATCACTTACCTTGATCTGCTGGCAATGGTCCTACTAATGCAGCCCAATATGCCATTAGCCTTCTTGGCAATAAGGGCACACTGCTGAGTCATATCCAGCTTCTTGTCCACTGTAGCCCTCAGGTCCTTTTCTGCAGAACTGCTTAGTCAGTCAGTCCGTAGACTGTAGCAGTGCATGGGATTCTTTTGTTCTAAGTGCAGGACTCTGAACTTTTCCTTGTTGAACCTCCTCAGATTTCTTTTGGCCCAATCCTCCAATTTGTCTAGGTCACTCTGTATCCTATTCCTAACCTCCAGTGTATCTACCACTCCCCGCAGCTTACTGTCATCTACAAACTTGTTGAGGGTGCAGTCCACCCCAGACTCCAGATCATTAATGAAGATGTTGAATAATACCATCCCAACATTGACCCCATGGACATTTTGCTTGATACCTACTGCTAACTAGACATCGAGCCATTGAGCTCAATGTCCCATTGAGCCCAATGATCTAGCCATCTTTCTATCATAGAATCATAGAAGATTAGAGTTGGAAGGGACCTCAGGAGGTCATCTAGTTCAACCCCCTGCTCAATCCCTATTCACCTTATATAGTCTATTTATCTAAACCATACTTCTTTAACTTGATGGCCAGAATACTGTGGGAGACCATATCAAAAGCCTTGCTAAAGTCAAGGTATATCATGTCCACTGCATTCCCCACATCCACAGTCAGTCATCTCATCACAGAAGGCAATCAGATTGATAAGGCATGACTTGCCCTTGGTGAATTCATGCTGACTGTTCCTGATCACCTTCCTCTCCTCCAAACGCTTCAAAATGGATTTCTTGAGGATCTCTCCATGATTGTTCTGGGGACTGAGGTGAGGTTGACTGGTCTTTAGTTCCCTAGATCCTCCTTTCCTTTTTTATAGATGGGCACTATATTTGCCTTTTTCCAATCGTCTGGGACCTCCCTCCGATCATCATGAGTTTTCAAAGATAATGGCCAATGGCTCTGCAATCACATCAGCCAACTCCCTCAGCACCCTCAGATGGCTGATGTGTCATGCACAAGTCACCCTCAGCCAGTTTTTCTAAGTAGTCTTGTACCTGTTTTTTCACCACTGAGGGCTGCTCAGCTTCCCATACTGTGCTGCCCAGTGCAGTAGCCTGGGAACTGCCCTTGTCTGTGAAGAAAGAGGCAAAAAAAATCATTGAGTACTTCAGCTTTTTCCACATCATCTGTCACTAGGTTGCTCTCCCATTCAGTAAGGGCCCTCACTTTCCCTGACCACCTTCTTGCTGGTGACATACCTATAGAAACCCTTCTTGTTACCTTTCATGTACCTTGTTCTCTGCAATTTCCATTGTACTTTTGGTCTTCCCAGTTTCACCCCTGCATTCTTGAGCAATATTTTAATATTCTTCCCTCGTCATCTGTCCAAACTTCCACTTCTTTTAAGCTTCCTTTTTGTGTTTAAGCTCACCAAAGATTTCTGTGTTAAGCCAAGCTGATCACCTGCTATATTTACTATTTTTTCTGTACATCATGATGGCTTGTTCCTGCACCCTCAGTAAGGTTTTTTTGAAAATACAGCCAACTGTCCTGGGCTCCTTTCCCCCTCATATTAGCCTCCCAGGTAATCCTGCCCACCAGTTTCCTCAGGGAGTCAGTCTGCTTTTCTGAAGTCCAGGGTCCATATTCTATTGCTCTCCATCCTTCCTTTTGTCAGGATCCTGAACTCAACCATCTCACGGTCACTGCTGCCTAGGTTGCCATCCACTTCTACTTTCCCTACCAATTCTTCCCTGTTTGTAAGCAGCAGGTCAAGAGGAGTTCGGCCCCTAGTTGGTTCCGCCAGCATTTGCACCAGGAGGTTGTCCCCAACACTTTCCAAAAACTTCCTGGATTGTCCATGCACTGCTGTATTATTCTCCCATCAGATATCAGGGTGATAGAAGTCCCCCATGAGAAGAATGGGCTGTGATCTGGAAACTTCCATTAGTTGTTTGAAAAAAGTTGTCTGAAGAACTAGATAGGGAGATATCTTTTTGTATAATAGCTTTATTCAAAATGCTTTCTAAATGGTCCGAAGATTAAAACTTCACAAGAACTATATATAAATGAGGGATTCGAAAAATATTTTAACACATATAAAAGGCCATGCCAATTTAAAAAGTGGATGGGCAGGCTAGTTAGTTATTTTTGTAAATGGATTCAACCGAAAAATACAAATTGAAATAAACAAAACTCAGCTGGGATTTAAAAACTGCTTTGTCTCTTAGTCAGATCTGCTCTGAAAAATGGCATTTTTGGCTTGATAAATGGATATAACATCTCCCAATTGCACTAGGAACACATTCCAGTTCATTCATTACATTGTAATGAATATGCTGTTCAAATTCAGATGAGTCAATGAGAAAATTACATGGCAATGTTTGTGTTTTTGAAGGACCAGAGCTGATTCACTGATTCTATCTGTCAGTTTTCAGGGAAGATGAGAAGTTGTTTTTAACTAGGTTCACTTGGAGAACAGGACCTCTACATTTTAGGACTTTCTACTTCTGAAGGAGTTACACCTTCTTCATTTTCCCTCCTGTCTTAGGTTCCTTCCTAATTCAACATAATTTGAAGCACAAAGTGTACAGTGTATGGCTTCAGTCTTTGCTCATTTACAGATGTTTATTTATGTATAGTATACATGTGTTATGACATGAAGAATGAAGGTTTCTTTTTCTATTTTAAACTCTTCCACTTTAGGTTACAACAGAAGAATTCATGAACTACTATGCAGGAGTCAGCGCTTCAATAGACACTGATGTCTATTTCATTATCATGATGCGAAATGCTTGGAAACTCTAACTGTACGATTAAGGAAACAAGACTTTATTTCCAGCTTCTTAGCTCCACGTGATTAAATATGTGCACAATAATATGGTCACGTTTCCCGTAATAGTAACTTGTAGTCACTGTGCTGATGTCAGTCTACCAGAGGAGACAATGCACACCATATCACATTGTTTTGACAGGACTATGCGAGCTGATTGACATCATAGGCTAAGAGGAGATTTGCCAGCCCTGCCAATCATCACTACCCTCCCTTTTCCTTCTGTTTCCCTTGTCTATGTTCTTTCTTCTCTCAGATGGGTAACCCATTTCTCCTCAGATGTGTGGTAGGCACCTTTCATTCACAAGCATGTCCCCAGATTCTTTGCACAAGCTGCAGCTGTGTTTCAAAGGAGGTCACCAGAGCAGAGGAGTCTGGGATGTATGTAACTCAGTATATAAATGTGTAGCATGTATACTATCCAGCGATTTGTCTACTATCTACTATCTACTATCATAGATTTGTCTTTCTCCTTCTGTTCCTTTGTTTCTGGACTTTCTTCTCATTTTCTGGGGCTAGCTATCTACTGTTCCCCTTATCAACGTCACCAGTGGGCATAGATGCTTTACAATGTTCTCTTGTAACTGTGTAATTGGAATACTTACCAATGCGCTATCCAGTGTCTATGCTGGACCTAAACTGAAAGACTATACTTATTACTAAGCTATTTCTCTTGGGAATTTTTTATTAACTAAATTTTAGAACTTTATTATATATATACACACACATATATATAAATATATATATTTATAATCTTATAATTTCCTGGCTTTGCTGCTGAAAAAGGGACAAGACATTAGTGAACTGGAAGAGATCATAAGATTCTCTTATCATGTCAATGGCTGTGAGAGTTGATGTCTGGTCAATTGCCTGTGACAAGAAGGATGGTAAAAGAAGGGGCTTGTCTAAAAGATGTACTTCTTCTAATTATCCCTGCTTTGTTTCCTTTTATTTTTTCCATTTCTCTTGTGTCAGAGTAAATTGTTGTCATTGTATAAGTGATTTACATGAAGCAGGATTTTCTCCCATTAATTTGTGAACATGTCATATACTTGTATTTTCAATGTCTCCATTCTTAGTAAAAGACTCAAGGTTTTGATGACAAATCAAATCATGCTCAGAGCAAACAAAAAGTTGCTATGGGCCAGATTTTAACACGAGTTTACACCCACAAGTAGAACCAGATTTTCAAGCTCTCCACTCCTATTTACATACCAAACTAAGTGGCTTGATTTTCAAAAGCTCAGTATGTGATTTTGAAAAATCAGAACTTAAATGTCACAGTGGAAATTAGTAGCTACTGAGCACTTGAAAATCTGATCCTGGGCTGTTTGGATAACCGGCCTTATGGAATACACACTTGCCATTTTGTTTAAATATGACCTATCATCACAACAGTAGATACCTGAATCCCTTACCACAGGCTGTGCAATCTCAATGTTTTCCTTGATGTGGCATGGCACTGCCCACTCGCATAAATTAACAATGATGGAAGTTGATGTGAGTGGAGAGGGAAATTATTTTGATAAGAAAATCCTTGTTATCAAGGAAATGAGGACTGTTTATATAATGTGATACTGTTGTGGACCAACAAATAACTTCATCTGCATGACATAGAAAGGTGCCTTATGTGAATAATACATGTGCCATTTCTCATGCTGGCAGTGATATGTGGCCACTTTATTATTATTTTATTTATTGGTTCTGTAACAGGGATATTATCTACCTTGTGCATTTTAAATAAAGATGTAACATTAGTGGGCTGTGGGGATCACAACGTGAAAAATGATCCCACTCTGGCCTAAGCTGTATCTCAAGACTCCCAGGATCCCCAATGATCTTTTGTGCTGACATTTAATCAAGTGAAGTGAAGAGGTCTGTCTTACTAACCTTAACTCTTGACCAGTTTGTTGATTTAATACTAACCATATAAAATTCTACTAACATTTATTCAATGCCAAGTGCAATGTGCCTTTTCAAAAGTAATTGTTTCTTTGTAAATGGATGAAAAGCTCTCACACTGCAAAATTTATTGTCCCAGGTCATGAACTAATAGAGACAGTGGGAACTTTGCCATTGACTTCAATGAGCAAAGGATCAAGACCATTGTGATTAATGAAAGACCACTGCTTTGAGGTTAGATTTCCCTTCTTTTTCTGCCCCAACAGTGAGTAACAGGACTTTTTGCAGGGAACTGAGTGAGGTGAACAGGGGTAGAATCGGTACATCTCATTATGCAGGCAGCAGGACTCTGTGGCCACTGTTGTTATAGGCTGGAATACCAACTGATCCCCCTCCGGATTCTCTCTGAGTAAACTCTGGGCCAGTAGGGTCCATAACCCCTCCCCTGCTGCACCCTTTTTTCTCTTGTAAGCACGTTCTGGAAGTCATTGTACATGAATAAATAACCCTGAAAACTTCTGTGGAACTGTTACTGAGGGCCTGATTCTAAACCCACTGGCAATGTTCCCATTCACTTTAGCAGAATCAGGCCCTCAATCAGCTTTTTAAAACAAAACTGGTAACTGTGGAAAAGGTACATTGTACACAGAAAAAAAAGGGAGCTGAGCTGAAATATTTGTTACCCTCTAGCAAATATAGTAGAATTGAGACTACTGTAATGTAATTTTATTTGCAGATATGCAAAATCAAGGGGCAACAAACACAGCAAATTGGCAACTAAATTGAAAAAGCTATATACTAAAGGCCACATACTGCAACCCTTGACCTATGGGCAAAATTTGCATTGACTAACAAGTGCAGTGCATAGATCAAAGGAAGTATGAACCTAAGGGCTTGACTCTGGTTTCAGATGCTGTTATAAATAATGACTTGGAGCCAGTAGCATAGGTCACTTGCTGGTTGATTCTCTGTATCCTGAAGTCTTTAAATCATTATTTGGATTAGGATTAGGGGTCTATTATAGGAATGTGGCCCACATTGTGCAGGAGGTCAGACTAAATGATCATAATGATTCCTTCTGACCTTATAGTCTATGGGCAGTCTCTAGCACTACTGTATGCTGTTCTGTAGACAGGGATATCTGTAAAGTTGCATTGAATGAAGCGGAATCCATTAAATAGCAGTTTCTTGTGCACTTTAGTCTAAATAAAGTAAAGACCCAAGAGATGCTGTAGAAAGGCTTGTGTGGCCATACCATATATCTTCTAGAGTTTGATGAGGCAATATGCACAGCAGCGGGTATTAGAAGCTACATGGCAATACACCAGTTTATCTGGAATTGGAATTAAGATTCTAAAATGTTATTTAGCACTTTGTTCTATGATATTATTTCTCATCATGAAAGTCAGACTACACAGGATGGTATAAATTGTGGGGAACATCTTAGTCTGAAGCATGTCGTGTGTTCAGTCGATATATGGAACTCCCATTGATGTCAGTAGGAGTTATGTGTGTGGATCAAGGGCAGCACAGAGTTCTAAATTGGAACACAAGCCGCAGTTGAAAACCATTGTAAACAATGAACTCTGTGGTCCCCCAGGAATTCTGTCGAAATGTTACATTGATTCATAGAAGCTCCCTCCCTCTGCCTGAATCCACAGGAGCTCTCTGGTGCAAACAAACACCATGCGTTTGAGCTCCCCTGGTGTTTGAGAGGTAGAAAGCCAGGGAACGGGTGCTCCACACAGCAAAAAACACAGCCGGAGTTAATGTTAGTGCAAGCAGAACTAACTTTCATTCTTCACCTTGTACATCTGTCAGAGATAAGCAAATAGAGTAGCGGTGATAGTGGCACAGGGCTCCTAACCAAGCCGTTCTACCTGTGGGGTGGGAGAAACTGGAAATCACACTGAGAGACTAGTCACCCACATGGAAACCCCAGCGTCTGCAGGTTTGGAGTCAGAATTCTCCCACTGATCCTTAGCTCTTAATTGACTGGCTTGCCATAGGCCAAAATCCCGCAACAATATCAAAACTTCCACTTCATTTTTCCTCTTTGTGTGTTTGGTTTGTGTGTGTGGCCATGTAGCCTGGGACGAGAGAAACATTTGGCCTGATATGATCAAAAATTCTTGTTTATTTCACATTTTCCTTATGAAGCCTGCAGTTAATATGTAAAGCGTAAAGATACTCCTGGTTCAAGATACCCAGTTGTATGAGAACTTATCAACTAAACATATATTCCAGTCAGACTCTCTGATCTGTTTGGGCCCCTTTGTGCTGGTGTCCTTGCACAAAGCTGCCTTAAAACTGGCAGATCAAGCTGGTAGAGATTTTCCCTGCATATGTAAATCGTTAGCTGGTGCAGAACCATAGTAGTTGCTCCTCATTCATCCTCAGCCTGCAGCCAGCTCAGGCCGTAAGGCTGGGAGAAAAAGGATTTCCTAGCAGTCTGTGGCTGAGGCAAAGGTCCCTGGTGGCTGATAGGGGGTTCAGTGGTACATTATAGGGACATCTGTTACATCTGTTACAATTGTCCAGACATTTTTGGAGATAAAGGTGTGCATTTGTCAGAAGGAGGTGCTGACATATGGCTTCAGGATGAGAGGGAACGGATTGGCCAGGAATTGTGATACCAGGCGGTGTGATGGGCTGGAGGGGAACGCCCAAGCTGGTCACTGAGGAGAACGTACCCTCATTATGGATTATATGGTAAGGAGCCCTGTAACCCTGGCACCAGTTACAGATTATGTGGTAAGAAGCCCTGTAACCCCCGACTAGGAGCAATTAAATACCAGGTATAGGAGAGTACGGGAGAGGTGGGTAGGGCTCCTCCCTTGGGTTAAAAGTTTAATTAAAAAACCACAGCCTGCTGCTTGCCTACATGTATGTGTCGGTCCTTGTTTTGCTGCTGTGTCCACTTCAATACATTTAGTAACTGAAAAACAACCCTACAGCAGTAAATGGGCCTAGATCCACAAAAGGATGCAAGCATGGTGATGTTAAGCATTGCACATGGAAAATACAGAAACAGCCCTATGAGCCACAAAGCCTGCATTAGGCACCTCAGCCCCTTTCCTGTGAATGGGGAGAGATAGGCAGCTAAAAATGTGATCCAGAATGGCAGCATTCTGGGAGAACTGCTTAAGCTAGTCAGTGGGAGATGCTGACCAGAGGGGTGTGTGCTAATTCCCACCCCTCTCACAGAGCCAGGAACCTCAGTAGGCTGCAGGGATGTGCCTGTCTCTGCTTGTGATCCGTGAACCCGGTGAAGATAGGTGGCTAAACGCACCGGGGGGGGGGGGTTAGGAGAGAGGGGCTGGAGGAAGAGGAGGCTCTCCCTTATAACCTTTAGCTGACTGGTTAGGTACTCACCCAGGATATGGGGGATCACCCGTTCAAATCCCTCATCTGCATTAGGGGGAGAAGGGATTTGAACAGGGTACTGTCACCTCTCAGGTAAGTGCTCTAACCATTAGGTTATAGCCATTCTAACTCTCAGACTGGCCCAATTAACATTTAATTTTTCAATTGTTTGATTAAAGTGGAACAACTTCAATAGGAGAGATTGAGAGAGCCTCCTATCAGAATGTCACTCCTATCAGAGTGTCTCCTGGCTCAGCTTTTGTGTGCACTCATTTGTGGGGAATTGATCCAGTTGGCAACCTCCGAGCATGCCTACTGAAAGGGCCTTAGGCAACCAAATGCCTGTCTTCCCCAGTTTGCTAATTGCTCTGGGACTTCGGCAGGAGGTAGGTTCACAGATGCCTAGATTGCGTCAGCAGTTTGCGTGCTGAGAAGTAAAAACATAAGCATCTAGAGAATTGTTACTGCAAAAACATAGGTGCTGAGTGAGTTTAGGTGCATAAAGGGCTAGGCAGCAGGTGAGCTGGAGTTTTGTGGACTGTAGCAGTGCCTAAAATTGGGACTTAGGCTCCAAAGTACCTTCATGGATTGTGCCCATAACGTAGAAGCTTAGGCATTTTGGGCCAGCTTGTAAAGGTAGTTAGGTGTCTAACTCACATTGAGTTAAATAGGAATTAGCAGGAAAATACCTTTAAAAATCTGGCTCTGTATGCTTTATATTGAACCTGCCCTGAATAAGGAGAATACTCTGCTAAATGAACATGGACACGGCTCTGCTATTGATCTGCATTCAAAACTCCCAGTGACTTCAATGGAAATTCTGCCCAAGGAATAGTGTGGCAGGATTCTGTTAGCATTCAAAAGTGGGGTTTCGAATAATTGAATTTTTTTATGAAAAAAAAATTTAAAAAAACCCAAAACAAAACCAAAAAACCCTCCTCAAAAATATTTTATCCAAAATCCAAATTTTGGGGGTTTTGGCAAATATTTTTTCATATTTGAATTTGTGCTGTTTTTTCTTTTTTTTCATTTTTGTCTAAATTATATTTGAGAGGGAAAACATTTTTGACCAGCTCTAATTTTATACTATAATTTAAGTTCTGACTGTGTTTCTAAAACGTATTTCCTCTTAATGTCTCATCTTGAAAGCTTCTGTGTTGCTGTTCTAGCCTTTTCTTTTCTTCTTCATAGTCCTGCTGGTAGTGGCATTACTACTGGATCGCTTTACAGTATTGTGATGTCTAGTTGTGAATTGTATTCCTACATTTCTGTGGATAATCACATCTGGTAACTTTTCTCATGTTCATTATTTCAGGTCCTGAGCCAGTTCCCACTGGAGGAACTGGGAGTGTTTCCTTTAACTTCAGTGGGATTTTGAGTCAAACGCCATTTTGACACCTATGTGAGCAGAGATTTTTGCAGACAAGCCAAAGTTACCAATAACAATGAATTTCAATATTGAAATAGTTGACAAACGGCCATAACAATGAGACTTAACTGAACGATAATAATCAAATGTTTAAAACATTTTTGGAATGTGTTAAGCTTTCTGATTTGGTCTGTGTTGTATAGCAATGTATAGTGTCAGCATGGCAAATAGTTAACTTTGGCTTTCTTGTTTATAGGTTACAAAAGATGAGTTTTTGAACTATTACTCTGGAGTTAGCGCTTCTATCGATAGTGATGCATACTTCCATCTAATGATGAAGAACTCCTGGAAACTATGATTTTTGCTATTACTACTTTCAGAATCAGAGACTATAAAAAGTGCAATGCTTTTGAGGAGCTCAGTGTGGGTTTACTATTTTTCAGCTGATTCTTTGGGCTATATGCACCTGCAAAATTAGCGGTATCCCAATTAACTCAACACTTGCACATGTTTTAATATTTTCAATAGATAGCTCTTAGCAGGCAAGAAACAAGCAGGGCTTAATGAAAAGAATTGATCTGAGCTAGGGGATGTGATAATCTGTTTAAATTTGCTATTTCATTTTCAATGTAATCACTTGCTCTGTTGTATGGCCATGTATTAGATTTGTAATGTAGCTATTTCTGAAGTATATAAAAGCACTGATTTAGAATGTTTTGTTTGCCGTTATTTACTGATCATCATAACGAGGGGTTTATTTGATTCTGAAATAATTTGAAGAGTTATTTTAAAAGTTTCCTTTGTGTTACATTTTTACAAGTTTAAAAGGACAACCTCAAAAACCTGCAACCAAAATAACAAATGCATAAAACAAAGAACAAATTAACTATCAAACCCCAGCTGTTTAATCCAGCATAGAAGAATGTAAATTATATTTTTTACAAATGTGGGCCCCAGCCCTGCAAATAAATTAGCCTCTGGGCAGTTTAGCGGGACTCGTCACATGTGTAAAATTGCCCATAGGCATAAGCATACACAAGCATAGTTACGGTAAATGTTCTTTAAGCCTGCTTGTGCTTCCATTGAAGTCAATGTGAGTTTTGCTATTGGACTACAATGGATGCAAGACTGAAACTCTTATCCAAGTTTGTTCCTCTAAGAAAATGTACTTTTCCATATAACAGGTAATTTATTTATGGAAAAAAGGCTCCCAATCAAGTCATCTGTCTAAGCAAATAGGCGAAGACTGCCAAATTTGTCTATATGATCCAAACAACTTCATGTGTATGTTTTCATCCTGGGGTTGATTCTGAGCTGTGAGAGCAAGTTCCGGATTGCTATAATGGCAAATGCTGGCACTGATCTGACTCCTGGATATACTGTCACATTCACCCAGATTCTAGTAGGTGTATCTACTTGGCAAATGAGGGTGAGATGTCAGGAGGAGGAACACTTGTTCCTTGTCTATGTGGTCCATTTTGCACCAATCACCCTCTGACACACTATGCCACAGACTGCGGTAAATACTGCAGACTTGTGAGGTGTGGCGCACCTGCGACTTTCATGGAAGTCAGCGTTGCTTAGCACCATTCAGGATTTGCCTGTCAAATGGAATTTGCACGAGGAAGTACTAAGTGAGAACTGAGTGAGGAGCTCAGCTGAATTGTGCAGTTTCACAGCACCTAGCAAAACTGCTGGCTTGAATTTATACAATTCCTGTTGCCTTCAGTGGGAGGAGAAGGTGTTCAGTGCTTCCTTCTCTCTGCCTTGCAGGACTGAGCCTTGAAATTAGGGCACCTGCACAACTGCTTAGTATAAACTCCCAATAGGGAGACAGGGATGCTCAGCACCTCAATGCGAGCTGTGCACCTCACCTGCTAAAGTGCTTTTGCAAACCACACTTGGCTCCTGTCTGAATCTTTAGGTGCTTTAATACCCATTTAAGTCTGACCCTCAGTCCCTTGCAAGATGGGGCAAGATTTTAAATTACATGGAGTTTACTTTGCTGATCCAAACATTTTCTGCATCTCATCCTCTTACAAGCTTCTTAATCCTGTGCAGAACTGGCTCCCGTATATTTCACCAAGGAGGCATTTTAGCCTCCTAACGAGGCATTCCAGCAAAGGTTATTTTGCTCTAGTTTCTGATGAACAAGCACCAGAGGAATAAGTTTGGTAAACAAACTAATAATATCTTCAGGGAACAAACTGAGTCTTGGGAGGTAATTAACATTTCTGTCTCAGTGTCACTAAAAAAAGCCTTTCACTTACTATTGATCTTTGACTTACAGAGGCCACTGCTTGTTTCATTGATGGGCATGTGCTATTAGAAGTTGTTTACACAATGCAAATGGCTCTACAAATAGGTGGGCCCATTAACAAGCAAGGGAACGTTCACTGGTGTGTGTGATATTAGTACAAAAAGCCAGCTGAGGAGCCTGACAGATGTATAGCTGTATAAATGTGGACCTATGTCAGATGTAGATAGCATAAATTTGCCACATGCCAGTCAAACAATCTCACAAAACTCTGCTGACAGGAGAACCAACAGAACTTATCTGCCCACGAGTATGTAGCATAGGAGAAAGGAGTGTGGTTTGGGCAGGATGTGCTGAAAAAAGGTGTACATATATCTAATCTGGCATATGCAATCTTATTTACTACCTGAGGCTGCACAGTGAGCTGTGAAAAGCAGCTAAGCAAACCCTTCCATCTTTCATATCAATTAAGGCAACTGCATGAATTGTTACAACTGCCGTGTAACCTCGTTACACACTGGGGTTTGTGGGAACAAATGTTCACATCATTGCTCATGGCAGCATGGTTTGCATTATTTGGTGCCCCTCAGGGATCAGTTTAGGGTCTGTTTCTGTTCAATATTTTTGTCAATGATTTAGACAATGGCGTAGTTTGAAGGTTAATGAAGCTGGGAGGGACTACAAGTGCTTTGGAAGAGAGGATTAAAATTCAAAATGATCTGGACAAACTGGGAAAATGGTCTGAATGCTGGCTGAAGTCTGGTTTCCCTGGGCTACTTCGTACCACAGTCTGGGGAGAGGGTCCTGTCATTGGGTGTTCAGCTGCTAGCAGTCTCAGCAGCAGCTCTCTAGACTCGGTTTCCCCAGGCTCAGGGCACTACGTGGCTTGAGAACAGAGCCAGAAGCCTGCAGCAAGCAAGACACATCTATCTCCTTCCACAACTCTCACTCAGCTGAGCTGGAGGCCCCACATTTTATACTTCTTATCCCGCCTCTCAACTTCTGGTAGGAGAGGTGGGCCTGGCCTGACCCCACCCATGCAGCCAAAGAGGGCCCTTCGCCCTCTGGCTCAGAGAGAGGCCACACCACCTCATTACGGTGCATAAATGGGAACCTGGGACCTATTGGGCTCTGAGTTCTTTTGAAGATCTTACCCATTAGTGCTAAGCTTTTGGCATCCACTTTTAAAAACATTGGTCAAAAACAAAAATTTTATTGAAAGGAAAAAAAAGCCATAGAAAATAAGATAAGATTCGGTCTCTTCCCTCAGATGGAGTCATACAAAGGTGTGTGGGGGACAGAGGGCAGGGGGTTGATTATTACAGCTCTACAGACTTGTGTTAATCTCATGTTTTTCCCTCAGCTTTCCCCCCTTACCCTCTTCAGGTTAGGATCTTTTGGATATATGTGTGCGTGTGCGTGTGTAATATAATATAATATAATGATATGATATACACATTTAAGATCTTTTGACTGTGCGTGTGCGTGTGTGTGTGTATTTTTTATATCTAGATGCTAAATTAATAAACTATAGCTTCTTTCAAACATAACGTTTATTCTCATTTCAGATTTCCTTTGTTTTTGAGGGTTTGGCTAATCTGCTGTGAACCTTATTTATCTGTTTGGATTTTTAATATTTTGAGAAAATATAAAATAATTCCATAGTAAAAATACATTAATTTAAATACTTTAAAATGCAAGTGGTTTTCCTGTAATTTTAGGGCCCATTTTTCACTTTATAAGAAGTTACCTCAGGCAGGCAAAGCTGCTTTCTGCCTTCTTATTTTGACTTTGCACTCATCCGTCAGGATAGGGCCTTCTGAGTAACAGTTTAAAAGGATAGAGCAGTGCTTTGTATACATTTGTATTTCACTAAACCTCTACAAAACACCCCCAAAACAGACCATTTAGTTATGGTACAATCTCAATAAAAATGATCAGTTATGCTTTTTTCATGCTAAATTTTGCTCTGATCAAAAATTGTATGTTAGCAAAAGAATATGACAGCTTTAAATTAAGGAAAACATTGGGGGGGGGAGTAGAAGTAGGGGAGGATCTTGGGGCTGTTTCTTCATATAACAAAAGTGAGCAGGGTCAGTCTTTATCTTACTCCTTCATACAGTTATAAAAATATAGCTTTGTGGCAAAGTGATCCCTTTGTTTCAAAATGCTGCTTTCTTAATGTCATGTTTAGATCCAATATAAAAGCATGCTAATATAGCATTATTTCGAAAAAAAAATCTTTCATTGCAAAAGTTAGCTTTGGCTAGAAAGAATGGGCAGGAGAAGGGGTTAGTCTTTATCTTACTGCATGCATGATCATTCACCATTTATGTGAATCATATCACATTCACCCCAAAAATCTTTACACTTTACAAAGGAGATTCTGTAAACCACTGTTACAAAGTTCAAATTAAAAGGCCTCCTTACAGCTAAAGACAGTAAATGTAAAAGCTTATAAAAATACATTACTTTAAGTAGATGGAATAAGGGAGCTTGATATAAAGGTTAAACATAATGGTCTTTCTACCATTTATAAAGACCAAGGCTGGAAGTAATTTAATTCCTGGTACAAAGATGTTTGCTATATTTACATAAATTTTGTAAATTTATAAATAAATAAATCTATACAAATGCTCCTTTCGATTGGTGTTTTAAAAGTTTGCTTGTTAAAACTTCCCTTCATTTCACATTTAGATTTTAATAAAACATTAAGAAAGAAAAAAGTGTGTATGTTTGTGTGTGTGTGAAATGATATGGTGAGGAATGATATAGAACAGTTAACTGTTAGTGCAAAGGTTGAATTCTCCATAGGAGCCGTTTGAATTCTTCTGCCTGAAACAAATGAGGCAGGAGTACATTTAAAGCAAAATAGATTTAATGTAAAGAAATAGATTTAATATAAAGATTTAATGTAAAGAAATAGATTTAATATAAAGAAAATACACATGAGGATTTCTCAGATGCACAATAAGTGGGCTAGCAAGGATCTGCCTGCTTATTACAACTTTAATTTACTCCTGGAAGAATTATTGTGCACATGCAAAATTCATGTCCCCCGCAGATTTTTTTTTCTCTGCAGAATAATATACATTCTGCTGGAGTGGGACTGAAATTACACCTTTTGTCCTCAAGGGGCTGCTGTGACACCAGAAGGGAGGGCAGCCCGCTTATGAGCCAGAGCAGCCAGTTACATAACAGACAAAGCAGAGCCTCTTTTTCTCATAGCAACATGCCTGTGAGCCAAGTGAGGGGGATGGGGTCTGGGAGGGACAGACAGAGAGGGGCGCATGGGGCTGCTGGGCAAGGGGTCACATAGATTAGGGTTCAGAAGGGCTAGTGGGGGAGATACTGGGGTGAGGTCACAAGAGCTAGTGGGATGATGCCATTGAGGCAGGGGCTGAATGGGAGGGCCTGCAGGGAAACACGATTGGGGGAAGGAAGGTACAGGGAAAGACGGGGATGGGGCTGATGAGCCTGAATGAATGGGAGTGGCTAGGGGTCAGCCAGGGTCTGCATGATTGAGGCTCCCCAACTCCCTAACAATACCTTCCCCTCAAAAAACCCTGGTCCATGCTCCCCCCCCCACCCAATAACCCTCCAACTTCGCTCCCAGCAATTACTTCCCTCTCCCTCAGCTCCTCTGTTACCCTTGACTCCCCCAAGCCTTTGCACTGCTTCTGAGGGATGAGGGAAACATGTTTCTGTATTGTAGTTTAAATGAATTATTACTCAAAGTTCTGTATTAACATGCCTAGTACGGAATCTATTTGTCAAAAAACATTTTCTGAATCTTTTTTGTTGTCTGTATTGTTACAGACATACTTGCTGACAAGTATTTTGAAATAAATTACCAAAATAATTGAAACTGGCAGGATTATATATTGTTATTTTGACAAATGCAGTTTGCAGAATTTTAAAAGATTGTGCACAGAATTTTTATTTTTTATTGTACTCAGAAATCCCCTGGGGTATTAATTATATACAAATTGTTATGTAATTAAGAATATAAATACCAACATCAGTGCAAAGGGATATTCTATGGAACTGTAGCACCAACCAACTGACCTTACTGATGCTGTTTTGCATCACTGGCAGCTATAATATTTTTAATTGAATTGGGACTGCAAGCATAATTGAGGAGAAGTCACTGAGATCCTCTTGTTGGGTTGAGAATACCCTAGTATTATGTTCCCTATTCCTTATGGGTAAAATCCTCAGTGTGTGAATTATTATGTAAAATGTTTAAGCTGATCGCCATTTTGAAATGGCAAAAGAACAATTAAGACTCCATCTTGGAGGTCTTCTTCCCCGGTGTTTCCCACTCTTTCTGGGAAAAAGGCGGGACAGGTAAGGTGGAAAGGAATGTGATCTGCTTGGCAACAGGACTCTATAAATTGTAGCGAGCCAGTCAGCTCAGGGCTGCCTGCCCAAGATGAAGTAAAATATTATCACCTGCAGGAGTCGCTGAGAAAAAAAGAGAAGCCTCTAGGAAGAACATCACAGATAGCCTCCACACAAGAAGATCAGCATACCTACCTGCAGTGGTTCCTAAGTCCATCATCAGACCCTGAGTTCCTGGCTCATCATCCTGGGAGTCGTGAACAACGCCCCAGGAGGGTGAAGAAAGACCTTGAGTAGTTCTTATTAACTTTAGGTCTGGGTAGTTTATGTTTAAGTTGGGAAAGAATCTGAAGTTAAGCTCCACCTTGTTAAATCCCTGAGTGACCCCTCATTTGTTATTTGTCCCCTGAATAAATTGTTCCTTGTTTTGCTTTATTCTGAGTTTTGGTATTTACCCACCTGACTCCTCCGACGATAGATGTGGAAGAGGGACCTAGACACTTACTTTTTTAATTGTTGGCGGGTGGGTTAGCTGTCTCCCATAGAATCCCATTTATTTTCTCCAACACTATGAGCATCGCAATGCCAGAGGGCAAGAGGCTCCCTGAGTTTCAGGGAGTTTCAGCTGGCTTGACCAGTTCAGTGCACCCAAATTCACTTACGATATAATCTGTATCTAATAGGTGTTATGTAAGGCATCATTCAGCAACACACTGATCATTAATATTCTTGCACATTCTTTAAGGTAAGCTTCCAAAGGACTGTACAAATGTGAAGGAAATATGGGACTAAAATGTATTTGAACCAAATAAGTCTGGGGAGTGAGTAAACAGGCTTTTTCCGGACAAAGGAAATGCCAACAACGTCATCCAAGTGTAATCACAGCCAAGTGGCCATTCACTGGCATACTGTAGGCTGCAGAGACAGATCAAGTTACAGTGCAGAAAGCACCAGCAGGGAAGAAACCAGGGGGAAATCTTTTTCATCAGACTGCATTGCACCTTGCCTCACAGCAGAGGCACTGAACTCTGAGGAGATATTTCAAAAGTTCACTGGACTATAGAAAAAAGGGCAGAAGGAACCCCAAGAAATCTTTCAACTAAAAAGACAAACGAACTGAGCTCTTTGGACTTTGTGGGAGAGCCTGACCAAGGGAGAGGTCAGTCATCTTGCTGGAGAGAAGTGTGGCAGGAATCTTACTTTGAACTAAGGCCATAGTTTTTTTGGGGTCTTATTCACCAAAAAGCATTTTTCACTTTTGTTTTTTAACCATTTCTGACTTTATCCTTGACAGAGCAGAAGGGATAAACCCCTCAGTTGTCTCTGTCAGCCCTGGCCCAAAGAGCTGGAGCAGGTGAATACTGATTAGGCCAAGTCAGAGCCAGGATTAATAAGATGAAGTGGCACAGCTGATGACCTGGCCAGGGGGCTATATAGGCCAGAGCAGGAAACCAGAGAGGAAAGCATGCTCAAGCAGGAGATTGCTAATCAGCCAGCCAGGAGAGATGCAGAACTGGGAGCCCCGAGGGTGCCTGGGGCATGAGTGAGGACTGAACTGTGAGCTCTGTAAATAAACAAACAGGGTGATGGCAAATATAATGGTGTGGTGAGTCCTTAACTCCAGGGAGACAGACCTGGAGGGGGAACAGGAGGCCTGGTGAAGCGGTATGGTACAATCCTTAACTTTAGACTTGCTTAAAACCTCTCTTGTTGATTAAATACACTTGTGTTATCTTTATTCTACCTCAGTCCAGTACTGTGTGATGTCAGGTGACTATTAACTCCAGTTAAAGCAACACGCTGCTGTGCCTTTGCCCCGTTAAAAGGAGCATTGGACCTTATTACTCTGCTGAATGTTCCAAGAGAGAGCTGAACACGTCAGGGCAGATGGTTTCAGTGGAATTTGGGACTGGGGGGACATGTTAGGCTCTCTTGGCTAGTAGTAACCAAGGCTGAGGGAGGTCAGACTGTGGCTGTGGTGTAAGAGGGGCTGAATCTGAGCTGCCCAACACAGACACTTCATATGCTTGCTGGGAGCAGCAATAGGGAGAGCTACAGCAGCAGAGCATATTAAGATACGCAGGGCAAGCTGTGACACAACCTCTCACTGGTCTGGACTACACCCCAAATACTGACAGTCACTAATGTATTCCTAAAGATGAT
Organism: Mesoclemmys tuberculata; assembly: GCA_007922155.1. Lineage (NCBI taxonomy): Eukaryota > Metazoa > Chordata > Testudines > Chelidae > Mesoclemmys > Mesoclemmys tuberculata. The sequence continues at coordinate 21,167,678 of ML675629.1, read as the reverse complement.
TAGATGTCTCATGTACTTATTTTAGGAGGGAAAATGAGAGGACAGGAGCCATAACATTAATGAATTAGAGTAATTCACAAATTCTTCTGCCCTGAAGCTGTGGACACAGTGGTGTGGTTGATCTCCATGCTATTCAAGACTGCAGAGTCTAATAGTCAAAGCTATCACTTTTTCCTTGGATAGGTCTAAATGTCTCCTTCCAGTACAAGCCAGCTACTTCTCTGCACAGCCCATCTTATTCCCCCCAAGGGTAGTCTTCAGTTCACAGCCCACGGACTGTCACCAAATATAAGGGGAAATCTGCTAAGTTCCTCAACCGTCCTAATCCAAGGACTAAGCCCAGGATCGTCACTGATAGTAAACACAAAGTATATTCTACAGGGGGAAGTTTTACGGTCATAGAGCGCAGTTTCCCAAGGGCTCTGAACTCCCTGCAGTGATGCTGCTGTAAAACCAGTTTGTGGGAGGTTTCACAGGGTCAAAACCCCATTGTCGCTTATTGCTTACTGAACAATGAATAGGGTAGAAAGCACATTTAAAAACCATGCAATGTATGATAATGTGTAAGGACACGTCCTGGGCCCAATTCTGGCCTTACAGTCATTTTAACTCCTTTGACTTCACTGGACCTATTCCTGGTATATGCTGCCTGAAGTAGGATTAGAATCAGGCTCTGTGGAATTATACTCGTAAAAAAACTTGTTTCAACGAGTGCTGGATCAGATGTGTCAGCTGGCAGAGTGATAGGCAGTTATAGCCCAACAAAGATGAGAGAGAGCCACAAACATTTAATGCAAATAGACATCCTTTTAATATGCTAGAACATTACAAAACAGGTTTACATGTTTTGTTAAATAAGACAGAAATATAATGGTACTCAGACATTAGCAGCTATGCAAAAAAGATATCTAATGCATATGGAAGGTATGTATGATTTGTTAAGTAGAGTAGTGGTTAATGGTTACAATAATCCACTCTTACAGTATAAAATAGCAACATGGTTTTCTAGTATGAATAGTAAGACTATTCTTTTATATATTCATTATTGTTTAAAAATTTCATATAGATGCTTGTATAACCTTTTACCTTTTAACACTGTGTATGTGTGAGTTTAAAGTAAGTACAACATGACCTACGTACTAGCTATTATTTTATATGGCATTCTTTTGCTTTTTTTCTATTTCATAATGTGGTAAAAGAACAGAATAGCTTCCTGACACAATTGGCATCTACATTTGCACTGTGCAAGTCTGCATATTTCAAGCATTAGCAGCTGTTTTTATGAAATAGAAGCATTATCAAGCAAAGGAATTAAAGTCCAGTGCTTTAGTTCAGTTTTATCAGACTACATCCTCTTACTACGTGCTAAATAATAATAAAAAGGTACTGTAATATACTGACTACTTCAGGCCACGTGCTGGGCTGGGAAGATGAGGTTCATGACTAGAGTGCTGTTGTACTCTAGCAGCCCCTGGCTGATGGAATAACCTCTCAGGGATTGTTACTAGCCAGTGCAAGAGCAGCCTGGCATCTTGGAGTCGCATCTTCCATCCCTGTGGTTCTGTGCTAAGTGTAACTCACCCAAACAAAACCCTTTTACTTCAGTGGAATTACTCCTGATTTATTCTGAAATTAAAACAGAATCAGGGCCATATGGTCAAATTAAATATACATGTCTAGCTTCTGTTCTGGCTGGGGTGGAACAATAACTGCTTTTCTGTTTCTTTAATTTAATTTGAGAAATGGATGAAAGGAGGATTTTTGTTTAATACTTTCCATGATACTTAATACTTAAAAAGTAAACTGCCTGAAGAGGTTACTTCTTATTGCACTAATCAGGCCATCACTCCCAAAATGGGAATTTAAGGCAGCTAGAGGACTTGACACCTCACAAAGGGACAAACCCTTATCCTAAAACACAGCAAAGCTACTTTTCTCTCTTCAGGCCATATTCCTTGGCTGTCAAAGAACTATGAGGCTGTAGCAGTTTCTGCTGCTCCCATGCACCTGCTAGCCAATGGGTAATGACCAGGCCAGTGGAAGTACATTGTGGATCAAACATCCCTGGGTGACAGAATACAAGGAACCCCATAGAGCTATGTAGTAAGGAAAGGAGAAGGGACCAGAGTTCCCCTTACTGGAGAAAGCTTAGTACTCCTCTGGCATTGTTACTGGACAATTTACAAGACATTGGATCTTATAGTCATAACAGTTTTGCAAAGTATTCAGGAAAATTTGCCAGCCCAGGCACAAAATTTACTGACACCCTTAGCCACATAGTGACTGGTCATAATGAAAAAATAAGGATATTTCAGGCACCCATGACAAAAAGACTGCCCTGGGAAATACTCACAGGCTGCGTTAATTTGTGCATGAGAAGGCAGAAAAAAATGTGCCCATGCACCTCAATGGAGCTATGGAGGATTCAGCCCTACATTTTAGCACACCATCAATACAACCATAGCTGAGAATCACCCCTTTAATACATTGCCATGTGTTTTGCCTGATGCTGTATTTGTACTACTGTCTTTTACATGTGTTCTGTTTAGATTGTTAAAGAATAGGGCAGTGACTTGGCTGCGCTGTAACAATGAGGTCCGTAACCATGTGTTTTAATTGGCACTGGGGAACTGATCCCCCAGCACCTTTTTATCTCCTCGGCATGGAGCAACAAGCCACACCCTCAGCAGGTGTAAATCAGTGTTGATCCTTGGAAGTTAACAGAGCTAAGAAAATTTACACCAGCTGAAGATCTGGTCCATTGTTTGTCTAATAAAATTTGTTGGTACAGTAGTAATAAAGACAGATAATACAGGAAACTGGAAGCTAGGCCTGAGTTGGTAAGTTTGGCTCAAGGGCTGATCTTTCCCAGAATCCAGGGGAGGGTCAAATGGGGGGGGGGAGGTTGTTTGTAGTCCATCCCTACATAAAACCACTCTGACTCTGTTTACAAGTGTTGAACCTAGCTCCCTTGGGCCTTCTGCTCCTACCTTCTACCGACTTGCACACATGAGCTCCAGGCTTAATTGATCTAGTTTAAGCCTTTGAGTATATTTTTACTCATTATCGTACACAGTCTCATATGCCATGTACCAGCACAGCCCTTTCTGTGTCTGTGGTCGGATGGGTGCAGCTATCTTGGGCGTATAGCAGCAGCATTGAAGTTACCAAAAAGGTCATTCGACAGTGATTCTGTGTGTTGTCTGGGAGCTGAGCAGTCTTCCTCCAGACATTGCTGGGTGGGGAATGAGAGACCAAACTCAGATCCTGAAACCCAAACTAATGTAAGCTGATTCTGATCTCACTTATTCTACTTTAACAACTGGTATAACTCCACTCACTTCAGCCAAATTACTCCTGATTCATTCACCCCAGTTTAAGTGAGATCATAATCTACATAGACTTTGCAGCCATATTTTGTGATAAGGATTTTAGACCATTAATAAAATCTTTAGATATGTAAACTGAGATGTTGATAGGGGAATTAAACATATGAAGCACTCGCTGCTCCTTTAGATAGAGGGCAGTAGTGAAGTGAACTGTAATAGTACATTGTTGTGATCACCTCTCATGATTAAGGTCTTAAACTGATTGAACTAAATTTGTTTTTAATTAAACTGGATTTACTCCACATGGGCAGTGGCGTAACTGAGAACAAAATTTGGTCCATTGTAATCCATCTCCAATGATTACAGCATTGCAAAATGGGATAGGTATGTTATCAAATTTATTACTAATTGAATTAACCAGCAAATCCTATGATCCTATATTTTTTGAGGTTTACTGGTTTTTGCAAAAGCTGGACATTGTGACATATGCTTCATCTTTATTTGATGACCTAATTCCATTATTGGGCTGTATTTGGGACACTGTGTCAGTATTTAGGGGTACTGATCTGGGCTGAACAGTGGGGTCCACTGAAGTGGTGGAATGGGTCATGGATCCATAATTATATAATTGTGTATCATTGCTGCTGGATTCCTGATATGGGATGACATTGTTGAATCCATCTAACATGGGAGGGTGAGTCTCAGATAAGTGCCCACTCAAGGTGTCAGATGGCCAGATTCCTCCGTAAGTCACAAGCAGCTTTAGGATGCTTTTGTCTACGTCAGTGAGGCTCTTCTTCATGTCTGATCCATTCCTAACTTTTTCTGAAACATCTGCCTCTAGAGGAGCTGATGGCTGCAGAAAACATTCCGCTTCTGCTTTGGCTTGAATGCCATCCACTTTATGAATATGAACGTATCCAAAACTTTCAGGGTTAAAGCTTATATCAAAATTCTGTGTGACAAAGAGGATAATATGTTCAGTTAACTACAGGTACTAAGTGAAAGGAAGACTCTCCCAGAACTCATCAGAGGTTAGAATTTTCATTTATGCATTTTAAAAATTTCATAAATTAAAAAAGAGAACTAACTTATTTCCCCTAACAAATAAATAAAAGATCTTGAATCAAAATCTGACCCACGTGCAAATCTGGGAACTAACTTATAACAGACTGAACATTCATTATGAGAGAATCATGTAGGTCAGTGACTTTGAACCTTTTATGCACCCAAGCCCCTTCTCAACTAGCCAGGGTCATCAAGGTCCCCTTCCATTTTAGCAAGAGGAAAGAGCAGGCTAGTCATGACCCCCTGACATCTGTTTGTGACCCCCAGGTTGAGCATCTATGACCTAGGGTAAAAATAAGATGTGAGGCCAAAGGCTAAATGACTCAAACAATGCACTATCTGGAACACATTATTCCATGTACAAAACAGCACTATTAACTTTCTCAGTGAGGAAAAATAGTGTAGGTAATTGTAAATCAATGAGCTAATTCCACACCTTAGTCTGGAACTGTAGCTAGTTAGACCCCAGTCTGCAAAAGGATAATGTAAATGCTTCACTTTACACACTGAATAACTGTATTGGAGTTAGGGGAAAGATATCATGGTACAAATTTTCAAAGGAATTTTCAACTCATTGCCATTAAGAACCATCATAGTTTTGCACAAGCAAAACTCTCAATTTGCCAGTCTATTAGATGGCTATTTCATTTGCTGGTGCAAATACCATTTACACATGCAAATGTTACTTTTTATTAATCAAATTTAAAAGTCCATTTGAAAACCTGGCCCAGTACATACAGCAAATATACCATACTGTATGAGTATTATTCATGTTCCCTGTAAACAAACTCAGGTAATCAAAGCAATGGAAGCACGCACCTTTTTTGGCTTCTTGCAAAGTTGCTCCAAAGTTTTTTTATGATCAGGAAGTTTTGGCCACAAAAGCGGCTTGATTCTGAAATGAGATATGTAGCAACAATAACAGTATTCAAGAAGGGATTGTTGGAACAGCCATAATCGAAGGCATTATATTAGTAGTATTAAAGTAGTGGTAACAGACTTTATACCATCATACTAATTCTTGGAGACCTCTGTGTGTTTTGTATCATTCAGCATGAGATACTTGTTCTAAGAAGGCCATTTCTGAACTCTTATTCCAAGAGTGAAAGTAGAGGAAGAACATGAGTGGTGTGGATGTCTTATCTCACTGCCTCTGAATGATAATATTCTACTGGTACGTGGCTAGAACTTTTCATCCTCCATGCACTTCACAAAACATTGACTAATTACTCCACAAAACAATGTAGTGATATAGTTAATTAGGTATCTATTACTCCTGTTTTTCCAAAAGGGATTTGAGGCAGAAAGCCTAAGCTCTAAATTTATCAATGTGGTCAGGAATTTTGGATACTTTGTTTATCAGGTGTTCAACTTGAGACATTTTAAGAGCTGTTTTTTTCAGAAGTGAAGAGTAGCTGGAACTTCAGCTGACATTAATGAGAGGCCATGGGTGTTCAGCACCACAGAAAATCAGGCTCTCAAATTGGGCATCAAAAGTTGAGGCACCCAAGATTAGTGCCACTTTTGAACAGTTTGGTCTACAAGCACCAGCTTTGACCACCTTTCTTGATTTCAACTGTGGCAGTGTATCACAGGAATAAAGGCAATCTCTCCCATAACCAGCTCCCAAACCTGACTAGAGGTCAGGGCTTTATAGGTTAAAACCTACACCAGGATTTCTTCTTAGAAACTTATTGGAAGCCAGGGCAAATCACAGAGTTCTGGCCTAATGAGCTCCCATTGTGCAATTTTACTCAATAAGCGGTCTGCAGCATTTTGCACTAGCTTCATCTTCTGAATGGTCCCAGGATGTAGCGCAATCTGACGTAGTGCAATCTGAATCTTGAGGTGACAAAGGCACTAGATAATCTCTTTCCCATAATTGCTCTTTTGCTTTTCTTCCATTCTTAGTTCTTCTATGATTTGTACATGTTCTTGTTGAGGGAGAGGCCAGAGGATAATGTTAGAATTGTTGGCTAGTATAAAAGGAGGAGGTGGGATCTCCATAATATGATTGGCTTAATACTCTTTTGATTAAAAGAGATTAAAATTACCTGTTTTTCCAAAATGTTAGGATCAGAACAAGTCCGATAACCAACACAATGAAGCCCACAATGAGCAATGACATGCCTGTGGTTATAATATCTAACAAAAAATAAAGAACAAATACCATATTAGGTTTATTTATAATTACAGTATTATTTCCACTACTCTTGAGGTATTCTTTTAAGAAAGCACCATCCTATTATTACCGGGGAACACTGACAAATTTTATACAGTGTCCTGTCTTTGGAGTGGTATATTGATTCAACTGCCTCATTTTGCCAATCTGTCTGGTGGGGGAAAGTGGCTTTGCAATCCCTTGATCCTTGGTTAAACACCCAGACCAGTCTCCTAGTCCAGATTAGAACAGTTTGAGGGCTGTTCTAAACTGCACTGGCTGCCTATGGCCTCAGGAAATCATCACCAGCTCATCGGAGTTACAATTCTACTGATTTATGCCCTAGCTGCCTCGGGGAATTTGAGGAGTTTGAAGGTTGTGTATGGCAATTTTTGCTTATCTGCTGTAGGGCCTGCGCTGAGCATATCTCCGTTAGAACTGAAGATCGGCCCCTTAGACTGAGCACACATTTTCAGTCTTACTTTTCTAGAACATCAGTCTGTATCTGTCTCAGGGCCATAGTGATCAAAAGCTTTGCTGTTGTTCACAACTGAAAAGCTGAAATTTCATCCATGATGTAGTTTGTGGTTAAAATGAGGTAAATACGTGTTACAACTGGCAATATTAAAATGGATTCTTTTGTATTGCTCTAACTCTGCTATGGCTAAAATGTTTGCAAACTGCTTTTTATCCTTGGAGGTTCATGGGGTAATCAGCAAAAATGAAGGGGCCAAATTCTCTGCCCCATTCTGTCCATGTTGTGCCACCCTGTTAGCATAAACAGGATGCAGTCTGGCCCTACTGCTCCTGCTTGGAAAGCAGCTGGCTTTGGGAAGTCCCCAACAGACCCAGAACTGGGGCAGCCAGCTCCTATGACACCCTCCCTCTAGCAGCTGGTGCAGGGAGTAGGTAGGGGCATGAGAAGGGTGGAGAGGTGGCTGCTGGGTGTAGCACTCTGGCTCTATTCAGTGGGTGGATAATCCCTTGAGGACCAGTGGCCTCTGCCACAGGCAGTGGGACTGGGGTAGGTAGAGAGTCAAGGAGTCATTAATAGCCCCGGATTCTCTGCCTGGCCCCATACCTGATCTGCTTCACCAATAACTTAGGTTTTAGGCTTTCTGCAAACGTGAAGAAGAGTTTCCCTCTGCTTACTTTTCTTTCCGAGGTGTTCTGCTTCAGTGTGGAAGTATTCAGAAGAGCTCCATTCACTCCAGGTTCCCTGGAAAAACTTTCCGTTGGGCTTGGATCGCACTTTCACTTCATAACTTGCACCCATCTGAAGGCTTTTCCCCAGTAATTTTATCTGAAGATATTGAGACTGTATTGTCTAAACAGAAAAAAGAGCTGATCATTTCTGGTCAGAATGGAAAACTCTATTGTTCAGATCCAGCAAGGGGAAGGTTATTTATATACAAATCATGTTTGTAGAGAAGATTATCAGACTCTGAAACCTTAGTTATCTAATAGAGACAATTGCCCTACTTTATATGTGAGTGCATCCCAGTAGGAGCCCAGACAAACACATATGCATCGAGGAGCCATACGCAATCAATTATTCACAGGGCAGAGCCTGTTCCTGAAGATACAGACCAGCCTGAGCATTTCCAAAAGGGCAGTACAATTCACTTTCTTGAAAGAGGGCTGGAGGAATGGACTCTGCTCTTATGTGACACCTTCATTTGAAATGCTAGATACTCAGATCATTCAGACGTGAGGGATTTGAAGCTGCCTGGAATAATCAGGCTAGTAAACAGGAGCAGCCAATAGGGGAGTTTTGCGAGGGGAGTTTAGAGAGTGAGCAAGACAGCCAGATCCACCTAACATTCTCCGCCTCCTTGACAGAACCCTCCTGCTGCACCAAACCAAACCAAAAACAGCTGCAGGAGTAAAAAGCATACTGCTGTTGGACTTCTGCCTGAGTGGGGGCTAGCCAGTTTGTTGCATTAAATGCAGCATGTCTGATTACCTGCCTTGTGGGCAGGTGGCATTTGTGTCCCTTCTGTGCAAGGAGCTCACATGGTCCTGAGACACTGAATGTGGGCTCTTAAGAGCCTAGTGGCTGAAGTGCAGGAGCAAAGGGAGACAGAGAGGTACAGAAAGAAGACTTTCCAGGACATAGTAGAGTGGCCTCACCCCCACTCTGACAGCTTCTGTGCTGCTGAAGAGGATAAAGTCTTGGGAAAGGAGACCATCAAAAGCAGAGGGAAAAGACCCTATAGTGGGGACCTTCCAGATGATGTCCTGGTATCCTTTTGCACTTAAAATACTTCTCCACGGGAGGGAATCTCAGTTATTAGGAAGTGATGGGTAATAGCAATGGCAGAATTGGTCATTAGAAATATAGATAGCTGGGTTTGTGATGACTGGGAGAACCATATGGTGAATTGTAGATCTCTCAAGTCGTCTAGACAGACTTATGTGCTGTGCTGGGGAGGAGCCGACAGTCATGGTACAAGCAGGTATCAGTGACATAGGGAATGGTAGGCGGGAGAGCCTGGAGGCCAAATTTAGACTCCTAGATAAGAAATTAAAGTCCAGAACCCCATGGTAACTTCCTCTGAAATGCTTCCAGTTCCATACTCAGGGCCTGTTTGACAGGCAGAACTGCAAGGTCTCAACGAGGGATGTAAACATTCATTTACATGTTCTAACAGAAGGTTTAAATTGTTAAACGTGGGGGGCGGGAGCTGTGCTGGGCTCAGCCCCTCACCGCCAAGCGAGAGCTGCCTCGCTGTTGCTCCTCTGCCGCAGAGCTGTAGCTGTGCAGCTCTAGCTGGCAGGGAACTGAACCGAGCCCAGCTGTGGCTCTCTCCTGCTCTGCACTTGTGGTGGGAACTGAGCTGGGTTCCGTGACTCCACACCAGCCAGAGCTGCCCAGCTGCTCTGGCTCGAGCCCAGCTGTGTCTACCCCCTGCTGGACTCTGCGCCTCCCCTACTCCGCCCCTGCTGCTGGGCTCTGCACCCCCTGCCAGCCAGAACTGCCCGGTTTAAACTGCCCCCCAATTTAAATGTAATCAGCTGTTTAAAAAGCTGATTACTGTTTAAACGGTTAGGCTTTTACATCCCTAGTTTCAATGAGTGGATGAGAAGATGGAGTCGAGAGGAAGGGGGTTAGGTTTAGTAGGAACTGGAAAACATTTTCGGAAAGGAGGAGCCTATGCAGGAAGAATGGGATCTACCTAAACCAAAACAGAACCAGATTGCTGACATGGAAAATTAAAAAGATTGTAGAGGAGTTTTTAAACTAAGGGCTGGAGGAAAGCTAACAAGTGTGGAGGAGCACATGGTTTGGACAGAGACATCCTTTAATGGAGCTTCTATCAATGAGGATTCTCTATCTCCTGGAAAAGAGAAGATAGATGTTGATAAAGTAAATGTAGAAGCTGAAGAGAAACAGTCTAGTAAAAGAGTCCCATTCTATTACATCACATGAAGGCAGACAACTAAAAAGTGACAAATTTTATGAGTGCTTGTACACAAATGCTAGAAGGCTAGATACTAAGATGGTGAACTTGAGTGCCTGGTATTAAATGAGGATATGGATACAATAGGCATCACAGAAACTTGGTGAAATGATGACAATCAGTGGGACATAGTAATACCAGGTAACAAAACATACAGGAATAACAGAGCAGGTCGTGCTGGCAGGGGAGTGGCACTATATGTGAAAGAAAGCATAGTCCAATATAGTAGTAATCTTAAATGAATCAAACTGTACCATAGAATCTCTATGGATAGAAATGCCAAGCTTGAATAATTAGTATAGCAGCAGGAATATACTTCTGACCGGTATGGTGACAGTGATGGGAAATGGTCTGGGAGATTAGAGAGGCTATAAAAATAGACAACTAAAAAATAATGGGGAATTTCAACTATCCCGATATTGCCTGTGTACGTGTCACCTCAGGATGGGATGCAGAGATAATATTTCTAGACACCAATAATGACTCCTTTTTGAAACAGCTAGTCCAGGAACCCACAAGGGGAGAGGCAATTCTTGATTTAGTCCGAAGTGGAGCACAGCATCTGGTCCAAGAGGTGAATGTAGCTGAACCACTTAGTAATAGTGACCATAATATAATTAAATTTAAACATCCTTGTGAGTGTGTTCAGGAAATACCAAAGCCCACCAATGAAGAAGCTAATTAATCAAAAATTAAAAGGAACAGTTATAAGAATGAAATGCTTACAAATTGTATGGAAACTTTTTAAAAACACCATAAAAGAGGCTCAAATTAAATTTATATCCCAAATTAAAAAAAATAGTAAGAGGAGCAAAAAAATGTCACCATGGCTAAACAACAGAGTAAAAGAGGTAGTTAGCTGCAAAAAGGCATCTTTTACAAATTGGAAGTCAAATAGATAATAGAAAAGGAACAGGCCAAAAAATATTTGAAGAGCAACTAGCTAAAGACAAAAAGACTGAGAGCAAAAAAATTTTTAAGTACATCAGAAGCAGGAAGCATGCCAAACAATCAGTGGGGCCACTGTATGATTGAGATGCTAAAGGAGCACTCAAGGAAAACAAGGCCATTGCAGAGAAGCTAAATGAATTCCTTGCATTAGTCTTCTCTGCAGAGGATGTGAGGGAGATTCCCACACTTGAGCCATTCTTCTTAGGTGACAAATCTGAAGAGCTGTCCCCGATTGAGGAGTGAATAGAGGAGGTTTGGGAACAAACTGATAAATTACACAGTATAAGTCATCAGGACCAAATGGTATTCACCCAAGAGTTCTGAAGGAACTCAAATATGAAATTGCAGAAATAATGAGTGTGGTATGTAGCCTATCAATTACTTGTGTACTAGATGACTAGAGGATAGCTAATATGATATCTGTTATTAAAAAAGGCGCCAGAGGTGATCCTGACAGTTATAGGCCAGTTAGCCTAACTTCAGTACCAAGCAAATTGGTAGGAGCTATAGTAAAGAACAGAATTACCAGACACACAGATAAACACGATTTTTTGGGGAAGAGTCGACGTAACTTTTGTAAAGCAGAATCATGCATCATCAGTCGATTAGAATTCTTTGAGGAGGTCAATAAACATGTGGAAAAGGATGAGCCAATGGATACAGCATACTCGGACTTTCAGAAAGTCTTTGATAAGGTCCCTCACCAAAGGCTCTTAAGTGAAGCAAGCAGTCATAGGATAAGAGTGAAGATTCTCTAATGGATCAGTAACAGGTTGAGAGATAGGAAACAAAAGGGAAGGAATAAATGGTCAGTTTCTGTAATGGAAAGAGATAAACAGTGATGTCTTCCAGGGGTCTGTACTGGGACCAGTGCTGTTTACATATTCATAAATGATTTGGAAAAGGTGAAAATAGTGAGGTGGCAATGTTTGCAGATGATACAAAATTACTGAAGATAGTTAAATCCAAAGCAGATTGCCAAGAGTTACAAAGCGATCTCACAAAACTGGGTGACTGAGCAACAAAATGGCAGATGAAATTCAATGTTGATAAATACAAAGTAATGCATATTGGAAAACATAATCTCAACTATATATACACAAAACAATGGAGTCTCAATTAGCTGTCACCATTCCTAAAAGCGACTTTGGAATCATAGTGGATAGTTCTCTGAAAACATCCCTTCAATGTGAAGCAGCAGTCAAAAAAGCTAACACAATGAGAGTAACCATTAGAAAAGGGATAGATAATAAGACAGTAAATGTTATAGTGCCACTATATAAATCCAAGATATGCCCACACCCTGAACATTGAGTGCAATATTGGTCACCACATCTCAGAAACAGTATATTAGAAATGGAAAAGGTACAGCGAAGGGCAACAAAACTGATTAAGGGTATGGCACAGCTTCCATATGTGGAGACACTAAAAAGCCTGGGACTTCTCAGTTTGGAAAAGAGATGACAAAGAAGGGATATGATAGAGGTCTATAAAATCATGACTGGTGTGGAGAAAGTGAATAAGGAATGTTATTTACCCCTTTCACATAACACAAGAACCAGGGGCCACCCGATGAAATTAATAGGCAGAAAGTTTTAAACAAATTAAAGGAAGTCCTTTCTAAATACAATGCCCAGTCAACCTGTGGAACTTGTTGACAGGGGATGCTGTAAAGGCTAAAAGTATAACTAGGTTAAAAAAAGAATTAGATAAATTCACAGACAGATCTATCAGTGGCTATTAGCCAAGGTAATCTGGGTTGCAATCCCATGCTCTGGGTGTCCCTCAGCCTCTGACTGTCAGATGTTGGGACTGGACGACAAGGGACAGATCACTTGATAATTGTCTGTTCTTTTCACTCCCTTTGAAGCATCTGGTGTTGGCCATTATTGGAAGACCGGGTACTGGATTAGATGGACCATTTGTCTGATCCAGTACAGCAATCTTGTGTTCTTTTTTATCTTAATGTATGAATACTTCATGCTTTATATCAGAGGTAGACAATTATTTTTGTCAAGGTCAAAATTTCTTAGTCAAGATATAGTCTAGGTCCAAACTCCAGATAAAATAATAATTAAAAATATAATGATAATAATAATAATAATAAGTAAATGAAAAGATTTTGGGGTCCATTTAAAAGTGTTTTGCGGTCCGGATTTGCCTATTGACTGCTCCTGCTCTATATGTTTGTCTGAGTATTGCAAAGATGTTTACTCTATGCATATAGAAAGTTAATTCAATAGCTTGGTGATCAGGAAACTAGCCAGGACATAGATAATAGCTCAGTTAATTGTTTCTCAGCAAACACCCAGAGCTATTAGCTATGATATGATGATACCTTCCCCCCAGTCCGACTAGGTTCAAGAGACAGAGGGCAGACAAAGAACTTTGGGGTGGATGAAAGGAGAAGCCCTAAAGAACAAGGGTTACAGGGCCAGAGATTGCTGAGAAGAAGACTAAATCCTAACCTCAGAAGTAGAGGTGTCCGGGATAAACGAGGCCTACATAAGCTTTAGGTAAAGCAGATATACATGTAAGCCTTTTGTTGTTTTAATCCTTTTGTCTTGTTATTCTGTGTTCCTACTGTCAAGAGTAAATGTAATTTTGTTTGAAGAATGCTGTTTTGGGTCACTGTGTTACCCATTGGTCACAGCTCCCAAAAGGAAGGCTTGCAGATCACAAAACCCAGCCAGGCCTGGTGAGCTATTCTGGTTGCCACCATGGGGAGCTGTAGCCAAGGGCCCAGTCTGAAAGTCAGAGAATTGCAAGATTCTGCCCCAGAGATGAGAAGATCTTGAGGCTTAAGGGCTGGAGGGCATGAACTCAGAAGAGACCAGAACAAGGGACAGAGTTGCAGCTAGCTCAAAATCACAACTGTGTATTTTATAATCATAATAATAAATTAATAATAATTAATACAGAATATCTCTCTAATTCATATATGCCTTTCATCACAAAATATCTCAGAGAGTTGTAAACTTAGCAAACCAATACTTATTTATATTATCTACTGATTTCTATGCATCAATCTTCTCTCCAAAGCTCTGGTTGTGCTATATTAGTTTATAAAAAATGTATATGAAAGAACCACTGGATTAATAACCACTTTTGGTTTCCCACCTAAAATAGAGGTCTCGCTCTGTAGGCCTCTCAGTCAATTATTACTGTTTCCTACACTGGCTCAGCTGTGTTGTCCAACAGACTCAGAACTTGTGCTGGATGGTAATGGGGGTTCCTGTATTCCCTTCCGTTGGTGTTTAATCCAAATCACAATCTAGCCTACTGTAACTGTACACATTTAAATTTTAATGTACAGCATGCTGCATATGTCTAACGTTACTTACATATCAATATGTATATAGAATTAATATAAAAACATAATGCTCACAATTACTAATATTTAGCACTTTCATGCTTTCTATTTTCAGTGCTGTAAACAATTAATTAATTAATAAATCCAAGACTGCCCTGTGAAGGAAATATTGTGAATGGTATAATGGATTCAGACCATTTTCAGTCATTAACAGCCTGGAATGGATTTGAACTGGCAACCTAGAGCAAAATCATCTAATGAGAATTACTGCAGTTTCCCAAGTTTTCAGCTAAGGGACAATAGAAATGAAGTCCTTTTTTTTTTTTTTTTTTTTTTCCATATATTACTAGTACTTCTACTAACATGGACTTTATCAGCTAGTAAGAAAATCACTATACATTTTTACTTACGTTCCCAGTCCCGTTTTTCTGCTGATAGGTTATTTCATGTATTAATTTGTTGTTTAGATATTTCTTCTTTGAATGTGGTGTACTGTATTGAATAAGATACTCATTTGCATCCTTTTGGAATGTGATACTTATGTTAAATGGCATCTCAGGCTTAACTGTAGATGATGATAGGAAAACAAGTCAATATATTACACAGTAAATAGGATCTTAATGTGTAACTTTCTAATAAGTCAATATATTTATTTAAAAAGACTTCAAAATGACTGCTAGGAAGTTCTCACTTGCTCTAGGGGACCACCCCAGTACATCGCTGGCCCAAGATTGGGGGAGTGCACCGGTGAGCTTCATGTCACCTTTGTACCTCCTTTCAGAGCTGTGCTGTGTGCTTCTCATTTATAGCTGAGGATCTGGCTTTGTAACAACAACCCTAAATTGTAACTCCTTGGCAAAATAGGACAAACCTTTTCAGAGCAGCTTGTGCTATCCATAGGTCTCTCCAGACATAGGGGTAGATTAAAAATAAAGTAGACTAGGCCAACATGTAAGCCCCCTATTCTGAATGCAGTTCAGTCATGTTCTGGTTTGAGGGGTGGGATTGGTAAAGAATAGCCACATTTTTCTGGGCTGAGGGCCAAAAATTACCTTAAGTCTTGATCCCTCAACCAGCCATCATTTCCTCCATTTTATCTGGAGTGAACGTTGGTTTTTTTCACCAATTTTTTCCCCAGTTACACTTAGTACTAGGTAAAAGTACTTAGCATCTTACCAATAGTGGTTACAATCACATTCCTCCTGCAGTACTTTCTCTGTGACTCAAGAACCACGCAAATGTCCTTCGGTGATAATACTTCGTAGAAGTATAAAAAATATGTGCCTTCCCGTTTCTCCATAATTGAACATAAATGCTCTCCATTGATGGTGGTGCTGCTGATTCAATATGACACAGTTAGTTTCTTTTCAATCATAATTAAAAAAATTCTTAAATATTTTCCTAATTATAGTTGAGGTCAGATTTTCAGGTTCCAAGCACATTTATCCCTACAGAGAAGAACACAAGCTCAAACCTGCATTTACTAAGCCCTTAGTGAAGTGGCTGTTATCAAGCATCATCTCTTTCAAACCAAAGGAAAGATACACAATAGCAAGTAATTTTGCAATAGTGGTTTGAACAATCAGGCCCTACAATCGGGCTTTTAAAAATATTTTTTTGGTTATTTTAACACAGCTAATAAAGATGATAAAGAAAAGAAAGGTATCTAAAATGTGGTAGAGAACCATGATCAGATTATACAACAAGGTAGGTAAGATCAAACGTCTGCATTATTAAGGGCAAAGAATAGTGTAACAAAGGCAAGTGTTACTTGGTTAAGGAGATTTGCCTGTACAGTTCTGTAATAATAAGTTATAAGTTATAAGTTAGAGCCTTCTGCATCACAGCACCAGCATTTCACAGATTTGGCTGCACTGGAGATGAAAAGTCTGCCTGGAGTCCAGTGCATCCTTCAAAGGATTTTCTGATTGGTCAGTCTTAACCCCAAATCCAGTGAACAATGCTTTATGTTTGAACAAATCTGATATCACTGGACGTTGGTAAGGGAAACTGATAGCTCATTTTCCCATTTTTTTATTACATTTTTGGTGATTACGTTTCTGATTGGTCAGTATCCACCCCTGACTTGATCTGAGTAATTACTAAAAATACCTTCACCAGTCCAAGTTTTTTTAGAGCTTTTCAGTCTCAGACTCCATGAGGTCGGTTTCCTAGAGGTTATATCAATTTTCAACTTTCTAAAAAGAGATACAATTTTTTCCCTTTTTATAGGATTACCAATTCCTTTTATGTTCCGAGAAACTTGTTTAACTCAATTAGCCATAGGTACTTAAAAAGGGAAGTATCCCAACAAACATCTTATACCATACTCACCGAGACCGAAGGCTATGTGTAAAGGGAGGAGTCCAATGTGACGGGTATTTGGGGAGTTCATAAGGAGTTTGGATGGAGAAGAAGAAGAGAAGCTAGAGTTACAAGAGTGTAACTCCCTTCCTTCATGGGGTTACTTGGGAGCAGGCAACACTCACCAGTGTGCAAGAGCGCCTAAGGTTGCTGACATTAAAGGAGATCCTGAGTATCCCAGTGATGATGTAGAATAATTGGGAATCCTCTGTCCACCCCTCTGCTGCAGTCCCTTTATTTCTAAAGGAATTTAAAATTGGCAGTGCCTCCACCTGGTTGGCCCCTGCACACACTCAAAAGCGGGCTTTGGGAGCTTTCAGGACTAGACCTAGTCTAATAATTATAATAATCTGAGACATAGGTCTAACTTAACAATTGCAGTTACTTAATATACTTAAATTAGATCCAATATACTTAAATTAGAGTTAACACAGTTTTACTTAACAAATTAAAGAAATATGGCATAACAGACTGAAATTAAACATCCTAATCCACAGGGGCAGTTGAATAAATCAATTAATAAAAAGGGTATACAGTATTAAATTAAACTTGTCTACCAGGCATCTACACTGACATTATTAACCCCACCTCTGGCGTGTACACTCCCCTAGAGTTCAGAGCCCTAACCCCTTGCTTGCGTGAGAGCGCTTGAAGATGTGAAAGAGACAGCGCTCTGTCAGTTCAGTGTATCAGTTCAGCCAGGTATCAAGCTGGAGATTGGCAGTCCTGGCCCTGCTTGAAAAGACTCTCTCTCTCTCTGCCTCCTCGAGTCCGAGTCAAAGTCTCTCTGCTGTGCCCCTTCCTTTACAAGCCCTGCCCCAAACAACATGTGGGGGGGGCTCTCACCCCACCTTCACTGCAGGCCCACCTCAGTCAGCCCTAGGCTCAGTCCCTGCCCTGGCTTGGGCAATGCTACCAGCCTCTGAAGCTCCCTGCTTGATCAAAACCCCAGTAGGCTCTCAGCAGCAGCTTCAAGACCCAGGCAGCAGCGCCAGCAGTCAGCCAGCAGCTTTCATCCTGGGCTGCACTCCACCCCAACACCAAAATGGAGTCCCCCACATACTTTTTCTCTCACTCCCTGAAAGAGGGAAAGTCTCTCTTCTTTTTCCCCAAGGCATCATGGGAATTTCAGTCTCCCAGGATCTTCCCAGCTGTAAAACTCCCAATTAAGTCTCAAGGCCCCTGAAGTACAGGGTGCCTACAAGAGAATAAATAGATAAGAAACAGCTGAGAGGAGGTAGGACAAGGGGGAGTGTAAGAAAAGGCAAAGATAAGAGAAAGCAATGCTCTTGAGTCCGGGTGGGACAAAAGATCAGGAAGCTAGATAAGAGGTAGCCCAAATGAACATATTCCCTCTGCCCCAAGTTGAATGCAAAATGTATGACTATTCCCAACCCTACAAATGGCAGGGATGGGGGAGATGTGGTGAACAGCCCAGAGTATATTTTAAATGGGGTTTCTGGGATAAAATACATATATAACTATGCATAGGAGTTAGAGTTAGAGTCCTACAAGACAGATATCTGCTTGGGGACTCACTGGATATATTTGAGGTGGGAAATAAGAAGAGAACACCCCACCACCTCTTCTAGACAAGTGGGTCCAAAATTTCAGTGTATGGCTCTCCAATGTCCAGCTATTAAAGATCCATAAGTAATGAAATATTGCTTCGTCCCTGGGTACCCAATATCAAAAGCCACAATTTAAATTGAATACATTATTGGTATGCTGTTCTTAAAAACACTATAAGTAAGACAATGAGATTGAAAATCCCTCCTCCCCGACCACAAAACCAAATCAAACCATTATTAGAAATGGAGTCAGGAGATGTGGACTGATAGCTGACCAATCCCAATTTGAATAGTTTGCTAGGCAAATAAATCACCTCCAGTGTCTCAGTGAGAGGATAGGATACTGTTATAGCTCTACTGGATTCTGGCTCAACTGGATGTTGGCTTGAATCTGTGAACATCCAGTGGTTCTGCCTGGCTTTGCATATGGGAAAGATGGAGGATATGGGAGTGTGTGTGCAGAGCTGAGGTGGGCACTTCCCCCAATTTCTTTGCTTCTGGTGACAACAACCCAGCAACACACAGCACACAGCAACACACAATCTTTTCTCCTTGACCATCTTCTTTGACATATTGAACTGGGCTATTTATTTAACTACATCTTAGCTGTAATTTCATTATTTTTTCCCCATTCCAACTCAGGTTTCCTTTTTCTGACTTTTTTTAAGAATGGATTATTGCACATTGTATATTAGCAATTTGAACATAAATCCCTTGGGCTTGGCATTAGCAAAGGACTGCAGGCTAGGGAGTGGTGGAATCTTTCTATGTTCAGCTTTTTATCAAGGTATGAGGAAAGAATATGAAGTAGGATTTTAGACAAAATTCTACTGGCCTGCACTTTTTCACTTCCTGAGGGAGCCTGAGCACCCCCAAATTATTTCTTCTGGACCAGCCCTCCAGATCATTGATTCTATCTTGTAGCTTTTGGATCAGAGATCGTTGTTAGCCTGTAGTGATCCTAACAGAGTCCATCGTGTCTTCTAATGTCATTTCTGCCTATCTGTTCCTAGAGGACAGCTCCTACAAACTGATTTGGTGTGTTGCAGTTGTGCCTTTAATTTCAGGATTAATTTAATTCTCTGGTATTTTTTTAGTCAGCTTCTGCTCTTTAGATCTTTGCTTTAGCATTGTATAGACTTGATCCAGGCCTATTGGGGGCCTTCCTTGAGGGCTGCCATGATGCCCTGCTACCTGGCACAGGACTGTCAGAGAGCCTCTTTTTCTTCACAATTTGTGGGGAGTCTGGGGAAGAAGGAGGGGGTCAAAACTGGATCTATTTTCTGCTATGATGTTAAAGAACAAGATGAACCATTCAGAGACAAAAACAGTGGCCTAAGTATAGTGGATGTTGGTGGATTTTATTGTGGCCGAGCAGGAGCTCCAGATCTAGGCAGCTCTTTTCCCATGATGGCTCTCAGAATCTCACATTGACATCCCTTATTAAGAGCCAGATTCTATTGTCTTTATTTATATGAACTTCAGTGACATTCCTTATGAAATAGGGTACTATATTATGTAAATAAGGGGATCAAAATATAGCCATTGTATTTTTTATTCTGGTTCCACGTGTGTATTGATCAAGTGGTAGTTCTGTGCAATCACATTAGGAATTATAGGGCTGTGTAAGGAAAACTGAAGATTTTATCATTTAATTTGAGATGTTTGTGTTAAAATAACTTTATTTTTTTAAATCGATTTTTGTCACAATTTTTAAATACTCCACAAATGTGCCATTTAAATCAATGGCAAAACTTCCCATTGATGGCAGCAGGAACAGGAGCAGAATCACTACTTTAAATAAATGATGATGATAAATTAGGGGGGGAAATTATGTGGCAGTGTTTCACTTCAGCATGCTCCTCTCTCCATGACAATCACAGCTAATTTGTGAACAATTTAAATCCTTGATTTCAATATGAAACCCACAATTTAAACCCAATAAATTATAACAACGGGAGAGAGGAAAGTAAACAGAGAATCACTAATTTCAGATAGAAGCTGGCTGTGATCACATTTTTTGAACCACACCTGGTTATCTGTGCAGTTCACAGCTCAAGAAAATCACAGAATGTAGGGATGTATTACAAGAGAAGAATGAGCACAGACTAGAGATTTTAAAGGATGGATGTAGAGGAAAGAATTTGAGGAAGACCGAAGAACAGTAGAGGAAGGGAGGATTAAAGCGATATATCACAATGAAAATGCAGTGCATAAAATAGACACTTGGAAGTTTAGTCCAGAAGATTGGAACTTGGAAAAAATGAGGTGTTACAGTGAGGTGATTGGCCCCTTTAAGAGGGTGAGGAGCCCAGTGCACTGGTGACTGGTCAGCCACCTCCTAATTGAGTTTTGAAAGAGGGTGCCTAGGGCATTGGGGGAAGAGATTGGCAGGTGAGCGCTGTCTGAGACCAGGAGAGACAGAGCTTGAGAGGAGTCAGAGATAGGAAGCAGTGGGGAAGAGCTACAGGAGATCTGGCAGAGAGAGAGTTGAGCTCTGAGGAGAGCTGGAGCAAAACTGGGGATGAGAACTCAGCTGAAAGCCAAGCTGGAGACACCTACAAAGGCTTGGGAAGTGGCCCTAGGCAAAAGGGGGAGACCAGCTTGGTCAGTGGAAGCAAGAGGGTGGACCATGGTGGGATGTGCCCTGAGCAGGGGACTCAGATTGGGAGAAGAGCACGCTGAGGAGCCCTCAGGGTAAAATCCTGAGTGAAGGAGTGTGGGAGGAGGCCAGAACAAAGGGTCAGTTCTGGAAAAACTATTGTACCTTTTATATGTTTACCATGAGTTTAGTGAGAATGATTTTACTACAAGGATTTTGGGGGAATTACTGTACTGGTGTATGTGAATATGTTATGCCCAGAGGTGGGCTTTGTATGGGACACTGAAAGACTCCATTCCTTTCATGGGCAGAAGGAGAAACTGAGGCAGTGTGTGTGTTTGTCATACAACTGATGATTGAGGTGGTTATGGGAAAAAGCGTCC
The DNA here is from genome assembly GCA_007922155.1 of Mesoclemmys tuberculata. Classification (NCBI taxonomy): domain Eukaryota; kingdom Metazoa; phylum Chordata; order Testudines; family Chelidae; genus Mesoclemmys; species Mesoclemmys tuberculata. The sequence goes on along the minus strand of ML675629.1, from coordinate 21,146,472 downwards.
CTAATTTAACAAATTGCATCCTAACCTTGAGCAATTAGTACCTTCAATCCATGAATGAAAATGCTATTTTTCAAAAGGTGAAACCAGGAGAAAGAACTACAGCATGAGATACAATTCTAAAGTAACAAAATAATTTGGCAAACCAACAGTCTGATAGGTGTCGAAGGTCATGTCAGACTCATTGGAAAGTTATTTCCAGTAGAATAGGAGTAATACTTCAGATTTGACGTAACGCTTTGAAGTCATGCAGCATTAGTGATCATTATATATGTAGGATAAAAGAAAACATAATATACTTTACTAGACTTTTATTATTAATCAAATCAGTTAATGAACCTCCATTTTCTAAAATGGTACTTTTATATCTGAATATTTCCATGGACAGGGAGTATCATGTCTGTGTCTCAATTCACATTTTATTTTTTAAGCTTGTCAGGAAAATAGAAAAATTCTAACAAATAAGAGAAAACAAGTAAAGCAACTATTAGAAGAACTTGGATGCTGAAAAATCCCCTTCTTTTACTGATTGGTACCATACTTTCAGTTTCAGGAAAAACAAGCCAAAGGACAAAGCAAAGGTAAACCACCAGAACCAAAAGTCTGACAAAGCCTGTCTCAGTGACTAAAACAGGGTTTAAAATATTGTTATGGCCCCATCTAGAAGCAAATGATTTAATTGATAACTGTGCCCAACTTTGTACACAATATTTATTTTAGAGCCTGTTTTCTGTTCATGGAGATGATTGGTTAATTTTTTATTTGATTTAAATAATGGACACTGCCTTTTCTCTCGCTTTAGCCTGCATAAATGAATTTTACTAAGATACTCACAGTGACTCCCAATTAAGTCAATGACAATATTCCCATTATGCATAATGACCAGGTACACTCTGGCCCAGTGGGAACAAGATCAGGCCCATTAATTACAAAGATATAGGTGTGTTTTGTACAAATTCCTTTCAGCTGATTTGTTTTCCTGTGTGGAGTTTGGATTCTGGTTCCACAAATGCTTGATTTTCCAGAATATCATATTCAAAACTGGTACAAAACTTAGAATCAGAACTTTTCCTATGTCTTCCATCCATGCTTTCCAACCTATGACCTAGTGATTATTAGTATATAATATTGTGATAGCTGACATATATGTAGCTTCTTACCATACTGTAAGGTTAATGTTAGTGTTGTTAAGGTTCATCTCCATAAAGTTGCATGTTAGGGAGTGACAGGATTCCTTAATTTCCAGCTGGCTGAAACACTCAATGTTGTCTAATTCATCATCGATAGTGGTTCCTAAGGAGAAATATATGGAATATTAATGAAGCAAATGATGGTGTTGACTTGAAATACAATTTAACAGTCTCATTATAAAACAGGCTCTTTTCTTAGATGTTGCTTTAAAGGAAAAGGATCCAGTAGTTCAATGGCAACATTTCAGTTTTGTAAAATCATAGAAAGGGTTTTTATTAGTCTTTTTTCTGAGTTTATTTAATGGCATCCCTCTGCACAAGGGGTAAATTCTGTCCATTCTGACACTCATGTACTCAAGGACATACAGGGTAGCTAGTGAATAAGATATAAAACAACATCACTCAGGGACTAACCTATTGGCTTAGATATCCTAGTCTTGGCTTTTACCATTAATCATAGTATGAAAAAGTATTGATTTGATTTTGGAAGCCATCTGTATATAGAATTCTCTTTAATGTATGCAATACATGTGCAATGTGATGTTATAGTATGTAATGTTAATTTTCATGAATTTGAGATGGCCATGCTATTCACAGGTAGCCAAATATTAGTTGTAAGAACCATGTACAAATCTCATACCAAGAGAAAAATGGGAACTAATCCATTTTCAAAAACCGTCAACATTTTCTAGAAATCATGATATTGTGATTTTGAAGGTGTAATATCTCATTACATGCTAGGCATAGCAAGAAATGTGTATGGAGCACCAGTAACAAACCAGGATTCCCAGAACATAGCATCAATCTCTAAGCATAAGTCCTATATGGAAAATGAGTTTGATTGACACATCCTAGACTCCATTTATTCACACTGTGACCCATCCATGCCCAGGGTAGGCCTCTGATAATGCCAAGGTCAGGACAGGCTGTAAAAGGAGAGCAGATTATCCCAGCATTGGTGGGTGACACTAAAGTCAGACTTCCCAACCAGCCACAAACAGTGCTTCTGATTCTCCCACCCTGGTTATCAAGAAGCCACTGTGCAAATACACACAGCCCCCTCTACTGCATTTCAGTCTCTGGCTCCCAAACTGACACTAGGTCCAGTAAAGAGACCAATTATTTAAACTCTATGCTCTTTACTAAAAAGTTTCTCTCTGATCCCAGAGGATCAGCCACAGTACCAGATCACTATAAGTTTGGATCTTACCCAAAATACCACGCTGCCAGCCAATCCTTTAGTAACTAAAACAAAAGGTTTATTATAAAAAGAAAAATAAACAAAAAGAGAAATGTTAAAGGATTAAAACAATTAGCTACATACAAATGATTCAAAAGTCCATACACATCAGGTTTCTAGAAGAATTGTGGAATTTGCAGGCTTGTATAGTTCCTCTGGTATACATCCAGTACCTGGATGGGTTTAAGTCCTTAAGTTCAGTTGCAAAGTGAAGTAATTCAGAGGTGGGTAAGGTGTGTGTTTGCAGCTGGACAGGAACAAAGACAAAATGGTTTCTGTGGCTTGATCTTATATACACTCTGTCTCTGGCCATGCTGTTTGTGGAATTTTACAGAAATCAAAATGAGGTCCAGAGTCACATGGGCCAATCCTGGTAACTCTTCAGGTATGCCTTTAGTTCCTTCCTGGGCCTTTTGCTTCTGTAAAGGTCTTGATGGGCCATTAAGTGGGCTATTGTCCTGCCACCTCTCTGTCTGGGGTGTGTCTTATACAGCATAGTTTGAAGTACAGGTATATCAAAGATGTCCATAACTTCCCCCACACATACACACATTAATAAGTATATTATCTTCTTACTCAGCACATTATAACCTTTCTAACAGTACCTGACATGGCATGTCTCACATGAATCACTATGATTTTGACATACTGATGTCAAATAACACAAATGCCCCACCCCCCACAATTTAATCCAGTCAGCATGACACACACTATATCACTCAGTCTGGCAAGAAGAAAAGTTACTGATTGAGAAGTTTAGGACCGAAATGGAAGGGGAGTTTCTGGCAGAGACCAAGAATCACGGAATCAAACAGTATTAGAGATGGTTAGACATGACTTGCCCTTGATGAATCCATGCTGACTGTTCCTGAGCACCTTCCTCTCTTCCAAGTGCCTCAAATGGATTGCTTGAGGACCTGCTCCTTGATTTTTCTGGGGACTGAGGTGAGGCTGACTGGTCTGTAGTTCCCCAGATCCTCCTCTTTCCCTTTATTTGAAGATGGGTACTATATTCGCCTTTTTCTAATTGTCCGGGACCTCCCGCAATTTCCACAAGTTGTCGAAGAGCTTGTCTATACTCAGGCGATTTGCACTGGTGTTTCAAACGGAGCTCAGCCTCACTAGAACAAACTCCTTATTACACTGGTGCAGCACCTCTACACTGAAGGATGCATCAGCATCTTTACATTATTGTAACTAAACAGGTACAAGTAGCCGTTGTCTAGATAGGCCCCAAGTTGTCTGAGAATATTCATCGATTACAAGGTCAGAAGGGACCATTATAATCATCTAGTCTGATCACCTGTATAACACAGGCCACAGGACTTCCCCAAAATAATGCCTACATCAATTTTTTAGAAAAACATGCAATCTTGATTTTAAAATTGCCAGTTCTGGAGAAGCCATTATGACCCTTGGTAAATTGTTCCAGTGGTCAAATTATCCTCACAGTAAAAAAAAGTGTGCTTTATTTTCAGTCTGAATTTGTCTAGCTTCAACTTCCAGGAATTGGATCGTTATGCCTTACTCTGCTGGACTGAAGAACAAATTATTAAATATTTGTTCTCCACGTACTTATAGACTGGGGTCAAGTCACCCTCTAATTGGTTCTGTGTTAAAATAGGTAAATTGAGCTCCTTGAGCCTATCATTATAAGGCATGTTTTCTTTTTATTTAATCCTTTCTAATCCTTTAATCATTCTTGTGGCTCTTCTCTGAACTCTCTACAATTTATCAACAGCCTATCTCTGCGCAATAGCTCATGCCTGTCCCCAAACTCCCATTTCATACCTCTGGTATCTCTTATGTGAAATGGAACTGATATTTGTGCTTTGGTGTCAGATTATCACCAAGAGCTAGAAAATGAAGGTCTCGTTTCAAATCACCTCATGCGGGCACAAAGCAGTTAAGCACGTCAGCACATTTTGACTGTGCCACCCATTTCTGTCAAATGTCATACCATCAAGCTTGAAGGGAAATCTCAAACTTTCTGTCACAGAACACAGTTTCTTCAAAGTCTGCCTTGATGAGTCATAAAAACAATTGCTATTTGACTGGATGAAACATATTTCATATCCAAAGCTCTTGCATGTCAGACTAGGGATAGCAAAATAAATAAACTGCTGAGAGAAATACTTACACCCTAACTTCCACCCAAGATCAACTGAATTGATAATGCAGAGTTAGATTGTGAATAGTTCCAGAGAAGATCCATCAGCGAGGAATGGAACACGGGTCTGCCCCTCAGCAACTGCACATAAGCTAGCTGAAAGGGTAAGAAATACCACTTCTATTCTTTGTAACGGGCATTGTGAGCATTAGCTGTCTGAAAGCCGGGCTGTATTAACTTCTGATCCCTACCGCTTTCTGGAGATGGGAATGATGATACATGAAGTACTGTCCTTCAAGTCCCACCTTTGGCCCATCATCTTTTGATTCAGCCCCACCGCCTTCTCTTACATGTGGAATCCCCATCATTTGGGGCACTTGCTGTATGCGTCAGAGGCAAAGAAACAATGTTGAAGTGATGACACCCACTCCCATTCACCTCATTTCTGCAATGCAAGGTGTGTGCACAGTAGTGGTCTCCCTCTCCTTTCCCTCCCATGGAAATAATCCAGGCCTTGATCATTATTTCTGATTTTCCATTCCTGGGGTAGAACTGCTGATGAGACATTGGATGACATGATTCACAAACATATCGATGATACCTTATTATTTGCATTACAACACTCTTACAAGACTCACAATCCGAGCCAAATCATGCTAGATGCAGTACAAACATGTAAGAAGACATGGACCCTGTCCTGAAGGGAATACAATCTAATCAAGTACGAGACTCAGTGAGTGGGTGTAACAGCAGAGGGAAACAGGGACTTAAAAATGAGGGTAACAGTACATGCACATTATCAGCTGGGATTCCTGTAGACATCAAGGCAGAACTGCATCTTGAGGAGGGATTTGAAGAAGAATAAGGCTGGAGCCTGGGTAGAATGCTCCATGCATTTGGACAGGCACAGAAGAGAAGCAGACAAGCAAGCATGGGCAATTAGCATCACTGGTAAAGCTCAGGAGGTGGGTGGGTGTTCAACACTGCATGGAACACTGTGCTTTGAGCTTTATTTCCCCTAAAGGCTCAGATTTATACTTGAGGCTAAGATCCAGTGGATTTTTTTCAGTCTTGGGCAATTGGCTGCCAGGAAGCTACTAATAACTTTTATTTTCCCACAGCGAATTAATTGGCTGCAACATGTTGTCATCTTGGTGATCAAGAAACTAAATTCTTCTATAGGGACGGGGATTAAATGGATATGGTGCCTGTTGCTCAGCTCGGCATTTAAAATAAGACACAAAAATGGGAATTTATCTTTTGTGTGTGTGCGCATGCATGTCCACAGGGGGATCTAGTTCCTACTGAAAGTAAAAGCTTATGCAACATACTTTTAATATTTAAGGGAATGTAATGCTGGAGATAGATGTAGGATTGATACCCTTGGAGAATGAAGTTCTCTTTTCATCCACAGTACAGGTACAGCCCGAGCAGCTAGGCAAACTTCACCCCCCTGCCCTGCCATTGTGCCTCAAGTCTGACCTGGAGGGAGTGTCCATGGATATGAGGTATTATTTATGATTATTTATATTACACCAGTGCCCTACAGGCCTCAATTTAAGGTCAGGTGCTAGACATTGTGCATACATTGTGCATACATATCGTAAAAGACAGCTCCTGCTCCAAAGAACCAACAGTCTAAATGACAAGCCCTTGCAGGTGGGCGAAATGAACAAGCAGACAGGGAGGAGATGGGACAGGACTGGGTAACAATACTAATAGGATGTTTGCGCGTAGTCTAGCACTACATCCAATTTGTAGGTGCAATAGGCCAACCAGTAGCAATGATCTTTCTCTATGCCCATTCTATTTTTGATACCTTTGCAGATAGAAACCCCAAGGTTGCCAGTTAGTGCCAATTGTAGTGGAAATATTTTTTGTAGCATGGACATCTGGACCTGGAGTAAAACCACCATATTTATTTCACCTAGACTATTAAAGAGAACTACAGTTTCCAATCAGTACTAGTCTAGAACTGGCTTTGGACCGGTTTAATAGAGGTGAAAGTCTATCACAATTCCCCTGATCCAGTCACATATAGATACTCATGTCATATATGAGCAGAGACTATGCAGCACTCTTAAGACTTCTTATACAATTATTGGAAACTTCAGTTATCTGTAATTCTGGTTACACATGGGTCGCATTAAAATTGTTATTAATTATTATGACTGTTTATTAGTTATAGAGTGACATTGCTCTGCATGGTGACTTATGTATGTATATAAAGGCCGTGCCATGATATGTATAAATCCACAGATGGTATCTCATCAACAAATGAGACTCTGAATTAAAAATCCTCTTGTTGGCTGCCACCAGTTGTCTGAAAAGTTGTATTTAGTCAGTACTCATAAGCCTCGGAATCAAGTGGCAGGAATTTTAAATCAGAAGCCATCCTGTTATCCTAACGGTTGAAAAATCTAATGAAGATGAGCTTCTTTGTCTAGCATTTGAACAAACTGTTGAATATTTAAATAGTAAAGGGGTTCTGCAGATGTTAAACTAGCATTAAAGCAGTAGGGCAGCTGATTTGCAGTGTCTGGCACTGAACTCCTGTGCTGTGAATGAAACATTTTTGACAGATGAAGATCATTTGTAACAGTAAAAAATGATCAGTTAAAATATCAGATGTGCAAGTAGCATTAAATGTGCTATTTCAAAAGAATTTTCATGTACCATATTCTACAGTTTGAAATTAAATGTTGCTATCTGACATATATATGTTTATACTATATATATATGAATATATATATATAGTATATACATATATATATACTCAATCAATAATATACTTATATTCAATCAATAATATAATATATTTCTTTCACCCTGAACTTGCAAATCCTAACTCAAGCAAATAACTTTTAAGCATGGAAGTGGTCCCAGTGACTTCAACATGACTAATCACGTGAGTAAGGTCGGTTTATGTCAGCACAAATTTTCAGGATCATGACCCTTTCCCCCAGAAGTTAGGTAATTCAAAGTGAACACCTGATCCTGATTTCATTTTAATCAGTGGGGAACTTTGACACTAATTTAAGCACCTCTAGTTTCAACATCTGTGATAGAAGAACTGGGATCATAATTACTTACACTGTGAACCCTTTAAAGCAGGGATTTTCTCTTTTCTGAGTTTGTACAGAACTCAACACAATGGGCCCCCATCCTGATAGGGGACTTTTGCACTACCACAAAATAAATATTTGCAGAAATTTATTCACATTCATAACTTTTTTTGTACTGAAGTTCATGGGAATACTCACAGTACATATTGTTGATTAATTGTATAGTCAGTTGCTTGACTACACTTTAATCTATTATGAAATAGATTCAAGAGACCAAATAACCAATATCAGTCAGGTTTATTGCTAAAAGCCAACAATAATACGTACAGGAAGAAAGACTCAATAAGATACCAGGTTCTGGGAAGCCGTCTCATACAACATTGTTAAATTCACCTTACACCAAAAGTGTGTTTCCAAAGTTACACATTTCTGCTAGGAGTATTTTTAGGATGATTTTACAAGTTACAGAACTCTTTACATGTCACTAAAATCCATTCCACCAGTTTGTTCCAGTCCCTTAACTTGTTTTTCTGTGTCTTTCCTTTTCTTTGTTTTGGATACTAGCATTCAGTCTGTGAAGGTTCCTCCCCCGCTTGTACTGTAGCAAAACGTTAATGTATTTTGCCTTTGACAAGGTTCTTATTTTTGAATGCCAAAGCTGACTTCAGCTTTACAAAGTGGTACAGGATAGTTAGCATAAGTGAACAGAATTATAATAAGATAGGCCAATTCAGGTCATGTAATTGCTAGAAATATAGATACAATATAATGTCATATTTATATACTGAGCATAATGCATATTGATAAGAGTGGTATCCATAATACATATTGATGATGTGATTTTATATATCACATTATCAATAATAGGCATTTATTGGCTAATAATAAAGTTAAACACAGGGTCAAATGACTGCCAGAATCAAGACCTTAAATTGCCAAACTGATCATTATTCTGGACAATGAGAGCTATTTGAGGTAGTCTTACTTGTCTTACTGGCATTTGATAAAATATCTGCTGTATTTAGAAGTTATGTGGGGAAAGAACCCTTAAACTGAAATAGTTCTGATGTGAGCTGATCCAGTCCTACAAACTCGTACCCTGTGAACAGGGCCACTGAAGTTAATGGGACTATTTACATGAGTAAGGGTTTTCAGGATCTGTTTCTAACCAATGGCCTGATCCTGTTCCCTTTGAAGTTGATGGCAAAGTCATTTTGACTCAAAGGGAGCAGGGTCAATAATATATGTCAGAGGCAAGTGGTCCCAGTGATTTCAGAGACATTGATTTCAATGTATTTTTATTAAAGTTGATGGCAATGGGACCGCTCACTTGACTAAGGGATTGCAGAACCAGGGGCTGATCAGCTGCAAACTCTGTTAATACAAGAAAATAGGAAAAAACCACATCATAATTAGGTCTAAATGCTGTAAACAAGTTTGTTTTCTTCTAACCAGTAAGCCTGCCATGCACCACATCTTTGTTCTGGTCCAATAAACAAATAAATATCCAATAAATAAATATATATATAAGATGGGGAAAAAAGAGGGAACTAATGAGATTACATCTGAAAGATAGCATAGGTACACAGTAATTACTTCACCACTAAAAGCAGAAAATAAACTGCTACCCACCTAATAACTAAATGTTAGGAACCAAAATGACTGGTAATTGAGAGAGAAACATGGTCTTATGTCAGTAGTTCTTATCTGCATGGCCCCACTGACTTTAATAAGGGCTACTTATATGAGTGAGGATTATTCATGTGAATAAAGGTTTTCAGTTTGCAGTAATAATAACCTTAGTTCAGCAATGTTTGCCTATATGGTAAACATACATCTGTGATATGCTGCAGCTGGCTCCTAGAAGTTACTTGTTTAAATTCTGTCCCCACTTTTCTGAAAAGCGGGGAGAGGGGGAGGTGGGGGGGGAGTAGGGGGAGGCTAGAGTGCATCCCTTGTATCCCCCTTCTTGTGGTCACTGATCTCTGAAGCTCAAAAATAATCTTTTGAATAGGAAATTTTTGCCCCTTGAGTGGAGTAGATTGGACTGTTTCTGGCACGTTAAAATATTTTTGCCTTAGAGAATTGTAAGAGCATAATCAGTGCCTCATCTTTTCATATGACAGTTTCATGTATTTACAAAACATAATGGAACCAACTAATTCTTTACTTACCAGCCCTAAACAATCATAATTCTTAAACAAAAGCTAACCATAATGAGAGAGGCTAAACCTTATCCTGCCTTCCTTCGGCATTTTAATAGGAGTTTGGGGGGCTCAAAGAACACAGGACTGGGCAAAAGGATAGACAGATATCTGTGTAGATAATCCACCAGGATCACACATGCATAAAGAATAGGAAAGAGCCAAACCTACCGGCTAAAATGTTAACCGCTTCTGTTTAACAACCGCAGTTGCATGTTGTAGAAGTTTGAGGATCTCATTAAAATCACATTTTCAAGATTATTCATGATTCGGAAGGCAAATGCGAAATGACTCACCATCATCATCTCCTGAGGCAGAACCACTTTCTCCAGAAGTGGCATGAAGAAGAAATAAAATTAAAATGCCAAACGTGCTGGTCCATGTCATTCTGAGTACATTTGGTGTGTACATTCTGAGTACATTTGCTAAACACCAACAACTTGTTTGATGCTGTGCATGTGAGAGGAGCTCACTCGGTTACTTTATACCCTGTGTGTAGCGTGGACCCACTGCTCTGATAAAGCAACCGCAGGCAGGGGGAAGTGTAAACACACTGAAAAAGATGACAAGCAGCAGAGAGCGAACCAGGAAGCCAGACTGAAAATACTTGTGGAACTTTTATTTTAAAACAAGCCTCCTGCTTCCAAACTAAGGGGCTGATCCAAAGTTCATGGAATTCACTAAACAGACTCCCACTGATGTCAATGTGTTTTGGATTAGGTCCTAAAGTTCCAATTCTGCTCCTGCTGACATCAGTGGGATTTTTACTACTGATTTTGGTGAAAGCAAGATAGGGCACTTATGTGAGACCAGACGCACTGCATAGCTGGGGGCTAAATTCTGCCCTTGATTACAGCTGTGTCACCTCACTGAACCCAGTGTGAACACATGGTTATCCAGGAGGGAGAATTTGTAAAGTGTTGTGAGATCTACCAGATAAAAAGTGATAGATAAGAGAGAGGCATTATTATTAATAAATACAAATGCTACTATTTTTTATTTGCTAAACATCAACAACTTGTTTGATGCTGTACAAGGCACAAATAAAGACAGTCCCTTCCCCAGACTGATTGGAATCTAATGGGTCAGTCCTGCAACCTCTTCTTCATGTGGACGGTCTGTTAGCGAACTGGAACTATCCACAGTTTTCAGAATGAGGACTTACAAACAAAGAAAGCAAGCTGCAGAGACACACAGAAGAGGTGTCAAATATTTACTCCTCTCTCTTTCTGTGTCTCCAACTCCTCCACACCAACACACACCAAAATAATTCAGGTGCAGACGAGTCATTGACTGATGTGGGCTAGTGTTTGTAAGTCTCTGTGACGACCTGCTTCCCCTCCAGTGAACCACCGCCACATAAACACAAATCTATTTAGCGACTCTTTATCTGGTACTGTTGCTGCCACCATCTAGTATTTATTCACTCCTTATCTCTTCTAGACTTTGAGTTAAATGGTTTTAGCCTTTTATCCCCAGGCATTGGAAAATCAAGAGAGACACTGCTGCATGTGGTAATTATTATGTAATATCACTTCAAGAAGTGGTAGTCAGGAGTCTAAATAACATAGTGGCATGTATCAGGCCTAGATGTAGAGGTAGTGAAAATAACAGGTTTATTTATTATGCTAATAGACATAATCTAACATGGAAGAAATAGTTTTATATACAGAAACCTCTCATCTTCCCCTGTCTATGTTCGTTTATCTTGAGCTTCTTAACTAGTAACAAATACACACACACAGTGTGTCATGACCTGTCCATGTCTGATGTCCCATCGGCCCGTGATGCTGGGTTAACGGGATGGCTGTGGGAGACCCTCACTTTTCCAAGGACTCTCTCCTCCTGAGCGCATCATGATGTTAGTAGGTAGGGAGCCACTGGGGCTCAGGACACCATACTGAGCACTCTTAAGGTTCCCTCCTCAAGGCTCTACTAACTCTTCTTCAGTCATTCCCCTCTCCAGGCAAGTCTAGCCAGACTTTCAGTTTGACATTCCCACTCCTTGTCATCATTCCCAGATCTCCCTCCTCAAGATCCTCTCTTTGTCGTTTTGGCCAACTCCCAGAGTCTCCACCCACTCTGGTGATGTCACCAGCATCAGCAGTTCCTTTACAGTGGGATTTTGACAACAAAACCATTACTTTAGTATCTTCTTTGGGTTTCTTCGGGACTGATCCAAAGCCCGCTGATGTTAGATGGTCTTTGGATCAGGCAACCTTGAATTATGTAATGTCCCCTTCTCAGGTCCTTTGGATTAGGTAATCTCTTATATCTTTAATCCCAACTCTACTTGCATCCCAGGTTTAAGGTGTTTTGTCTTAGGAAATATTGTGTAAGGATTCCAGGATCTGACCCAGCAATATGTACAAAATTATAAGAACATAAACCACTTCATTAATAGCCATTTCTGCTGCATTTCCAGCTATAACTATCAAAGTATCAGACTTCACAAATGAATTAAATTCTGATCTTGAATGACACAAAAATGAGACCATCTCTCTTTAAATCCTTCTTGTTTATTGTTTAAGTAGACTATCACTTTATCTCTCTTTCTCTGTCTTTTTCTGTCTCAAGCAAAGCAAACTGAAAGAAAAAGGCTTTTTTGGCATAATATTTTGGTTGAGCTAGTACAATCTTATTATCAGAACAATGTTGTTCAGGGGATTTCCAGTTTGTCACAGTTGTATTTTCTCTGGGTGGGACAGCAGGGGACCACAATGAAAAAAAATATAAAGTAGTAAACCAAACATATATTTTGTTTCACTTTTTGAGTTTTGCTTCAAAAGCCATCTGCTCTGGGACTTTGTTTCCCTTCACTAAGGCCCTGATCTACCAAAATATTTAGGCAACTGCTTAAGTCCATTCCTATTCAGTTTGTACTTAAGCATATGCTTAATTCCCGTTGAAATGAAGCTTCAAGAAAAAGTTAAAAACTCTTTGAGAAAAAGGGGGACATTTGTCTTTTTGAAAGAAACTTAAGTCCTGGGTCTTTGAGTGCTAAAAGGTGGAAGGAAAATGGGGGGGAATTTATGCAGTTCTGAGCTGAATCAGGAAAATAAGGTAGAGTAAACTTTTCTGGGCAGGAAGCTTGTGGCATTTGGAATTGTATCTCTAAGTGATTTAAGTTCCCAGACAGGAAGTTCGAGAGAGGAGCGCTACTGAAGCCATGCTCCGTTATTTAGGGCAGCTGGTAACTGTGTCACTGAATAAAGAGTATCTCATTCAAAAACCGTTGTTCCAGAGTGATAACTGAACACAATAGTAGAGCTAATCTTCACATGTGTTTTTACAGTACTTAGAACAATTTTGATTGGGGCCTATGAACAGTATCAATAATAGTAATTAACAGTGGTTTTTGGTAAAGAGTGTATAGAGTACAAGTAAAGAGTAATAGTGGTCTTCGGTAAAGGAGTAAGCCCTAGAGAGAGGATTCAGTCAGGCCATACCATAACGTATATGCAGGATTTATATGAGAATTTCTTTTTTCCAATTCCATTGACATTTCAAAATGTTTGAACTTGCCTGACCACCTAAAGAGTTGGTTCCCCCCCCCCCAAAAAAAAAAGGTCGGTGAGAGAGTTGAATAAGAAAAAGCTTTGCAGAATATATATTTTTTTCATTTATTGAAAAAATTTTGTTGACCGCCTGTGCATGTGTGCACCTGTTGGTTTCTGTGTCTTTAGGATGCTCACAGGATCATGTTTCAACCATTTTTCCACAACTATGCAGGATAGAAATGTACTCTTGGTAGAAAAAATGAAACCTGAGATTTTCTTGAGCTCACCTGAGCTGGGGCTTTATGAAAATTATCAAATATCGCAACACTGCATAAGTCAATAAAGCAATCTCCTTAAACCCCCTAAATCTTTGCATAATTTTCTTGTGTGAGAGAAGTGGATGAAGCTTTCTCTTATTCAGAACTGTGTCAGAGCAAAGATGCCAAGACCCTTTTGGACATTCTGAGAACTATCCCTTACAGAATATATCTCTCTCTCTCACCTGTGCTTTCTGTTTGTTAGAGCAAGTGGTCCAAAATGAAAATGCATAAGGCTGAATCACATGGAAAAGCCCCTTTGTTTCTGTGGCTGGACAACTTCCCAATCAGTCCTTCAGCTTCCTCAGTTTCACTAGGAGTTACAGTAGTGAGTGATGGTTGTGCATACTGCTGCCAGGGCTAATAGAATATGTCTGCATTAGAAATCCACTTGCCAATGCTTCAAATGACTTCTGCAGTGCTGTCACCAGAAGTCTGCACTTGTGTCAAAAGTGAAAGTTGAAGGTCTAGACCCCAGCCAACAGGACCAAAGAAGGTAATAAATATTAGTACATAATTAATAATCACAGTCATGTTTAGCTGGGCTCCTGTTCAATGCCAAATGAAAAGGAAGAAACATGCCTAAGAGAGAAGAAAACCTCTCTACTCCACAGAACAAAAATCTGATAGAACAGGATCAGTAGAAAAAGAAATATTGATGTGGAAATAATCTACAAAGATTTAATGCTAATTGAATGCTGCAAGAGTGCGAGGAGACTGGAATAGATTGCTTCAGAAATGGGTTCATATTATTTATATTTAGTAATAATTGTGAATGTTGTTTGACTATTTTATTGTTTGTTTGCAGTTTGTAATTTTTAGTAATACCTATAGAAATGATGTAAGGACAGAAGTGGGAGCTGTTCCTTTAAAAGGAGGGTAGGGGGCATTTGGAGTGGGTCCTGGCTGCTGTGTTGGGACAACAACATGTAGCTGGGCACTGGGGAGGACTCAGTGCATGGGAAGCAGCCAAAAAACGGTCAGCACTCAAAGAATGAATATAACTGTCCTTCAAAAATTAACCCTTGTCACTGAACAAGTGTGACTGTGACAAATAACAGAGACAAGAGGCAGATGGGTGAGGAAAGCTCCATCAGCTATGTTAGTTTTCACATCATAAAACACTTACAAAGGGAATTTTGCCAGTCTCACCCTCCGCCTGACTGACTTCTTCTACGCCTAGTTTCATTCAAGACCAGGTGTGAGATGGTCTTGAATAGGTGCCTTACTCTTACGTTGCCTAATACGGAGAAAGATAACCCATCCACAGGGGGCCAACTAACGCAGAGCCACACTGGTACTTTTTGATGCCATAGCTCACTGCTTAATGTAAATGTGGTTTGAATACAGGTTAGTCAGCCAAGATAAACTTACCAAAGAAAGACTTATAAAAAAAAATACTGAAAATATTTTAAAACATTGATGCAAATGACAGCTAGTTAAAATTACAGGAAAGATCACAATTAAAGGAGAAAAAATAAATAAAAATCATTCAGTATTTAAATTACTCTTCCCTGGCAAAAATTCTAAGAATAGGATGAAAAGGAAAATAATTGTTAAAAAGAGTGAGAGAGAAATAAAGTAACTAAAGTCAGAAATGGAAATACCAAACTGTAAGCAGACAGTATCATGTATATGTGTAAAAATGTATATAATTTAACATGTGATTTGAGCTGAAGAGAATTTCATGATCTTAGATATTGATCTCTTCAAATCATATATCATCTGAGTCATATCAATTATTTAAATAGTACTAGAATTTGAGGTGTTACTAAATTTAAACACCTTATGCAAGAAAAATCACAGGAATATAAATGTGATTAACCATAAAGATCATCCTTCACTATAAACAAAAGAGTGGGTGTAAAGACAGCTGTAAACCATGTGTAAAGTGAGAAAAAAAATCACATTTCTTCATCTCACTCATTTTGCTTTTTAAACCAGAAAGAAAAAATAGATACATTAATATGATGTTAATTACAAAGAAACACATAATTGCCATACTGGGTCAGTTCAGTAGTCCAACTGGTCTAGATGCTTCCTAGGTAGGAGGAAAAGAAACCCAGAGTAGATCACTATGATATTACCTGCCCACAGGGGAAGTTTCTTCCTTATTCCATATTTTCTTCTGTATTTTATTTTTTTAATGGATTAATATCCATTTGGGCTGAGACAGATGATGAATCAAGCTGCATAAGATTAGCTCCCCTTTTCATAAAAAAAAAAAAATTGTCTGTGTCAAAAAATCTGAAACTATTTCCTTGATAATTAATTCAGCATTTAAAAGAGGGAAAGAAAAAAATCACAGTCTCTAGAACAAGTTGCCTGTTCACCAAAATTTCCACCGACAGCCCAGATTAGGACCACTGGAAACAGTAATATTTTTTCTCCATAGACAAAGCTCATTCAGGGACTGCTGAAAAAGCATAAGGACTGGTTTCTATGGTACAACATGGGAAAGTCACTAGAAGATTTGGTTTCCTAAAGGGCCTTTACACTGGTGTAAATCAAACCTGGGATCACAGTTAAGTACCAGACTCCTAGATCTCTCCACATAAATATTCATATTGCACAATGAATGACACAAGAGTGTGGGAGTAGACCACAGCAACACTAGCTGTGGTTAATCATGTACCCTGCTGAACCACTGCTAGGACTAATAAGAGAAACAGGGAGGAACTGCTAACAAAAAGAGAACATTGTGGGGATCCTAAAATCTCAGAGAGGTTGGGGAGTGGGTGAGTGTATAAATTACTCATAGAATGCCCAAGCCAATTATCAGTGTGTGGGACTCTGTACGTAATGGGGTGATACATAACGGGGATTCCCATTAGCTTGAAGTCTTTTCTTCTAAAATTCAACCTTTTCCTTTCCGTGGTTCTCTTTTTTCTCTTCACTTCCTATTTTCTGTTTCTGTCACGTTTCAGTGGATTGGAATTACAGGAGCAGCATTCATAGCAGCATTTAATAAGATTCTCAAAGGGAAAAATCTTGGTTCTTATGTACAACCTGATTACATGGGCTGACTCAGAGGTGCTTCCACAGGGATTAGAGGATAGCACATACCCTATGAATTAATTCATGGAGTGGCAATGTAGCTCAAAGACTGTAGTGGTCCTATGCAATGGGGTTAGGCTGCTGTATCTGTGTTCCTCCTGCATGGACTCTTTGCATTCTGCCCTGGGAGCAGGGGACCCACATTGCTTTTATTTCCTGGATCTTCTGTGTCCATGGTGGTGGGCAGGATTTGTCCCTAATAAATTACAGAATCAGATTGACCTATTGACCTATCCCACTCACCTAGTAATAGCACTTGTATTCCTCAAAGTGCTTTACATAATTCATTAATCCTTGCAAGACCCCTGTGATGGTTTTCCCTCTCTATTTTCTTCCCTCTACAGATAAGGAAACTGAGGAAAAGAGGTTGAGTCTAAAGGCCAAAGAGGGAGTCAGTGCCAGAAATTGCCTCGATCTGTTTTGCTTCAATCCTAAATAACCAACATCTGCCACTAATCCCAACTCTAATTTCCCACTATGACCCTGTTTTATCACCCTGTGATCCCATCACAGACTGGATACCTTTTACAGAGGGACGCTAATTGGGTCATCAGGAAATTTTGGTTCCAAGATTCAGAAAGTTTGCCTCAAACCTGCCACTTTCATGAACACCTTAGTTTTCTAAACTTATTGTGCTTGTTCCTCAACTCTACCAATTCCTTTAGCCCCCAGTAAGAGACCCATCCAGGAGGCCTGTTTTGCCCCTGGAACAATTAAAGATACCCTTAGGCTGCTCAAAATTGTGCTGGTTGCAACAGTTACCAATGGGCCATACTGGCAGAAGGGGAGAAGAAACTCAGCAGCATATTATCCAAGTCCCCTCTCAATGGGACATAAGCAGGGTTTAAAATTCAGCACATGCTTAAATGCTTTGCTAAAATGGGGCGTAAATGAGTAGACGATAGTGGCTTGATGGACCAGAGTAAGGAGAAGAATTCAGGCATGGAGGGGAGGGTTGCATGAAAAAGTGTACAATGTTTCTTAAGGAGAAGCAAAGAGGTGTTGAAAGGGTTGAGTTGCTATTAATCTGGCCTGTTTCAGCTTGTTTGTTTGTATGTTTCTCAATGTCATGCTGTAATAGTTTTACAGAATACTTCCCATCATGTGCATCCTCATAACTTGCAATAATACTGTTGTGGCTGAAGAGGCACTTTCATTATTATCCCAATTTTCTGAAGGATTATCATTTAGCTAAATATCCTCAGGCTTTCTCTTAGGTTAAGGCTTTTAGGACAGTTTGGTAGTTTCTGTGCAGTATTTTAGGACAACTTGGCAGTTTCCATACTAAGTGAGATTCTAATGAGAAAGAACAAATTACCCATGGAAAAGGAAGAACAAATGAACTCAGTGGGGTTTGTGTGTATGTATTCGGGCCTGTGTGTGCAAGAGAATTTATTGCTCTGAGGTCATTCAGAAAGGGAGTGTGCTGGAGGGATGCACAAACCCTTCCTGAGCTCCTTAGTGTGGAGGGGGATTTAGGATGGTGTAACCCAGAGATGTCCAACCTTATTACACAGGAGGGTCACGTAAACCTAAGCATAAACCTTGTGCGGGCCAAACAGATTTTGCTTTTAGAGTTGGGCAGCTGGAAAGCAGCGGCTGCTGGCTGGGCGCCCAGCTTTGAAGGCAGTGCTGCTGCCAGCAGCAGCAGAGAAGTAAGGGTGGCAATACAGCAACCCCTCTACAATAGGCTTGTGACCCCCTTTTAGGTCAGGGCCCGCAGTTTGTGAAACACTGGTATATTGTGTTGAAGCAAGCCATGGGCCTTATGAAATGCTCCGGTGGTCTGTGTACGGCCCGTGAGCTGTAGGTTGGGCAACCCTGGCGTAAGCTGCTTCTCTTATTCTGCAGTAACCCCAGCTATTCCCCACCCTTTCTGGGACAAAGTGTATCCACAGAACATATGGAAGGAGCAGTTCTTGTTCTCCCGCAAGCATGAGGACTACAGTTGTTCCTTGCCTTTTCACAGGGGAGGTATTCTTGCTTCCCTTCAGCCCAGATAACCGCAGGAGGATCCAAGCACAGAATCCGATAATGCTGCACATGCTGTTCAATGTGTTACTACTTGGAGCTGTGGATATCAATGAGTTTCTTGCAGAAAAAAAAATTATCATCGTTGCTTTTGATCCGTATTGGTTCAAGTGCTCTGAGTTTTAAATTTCAAATTCAAATGAAGGGGAAAACATCAAAGCACACCCATAAACTGATCCAGGACATTCAAATCTGGGCCGAGGTTCATTTGAAACGGGGTCAATGTTCATGCAAAACAATAAGCATAGGTTTGCTCAGAGTGTTTGTGGAGCTTGGCAAACACATTGGTGACCTTAGTCTGAGCTGGAGACTGTGACAAAAACATGAAAACAGGCAAGTTTCATTTGGTTTCACTTTTCACTGCAAACACTGCACACAGCTCTGGCAATGTGGCCGTGTTACAACTTGTGCAGTAGCTACAGCTCTGCATTTCTATTGGCAGCCATCATGTTCTAGTAACCTGCACTGCATTACCTTGGTGTGGGAAAGGAGAGAGTGAGGAAATAACATAAAAAGCGAGCAGCTAAAAAACCAAAACCAAACAAAAAACACCAAACTCCAACAGATGCTGAGTTGTTGAAAAGAGCAAGTTCATCGCCGTGTGAGCATCAGCTGGGAAAAGGGGCAAAGAAAATTAAAAAATGCAAGTACAAAAAGAAAGACAAAAGGCAGTTTTTTCTTGCCCAACATGCCTATGCAGGGAAGGGAGGAGGCATGTGGTCCACACTGATTCCTTACATGGCTACCAGCACAGTGCATGGAGAGCAGATTCCATGGGGCTACTATTCCCTTCCCAAACAAGGAGGCATTGATTGGGCAGGCAGAGGTGAGGGCTGGGCAGAGCCTTGGCTCTGTCCCCACAGCATATTGGCCATCAAAGGTGAGCCAGCACTGAGAGGCAAGTAGTCTGCCCCTGCTGTAGACCAACAGCAAAATACTTCCCTCTTGGAGAACGGGAGCAGGCAGGAAATGAATTGTGACTCAGCACCACAATTTTGTTCCCTGGTACATTTCTTGGGCAGTTCAGGGGAAGGGTCCTCCTCACTCCAGGCAGACTGTTATGTTACAATCTAGCCTAAAGAGCAGTGCAGGAAGAGGGGGGTGCGTTTGGGTCATTGCAGGTTTGTATCATGGCTTTGTAATGTAGCTATAACCTATAGGGTCCCATTCACACAGGCAAGACCAAATATGTTCTAGTAGAGCTCAGGCATTCCCCATGTTAAACAACAGCTTCCCCTCACCTCCAGGAAATGCCGTTGTGTAGAGAGATACAAATATGGCCACACCAACAACTTCCTTTGCCATTTGCATATTTAGCCCTTTTTCCATTTTTTCCATTTGCATCTCTCATTGTACAGAATTTACCGAACTTTCCCCCATTTTCACCCTCGTACTAAGAAGCAGCATGAGACATTTCTGCCCAAAGGATGATTCTACAGAATGTTCTAAACAATAGAAGACATGGGTATGTGATGAAAGGGACACAGCTGTAATGCAGCACATGGTGGTCTGTAGAACTATGATACCATGATTATCAAGTGTCTGCCTACAAACAAAACCAAATGTAAAAGATTAATAGTCATCCATGTTCTTCTGTATCTTGCCTGCTCTCTCCCACAAGCATAGTCCTTTGCCATGCCATGCCACTCACCTGAGTGTGCCTGAAATGACACAGGAGAGCTCGGTGCATGTAGATGCGGAGGCTGAGTTACAGGTGCTAGGGGAATCATAACTTTGCAGTTTCTAATGTACAAGCTTTTAATTTCTCACCTACATTTTAGGTTATTATAAGTCAGGATTTTCATAATCGGGCATTTAAAGTTAGGCTCTTAAGTCTGAGAGTGGGAGTTTCAAGAGTGCTCAAGTGATTTAGGAGCACAAGTCCCACTGAAACTCACCAAGGTCACTTGAGTGCTTTTGAAAACCCCATCTTAATTCCATATTTACACATCTACACTTTTCAAAATTGCCAAGCATCTTGCACCTCCGCGTGACTTCAGGAGGAGCTACTGGGTCCTCAGGACTTTTGCAAATCAAGACACTTCGTTACGTGCTTAAATGTGGATTTAGGAGCCTGACTTTAGGAACCCATTTCTGAAAATATTGTCAATCATTTCTTGCAAAACTATCTTTCCCATAGCACCTTTCATGTTTCTACAGTACTTTTGCCTAGTTACTTGTAGCAAAACTAAAGGTCACTGCAGATTGTCATTGTAACTTTCACCAATATGTTTTCATTTAGCAGTTACAAGAAATACTTGTGCACATAGCTGTTATGAGTAATGTCCAGGGTTGGTAGTGGTTTTGTCTGGAATTATCTGTACTGAAATCATGAGTAATAATGTCTTCCTTGTACAAAGGAGAAGTCAGAAGTATTTGGAAGCAGACAGAAGGGGGATTCATCTCATTCTTTGACGCCTTAGTGTAGCAAAGCAGAAATATATGTAATAATAAAAATACCTTACATAGATACAATAAGTGAAGTATGCACTATCTCACACCAGCTCTGAATGTAGTTCATTGATTAAATAAATACAGAACCCCTTGTGAGATAGGTAAGTATCATTAACCCCATTTTCACAAATGGAGGAACTGAATCACAGAGCCATTACCTCTGAATCTGGAGAAGGGCCATACATTTAGACTTTCAGTCTCTAGTTCTAATCCCACTAGTTTGTACTGCAGAATTAGAGTTAAGATCTCAAAAGAGCTGAAGGTTCAATTCAGATAGTCACCCAACAATATGGATGAGGGTCTGAATGATCCTGAATAACTTTGGTTTACAAATCAGGATAGAAATCTCAGACAGATTTTATGTGAAATTTTTAGTATCTGGCACTGTCCAGACTGGAAATTCCATGAAAGCCGCCTTTTTTAGCATTGCTGCAGAGACCAGAGGAGAAATACTGGCCCAACTGAAGTCAACAGAATTTTTGCCATTGACTTCATTAAGACCAGTATTTTACCTCATGTTCTCATCCATATTTTGTACAACTCTGGCACACTTTTTGTGCTTAATAAAAATATGTAATAATAATAGTAACTTTAATTTCCATCTCTGGTTAAAATAGAAAATGCAGCAGTTCACGTGATTGCAACAAAAATTAACTAGACTTTTTAATCTCAAAGTTTGGTTTGTGTTTTTAACTAAAGTTCACATTTCTGTTTTCCCTAAACCAATTTATCCATCTCAAACCATGACACAGCATCTGAATATGTAATGATACACAGCACTAAGCAATCTGAAGTGGAAAAAACATTCTGTATCAAAACACGGCATAGTCTCATTCTGCCTTTGCTGCTAACATAAAGCTTTTTCTCATATAGGTCTGCTGAAACTATCCCAGTCATCTTTGTTATCTTGCAGTGGTTTACACTGTCATAGAAGTGGTATTTTAACCAACACATGCAGCATCTTGAAGTTTCCTGATGATTTATTCACATACATATACAAATGAGAAAATGGTGTTCAGGGAGGGAGCTTTACAGAAACTGTGTTTTCCTGTTTACACAGTTGAATCAACAGTCAGGTCTTGAAATGTTTATTTTAGCTTTAAACCACCCAAAGCTACTTTTGCTAATATCTGCTTAGCCATTTTTATGTGTTGCATACCCAAGACTTTCTGCTTCAGCATAATAGTACTCAGCTGACCATGCAGGGCATCGGAAACCTAGCTGGAACATCAGCATACAGCGCTATTTTGATTCACAGCAGCTGAAGATCTGGACTGAAGGTATCTGGAATAGAGGAAATGTAATAATGTGAATTGATTGTAGTGGCTGAGGGAAACAAAGGTTGCTTCCTTTATATGTAGAGTTGGCTGAATACCTCTAACACATTGAGTGAAATCCTGGCCCCTCACAATCATTGAGAATTTTGCCACTGATTTTAGTGGAGCCAAGATTTCAATCAGTATCCACAAAGTTCCATTCAAGCCCTGAGCACCTGTTTACTTTATGTTCCTGCCTCTCTTTATAAGTTGTTCACACATACTGGCCAAGATATGGTTTCATTTGCATGAATATTTGAGAAATGGCTTTTTTTGTTTGTACAAAGACCTGTATTGGTATGTGAAATAGGGTAATCATGTGTGAATTGGAGTATTTGTTATTCACTTTCCTCCTGTTTGAAAAATTTCTGTCATCTAATTAGAATTAGTCTCATGTGATTTATGCAGCCAATGCAAGTAATTGCAAACTTATGTGATCAATGCACACCGTTTGTGAATCACACATAAATTGAAGATTATTCTAAATTATTTGATGAATTCTTGTGAATTGCAAAAACAGTGAATTGCAAATACAGAAAAACAGGTGAAATGTGACTGGTAATTTTATTTGCGATTAATATATTGACTAGCTGTGATTACACTGTTGGATTTCAGAAGCATGATAATTATGCTTAGCATTTAATTTATTCTGCCCTGCAGCTGGTGTAAATCCACAAAGCCCTATGGACTCCAAAGTAGCTACAGCTATTCACAGCAGCCAAGAGGGTGGTCCATAATATTTAATTTGGATTTTTCTGTGAATGTCACAAGCTCTAGGTTCATTACAGCCATAAAAAACAAGCACCTCTTATATAGTGCTTTCCCATCTTCGAAAAGCAGTACTAACATTAAGTTGAATGTTTTCTTCCACTCCTTTTTCAACCCACCACCTCATAGACAATTTGGTATAAAACATATAAAGGTAACTTTGAAGAAACACCAATGCAGTTTTTAAATACTCTAACAATGTGAGAGTGGTTCCATTTTGGTGTGGATTTGACATGACACTTTTGCCTGTGGTTTACGTGCATTAAAACTGCTTTGTCTAGCAAGCCTCTGGCACATAGGCTGTGTGCTATTGGTTATATGGCTTTCGAGAATGAATTACTGTGGTCTGAATGTTTCTTACATAGATAAGCACTCTGAATTTGCTTAATTGCATAAGAAGAATGGTCTGTCTCTCGGAGAAGTTTCAAATGTCATAGCTGAAAACAGAGACCGTATCTTGTTGGATTGTAAAACCTCCTCCCTCTCTTCTTCGTCTTTTTTTTTTTTTCAGAATAAAATAACCCATGGGGAATTTTTAGATTTTATGTGGGCTTTTTGTTTTAATTTTTATGATATTCTACGTCACTCTGAAGAAAAAATATGAATATTACTCATTTGAAAGTTTTTCCTATACTGGACATATTAAGCTCTAATCTGAGTCTGTGAATACAAACTATAACAGTTCTAAAAAAGTTAAACAGAAAGTGATGAAAACCTCAAGGGGTATGTCTACACTAATGGTGGCAAAATTGCCATCATCAGATCGACCTATCTAGATTGACTGAGCGGTCAGTGAAGACCCGCTCAGTCGATCTAGAAGCTGATAAAGTAAAACCACCCCCTCGGGTGGCAGAGCGCTGCGTCAATGGGAACGCATTTCCCGTTGGCGCAGTGCAGTGAAGACGCCGCACAGAAGGGAAACACATCAGTCGATAGGAGTTATGCAAGCTACTCTGCATAGCTTGCGTAACTCCCGTTGACTGCCGCTGAATTGCCTGGTAAGTGTAGACCAGGGCAAGGGTAAGGATACAATGAGAAAGTAACATAAATAGGAACCCAAAGAGAAATGGGAATAGAGGGGGCTGTTGGTGACTAGTGAGAAAGACAAGACTAGAGGATAGATTCAACTGCCATCGGATATTGAAGAAAGGGAGTAGTTGTGATCCTGAAAAATTAGGGGACCTTGATTTGCTAAAATCTAGAACCTTCTGGAAAGTAGGCAGGAGTTCTGATAACACATAAAGTTGGCTATAGGTCATCTTATTTTTTAATATTCATGCTTTTGAATTCAGATTGCAGTAGTTTCTCATTTTAACTGGAAAATGTGAAATCTGCTGGACGATGTTGCAAATGAGCTATTCGTGTTTAGTGATTATCCAGCTTCAGCATATTAATGTATCCAATTCAATAAGCCTAAAGATGAAGGAAGTGATAGGAAACAAACTGTTGAATAGACTGATGTAATGAAAACATATTTCTTCTAAAGTAAAAGGTAACTATTGTCAAGAGTGCAAAGTAATAAGATAGAAAGATTTGTGTTCAACACAAAAAGTGCAAAAATAATTTTATATGGATTATTCAAGAACAAATGTGCCACTGAATTAAACTTTGGCCCAGATTTTCATAAAAAGGAGCCTAAAGTTACAATTCTGCATCCTTATTTAGGCACCTGATTTTCAAAAATGCTAAATCTGTAACAGCTCCCATTAACCTCAGTAAGAACTTTTGGATGTTTAACACTTTTGAAAATCTGGGCATTTATTTTGATGCCCAATTACGAATGTAGGATCCTAATTTTAGGATCTTGGTTTGAATGTCTTAGCTTTAATAGACTGAATTAGAACAGCAGATGGCTGATGAGTTTGATGAATGATCCTCCAAATGAGACATTCTTGAGTCGTTGTCGTCAGTGAAACGTAGCTATGATGATAACTTGGATGTGACCCAAAGCTCAATGAAGTCAATAAGAATCTTTCCACGGAGTTCAGTAAGCTTTAGACAAGGCTCTGGTTTCTTGTTCAAGGCCTCTAAAGGTACATCTACACAGGAACTAAACAACCACTGCTGGCCCCAGTCAGCTGACTCAGGCTTAGGCAGGAGGGCTGAAAAAATGCTGTGTAGACATTTTAGGTTGGGTTGGAGCCTGAGTGCTGGGACCCTAGAAGGGGGAGAATCCCAGAGCCCCAGTCTCCAGCCTGAGTCTGAACATCTGCACTGCAATTTTTAGCCCCGAAACATGCCCCAAGAGCCTGAGTCAGCTGACCTGGGCCAGCCACAGCCATGTCATGGATCTTTTATTCCAGTGCGGATGTACCCTTAGTGGCTCTTTAACATCAGCTTCCTAGAGAAGTAGGCTCTTTCATCTTTGGCATCCAAAAAACAGTGAAGATCAGCTGGTAGTTAAGCTATAAAACAAATGAACAGCAAAGACTTGAACTGAGAAAGCTGCAGCTTCCTTTTAGCTTGACTGCATCACTTTGAAAGAAACACTAAAAAAAAAAAAAAAACATTTAAAAAAAAGATTGAATCATTTTACCTTAGGTATAGTCCTGCAGACAAATTTAAAGTTACAAACCTATGCTTTGGTTATGCAATTGAAGAACCAGAGGAATAATTAATAGATTTTTGATCAAACATGAGAAATGATCAAATAATGGCTTCAAGCATCCATGCAAAAAAATATGTTCCTAATTAATACTGTTGATTCTATATCTGAAAGGAAAACATAGACAATTATGCCAAGTTGCTGAAGGTGTAGTCCAACAATACAGAGAAAGGCTAGACAGAAGAGGTCTTTGCTATTTGCTCAGACAAAGGAATAAAATGGAAAAGATGAGACCTTCTTGGGTGTGTTACATGTGCTATTTAAATCTTATTTGGAAATAAATAACTCCTAACAAAGCATATTGTGCTAATTCAGAAATGATTATAGCTCAGTCATTGATTATGTTCTGATGTTTGAGTCATTGCTGACATTTCATTTTTATGGGAATGGCTGAAGCAAGATTTTGTTCAGTTTTCTTTCTTTTATATGTTTGAAAAACTATAACACAAATTTCCAAAGTTACATGTATTGAAGCATTAAAGTATGGACAATTTCAGTGTACTCATGCATGATCTGAATTAGGTCAGCCTATGTTTGTGAGTGTTGTACAGTTGTGACCTACTCAGATTAAATTTGGTCGGCCTGCAATATCCTGCTTATGCAATACACTTTTACAGTAAGGGATATGGTCCCTAAAGCCACATAAACTGATGAATCCAGAATAAAACATGGTAAAATAAAATTGTGGGGTAAATTCTGCCTTCTATTTCAAATCAATGGGAGTTACACAAGTGTATCTGAATTTGGCCCTTAGAAATTTGAAGTGAAAAGTTGAAAAAATAACCTAAATCTCTTCTGCCAATGCAGGATTATCCTTAACCTATACACCAATACTGTTCAAGGGCAAAAAAAAAAACCTCCGTTAATGGAGAGTTAAGTTGTGTGGTGGTGTATTGTCCCTTTGCATTGAGTTGAGCAAAACTGAGATTTCTGAAACTCAGGATATGTAGCATTAAGGTTGTCTAAGCACTCTGTCAGCAATGCCCCATTAACTCACATACCTTCATTCTGCCAGCCCCATACTTGCTGAAACATACAAGCTCTTTGCCTCTTTTTACTCCCCATCACTCTCACCCACAGGATTCCAACTGAACACTTACAGGACAAAAAGTGTGTGTGGGGGGAAGGGTTGCCCAGACTACCTTTCCTCTATTCCCCCAAAGCTGGAAGTAGCCAGTGGGAATTCTCTGCAGACACTCCTGGTACAGTCAGTATGTTAGTTGTACCTGCACTAAATGGTGGAGGCAGTAGTTGGGCCTGCTTGGTGAAGGCATGTTTGTGATCTGAGGACATATGTGCATTAATCTGAAGTAGGGGCAAAACTAGAATTTTACCAAGGAGAGGAGCCAAGTTACTTGCCTGCTGCCCCAAATTTGAGTGGCATTGCGACCTGGTGCGCAGGGTCACAATGCCGTTCAACTTTGTCCTCCACAAGTGAAGCAAACTTTTTCTTAAATGCTATTCACCATTTAGGTCCGCCAAAGACTTAGTAGGAGCCAGGCACTGTCTTGGGCAAAACCTGACCAACTGAAACCCCCCCCTGTCACAGCAATAGTTTGGCCTCTAGATCTGTTTAAAAAAAAAACCACTAGAAACTTTGTTAAAGATAGCTATTTCTTTGGGGCTTATATCTCTTCTCACATTACCTTAAATTTGGGTCACTAACCCTATGCTGCACTCCCATGAAGTTTAGCAAATTAAAAAAAAAAATTGTGCAAGCATGTATATTTTAGAGCACTTGGAAACATCATTCTTTAAATAGGAAGGATAAAGCAACAATGGAGGGAAGGGCTCCTCTACTCATCCGTCTCCAGTACAAGGGGTTTTGAAGCTCTGAATGAGAACACCCTGATGAATGCAGATGAATACAATCTGAAACAATAGCTCCCAGTGTTTTAGTACTTGTGCTATGCATGAAGTATGCCTGTTTTCAGTCCCACACAAAGTGCAGGACTTCCTCAGATCCTGGCTTAGAGGGGAGGAGAGAGGAGCCTCAGACACTCCCAAAAGTGCAAGCCCCCAGAACCTGGCTCAGATGAGAGATGTGGTGGTGGATCCAACCACTGTAGATGGATACAGGCCCCCTCCATATCCTGGCATATGGGGGCTCAGTGAGAGGGTCTCAGACACCCCCGAAGGGCAAGGCCCTATATCCCAGCTCAGATAAGGAGGCAGAGAAGAAGGCTTTGACCCCTCCTGCTGGAGAGGCAAAAGCCCCCCAGCTCTGGGCACACACAAGGGAGGGGAGAATGTGGGGCTGGCAGGTGATCCTGACCCTATCCCCTTCCAGTCCCTTTGGCACTCAATCCCACATCCCTTTCCCATGTCCCACCCCTTCATTCCCCCTACTCCCCATGCCTCCCTCACCTAAGCCCTCAAGCTCTCTTCCCTCACCTTCCATCAACCCATTTATCTCCCTCCCCATAACCTCCTTCTCTTCCTATTCCCCTGCCTCTCCACCCTCTAACACCCCTCCACTCCCAGGAAGCATTTACATGTATAATTCCCCCCCCCATAATTACATTCGCCCCCTCCCCCCGAAATGAAATAGCAACCCATGACTCACAAATTGTAGCGAGCTCCCGCTACTCAGTCCAACACTCCTTTGTCCTAAGTGGGGATTTGTAATGATCTTATCAGAAGAAGGAGGCGTAGGGGTGTCGTCACTAAAGCGCTACGTTGGTGCAGCACTGCACCACTATGGTGCTGTATGTGATGACAAACCCTCAATCTATGTCATTTACCAAAGAGAAGGTTAATAGGTTTGTTGATCTTTGTGCCTGCATAAGGAGAATAGAGCTTTTTAATTTAGCAGACAAAGGCATAAGAAGATCCAACAGCTGGAAGTTGAAGCTACAATTCAAACTGGAAATGAATGAGATGCAAATTTTTAAGACAGTGTAATTAACCATTGGAATCATTTGCCAAGGGAAGTAGTGACCTCTCTGTTCCCTGAAGTTTTTAAATTGAGAGATGCTCTGATTCAAGCAGATACAGGGCTTTGTACAGGACTTACTGAGTGAATTCTCTTGCATGTACTATGCAGGAGGCAAGGCTAGCTGATCAGAATAGGCCCTTCTGCCCTAAAATGCCTGGTTGAAACTGTGACTCTATTGAAATCAATGACAAAACTCCCTTTGACTCCAATGGGGCCATGATTTCATGCTGTGAATCTATGGGCCCCAAAATGGACCGTTGCTCGGAAACAATCTTTGATATTATCTAAGTAGCAGGTCTCAAAAGGAAGGTTGTCCTCATTTTGTTCCATTGTTTTGTTGTCTGAATGTTCAGATGTGGGTAGTGGCAGAGGAGAGGAAACTTGTTTCTTAGGTCTAATTCATCTGTTTCTGAGAAGCCTTTATTGCTGTCCCTCTGCTCAACTTGGGCTCCTTTGCAGATATGTGCTTTATAACACTCACCGCAGATATTTTGGGGCAGCAAAAAGGGGAATGAAGGAATGAAGAAGGGAGGCTTTCTGTCTGTACCACAGCTCAGGAGAGAAATGTCCCACTGGATTACTGTGTCTGGGAGGTAGGCAAGTGCTCTACAACATAAAATTACTCAGCTAATTCGCACTCCTCTTAGCAAACAGCTGTCAGCGTGCCAAGCTTGGGAATACTGTGATATGGAATGGCTCTAATATTAGCCTTTCTTTACCTATCCCCTTTGCTAATGGGGAAGTGGAGAAGATAGGAGAGATTTTTAAAATAATTTATTCTTGACTCTTAGCGCAGAGCCCTAACCACAAGACCATCCTTCTTCCCCTTCAGGCTTCCTCCCAGAAGCAATGTGAATGACAGGCCTGGTTTAAAAACGCTAGGCTCATTGTCTCACTATTAATCACCGTGTGAACTGTACGACATTTAAACCAATGCAGCACTTAGTACGTGATGTCCACATGTGTTACTTCGATGGTATTGTACAACAAAAGGCTTTATAAAACATTTTTCTTTGTCAGTTTCCTGTCAGCTCTGGGTGTTCAAGACTTTGGGTTTCAATTGATTTCATGCATTAGGAGCTTGCAGGACTTGACCCAGGATTTTACTTTTGCAGGAATGTTTATTTATATGAACAATGCAAATACTAATTTAAAACCACTTGATAATGACCCTAACCTGCTATAAGCAAATGATAATGCTTTAGGTATTTCTAGCTGCCAAAGAACATACCCCAATAATGACCAAGATCGTACCCACTAAGTCCCCACTTTAGGAAAGACATAGGCAAACAGACAGGCCTTGCAATGTCCCTTAAAGGTCAGCAAACGCAGGACCTGCTTTTTACTCTCTTACTAGTTTTATGCCCATGTGACACTACTGGGTTAGATTCTCCTATAGCAAGATCCACTCAGTGTTGCAGGAGGTCCCCTAGAAGCCAGTTATAGCTCTTTGCATCTGAAGCCATGGCTCCTCCACTCCAGCCCTTGTGTCAGGGCTGTTCTACACTGAAAACTTTCATCAGCATAGCTATGTCATTTGGGGTGTGAAAAATCCATGCCCTGAGAAACAGCTATGCCAACCTGACTCTAGTGTGGGCAGTGCTAGGCTGATAGAAGTCTTCTGTCAACCTAGCATCGCCTCTCGGGAAGGTGGCTACCTACAGTCGATGGGAGTTACACAAGCTACGCAGAGTAGTTTGCGTAATTCCCGTCGATGGCTGTGCTTCCCTTCTGCATGCCGTCTTCACTGCACTGCGCTGACGGGAAGTGAGTTCCCATCGACACAGCGCTACGCCCCTTGAGGGGGTGGTTTACCACCATCGACTTCTTGATCGATTGAGCGGGTCTACAGTGACTACTCAATCAGTCTGGAAAGATCGATCTGACAGTGCCACCGTTGGTATAGACATACCCTCAGTCAGAGCTCTTTAAGGCAGGGACTGTTTCCTTTGTTATTCATCTTTTCAGTACCTTGCACAATGGATACTTAATCTTTCCTGGGGTTCTGGGGCTTTTAGGCACTACTGCAATACAAATACATGGGGGAGTTGCACATTTCATAGCTTCTCTGGTCCAAACCCTTTGTACATACCAGGGGCTGCTTGCATCCCTCCATCTCCCCCCCAAATAATCTCGAGTGCCAACTTCCCATCCACCTCTATTTCAGGGACTCCCTGCAATTTGCCCACCCTTTCTCTCATGCTGGGGGCTTCAGGTAGCCCCCCTGTGCCATTCTTTTCACCCTCTCCATTGTCCCCTATTCTGGGGGATCTATGTGCCCCTCATTCCCACTTCTCTCATGTCAGGGCCTCTGTGTGCCTGCCATGCTCCCTTCTGCCACCTGCCAGGGGCTCTGTGTCCTCGCCAGGTCCCTCTCTCCCATACTCCTGCCCATTATACTCTATTCTCCTGCTCAAGCCAGTGGCTCTATGTGCCCCCATTTCCTTCTTCCCCTGCCACAATCCAGAGTTTCCCATTCTCCACGCTTGCCAGGGTCACCTATTGTTCCACCACCCTGCCCCTCCCCCCTCATGGCAGGGGCTCTATGTACAACCCCTTATTTCCTCCCCATTCTTACTTCCTTTCTTTTTGTCTCAGAAAGAAGTCATTCAGGGGGTCACAGAAACAAAGAGGATGAGGTAATATCTTTTATCGGACCAACTTCTGTTGATGAGTGAGACAAGCCTATGAGCTTGGGCCTTTAAAAGTTACTACCTCGCCCACCTTATCTCTCTAATATCCTGGAACTGACACAGTTACAACTACATTCATTCACTCATTTTAAACTTTATCAAGATAATTGGCAAAGCTGAAGTGGAGCTATTATTACACCAGAAGGTATTAATGGTATCAGTCAATTCCTTGGTCTGTAGACAA
The DNA here is from genome assembly GCA_007922155.1 of Mesoclemmys tuberculata. NCBI lineage: Eukaryota > Metazoa > Chordata > Testudines > Chelidae > Mesoclemmys > Mesoclemmys tuberculata. Next base: position 21,114,803 of record ML675629.1, on the reverse strand, counting down.
TTACAGAGGTGATTGAAGCTGCTGGCTGTGCTAACCAGATATCAGGAGCTCTGTAGGTTCCCCACTTCCCACTCCACTACAGCATTTGGACTTTCCTGAGTTTGGTTTGATTTCATAGCCATAATGTTATGTTAACATTTGTGGTTTGCATTTAATTTTCAACTTTAGTTATCCTACAATATCTTTCAAAGTATATAGTGAAGCGCCACATAAAGATTAATTTGCACTTTTCACTCATTATGGAATTAAAAAGAACTAAGTGTTATTTAACACATTGACAGGCTTCTCTTGTGAACAGCATAAAAAAGGCAGTGGTTGAACCTTGAGTTCAATAGAAATGTTGAGGTCTGAACCACAGAGCAAACTGAGGAACATTTCTTGCTATTATGGAAACAGTGTGACAGCTTCCAGCCACATTTTAAGGCAAGAAAAAGGGCCTAATGTTTTGAAAAATAGTCCAGGTATTACCTAACAAGTGTTCAGCCTCTCACTGGGCCATATTGTGCCCCCTTGGATTTGCACATGGAGAGACTCTGCATATGCTGATCTCCCGTTCTCTGTGTGGAAGGAAGGGACCATCTAGACCACCACCCCGAGCCTGTGAAAGATTATTTGCAAGCTGGATTCCACACAAGTGTGGGGTGCAGTCAGAATTGGACAGAGGAGGAGGATGGGAAATGATGACAGAGCTGAAGTTGTGAGTACCTCAGCCCCTGCCTCCCCTCCCAACTTGGTGTGACTTACAAAACCCAGCACAGGTCTACACTAAAAAGTGAAGTTGACACAACTATGTTGCTCAGGCGGTGTGAAAAATTCACACCCCAGAGTGGCATAGCTATGCCAACCTAACCAGTATAGGCAGAGCTCCATCAACAGAAGAATTCTGTGCTGCTGTCGTAGCTTAGGTGTAGACATAGCCCCAATCTGTACTACAGTTCTGAGTGCAAACAGGCCAGAGGGAACTGCTGGTTGCTTAGATTCTCAAGGGGCTGACTGCTAGGAAGCAGGTTGCTAGGACTACAGATTCATCAGGAGTGCAGGGCCTCCATGTGGATGGTCCCATGGGATACCCTGACGTAGCCAACAGGTTTGGGATCAATTTATGTATCGAGGTGAAACCCTGAACCATCCTGTTTGGATGATGAGTGTGAATCTTTGTTAGAAACTGAGGCAAGTGGTGCAAATCACAGCAACCTATATCTACCACTAGGCATTTGTATCAATTCAGCTACATCAGTGTCTGGCCATTGATCCCTGGAACTGGAGCAAATGGCCAGTGGGGACAAGGCCTAAAACATGTGCAGATGATGAAAGGAACTCTTCATGAAGGTAATGGAGCTGGTCTCTAGAAAAGGCTTTTGTTTGTCTTTCCATACCCAGCATTAGTTCCAACAAGTGATTATTTTTTGTGGGTCCTCTGAGTTAGGGCCTCCTGCCCCTCTCCCATCTCCTGCAACCTCTAAAAACAATAAAGAGTGAAAAATCACCTCTGGACCATCAACAAACTATGGGATTAAGAAGTGTTGAGAACTGTGGGCAGCTCTATAATCTCACTGACTAACTGCCTTCATCACAGAAACTCTGCAGCAGTCTTAGACACCACAGGCCAGATTTTCAAAGGTATTCTGGTGCCTAAAGATACAGAGAGGCACCTAGTAGAATTTTCAAAATGCGGAAGTAAATTGGGCACCTGGCTCACATTCAAATCAATTTCAAAGCAATTGATTTCCAGAGGGGTTAGTTGCCGGGCCTTAAGCATTTTGAAAATCCCACTAGGTGCCTCTCTGCATCTTTAGGTGTCTGAATACCTTTGAAAGTCTGATTCTCCCATTCACAAAATATTGTCAATCTTAGCTGAAAGAAACTGAGCAGCAATGGACATGAACTGGGGACAGAAGGAGCAGCATTCACAGCACTGATGGCCATTGGTAGTTTGTAATATGTCAGAGTCATTAGAGTGTAGCTTACCGAGGCCGGGGAACTTGCCCAGGAGGGTTTAAGGAAGTAGCATGCATTTGCCTGCTACCTGCAGCCTAATCAAATAGATAATATTTAACAAAATGTTTTTCAAAGACTGCAGCATGTTTTATTGGCACTCATAATGGTCTCTAGGGCAGGGCTTGAGACTTTGCCCAAGGGGTGAGGCAGGGGAACAAGAGTGAAGATAGTGACAGATAACATTGGTGGCTTCCCAAATGTCTCCTGTGTAGTCGCTTGGGGCTACATGAAAGCATGAAAGGGTAGAAACTGAGTAAGTTTAAAAGGGGAACATACAGAAAATGTTGGTAAAACATCTCATGCCAGAGAGAGGGCCAAAACCTGGCTTAATTTTCAAACTGTCCTTCAGTCTTAATCACTTTGACTCCATACTATAACATTTTCTGTAAACATGAAGTGTGTGTTTTATTGGGGCTGTTATCGATGCTCTGAACAGGAAACAGGCTTTGAGACTTTGCTCAGGAAGGATTATGATTGTTTTGGTCTTTCCTTTGTGACAAAGCTCTTCTCTTCCCTTGGTGGGTCCAGCTCTGCCTTCTAGCGGTAGGTCAGGGAACTTCTTCACCCTTTAGTGTTCTTCCACCCTCTAGTGGTGGGGGAGGGTAATATAGCCTCTCTAAGATGGCTGCTCGCTGCTGGCTCCCAGTCCTGTCTCTGGTTCTCACAGGCCCTTGCATCTGCACTGGAGCTCTTGCCCCTCCACTGAATAGCCGGTAGAGAGTAGTGGGGGCCTGGTCCCGCCCTCAACTCCAGGCCCCAACCCAGGGACCCTACAAGTAGCAACCTCGTGCTGTGGCTTCAGGAAAGCTGCTAGTTTCCCTGGGTTACTTCCCCATACTCCTTGACTTAGGGTCCACACCTGCTCAGAGAGGGGTCCTTCCTGGCCTCCTTGCCAGGGAAGGCTCTAGACCCCTGACAGGCACACTGGGCATAGTAGTGCCCAAACCAAATGTCCACTTCAATCTTTCCCTTCTGGCAGGATCTCTTCCCTTAGGCCTCCAGGCCTGGGAAAGGTCCCTTACTCTCTTTGGGCAGGGTTTTCCCCTCCCTCAGTCTTTGTATTTGCAGGGTTTTCTTCTGCCAACCTTCTGCTCCTTCTTTTTGAAGCATCTTGACAGCATCTTGCTTGCTCACACACTCTGGTAGCTCACTTCACTCTCACAACTCCAACTTCACCCTTTCTCTGGAGGGGAAGCTTTTAACAAGTCCTAGGCAGGGCCTTGATTGGCCCCAGGCGTGTTAATTAACCTGGAGTAACCCCTCAGCTCAGCTACCAGGGGAAAAGGGACTTGCTGAGCTGGGGCTGATATATTGGCCTTCTAGCACTCTCCAGTAGCTGTCTAGTCTAACCTGTCACATCTCCTACATGATGCCTGAAGAGAGAGTTACTCACCTTGTGCAGTAACTGTGGCTCTTAGAGATGTGCCCCCCTATGGTCGCTCCACTCTAGGTATGCTTGTGTCACCTGCACCTCAGACTGGAGATTTTAGATAGCAGCGTGTGCTCAGGCCATGCAGGCACTCTCCCTATGTTGTGCCCTGCACCAGGCTTAGATAGCACTGCACGGGCGAACTGCCCTCGGTTCTTCTCTACTGTGGAGCTCACTGCAAAGAACTCTGAAGCAGAGGGGAAGAGGGTGGGTAGTGGAGAAGAACTTGAATCTTGAAGAACCACGGTTATTGCACAGGGTGAGTGACTCTCTCTTGTTCTTTGAGCAGTGTCCCTATGGATGCTCCACTCTAGGTGACTCAGCAGCAGTACCCCTAGGAAAGGGATGGGGCTTCAGAGTCAAGTCTAGAACTGAAGATATATAACATCTTTTCATCCTCAGGTCAAGTCTAATTCCTCAAACCATCGACCAACCGTGCCTTGAGCTGGAGCACCTGGAGACTGGGATGATGGATCTGAGCAGCATCCTGGGAGAGATGAGGAACAGGCTGAAGAGTTATTGATTGCAAACAGTGAGCTGAGTAAGATAGGGGAGCCATGTTTATCTTGGCCATGTGGGAGCTATAAATATAACCGTGGCTTTTTTCCTCTTTATTTTGAGCAGAAGCTCGGCTATTAGTGGAATCTGTGGAAATGCACACAAGAGACTTCTGTTCCATTGGAGGAGAAAGGCATCTCCACGAAAGTGTGGATCCAGACCGTCCCTGGAACAGAACTGGGAGCATTTCTTATTTTTGACTCTGGCGAATAAATCTATCTTAGGGACAAGATAGAAATCTGTGGTGGAGAATGGAGGCATCTATTTTCCATTCATGATCCTGGAGAAGTGTATGCTGAATGTGTCCACCGTGGTGTTTTGTATACCTGAAGGTAAGCTGCTGAGATGTTGATGTAGTGATAAATTGTACTCCGCTGAAATGGAGGGTTCGTGTCTTGGGATCTTGGTGGCGAGAAAGAGAGCATCCAGACAAGGAAATGCTCACACACTGGTTTATTTATGTAGAATTTAAGCAATTCAGTTCAAAAGCTGTATGATATTGCCCTAACATTAGCATATCAGCATATGAAGAAAGCGCTTACCAACACAAGGATGAGGAGACCCATTCTCCACTCTGCAAGTGAGTCACAAGCAGGGAACCAACTTGCCCAGGGCATCCACTAAGGCCTCGACGGATCCACGGAGTCTCCACAGGGCGGTGCCCGGGGGGGTCCCTAAAATACTCCTCATCCCAAAGGTTAGCAATGGGCTTTACCTAGCAATATATTGCATAACTCACAATCCACCCAGGGATTGGGCCTTAACAATTGTTTTCCTTTAATCTATTGACAGTTAGCAAAAGCAGCTAAATCAGCTGTTAATATTGTGGAAGTTGACCTTTTAACTGGTCTAAACTGGTCCTGCAGCCAGCTCACTTCCACTGTTATGCAAGGGTGTTTATGCAAGGTATTTCCAGGCCCATAGATAGTTCCTCTATTTCTCTAGGGGCTTTCCATTAGGATATTTCCAAGTCTGGTCTCTAGGGGCCTACGACTACACATAGAGCCTGATCTGGATTTCTAGGGCCTAGTCTTGACATGCTAAGCTGTCCTCACATTACAATATTCTTTCACGCCCTACATAAATGCAATTCCAGAGTTTCACTGCTTCGGCACAGAGGAAGAGCGATCTCACTCCTCCCTGGCAATTTATAAAAAACGCACATGAGACACAGTCTGTCCTGATCTTTATTGCTTGCCTTTGATCTGTGGAATGAAGTGAATACAGGCATTTCTGATTGCTCTGAGTTCCAGCAAGTTGATATGTAGAGAAGGCTCAAGTGGAGACTACCTGCCTTGAACAATGTGGGTGCCCAGGTGGACTCCCCTTCCCAATAGGGATGCGGCCATTGTTAATACCATTGTTGGAGGTGGTTGAGTGAAAGGAAACCCTGTGCAAACATTCAGTTTGGAGTCATTAAATATGGTTATAGATTGCCGTGACAGCTTGGTAATTACAATCCTAAATTGTAGGGCGGCCAATGTGTATGATTTACATTCAAATAATAAATCAAGACATTTAAAATCCTTGTCATATGGTGTTGATGTAGCATGGTGCTGTCTGCCACATTTGTTTACAGTATCGATGAGAAGGGAGTTTGGGGATGGGTGTAAAAACAAAAAGTCTGAGTCCTTGGGAAAGAAGCATTTTTTCCCACTCTCTTACAGGCAGGAGGTATAGTGGCCGGGGTATGCCATGCTATTTTTGCTGGGTCCACAAAGCCTCATTAATAAGTAAGGCAATGTGAGCAGATGTCAAGTAGCTCATACTGTAACTTCTTAACCTCTTCAAGTGGAATTTGTAAGGAGACTACCCTTTTAATAAGGTCCTGAAATTGTTTAAAATCATCTGCCAGGGTTGGCAGAGGAGGTATAGTGGCTTCATCAGGGGCGGATGAAGAAATGTTGGTCACAGGAGTAATCTCTTTGTCTAATCTTGCTTCCTGTTCATCAAAGTGCTTCTTTTATGGATCAGAAACCCTAGAGAGAGAGAAGCTGGAGGGGACTGCCTTCTCTTCTCCCAGTGAGAAACATTAGGGGCCCTTGAGAATTGCTGGCAATAAGCCACCCAGGCATGGGTGGGGGCACCTAAGGACATCCATACCAACTGGGCGAGCCCTGTTTCTCATGATGGAGACCTCATGCAGAGGTCTCAGGATGGAAAGTTCCCTGGTAGTGGAAAGGAGAGCCTTGGACAGAAAAGTGAGAGACTGATGAAAAATTATCATCGTCGTTGTCCCCTTCATCACTTGGCAGAGGTGGAGCAGTCATGAAAGCTATGGGAGATTCTGTCAGTAACGTGCAATCTCTGGGGAGCAAAAGGTGGTCGGTACCAGAAATGTGTCAGTGCTGAGCAGGGGAGTCTCAGATGTTTCTGAAATCACCAAATCCCTGGGACAGCGAAATTCCTGCAGTACAAGAACAGCAGGAGGTACCGCTGAGGTAAGATGGGCAGAGGCGATTTAGGTAGAAGATGCTGATGGTACCTGAGGTCTCATGTATTCTGATGAGTGACCAACAGGTGTTGGTCTGGTCTTCTGTGAACCCAAAATATTAGGTACTGGGGCCCCTGGGGACTCTATCAGTACCAATTTATAGGATTTGATTTTCTCTCTTTTGCTGTGTTTGACCATCAATGCTCATCTTCCAGAGCCTGAAGACTTCTTAGAGTCCTTAGGCTTGCTAATGATGATGGTACCTGAGGAGCCTGCAGCCTCCTTGGTACTGAGTCGGAGATTGGTGGGTGATAAGATGATCAACCTGGTCAGGGCTCATCATTTTGCAGTAGTTTCTCTATCCAATAGACTTAAAGCCCACTTTCTGGAAGCTTTTGAGAGGAATCCATGGATTTCCTCATCAAAGCTGTGGGGGGAATGCTATGCCAAGGAAGTTGATGGAGTTGACCTTGTTGGGGACCATTGTACGAGGGGGCAGGAGGAGAGTGTGTCTCTGGATTGGGGTTGGAAGCTTATTGGAGCGAACTCTGTGTCATAAGTAGATGTAGTTTCAGTTCTCGGTTCTTTCTGGCCCTTGATTTTAATTTGAGGCCCTTGATTTTAATTACACTTTTGAGGGATGTGTGAGTCCCCTAGACAGCATATACAGTGGAAATGTCTGTCATTGATTGGGATACCTTCTGGGCACGAAAGGCAATGCTTAAATTGAGAGCACTGGACATATCCTTCCCAGATTTCACTTCTCTGAGGGAAGAAACAAAGAAAAATATTTATGGATGGGGAACAGCTTGCTATTATAAAAGAAATTTTAAAACAATTCTTTTTGTTTTGTTTTATAAATTTGAAAAAGAAAAGTAAGGGATTACTAGCACTGACTAATGGCAACTCTAGGAACACTATTCTCGAACAAAAGAAAAAATACAAGTGAGGTCATCTCAATTCATATTCTGCTGAGGCACCATCTCAGGCTGAGGAGGTTGAGGGCAGTTTGCCCGTGCACTACTACATAGCCCTGGTGCAGGGCATGAGACGGAGGAAGGGCATACATGGGCCAAACAGACACTGCTACCTAAAATCCCTAATCTAAGCTGGTGGAGGCAAAAATACACCTAAAGTAGAACACCCATAGGGACACTACTCTAAGAACAGTAGCTTTGTGTAACAGTTGAGCAATAATTAGCAGAAGTGATGGTATTCAAACGTGACTGGGCCTGTGGTGCACCACAAATAAGGTGCTAATAAGTGCAATTTGATTTGGTTTATCATGAGTACTACAAACCATCACAAGTGCATTTGTTCTAATTCATGCACCACTCTAAATGATTCCTGAATGGGCCAAATTTACATTATTTGTGCAGTTGGTGTAACTCCACCGAAGTCAATGTGCCATGTTAAACCAGCAATAAATTTGACCCCGTAGACCTGACCCAAAGCCAACTGATATCAGGGAAAGACTCCCACTGATTTCCATGGACTCTGAATTGGGTCCAATGGATAAGTGATTGCAGCATGTTTAAGCTGTTTATAAAGCATTATATAACTGCTAAATGTTATTGGGCTAAAACTCATGGTCCTGCTTAGTGAAAACTCCTATTGGTGTCAATAGAGAGGGGTAAGGGAGGGGTTACTGGCATGATCCCATTTTAATGAAGTATTTCCTACTGGGACACTAGACAGCATAGAGGATGCCATTTTGCAACATACATGTGAGGTCCATACTGCGTGAAGGATGCCATTTGGCAGAGAAAAATGGCATCCTCAGTACAGTACAACCTTGTATGTAAGGTGCATGTGAGGTCATGCTGTGTGAAGGATTCCATTTTGTTGAGCAAAATGGCATCCTCCATACATCATGACCTTGTATGCACTGTACATGCAAGGTCACACTATGTGGAGCAAAATACCATTCTTTGCACAGTAGGGATCACCACAAGCCCCTCTGCTGATGGTGTGACCCTATTTGGGGTCATGACCCACAATTTGGGAACTGCTGGAGTAAGGCAACAAGATTTGACCCATTAGCATTGCTATCATCAGGAAAGAGCTAATCACAGTTTTCTGTGCAGGTCTCTCAGCTCTGAATAGGGTTCACCAGGCAGCATGCTTTTCCTTGGACCTGTTAGTTTGTTTAGTCATTTGTACAGAACTGTACTATGTTGGATACTAAGGGCCAAATCTTGGTTCCATTGTCCTAAATGGGAGTTTCACTTTTGACTTTAGTGGAAATAGGATTGGGTGGTACTGATGCCACAGTAGAATCTACATACAGCATATAACAAAATACCCAGCTTGCTCACAGGTTTATGCTTTGAAGATAGCTACATTTTCAAAAAACTGGCTCAGCTGATCCTGCCTGTCTTTGACAGGCTGCATGTGTCTTCTTTAGAATGGACATTCTTGTGGGGATATTACTTAATAAAAGCACTGTGTGAGCTTTAGTAACAACAGCTGTCTGAGGAATATGACGGCCTCTTATAGTACTGAACTTTTAAATCATTGCTGAGAAGTAGAAAGAGGCAGTTGGTGTAACTCCACCAACTTTCACACCTTTTGTGACAATTTGAACGTATGTATATTTTTGATTGGCACACTTCAGATTAAGACTACAATGCAGCAACAGAATGGCGTTTGTTTAACTTTAAGTACCTACTGTAGTACTTTGCTGACTCAGGGCCTAAGGGACTCCTCAGGGACTCATTGTGCAGTCCTTCTGGAGGATTTGGTAAATACAAAAGACTACCTGAAGATTACATTATAAAAGAGGGCTGCAGAACATAAAGCAGAATATTTAAGACTGTAGACATAATTAAGAAATATTTAAGACTGTAGAAATGTAGGATGTCCCTCAGAAAATGCATACCACTAGCTCAAAAAATTTCTGGTCTGATTTTTCGAAAGTTCTGGGCATTTGATGCTCCCCATTGATCTTAATAGAATTTGTGGATGCTTCTTGAAAATAAGGGCACTGATTTTTATAAGAAGAACCTCAGAGTATAAGCTTTCCAGTAACATCACAGCCTTACCTTTGGTATAACAGCTAGCTTGTACCAAATGAAGCTAAATTTGGAATGAAAGTAATAGATGGAGATTCTCCATGCTATGAAAGGAATAGAATTGTGTTGCAGTTAGAGGGTATTCTTTACATGTAGAGAAAAAAACTAAGGCCTTGCTATCAACACAGGAATAGGATGTTTTAAGAATACTGTCTGAAATAAAATGAGATTTTAATTGAGTTGCACTATGGTAGGGGAAGAAAAGATGTTGGTAACAGAGTGGATTAATTTGTATGCATCAAACCATTTGTTGTCAGAAGTAAAACGAGGATGTGGAGGTTTCAGCATGGTTTGTGGGGGCACGACCAGGTTATGGCTGTTTCTAAGATAGTACCTACTTACACTGTATCAGTGTGGTTAGCATGAAACCTGTAGACTGCAGAGACACATTATTTGCTTAAAGCTGATGAGTTTTGTATGTCACTGGTAGATGCTTTGATCTGCTGCCACTAGTCTACAACTTTCCTTTCAAATTTTGATTGTCTAAAATCAGCTAAGAAACAAGAAGAGTCAGTGTTATCAAGAAAGTCTAAAACATTAGGCAATATGTTTATTAAGTCATGACAGGCCTGATGTAGACTGTTACAGATGTCTTGTAAGACTCTAGTCTAAAACAGTGACAATTTCTGCTAGATAGATTCTGTATTTACTTTTTGATACACAACTGCTTTACACTTCAAGCAAACCATTTCACAAACCTTACAGAGAATATTCTAATCACAGTTGGCAAATGGTGAGCTTCACTTAGTACTACAATATATGTGGGGTATATGACCAAAATGCAATAAAGATATATCTCAAAATTTAAGAGTATTCTGTGCAGAAATTGCTCAACAGAGGTCAAAGGCTAGATAAAATAGCACTGGAAGCCCTGATTCAGCAAAGCACTTAAGCATGAGCATAACTTTAAGGTTATGAGTAGCCCCATTGACTTAGGGTCTACTTGTATTCTTAGTGTTAAACTAATGCTTTAGTACTTTGCTGAATCAGGCCTAAGTGAGGAAATCATGAGGGTCACCAGGGCATTAACAAGTGCAGAAAACATGCCAAACTGACATTGTGGTGACCAAGAATAAGTAGATAGCCTGAAAGTGGGTACTACCTGTGCACGCAGCCAGGCTAATAAACCAATGCAAAAGAAGAGCACTTCAAGGTATCGCATTCTAAAAGTCTAAGTTTATTGATCTGTGTGAGCTAGGCAGCCACAAAGAAGTACCTCTAGTCATTAGTCAGAATGCTTACAAATGTGCAAATATCACAAGAATCAGCATCACTGGAAAGTTAAAGAATACATTTGCTCATTGGAGAATTCCAGAGGAAGTTGTTACAGACAAGTGTCTACAATTTACAGATACAAATTTCATGAAAAAATAGTTTCCTTTCTATTAATAGAAATCTTTTAATATTACTATCATCTTTAAGGGAATGGAGAAGCTGAAAGAATTAGATAGCTAAAGAAATTTTATGTCAGGAAAAGGCATTCTTAGCTTAATTAATTTATAGAGAAATGCTGAATGCAACAACTAAATTCAGCTCAGCTTTACTGACACTCAAGAGACAAAAAAATCCCTATAGTTTCACCTCAAAGAAGAATTTGCATCCTACATGTTCAAAGTTTAAAAAGTGCTGATAAAAGAACAATAAGAAAATAGAAAAGTCATATTGACAAGTACAATTCTATGATAACCTTTCTAAGACTTCAACCAGGAGATGTAGTAAAAGTCAAGTTGGGTGGGGAGAAAAGATGGGCAACTTCTGCAGAAGTGAAAGAGATGAAAGTTTCACTAAGATCTTATTTGGTATGTTATGCAGCCACTACATGTTGCTGTGTGCTGTATAGGATGCCAAATAAAGTGCAGCCCCTGGTAAACAGAGGTGGAACTTGTGTTATCTGGAAGCTTTTCCTTTCGTATCTGTAATATATAGCTTTATTTAATAAGTGACTCCTATTAAAGAAGTTTGATTCAATGATTCCATATATCATGACAACAATCACTTGAAAGCTCACACTGAAAATGTGGAAATTTTCTAACAGGTTGTAATCAGAATTTAGTTAGAAATGGTAGGTTAAAAATTGAAAGGTTAGGAAACAAGGGTTCAATATCTCAGCTAATATCAATAAGTATTATGATTTCACATACATTATGGCTTTTCAGTAGTTTAATCCTCATTTAATTGAGAGAAAATTCTGTTTTCATTTATATTATTAGTTTATTAACTAGAAATTTTGAGATGCTGTATATATTAACAAATATCAATGTTTGTGTTATACTCCATCAATATTAACAAAAGATAACTTAGTTTGCACACAGATGTTCCATTCCTATAAATAATATTAAAGAACATATTAGTTAACTCAACTAAAAATCAGCTTCATTTAATTTACAAGTGTTATCAGATTATTTTATCTGACATAACCAAACTTCTTTAATCAAATCACTTTTGTTTAAAGCAGAGTATAGATAGCATATAATATGCTTAATTATTATAGGATTTGACCTGCAATTCTTGCTCAGATTAATAGACCACAAATCTTAATTCCTACAAAAACCTCACTTACTATTTAAAAAAAGGTTTTCATATTTTAATATCTTTATATATTTCTCCATCAGTTGATTGTGTCTGTTCATCTCTTTGTAGAATCACTTTAATATCCTACAGACAAAAGAAAATTCAAAACAAAGTTAAAAGGACATGTTAGGTAACTTTTAGGTCACAATCTGATCTACTTTAAACTGTCATAAATTAGTAAGTAACAATATATGCCTTTCCAGAAGCTGGCTATCCTATTAATGACCGGGAGATGTCGGTGTATAACTTGCATTTAAGATGGGATTTGTTCATGTAAATCTAAATAAGATTCTCAAAATATACTCAACATATTCTATTTAAGGAAAAAAATGGCACTGTTACTGGACTAAGGCTCAGTAGAAGGCTCAATGGAATATTTTGAAATTACAGTTTTGTGTATTATTTGTGTAATGCCACTATCACAGTTCCATAGTACTGAAACAGATTATTACCAGACTGAACAATCATAAATTAAGATGTCATGAATTAAAGAGTAATTGTCTACTATAGGCATTAAATATTGGTATTTCAGACTAAACCAATAACTACTTTTCCATTATGAAATTGTTATGTGTATTGTTTCAAAGAAATCAGTAGATGGTGTGGTGCTTCAAGCATGTGATGCAGATGTCAAGGTGCACTTCTCTTAATTTATGTCAAGTCTGGATTTTAAGTAACCAAATCAGAAAATTCAGTGTTAAGTCTTAAATCATCTTCTTATCTAGGCATTGGATGGTTCTTGAATCAGTGTGTTTTGTACTACATATGCTATAATACCTAGAGAAGAATTTAGGAAATGATGGCCATCTCAGAACCTTTCCTTTTTCTGGTTCAATTCTGACAGTTAATCTTTGTGAAAAGTCTCTTTCTTCCCTATTCTAGGTAATGTGTAAATAAAACAATAAAAACAGTCCCAGGTTGATGCCACCGATAGATCTGTCCCATTACAGTATTTGATACTATGTTATGAATTTGCACCATAGATTTCTTATCTATCTGCCTAACTTTGGGTTTCCTAGAGCATTCTCCACTATAGTATCTAGGTGCTTCCCTGGTAAGCTAGGACTGCTTAGTGGCTTCACAGATCTTTTCCTCTTCTTTTTCCAAGAGAGAAGGCTCTACTTGGCATATGAACATACGTGGCTTTTGTTGCTGTTTTTGTTTCTCCACTCCTCTCTCTCTTGCTCTTCCTGTCCCGCCCCCTTTAAGTAAACTATAAACTCTTCAAGGTTAGGAACTCTCTCTCTTATTCTGTGTTTGTAGAGGCCCTAACACTCCTGGACCCTGCTCCTGATTGGAACATCTTAATGATACAATGTCACCAATAGAGTAATAAATAAAATGGTGGAACAGGTTTGTCAGAGAAAATGGCCGTTTTCAGCTTAGCCTGACCTCCTCTAGAAGTTCACTCCATAGTCAAACTTCATTCACTAAGAGTGATTTGTTCCCAAAGCTCAGCAGTGCTGGCAGGGCACCCTACAGGTATAACTATGCAGAGTCCAGCTAGAACAGAAATGAAAGTTTTTTAGGATAAATTCTGCCTCAATTATTGTTGTTTAACTCCTGTGTCTTCAAGATTATATTTTCAGTTACATCTATGCAACGTCATTGCCTTCAGTGGATTTACACAGGTATAACTAACTGGATTTTAAATTGAACAAAGCACTTAAGCATATATTTAACTTTAACAGGAGTAAAGAGCATTAAAAAACCAGGATTACTTACCAGTAACTGTTGTTCTTCGAGATGTGTTGCTCATATCCATTCCAATATAGGTGAGAGCACACCACCATGCACGGGTTCGCAGAACTTTTTTCCCCTTTGCAGACCCCGTAAAATCGGTTCAGGCACCCCCTGGAGTACCGTGCTCATACTGCAGTACATAGGGCACCACCGACCCTACAGCCCCTCAGTCCCTTCTTTCTGTCACTGTGACAGTGGGGACAGAGGGTGGGTGTGGAATGGACAAGAGCAACACATCTTCAAGAACAACAGTTACTGGTAAGTAACGCTGTTTTCTCCTTCGAGTGATTGCTCATATCCATTCCAATATAGGTGATTAAAAAGCAATACCTTGGAGGTGGGTAGGAGTTACCAGTGAGCGGCCCGCGGCATGGCTCTGCTGAATCCCGCATCCTCCCTCGCCTGCTGGACTATGGCGTAGTGGGATGTGAAGGTGTGCACCAATGAGCAGGTGGAAGCTTTGCAGATGTCCTGCAGGGGCACTTTCTCCAGGATGGCCAATGCCAAGGCCTGGGCTCTGGTTGAGTGCGCTCTGACGATCCCTGGGAGTGGTATGCTCGCCAGCTCATAGCAGCACTTGATGCAGGAGTTGACCCATTTGGAGAGGCACTGGATGAAGACAGGGGATCCTTTTATCTGGTTCGCCACCGTGACAAAGAGCTGCGTCATCTTCTGGAAGGGTCTCGTCCTGTCGATGTAGTAGGCCAGAGCTCGCCTCACATCCAGGGAGTGCCATCTCCACTCCTACTCCGAACTATGTGGTTTGGGAAAGAACGCAGGGAGGAAAATATCTTGATTATAATGGAACTGGGAGACCACCTTGGGCAGGAAAGCTGGATGGGGTCTCAGCTGCACTTTGTCTTTAAAGAATACCATCTAGGGGGGCTCCAAGGTCAAAGCTCTAATCTTGGAAACCCTCCTAGTTGAGGTAATGGCCACCAGGAAGGCTACCTTACAGGAGAGGATAAGCAGTGGGCATGAAGCCATAGGCTCAAAGGGGGGCCCCGTTAGTCTGGAGAGGACCAGGTTAAGACCCCAGGGAGGTCATGGACCTGTGGATATAGCCTCTCCACCCCCTTTAGGAACCTGACAAACGTGGGATGGGAGAACAGGTATCTCCCCTCTAGCGGCTGGTGGAAGGCCGAGATGGCCACCAGATGGACCTTCAGGGAAGCTAAGGCTAGGCCTTGGAGTTTCAGCTGTAGCAGGTACTCCAGGATGGCCTGAATAGTGGAGAGGGTCCCCCCCCGTCTGTTGATATAAAACATGGATGCGGTATTGTCCGTCAGTACCTGTACTACTCTGCCCTTTAGGAACCTGAGGAACACTCTGCACGCCAGTCTGACGGCTCTGAGCTCCTTCACATTGATATGGAGACTCTTCTCCTCCTCCGACCAGAGTCCCTGAATGCTCAGGTTGACACTGATGTGGGCTCCCCACCCCACATCTGAAGTGTCGGTGATCAGGGTGACCGACGGGGCCAGATCCCTGAAGAAGACTCCCTTCAGCACCGCCCTAGGGTTCCTCCACCAATTCAGGGAACCCAGTACCACAGGACGGATTGTGACCACCCTGTTCAAGGGATGTTTGCTTGTCACATACACCGAGGCCAACCATGCCTGGAGTGGCCTGAGCTTGAGGCGAGCCAGCCTCACCACATACGTGCAAGCTGCCATGTGACCCAACAGCTGTAGGCAGTGTTTGGCTGTTGTCATGGGGCACCAGTGCAGCTGGGCAATGATCGCAGCCATAGCCTCAAACCGAGATTGTGAGAGGAAGGCTCTGGCCCATGCAGTGTCCAGTGGCCCCTATGAACTGTATTCGCTGCACCAGGCATAGCGTCGACTTCTGCTCATTTATGAGCAGCCCCAGCCTGTTGCATGTGGCACAGGTAAGTGATACACTGTCCTGCACGTGGGCCCTGGACTTGCCCCTTATTAACCAATTGTCCAGGTAAGGGAAAATATGGCCCACCCCCCGTCACCTCAGGTGGGCTGCCACCACCGCCATGCACTTGGTGAACACCCTGGGGGCAGAAGACAGGCCAAAGGGCAGGGCTGTAAACTGGTAGTGGGAACCAGCTACCACGAAACGGAGGAAGCGCCTGTGGCTGGGAAGGATTGATACGTGGAAGTATGCATCCTACAAATTGAGGGTGGCAAACCAAACGCCTGGATCCAGAGCAGGGGTAATAGAGGCTAGGGAAACTTAGTTACTTTATGAATTTGTTTAGACGATGTAGGTCCAGTATAGGCCCTAGGCCCCCCTTTGCTTTGGGGATGAGGAAATATCTGGAATAAAATTCTTTCCCTATTTCATGCTGGTGGACCAATTCCACCGCCCCCAGGTCAAGGAGGTTTTTTACCTCCTGTAAGAGAGCTGCTCGTCAGAGGGATCCCTGAAGAGGGACTGGGGGGAGGGTTGTTTGGAGGACAGGCCATGAACTGAATGTCGTACCTTCGGCAAACTATACCGAGGACCCAGAGGTCTGATGTACCACCCACCCATTCTGCGGTCTGATGTACAGCCCACCCATTCTGCGAACAAAAGCTGCAGCCTGTCCAGGAAGGGTTGGGACGGATCCAGAGGTATAGAAGGAGTGCCACCCTCGAGCGCACCGTCAAAAAAACTTGCCCTTTTTGTTGCCAGACCTCTTTGGGGGCCCTTGCTGAGGCCCAGAGGATGAGCTAGGCCTATTCATAGAATCATAGAATATTAGAGTTGGAAGGGACCTCAGGAGGTCATCTAGTCCAACACCTTGCTCAAAGCAGGACTATCCTCAGCTAAATCATCCTGCTGAGGGTTTTGTCAAGCCTCAGCTTAAAAACCTCTAAAGATGGAGAAGCCACTACCTCCCTAGGTAACCCATTCCAATGCTTCACCACTGTCCTAGTGAAAAACATTTTCCCAATGTCCAACCTAAACCTCCCCCACTGCAACTTGAGACCATTGTTCCTTGTTCTGTCATCTGCCACCACTGAAAACAGCCTAGCTCCATCCTCCCTGGAACCCCCTTTCAGGTAGTTAAAGGCTGCTATCAAATCCCCCCTCATTCTTCTCTTCTGCAGACTAAACAGGCCTAGTTCTTTCAGCCTCTCCTCATAAGTCTTGTGCACCAGCCCCCTAATCATTTTTGTTGTCCTCCGCTGGACTCTCTCCAACTTGTCCACATCCTTTTTGTAGCGGGGGGGCCCAAAACTGGACACAATACTCCAAATGCGGCCTCACCAATGCCGAATGGAGGGGAATAATCACTTCCTGCAATCTGCTGGCAATACTCTTACTAATGCAGCCCAATATGCCATTAGCCTTCTTGACAACTAGGGCACACTGCTGACTCATATCCAGCTTCTTATCCACTGTAATGCCCAGATCCTTTTCTGCAGAACTGCTGCCTAGCTCGTTGGTCCCCAGTCTGTAGCTGTGCATGGGATTCTTCCATCCTAAGTGCAGGACTCTGCACTTGTCCTTGTTGAACCTCATCAGATTTCTTTTGGCCCAATCCTCCAATTTGTTTAGGTCCTTCTGTATCCTATTCCTCCCTTCCAGGGTATCTATCACTCCCCCTAGCTTAGTGTCATCTGCAAACTTGCTGAGGCTGCAATCTACCCCCTCTTCCAGATCATTAATGAAGATGTTGAACAAAAGCGGCCCCAGGACCAACCCCTGGGGCACTCCATTTGTGACCGGCTGCCTGCTAGACATGGAGCCATTGATCACTACTCATTGAGCCCTTTGCTCTAGCGAATTCTCTGTCCATTTTGTAGTCCATTCATCCAACCCATACTTTTTTAACTTGCTGATAAGAATACTGTGGGAGACTGTATCAAAACCTTTGCTAATGTCAAGGTATATCACATCCACCGCTTTCCCCTCATCCACAGAACCAGTCACCTCTTCAGAGAAAGCAGTCAGGTTGGTCAGGCACGACTTTCCCTTGGTGAATGCATGTTGACTGCTCCTGATCACCTATTGCGCCTGCTGTACCCCCTATTCCTATCTCTACCCCTGCTGAGCTAATACGGTCTAGGCGGTAGCCTAGATTATTGTTGCGGCTGGTGCCGAAACTGACACCTGGAGGCCTGCGGCGTATAGAAGCCCAAGGAACGCAGCGTAGCTTGTGAATCCTTGAGGCTGTGCAGCTTCTCATCGGTTTTGTCCGAAAACAGGGCCGACCCATCAAAGGGGTGGTCCTGTATGAACTGCTGCAACTCCTGAGATAGCCCCAAGGACTGCAGCCATGAACACCACCTCATAGCAACCATGGATGCCATAGCCCTGCTGGCAGTGTACGGCATCACTAGCTGACCGAAGAGCTGCCCCTGCCACGGTCAGCCCTTCGTCCAGCACCGTGGCAAAGTCTGCCGCCTGGTCCTGGGGCAAGACCTCTGCGAATCTCCTCAGAGAACTCCAGAGTTTGAGATTGTAGCGACCTAAGAGGCCCTGGTGATTGGCAATACAGAGCTGTAAGGACCCTGTGGCGTACACCTTCCTCCCAAACAAGTCCAGTTTCTTATTGTCCTTTTTCCTGGGAATGGCACTCGGAAACCCCTGCCTGTCTCACTGGTTGGCCACTTCCACCACCAGAGTTCCCAGGGCTGGACAGGTGAAGAGGAACTCAAACCCCTCAGCTGGGACATAGTACTTCTTCTCGGGGCCCTTGGATGTGGGGGCTACTGAGGCAGGGGTTGCCACAGGGCCTTTGCCAGCTTCAGTATCCTGTCATGCATGGGCAGGGCCACCCTCAATGGGCCCTGCACCCCATAGTTACCAAAAAGTGGGTCTTCCTCCTTTGAAAGCTCCTTGACCTCCAAGTTCAGGTTGGAGGCCACCTTTTTCAGCAGCTCGTGGTGCGCCTTGAAGTCTTTCTAGGGTGCCCTATGGTCCCTGGCAACTGCCTCGTCAGGGGAAGAGGAGGAGGAGGACTGTGGATGTCTGCCATGCTTACGAGGCCCTGTCAAGGTCCTGTCCCTACCCTGGGTCCGATTCCTCCTCCGAGGAATGGACCTTGTGCTCCTTGTCTGGCATAGGAGGCATTGAGCGGGCACCTGTCGATGGGACTGACACAGTACTCTGTCCCATATGGGACCCCCCATGGGCCTCAATAAGGCCATTGCCAGGGACCTTGAGGCCACCCTGGTGCCAGCATCAGTACCAGCTGCGTCTCCTGGGGGCTTCAGTGGGACTCCTGAATCTCCCTACTTCTTGGGTGACTCTAATCCTTGGAGCGGTGATCTCGGCTCCCTCTCTGGCCTTTGCATCCTCGTCGAGGATGATGAGGAATGCCCGTGCCAATGGGAGCAGTGCCGCGAAGTGGTGCTCTCTGACTCATTAGATGACGATCAGTGTCTCGGCACTGACGACTTTCAGTGCCACTTTCTTTGTGGGGGAGTGTGAGCAGTGCCGATGGGAGCCACGTGGTGCTGAGCCTGACTCTGACGACCGGGATTTGTGGCACACTGCCAGGGAATCCGCTGGTGCCAGACTCCATGTTGGCGACTGGGTCCAGTGCTGCCTGGCAGAATGGCTCAGTGCTGGGGACTGCGAGCCAGGGCTGTCCTTTCACCACAAGGCTGTCTTCGAGAGGCACCACCGTTAGCAGGATGCCTCCAGTCTAGGGACTGACCTCAGTGCTGCAGGGAGAATTCACTCGGCGAGGATGACTTGGAGCCTGTAGGGGAGCTTCCTTGCTCTACCCTCGGTGACTGTGCAGCGGGAGACTCTCCCCTTAGCGGAGGTCTCAACCAGCCTCTTGCAGGGCCCATCGCAGGCTTACCCTGAGACACCAGCCCCTTCTCCCTCGGCCGAGGGCGGGGGGTGGGGGGAGACGGAGGTGTGGGCAAGGCCATCAGGGCCCTTGCTGCCCAGGAAGCCTCCAGTGTTGACAGCACCTGCAGGGACACTCCCCCACTCCCAGGAGTTGGGGGAGGCTCCCTGCACAAAGATGCAGGCACCGGAGCAAGCTCGACAGGCTGTGGCTGGTGCACCTCCGTACTCGACCCTGCCAGTGTCGATGGTATGGGGCAGTGAGCGTGCACCACATGCTGTCGTCTTCTTTTTTGGCACCGGAGTAGCTGGACTTCAGGATGGTTCTGGTGCCAGCGGGGCGCTCTGCACCGAGGAGACGCTCAGTGCCGATGTGGATTGAGGCGGTTCAGACATGGGGTGGAGCACCTCTTCCATGAGCATGGCTTTCAGCCTAATGTCCTGCTCTCTTTGAGTCCGGGGCTTGAAAGTCTGACAAATCCTGCACTTTTCCCTCCGATGCTGCTCTCCCAGGCACTTGAGGCAGTGATCATGAGGGTCACTGACAGAGAAAGCCTTGCTGCAACCGGTGCAAGGCTTGAAACCAGGTGACCCGGGCATGGCTCGGCCACACTGAGCCCTTAAGGGCTCCTATCTAATCTAACTAACTACACTAATAACACTTAACTGCTAACAGCTAACTCACCCTGAAAAACAAAGGGGAAGATACTTGCGAGAGCAAGGTTGTTCCAGTAATCATCACAAGCGGAAAGAAGGAACTGAGGGGCAGTAGGGTCGGCAGTGCCTTATGTACCGCGGTATGAGCGTGGTACTCCAGGCGGCATCTGAGCTGACCCTACGGGGTCTGCTAAGGGGAAAAAGGTTCCGGGAACCCATGCACGGTGGCGTGCTCTCACCTATATTGGAATGGATATGAGCAATCACTCGAAGGAGAACTTATTTTGTCATTAAATCCAGCAAGTGTGACACTGAGCACACCTGTTGAGTAAGAAGTCTCCTTTTATAGTAAGTCAATTTACAGAGTAAAATAGAGCTTCGAAGAAATGGAAGGTGAAGTTGAGGAAAATGAAAAACTGCAGCACATTTGAAGTAACATATATCTATATTAAAACAGCATGCATTCACATTTTTGTGCAGTATTTATAATATATTAATTAATTTATTAGTTTCTAACTTTCTGTGTCAGGTTATCTCACACAAACTACTTTATTTCCAATTTTGTTAACACTGCCAATTGTGCAAAGAAAATGAACAATTAAATTAAAGACATAGTTTACTGAGTTTTCAGTAAAAACATGAATAGCAATCTGTTAGCTTTCTAGTGTTTGAGATTAAAAAGTTGGTGACTACAGTTTTTCCTGAAGCAGAAAAAATAAGTGAAAAATATTTTTTCCAGGTTGTAGGCTACATCCACATGTTTTATATAATAAATCAGATTATGTTCAAATACTTCATTCTCAGCTAATGTATTCTATCCAAACTTTTAACGTCTTTTTTTTTTCAACCACAGAATTACCCATAATTGTTGATATTCCAATAGAAAAAAAGCAGTAAAGGTGGAAAGATTCATTTTACTGGCCTTTTGTTTTACAAATTATTGATAACGGCTTGGGATTAGCTGGAAAAGTGGTTCAGTATAAAACAGTTCTTTTTCAGCAGAATGAGTCAGAAAAAGATGTTTCAGTTCCGGTTATAGAGGAGTAAAATGTTAGCAAATGGAAGCTTCAGCAAGTTCATTATCAGTGCTTATCAGTACCACAAGAAGTAAATGCTGATACCAGTTAATTGTAATGCTTCTGACACTCTAGAGTGTCTTTTATTACTAAAGTTTGCACTTTAAAATATATAGCATAAAATATATAGTTGTGAAAAATCAGTAAAAATGCAAGAAATTACTATTTCTCATCATGGAAAAAGTGCAGAGGGGCATCTCTGACATGGGGTGTGGGCAGGAAGCAGAAATTCTACATACAAGATATACTATACATATATTTTAAACATTACTCTGAAAGTGAGCACGGATTCATATGATCTATGATCTGATGCAGTGAGGAAAATGACAGCATAGCATTTAAGAAAATGGTACGTGTACAAAGGAAACCTTCCTCTGGTCAGCTTCAATGCATGTAACCAACACTTACAAAAGAAACCAAAACACTTAATGACCTCAAAAACACTGCAGAGGTAATATTCTCCTAAACATTCACTCTTTCTGCTCTTTATCAACAGGTCTCATAGACAGAAATGTGTTATTCTTCAGTTTCATGCAAGAATGTCTCTTGTAAATGTGAACCAATGTTTATAATTATTATTAGCAACTGAAGAAAAATATTTTTTTCATCTATGTTTACATTTCTTATGTCGTCCTTGATGGAACACATGATGGAGTGAGATCACACAGTGGCCCCACTTTTGGAAAATGTATTTAAAGTCACTTTTAGGTGTTGAGCTAAATTTTCCACTTCTTGTGCACCGTCACACCACACCACATAGAAAACATTTCTTGAGTTTCATAAGCACTGTCTAGGAGTAGACAAGTGATTCATCAATGCTCTTCCTGCCCTGAGTATTAAATAACTTATTTACTGTGCCCCGTGTGTCCCAGCTTGCTGTCCTTATTAAACAAGGAGTCAGGAATTGTCCTTATGAGTAGAAGCAGTGTATTTCTTCATTGTTAAATGTCATATTAAGTGTTGAATCCATATTAAGACAAATGTATATTTAAAAGGCTGATGCTAATGTAAACTTTACAAATGGTACTTGAAATTGTATATGTAAACTCTTTGGGGCAGGGACTATGGTTCCCTGTATGTTAATACAATACCTTACTCAGTGGTACTCTGAATTGGATGAGGCCTTTAGGTGCTACTGATATGTAGATGATTAATAATAACATTAAGTTAGAAATTACTTTAGAAGGAGCAGCCTGGAAGGTCCTAAATAGTTACATTTATTTAAAAAAATATAAAAATAACGGATTTATATATAGATATAGATATACTGTAAAAAGAACTGAGAGACAATATGGATGAGGTGATATCTTTTATTTGATCAACTTCTGTTGGTGAGGGAGACAAGCTTTTAAGCTTGCACAGAAGAAGAGCTCTTTGGAAGCTAGAAAACTCGTCCCTCTCACCCACAGAAGTTGGTCCAATAAAAGATATTACCTCACCCACTTTGTCTCTCTAATATCCTGGACCAACACAGCTACAACAACATAGCATACATTTAAATAAGTCTGTACATTTTATGTTGGATGAGAGACAAAGAAGATAATGGCAAACTGGGAGGGAGGAGATTCCAATCATCACATTGTGATGTGCACATTGTGCACGTTACCCTCATTAACTAAGATCAAAGTATTCCAATTGAAATAAGTGATTATTCTAAACACTAAGCAGGTATTAGTAAAAGTTAAAGATCTATTGCAGACTATTTTTGTAATTTTATTATTAAAAATGTATTCAATAAAAATATTTGACAGTTCTGAACTTAAATAAATGCTTGTACAAAGTCATTCATACACACACGTATATATAATGTGTGTGCAGGTGACAGGTGTGGACTGACATCCCTAAAGAATGAAGTTGTCAGCTAAGCTAAAAAATGGGTAGGTAGTAACAAAGAGAGCTTACACCACAGTTCTAATCTAGACAGGAAAGGCCAGAGGTACAAGAGTAATAAAATCTACATGTCTATTCAGTCTTCAATCTTTTGGCTGAGACTAACAAAAAAGGTACCAAAGAGATGGTAATTTATGATAGGGTTACTGTTCCACAAAAAATTGGAGAGAGCCAACAAACTCTTTTCAAATAAAAACAACGAGAGTCCTGTAGCACTTTAAAGACTAACAAATTTAATTTCTAGGTCAGCAAACATTCTATCAGAAGATAATTATTTTTCACTAAGATGCCACTGGTTTTATTTGAACTGATGATCCAGAAGTGAAAGGCTTTCTTATTCATAACCAGTTTGCTAAACCAGCCAGTGCTCCAATATGCATATTTTAAAATCCTGTATTTTATATTTAAAAGCAAATATTTCATCTATACCAAGCTAAATTCTTTTCTGCAACTAGTGTTTATGACAGCAGAAGAAGCAACATTTTAACTTTAGAAACCACACCCTAGCTTTGCTATACTTATCTTGCAAACGATCTCGAAATAGCAGCACTGTGGTTGAACTTCATTTTTTATAAAGATTTTTATATTCACTTGAGGATATATGGGAAAATCTTTTATGTTAAAACTACAATATTCTTAATTTTGGTTCCTTGGAAAAGAATGTTTACCTACCTAGCAACTGTAGTTCTTTAAACAGATTGTCAGAATAGAACTACTTTCTTGGGAGTGCATGTGATTTAACACTGAAGTCAGAATTTTATGGAAAGGATACAGTGTCCACTAGGACCATGAGTATGCTCCTTCATGAATATGCACATTGGATGCAAAGTTATATAAGGAGTTATGGCCTTAGTTATTCCCCCCTCTTAAATGGAATTTTAAAAGAATGACTCCAAAAAAATGGAGATTGTGGGCAGAGAATGTGGAACCATGTATGTAAGCACTGTTGCTGGATATAACTTTGCTTTCTTATTCAGTATTGTGAGACAGATCCCCATCTCTTTTAGATTATTTCGCAGTAAAAACCCTCTAAAGAGGAAAGACTGAGGATAATAGATAAATAAAGATTTTAAGTCTGCATCACAGCTAGGTGCCAAGTCAAGATATGTATGCATCAGATCTAACTGCCAGATCAAGAGATAAATGTATTTCTTAAGCTCCAGACCAGCTTATATATCTTCAGTAATAAAAGTAATCCTGAGACATGCTTTTGAAGTGTCTTTGATTGAGAGACTGTGTCCTAAAACCCTCAGGTACTCTGCAAGTTTGCATACAAAGTTTGATCTTCTTGGGCAAACTTTGGATATTGTGTCCCTTTTGAACTTAACCTATAAGCTGCAAACAATGTAGGTGATCTACATATGTTTAGTATTACCTAGATAGCTGCTAAGAAATTTTAACATATTTAAAAACCTGAGCCCTAAACTATGTAACAACTTCTCCTGGAAGTGAATGAGATTTAGGTTAGTCTTCTGGGAGGTTAGCAGTTTAGTTGAGATGGAAGAAACAGTGTTGGTTAGCGATTTGTGCCTTCAGTTCCTATAGTCTTAGCTTCCTTGTGATCCTCCCTGTACAGATGGTACAATGGTGGGGAGAAGTTTGTCCCACAAACAGAAATAATATTTCATCAGCAATGTCTGATCATTTGCAATGTACAATTCTCCATCACTGGCAATTTTTAAATTAAGATTGGATTTTGTTAAAAAGATATGCTGTAGTTCAAAAGCAATAATTTGGGGGAAGTCTATGGATTGTGTTATATAGGAGGTCAGACTAGATGGTCACAATGGTCCCTTCTTGCCTTTTAATCTATGGATCATAGACTTGCTGATGATTTGCTGTTTAGCACATTAACAGACTTTGCCTACTTTTCCTTTGGTGCTGATCTGAAAGTTCTCCCTGTTTTTGTTCTTTTGTTGGCAGTTAAGACTACAGTGATCTTAGAAGTAGGATGCCAATAAATAGAAGAAGGAGAGGTCTGTGTAGCTTGAAAGCTTGTCTCTTTCACCAGCAGAGGTTGGTCTAATAAAAGATATTGCCTCACCCATTTATTCTCTCTAATATCCTGGGACCAACTTGGTTACAGCAACACTGTAATTGAAAAAGCTTACATTTATTTTGGGATACTTGATAGTATTTATATCCCCTCTTGGAGACAGCTGGCACATATGCAGGTGTGAGCCACAGGTCTTAAGCTGGTCTGTAGGAGACCTTTGTTTATTGTCAATATTACTATACCTTTTTGGTTCAGCTGTAATATGATGAGCAATCAGTTAATCTCATCTTGACCCACGAAAAACTCCATATTCAGAGCTTTCACCTTATATCCACACATGTCTTTAAAGTTCTAGAAATGGTATAGTAAAGAAGATCCTACATTTGCATTGAAGGAGAAAGACTGATTGGTCCTGCTCTTGATCCTCTTGGTATCCTGATAATTTCTATTTATATCTGAAGAACCAGAATGTTTTTCGATGTACTATAGACCGTAGATACTTTCAAAGTTTTCTCAGAAGGAAAAGTAGTTGAAGGAGCTGGCGTCTTTATAGGGAGATCTTCCTTAGGAAAACTGACTCCCTAGAAGATGGAGCCTATAAAGTCTAATATGGCCAAGGGGCACAGATGGGTAATCTCTGCTTTCAGTAACCTAGTTTACCATCAGAAATGGGAGACAGACCGCTAACCCTGAGTTTAGATGAGAAAGGCTAGTCACTGGCGAAGTTCTCAGATCTGAGAATCCCTAGTGAGTCTCACACTCCATTCCATATGGCACAGAGACTGATCCAGAAAACTCTCAAATCTAAACCATCAATTCTGAAGAAGCACACCAAACTGGAATAATGGGCAAAGGAAAATGGAAAAAAAAATAGTTCCCACCCATGAGTCAGCCACAGTTCAAAGGATGCATAGCACCTTACAGGGAAACAGCCACAGATTCTAGAGCCAATACACTTATTTAGCACCAAAAAGGAAGGCTGTAGCAAATCCTACAAATCGTACCCTTGGCTGAAATCTTGTAGGGTCATATTTTCACTTACACTAAGGCTTTACAGCAGTCTGACAGTGTTAAAGTGTTAATAGGAATCTGGCCTAAACTGTCCAAAGTCAGAGTAAAGTGACAGGGGGTCTTTTTGAACTAAAATATAGTTATACAAAAATATTTTACTTATATAAGCACCCTGGAGCCAATTAATTCCCTCTAATCAGTTAATTGGATCTACAGAATGCTTATTTCAGGTTTGCAAGTCTCCTTGGGAACTACAAAACAGTTATAGCAGGCCAAATTCTTTTTAAAATGTGGGCATTTAAGCAATATCAGAAATAAATTCATTTCAATTGGAAGCTTTTAATTAAAAAAGATTGCCAGCCCTTTTCTATTTTTCTGTTTTGGAGAGCACCTGGAAACTTTTAGAGTGGCATCATTGCCAACACATTGACCATCATCTGTATCCCCATCATAATTAACAGTACTTGTTGGAATGTGGGGTTTTACTATCACACCAGTAGGCCTTTTCCCTCAGCATGAAGAATGGTTTTACTGAACAAGATGAAGAGAAGGCAACTGATCAGCTCCTAAGATGCAAACCAACGGTTCCTGTTATTTCCCTTCCTAATGGGCCTGTTTTAACTACTTTTGTCTTTTTCATTTGGATAATGTTGATTCAGGTAAAGCATTCTGGTAGCTTTATGTGCAACAGTGAGATATCTGATACAACTTTTTGTTTTCATTGCCTTACTCAAGCCTCTGGTTAAACACCACAATCTTGCACAGTATCTAAACTTTAACATGAAAGTAGAAATGTTTTTTGTATTTACATAGCATGTTTTTATTTTTTAAATACTTAATTTTTCAATGTTACTTATAAGGTTTCATTTAGTAAATACATATGGGATGCTATCTGCAATAGAAGTGGATAGATTATCTCATCCTTAGTAGCTTGTGGCAGAAAATGCCATTAAGACATTAACTGTGTAAGAGGCAGAGCAAAGTCACCCTGCCCATTATGTTGCTCAGAAAGATTGTACCTTAGCAGGCACAGTTCCTCCATTAGATCTCACGCACCCAGGAGAAATGTCCATGCTGCACATCCCTGGGGCCGGACTTGCCAGTTCTACGTGCCCAGCTCTAGGACCCTGGCCCCTTTTGTGTGACTTGTGCCCATGAGAGTAATCTCCCCTGAGTGCATATTTACCCTTTGTGAATGGGGAAAGGTAAGGCTCTTTGCACCATTCCCCATACCATGCACTCATGCTATGGCCAGACACAATCTGGAGTGAGCAATCTGCAATATCTATTATAGCATCTACAATGGTGAATTCGAAGTATTTGTTACCATTAAATTTAAATTTCTAGACTAATACACATTCCAGATTTCTGTATACTTACAAAGTAAACCATCTCAGAAAAGAAATACTTACAGGAAGTTTGTACCCCTGGTAGTTGTTAATCAAGTCCTGAATGAAAGGATGCTTCAATAGAATGGTAACTGAAATGGGTTTCAGATCCTCAGAGCCCAGTTCCTTGTATATTTTTATGAAATGCTTCAAGAAAAAAAATCTTGCTTCATTTATTTGGAAAACTGAAAAGAATCACTGCAAAAACAGACATTACAGTGTGCATTTCTGTAAGATATTCTTGCTGAGGGGTTAAAACATTACTGTAAAAAATACACTGTTAAAATAATTTACAATGACATGCTTAAGAAGACGGTTACTTACCTTGTAACTGTTGTTCTTCAAAATGCGTTGCTCATGTCCATTCCATTGTAGGTGTGTATGCACCTCTGTGCACGGTTACTGGAATTTTTTTCCCCTTAAAAGTATCCGTAGGGCTGGCTCCAGTGCTCCCTGGAGTCCCATACATATGCCATGGTATATGAGGCGCCGTTGGCCCTACACCCCCTCAATTCCTTCTTACCGTCAACTCCGACAGCAGAGATGAAGGGCAGGTCATAGAATGGACATGAGCAACACATCTTGAAGAATGACGGTTACAAGGTAAGTAACCGTCTTTTCTTCTTCAAGTGCTTGCTCATGTTGAATTGACAGCTCCAGCAACATTGCAAACCAATGTTGCCATGACCAGACGGGCGCTATTAGGTTTGTTACTCCTTGTCCCTCTTGATTTTTAACAGGATCTTGTGAATCAGTGGTATGGGTAGAAAGGCGTACATAAGAGTCTCTGAACATTGAAGAAGAAAGGCATTGGACAGTGCCCCTTCATCGAGTCCATGAATGGAGCAGAACTGATGGCACTTCTTGTTCAGTTCGGAAGTGAAGAGGTCCACTTGGGAAAACCCCCACTTTCAGAAGATCATGTCGACCACTTTTGGGTGGAGTGACCATTCATGGCGGGGTAAGAAGGACCTACTAAGGCGGTCCGCTGTGGTGTTCTTGATACCAGGGAGTTGGGAAGCCATCAGGTGTATATTGTGTCTTATCTTGAAGTCCCACAAACACACTGCCTCTTGTCATAGGGCTGGGGAGCAGGCCCTGCCCTGCCTGTTGACATAATACATTGTGGCAGTGTTGTCTGTCAGAACCTGGACTACCTTGCCCATCAAAAGGGGAAGGAACACTGCATGCCAACCATATCGCCCTGAGCTCCCTGATATTTATGTGCAACCCACTGTCCTCCTTCACCCAAGTCCCTGGGGTACTGTGATTGGATCTGTTATGTGCTCCCTACCCCAGGTCCGAAGCGTCTGATATCAGGGTGACTAAGGGAATCACTTCTTCAAAAGGCATCCCTCGCATGACCAACCAGAGGTCTAAATACCAACTTAGGGAGGAGAGGATTTGCGGGGATATGGTGACCACTCTGTACACGGAGTGTCTCCTCAGGGCATACACCGATGCCAGCCATGACTGGAATGGTCTGAGTTTTGATGCACATGGTGTACTACATATGTGCAGGCTGTCATGTGGCCCATCATCTGCAAGCAAGTCCAGGCCATCGAAGGGGATAAGCGCAAATGCATGATAAGGTTCAACATGGCTTTGAACTGAGGCTGTGGCAGAAAAGCTCTGGCTTGCATGGAGTCAAGAACACCTCCAATTAATTCAATTTTCTGAACTGGTACTAGTGTGGACTTCTGTTCATTCACCAGAAGACCTAGGTGGTGACAGACAGCCCATACCAAGTTGAGACTGGTTTGAACCTGAGATTGGGACCTCACTTTGATCAGTCTGAGAGGTTGTAATTGTACCTCCCTAACAATGCCTGCTGGTTAGCAATTCTAACCTGAAGGCTTGCCATAGAATAAACCTTCCTGCCAAACAAGTCTAACTTTCTGTAGTCCTTGTTTTTCGATGTAAAGCTAGACTAACTCTGCCTGTCCGTCTTGTCTGCAGCTGCCACCATCACTAAGGATCCCGGTGAAGGGAATGTGAAAAGATACTCAAATCCCTTCACAGAGATGCAGTATTTTTTTCTCGTCTCTTTTGGAGGTTGGTGGCAGTGATGATAGGATTTTCCACAGGCCCTTAAACAACTTGAGAAACCCTTCATGAACTGGCAGGGTGACCCAGGCTGGCACTACACCTGCCAGGATACCGAAAGGTTATCTGTGGTTTCTTTAAGCTTCTCCGCTTCCAAGCCCAAATTAGAGGCCATCCTCTTAAGGAGCTCTAAAATTGTCCAGTGGGATAGATGGGCTCACCATGGTCACCTTCTCTGGGGATGAAGAGGATGACTATATCAGTGTGGGTGGTGGTGGCATATCTTCCTGTGGTGGGGCCACAGATGTTGACGTCCCCTCCTGGGGGGTCATGGTCCTAATCTGATCCTGAGTCAGGATCTCTGAGTCAGGATCTCCTGAGTCAGCCACTCTGCACCAATGATGTACTTGGCACCGAAGCGGAACATGGTGGTTCCGAGGCCAGTCTCAGTGCTGCTTTCATGAGAAGGGCCTTCAGGTGGATCTCCCTCTCTTTTTGAGTTCTCGGTCTGAAGCCCTTGCAAATCCTGCACTTAGCTTTCTTGTGTGATTCCCCCAAACACTTTAAACAACTGTTGTGGAGGTGGCTGAGTGGGAAGGGTTTGTTGCAGACTGCAGGGTTTGAAGCCCGAGACCAGGGCATACCCCGCTCCCTAGCAGAAGTCCCTAATGGGACTAACACTTAACACTAACGGACTTAACTAACTACAGTAGTTAACTAAGAAAAGAACCACCCAATTAACCTAATCACTAACTATAAGAAACAGGAAAACTAAAATATTTGCAGTAGCAAGCAAGAAAGTGAAGTTCCAGCAAACATCAGTGGTGGAAAGAAAGAACTGAGGGGGCGTAGGGCCAGCAGCACCTCATATACCGCGGAATGTGCGCAGGACTCCAGGGGGTGCCAGAGCCGGCCCTACAGATACTGCTAACAGGAAAAAAATTCCCGTAACTGTGCCCAGAGGTGTGCAAACACCTCGAATGGAATCAACATGAGCAGGCACTCAAGGAAGAACTAAATGTCCTTGTATTGCAACTTTTTTTAGCTTCATCAACCAACCTTATTATAATTGCCTGCCTTCTGCTGACCACTGAATCTATGGTTGTCACCAGCTTTACTTCCTTCATGCTGGAACACTTTGAGTAGAGTTGCCATAGAAATTCTTCCTTCATCAGTGCAATACAGGATTTCTTCTTTTTCTACCGAAGGTTCCTCCTTTATCAGCATATCAGTGTGAGAAAGAGACTGGGGAGAGAAATTATTTATATATGATGATGCAGTGGTAAGTGGTCTAGCACTTAGTTATACGTTTAAGTTTAACAGAAATCATTGGGGATGTACTTCCAAACATCCATTCTCATGATGGAAATCACCATGTACAAACAAAATCAGTAACTGGAGTATAGCGTTCTTGAGAGTAATGAGTACCCACAACTCCTGTTGACATGGTGAGTATTCAGCCAGGACCGGGTCCAAAGACCTGTTATAATAATAATACCTTTCAGAACACTGGAGGAAGTAGCTTCTTTCAAAATAGTCTTGACTTCCTCAATTATACATACAGATGTAAACTGCTATTTGTTTTAACATGTTCTTAATATTGTGTTCTTCATCTTATTAACTAATTTACATTAGTGATTGCTAGACCAATACAAATGACAGAATTATGTAAATTAGACTATGGGGGAAGTTCTCTCTCCAGGCACTGGGGATGTTCACATTATGAAGGTAGGAAGGGATTCTCCTACTCCAGGACATGGAATCGTTCCATGGAGGCTATGTTAACCTAATGGTTGGAGTAGCCTTGCCAGGCCTCTGCAGGGAAATGAGGAATGAGAAACAGTTTAAGACGAAAGATCAGAAATTTAGTTTTTTGACTGGATTAGTATAAAGGAGTGGTGGGACATCCATGAGGCAATATCAGATACAGGAACAGAGGAGAGCCCGGACAAAGAGGGAAAGGCCAGAAGTGGATATTTGTGAGCACAAAGGTGATCGATGCCTTAGCTACCTCTAGACTAGATTGCCCAATATACTCTACCTCAGGCTAACCATTAAGGCTACAAAGAAATTCCAACTAATTCAACATGCAGCCCTGATTAAGAGAGATTCCTGAGATTATGTCACATTAATAATATGTGCTCTATGCTGCCTGCATCTCCAATATAGGAAGATCAGGGTCTTTGTTTGTCTTTGCCCTCAACAAGTTAGAACCTAGCCATCTCAGAGCCATCTTTCTTTTTCTCTACCTCCAATCAGTTTTGTTACTAATAGAACCCTAGGACAAAACTTTTGGGACTTAGCAGCTGAGTGTTTTCAGTGAAAGAACCTCAACTGTGAAATTCCTTACCACAAGAAATCAAAATGAGTTTGAGTCTGGCAACCATTAGGATGTGATGCAAGATGCAACTGATTGTTCAAACTTTCCCTCCGTAACAACATTTGCACTATGTCACAGCAGTATCTCCTTGGAGTACTTAACTGCTGACTGTAATTTCTTAAAATGCCAGGAAAAAACAAAGAAGCTGATAGTATGTTCTGTCTGAACACAGGAGACATACTTGGAGAAAAGATGCTTCTCTTAAATTTACTGTACATGGCAACTAGGTTTGTGGAGATTGGCATGTTTGTAATGTCTAGTAGAATAGAGTGTGTTTCTGATTTCTTTATCAGAGTAATTATTTTTCAAATCTCTGAACTCTCTTGCCGTTTAACTGGTGTCAACTTAACTTTTTAGTTTTAATTTTACCTTTTTTTAGTGGAAAAGGGCAAACAAATAAGTGAAAAATTAGCTCATTAAAGTCTAACTGTTGACCTAATTCTGTATCAAATAAACACATGAATACATCTTTAATTTACTTGATAGACTAAAAGAAGTATTTCACTGCAGCTATCATTTATTGGGTGTACATATATACTCCAGTTCATGTGCTTAAATCGTAACTTCTAGTAACTTCTCTTTATAAACAATTTCCAAATTAGACACAAATGCTAAAGCAACATTATTTATAATTGGTCTTATTTTTAAAACTTATGTAAAAACAAAGAACTTCAAAATTCTCTTATAAGCCATTTTGATTAATTTAAATATACCCTTCTACACTACAACAATAGCACACAATATATTTTTTATTCCATGCCCCTTGGGTGATGTTGAACATATTGGGTGACATTTTGACCCCACAGAGGTCAGTGGCAAATCTCTTACTGACATCAGTGGAATAGGATTTCACTCATTCACTCTTTTTTATATTTAACACTACTAATAAATTGTAGATGTTGTGATGCTATATGATTAAAGATGACCTTTTATATAACTGTTGTTACCACTATTACACATTTTCCATAAATCTTATACAAAGTATGTCATGTAAAGTATCAATGGAAAAGTTACGATTTGCTAAGTAAGATTATCCTATTTTCATGCATGTATCATCTTTGTATATGAAGTTATGAATGAATATTGGCTATGTACTTGTATCTAAATCATGTGTTGTATTCTTGGCTGACATCTCCTTAGATAAATTTGCATCAGGGCTAGACAGCTATGTGTTGATGACCTATCAAGAACACTTCACTCTTACAATGGTCCATTGAAAAAAAACATATCCCATCCAAAAAGCTCTTCCTGAAGGTGCCTCAGACAGTGAGAAGCCAATGGCCACCCCGCTGTGATTCAGCAAACCATGTAAGTACATGTGACCCCAAACTCCATCTTGGGTCAGAAACTTTCCAGACACCTGGGCTGTGGGCTTTGTTTTTTACAGTAAATTTCCATGCACATGGCAGAGGATATAAATTGCAATTGGAGCATCTCCATTTTGCCTCTTTCTTGCTCTAATTCTCTGGACTGTGGATTTACAACTAAAAGGAGCATCTTGAACTATGGACTGAGGACCTTCCAATCTTTTGGAAGTTACCAGAGAGACTTTTGCAAGCCAGCAGTCTATTCCATCACTGATACAAACCTTATATAAGGACTTTGTAATCATTTGTCCTATATATGATATATTAAGCATTTATAACTCTTTTCTTAATACATCTTTAGTTAGTTTACTAAGGATTGGCTGACAGGATGATATTTGGGTAAGATCTCAAATAGATATTGACTTGGAGTAAGTGTCTGATCCTTTGGGATTTGGAAGAACCTCACATATGGTGAATTAGGTTTTCAGTAACCTCTCACTATATTAGATTGGGTTGCCTGGATGGGAGTCAAGGGCTGGAATGTGTAAAGTGGACTGGTCTTGACTTCTTGTTAACCAGTGTGGAGATACAGAAGTTCTTTGTCATTGGTTTGGTGAATCTAATTATAGAATAAACCACCAGTTTTGTGTGATTATCTGGCCTATTTTTTGCAGTCTGTCCTGAGTGTGGTATTCTCAGTGTGGCCCATTTCAGGCATCTGGTCACAACTGTATGCAAAGAAGAACATAAGATGAAAGGATATCCTGACAGAATATTTTTCCAGCATTGCCATTCTTTGAACACCAACTCAAAAATACAGCTGTTATAAAATGAAACAAAACCCAATGCTATCTAAAAGAAAAATATCTGTCTTGATATTTTTGTGCCCCCTTCCATAATAACTAAGCACCTGACAAACAAAAATGAATGTATCCCTCAAGATCCTTACCTACGAACATATACAATAGAAAAGGAAAATGTGGAAGGAAAGTACTAATTAGAATTTTGACAAGCCAGACTTTGGATATTCCTCTGCTTGCCACCAAGAGGAATAAGGTACTGAGGCAGTTGATAGTTGCCCCTCTACTTTATGTCTATGAACATCATTGTCCCTTACTTATATGTGAGGAATTGAGTTACAAAGTGTTTAAGTGACCTGTCCAAAGTAACACAGGAAATCTGGGACAAAACCAAGCTTTAACTCTGATAACTTTAACCACAAAGCAAACCTTCCTCTATCTTCAACTAGCAGCCAAATAGGGACTATGGCAATCTTCTTTTACAATCTAAATTCTCCAGAAATTCAGTAAAAATACCCTGTGTTCTACAAGATGTTTATCCTGAAATTATAGAAACTATAATTAAAAATGTTTTACCATGCAAATATGCATTTGGAAATGTCTATTTTATATTAGTATTAGCGTTAGCTATTTAAAATGTATACTCAGAAAAGTAATTCTAAAAATGGGAAAGTATAGTTCCACATTTATAGTTTCTCAAAGATTTTCATATGATGTATTCTTACTTCACAAGTAAAAACTGTTTTTCCCCCCTTAACAGCCAGCCTTTCAAAGACGACCTGGGATCTAAAAACTTAAGCTATGTTCTTTACCAAATGTAAGATTCTGCTGGCCAAATTCTGGCCTCAGTTACACTTGTGCTCCCTTTCCCAAAGCTGTGCTGGGTCTACAGTACTAACAGGAGTAAAGAGTAGTAAAACAACCTACTTTTGGCACAAAAGTGAGAAGATGTGACTATGAATACGCATTAAGTAGACCTATGGCATAAAACAATGCCATTTTATATAATTACTTTTCAGAGTAGAACTGCAGTTTAAGTAGGTTAAGGAAATAGTAGTCCCTGTGGTTGTGCAAGTGTGGTGAGAGATTTCATCATGTGTTCATCTTGTGTACAAGTAGTGAGTGCTTTAAAAGGAATGAATAGAAATGCATTGTGGTATGCATGCCTTAAAAGATCAGTGATGATTTTTATACTTTTGTAATCAGCTTTGGGTCATTAAAGACTTGGAAAACAGCTCAGCACACTAAAGAAATATGAACTTAGTTTCAAATGTTGACTTCATTTAATATATCAATATATTTGTAATGGTCTTGAACTTTCAGGCTGAACCTTGCAATAAATTACTGCATTTACAGTAATATGTTACTAATCCATCTGACTAACAGGTGAACTGAAATATTTGAAAACAATACAAAAATAAACAGATCCCAAAGAGGCATACCAGAAAAGAAAGTTAATAGGAATGGTAATAATATGATTTTTAATTTTTTTTTTTAGCTTACAATAGAAACAGTAACAACCAGTGCAGTGCATTTACTGGGGATTTATAGCTAGCTGGCTTTAATGAGGTTAGACCAAAGGATGTCCTCAATTCACCTGTACTGGACATTAATTACCAGGAAATGCCCTGCAATTTTGCTATTGCTTCAGGAATAGATCTTCATACCCTTATCATATTGAGTAGCACCTTATTTTGAGTATTTCCACTGAAGTTGGTATTGTATAATCAATGGTACTATTTCTGAAGAAAGTTGCTACCCAACATGGGTAAGGTTATCAGAATCTGATCCTAAGTCATCAGATCAGAAGTTATAACTTGTTAGCATCATTATGGGTCTATTTACTGATTCATATAATCACATTTTACCATATGTGGAGGTGTAACCTCTTTTCTTCTATGGATGTATGTTCCAGTAGCAATACTAAGCGCTCGGTAGACTCCCTCAACAGCATCAGGATGGGAAGCAAAATAAAGCAGCATCTTGGTGTAGTCAAGTTGAGGTGGATCTTTTCTGGTATCAGCAAATAAAACAAAGAAAAACTAGAAAAGAAAAAATGTTTAAATTAATTCCTGTAAAGGGTATTTGGCCAATTTAAATCAAAAGGCTGTAGAGAACAGGATTAAATGTATATGCAAGGTAGAGACTGCTGAAGAGAAATATTCTTTTCAGAAAGAGTGTTGAGATTCTATGGGAAAATCAAGGAAATCTACATTAAAATATTTTGTTTTCAGTGGTGAGGATTCTCAAAGAACCAGTAGGAATCTGTAAAATCTCACAAAAAAGTTATGAAATTTTACCTTTTCTTTATACATACGCTGTCCCTCTCTCTGTGAATATATATATTATATTTAAATTAATGTGTGCAAGATTCATCTTCCAATTTTCAGATTTTCGTCTTTTTTATTGTAAGTAATCCTGGAATAGGGTCACATTGGAAAAAGCTGTAATAGTCTTCCAATCTCTTACGTAAATCAAGTGCTGCTCAGTTCTGACACCAAAATGAGACAGCATTCACAATATATTCTACAGAAAGGACTGTCTCTTTGAGTGGTGTGTGTGTGTGCTGTAATCAGCAGTGAAACAACTAATTGTTATATTTCAGGGTTTCATAGAGTTTAAGGTCAGACAGGACAATTAGAGCATCACGTCTGTATCTCACAGGCCATTAAATTTCAGCCAGTTTCCCCTGCCCCATATTAAGACCAATAACTTGGGTTAAACTAAAACATTTCAATACTCAGGGGACTAAACTGTCGTGTGTCACATGCAGAAAATGGGATACTGAGGTACCAGCAATGTCTGAGGCCCTTGCAATAAATTGTCATAATTAGGTTTAGGAATTAACAAAGCATTAAGGTAAATGCGATTAGTTTTTTCCTCTCAGAGCTACTGTTTTAGGCTGTCTGAAGATTGAATCAGACCTCATTGCATCACTTTACACCCAATTTACATTTTGAAGGTTATTTTTTGAAAACTTGAGCTAAGGTGCAAAATATGGGTGCCTAAAGTTATGATATTAAGTATACCTATAGATGCCTAAATATGTGGCCTGATTTTCAAAAGTGTTGAGCACCTAGTGGTTCTGACTGATTTACCTTTGATTTAGGTACCTAAATATGGACTTAGAAACCTAACTTTAGATACCCAGTTTTTTAAATCTTGGACTTAATTTTTAATAAATGAAAGCTTAGATTCTGGAGCACAAGATGGAAGCCACCACAAAAAAATACTGATTCAGTGAGCCATTGTGATTCACGTCAGTTTCCTTATTCTATTATTATTACTGCTATTTAACGCTTGTACTGTGCTATTGCCTAGAGGTCGCAATCATATTAAGGCCCTATTGTGATAGACACTGTACAAACACATAGTAAATGACAGTCCCTGCCCCAAAGAGTTTACAATCTAAAAGACAAGACCTGGCAAAAGTGGATAGACAAACAAGTGTGCCAGAGTGTTTGGGAGAGGTCACAAAAATAATAGGATGTTATTGTACAGATTAACTGTGTGCACAATTCTAAGCCAATCATTAGCAGATCTTTAGACAAATGTTTTTCACAGGTAACACGTTATCAGTGATAGTTGTGATTATTAATAATTCAGCTGTACCCAAGATCTTCTTTTATAGTTTTCTTGGAAGAAATAATGACTAGGTAAAATAAGTAAGCATTAACATTGCAAAAGAAGAGGTCATCCAAACTGAGAAACAGGACCATTGTGTTCAAAATGACAAGTGACACCTTAAATTCTTTACGGTTTTCAACAATTACCATTATAAGGTGCTCCAGTCTATTAAAAGGCAAAGGGTCTGCAGGATTTTCTGGCATTTTTAGTTCTTCACTGCCTTCAAACCATAAACCAACCTAAAAAAAAAAAGTTATTGATTTGCATTCCCCTAAAATAAAGTGACTGTTCTGTTCTAAAATCACTGAAAGAAGTGTAAAGTATAAAATCTGCTACTGCATTTATTCAAGTTCAGAATTTGTTGCTGTGAGTAACAATCTACTATGAATAATGTAATTAGATGCTTGGATACTTTGCAACAAACTCTTTTCATGATCAAGTAAATATTGAATATTATGGTAGCAACTCAAACATCATACTGTTACTATCTACATAACAATGAATTTGTACCTAGCGAGTCCCCTGAAGAAAATACCAAGCACTGAAAATTTATTCTTTTTGCATCTATCTAGGCATAGATTGTGGATTTGTTAAATGCCTCTGCATATAGTTGCACTACCCCAGTAAACTGCTTGTGAGGCAGGGTTGCAATCTGCCTCCTGGTTTCTCCCTTCCACAAATGAGGTGTACCCTTTGTTAGCCCTATAGCTGACACACTGTACACCCTACTGGTGCACCCATACAACTGTGCTGGCTGGGATGTTGAAAACCAGAAGTAAGGCTTCCCATTCCTGCCTTGCTCCCAGCCCATGTACTGGGGTAAGGTGCCTCCTAAAGAGATCAGCAGGTGCAAGGAGTAAAGGGACACCTTATTTGCCATTCCTCTCCTGCATGGACATGCAGGACAGACCACAATTTAATCCCTAGTCATTTTGAACAAAATCTTGCACCTTTTATTTAGGCAAAATTCCCAATTGATATTTTAAAATTCATTTTGGTCAGTAGCCTGTTATGGAAAAATATGTGTGCATATAAAAAATTATGTAAGAATATTCTTGTTTTTATTCTCACTGAAGTTTGTTTTTTCATTGTTTGCTTCTTGGAGTAGCAAAATAGGAGTAAATGAATATGATTGTCATAACATTCTGAGTATGAAATGGAGAATGAATCTTGTTTGAAATTTTATAAACTTTATTTTCAATTAAAGATAATATTCTCAATATATTTCTCACTGGATTAATAGAACAATATGGGCATTTTCAAGCTGTCTAAATAATACCTGTAAATTTTCAGAAATGTTGACAAAAGCCTATCAATGTATACATTGAATTCAAATCCTATTGGCACTGGGTTTTTATTAAAACTTCTTTTCTCTCCTTTTAGGTGGATCACTACATTTTGCACCATTCACAACAGTCTCTGCATTTTAATAAAAATATTTAATCTCCTTTTTTGCAAAAGGCAGATTTAATATATAGTATTAAGCTGTTTTTTTCAAAAACACAGGAAGCGCCAAGAGAATTTCAGAGATGGGAAAAATAATTAGTGAAAAGTTGTTGAAATATGTTTCTGTATTGGATGCTTTCTATAGACAGGTTAGTAGGGAGAATTCAGCAGATAATTTAGAGATTAAGTGGATTTTGATGTTAGCTTTGCAAGTCCTCCTTAACAGAGTTCAGTGGGTTTTCTTTACAGATAACATATCTTAACATGGCTGAACAGCTTTTTTATGAACTCAGTGTTATTGTTCTTCTCATACTTTCCGGACTGTAACTACTGACTCATTAACCCTATGGTGCATTCTGTTCTATGATGAGTCAGTAATTCTACATCAAAGAGTTAAACATATAAGTGTGACTAAACAATTGTAAGTGACAAAAAAAGATATGAAGTTTGTTGTAGGGTAGTTTTAAATGGCAAATTCTGACTTCCGTTTCCCCATATAATCCCACTGATTTCAATGTGGTTTCAAGGTGTAACTGAGAACAGAATTTGGCCTATTCATTTCAAACTTTGTCTGTCAGGAGACTTCTATGTTGGTTTTCATAAGTCTAAAAAACATATTTATGTTGTAAAATTACAAGAATTTCAATATACAGTGATGTAATTTCAAATTATTGGAACTCTGTGGTATGATTTGTGGGATTCTGAAAGTTTTTGCAGGAGTTCTGTAGAATTAAATAGGCTTTGGGTAAAGTTTTCTAAAGCACCTAAGTAATGGTGCTAACTATTTCCCATTTTCAAAAGTATTTAGGAGCCTGCTATTGACTTTTGATGAGACTAAGACACCAAAGTCACTAGGGTATGTATATTCTGCAATTAGATTCTGGCAGCTGGTCTGTGCCAGCTGATTTAGGCTCTGATATTTCCAAGCCGATATACAGCAGTAGTATTTATGGATGAATAGCTATTGGTCCATGCTATGTTCTCTGCAATAGAAAAGTGAACCAGGTGGAATCTAGGGCTGGAATAACATTTCTTTACCTCTTATCAGGAAATGTTATGGTACTGGCATTAATTAATGGAGCTACATTTCTCAAGGGATTAAAAAAATCTTTCAAAGATCATTCTTCCTCACTCACCATTTACCATGTAAGAAAGTAGTTGGTGGAGGGGAAAGGAAAAAATGAGAATGCTACATTTTTAACTCGAAATTCTAACAGTCTTACCCTTGTAAAGAATACCTTCTTACCTCAGTAAACTTAGTTTTGTTTTACTAATTCAGACACATTGACATGACTGCAGAGCAACCGCTCGAATGTTTAGATTTCATAGCATTCATATCAGATGCTGAGTTAAAAGGATGTTCAAACTAGCATCCTGTGTTAAAAATGCTGCATTAACATTCTGTTGACTTTGGAGCTGTTGGTATATTTTTAATCTCTAGCACCTAAGTGAAAAATACCACAATAATGTGGAGGTGGGTACATCTATAGCTACACCTTTTTGCATTTTTTCCAGCTCTGGCAGGGTTTGTTTCTTTTCAAATTTCTTGGGACGCTTGCTGCTGGAAGGTAGTTGGATGAGTAATACTTTGGAGAAAGAAATTCTGAAAATCACAGGCTTTTGGAATTGTTATCGCCAAATAAGTTTGCAAGAGGAGCAGTATAGATGCCTGTGAAAGGCAGCTGTTGCCTTCCCCAAAATTCTATTACTATCATCAAAAAAGTCATCAGTGACAGAACTCTAGGGTCTGTGTGTGTTTTGGGTACGGATTATTACTTAGTTAGGGTTGGTCTAAAACTTGTTTTGCTATGCTTAAGGAGTAGAACTAAATGAAAATAAAAAATGTATTAGACTCTTATTACAACAAAAAGGCAACATTTTGTGAAAACACTTTCATGAAACCTCCCTCTGCCAAAACCTTGCTGACTTATGCAAAAATAAAGACTCAAATTATAAGGATTTTTTATGTATTTGGACCAAAGAATCTTGTAATTTCCCACCAGTTGCAGGATGTGAAATCAATCTTTATTTGCAGAAATTGTTTATTTAACTAAGTAAAAATAAAGTTACAGATATTTTACAGCCAAAGTAGAGCTGTCAAAAACAAACAAAAAATCCCTGCACCTATTTTAGTTGGAGGCAAACATTTTTTCCCATAGCTATGGTACTGGATAAATTAAGAGTACAAATAACAATGATCAAATAACAGTTTGTCAATTTCTGATTCTCTAGAATAGGGAGGGTTTTAATTTGAAACCAGTTCCTGAGGAAAGAGAGAAATGAATGTTACAGAGTCCACCTAATTAACTTGATTCTTGTTATCAAAAAAACTGTGGGTGGGATTTGCAAATATTGGACTAAATCTTGCGAAGTTTCTATGTTTTCTATGCATAAGACATGTTTCACCTCCCCATCCCCAAAATACCAAAACTATTAAAATTCAGACCGAATTTACAAAACTAAATGAACAAAAGTAGTAGTATACCTTTTGATTAAAAAATAAATAATATTATTCAAAAGAAGAAACAATTATAACCTGATTATAGTACTCCTGTGTAACAAAGCCTGATCCAGCTTCATCAAGAGTCTTAAAGCTGTGCAGAGTTTTAAGGAGCTGTACCACAGATGGAACGGGCCATGGTTGTGCTGCTGTTAATAAAAATCTGCGCCAATCAATAAGCTCTGAGTTCATTGTTAATGTAGATGCCAGATTTTGTAACTATAAAAAAATTATAAATAGTTGAAACTACAATTGTGTTAATATACATTTCTTACATCATTAAAATAAAATACAATTTTATATAATTATATAGAAAGAATTTTCTTAACTCTGACAGAAGACATCCATCGAAGTGTGACTCTCCTCTTTTATACACTCAGCATCAGATTGTGTCATGTCTTCATGTGGCTGCACAGATGAGTAAATTAACCCCTCAGAACCTGCACATTTTAGGTCATTTTAGGAATCCCTATGCCTTGCATCCCTCAGCAAGAGGAAAGTTGCGCAATTTGTACTCCCCTCTAAAATGGTGAGTGGGGAGGAGTAAGTGGAGCCTTGGTTCTGTTCATACCCACAGACCAGTCAATTATTATCTATTTGCAGCAGCGTCCACCATGTGCAAGGCAAAAAGGGGAGTATATTATACCTAGTAAAGGGCTCCCCACTATGAGTAAGATCCTTCTTCTAAATTCGTAAGAAACTGGATTTGTAGCTTTATGGCATCATCTCCCAGTTCAAGTCATCACTAAGGTCTCTGGCAGCAAGATTTCAAAGATTTCAATGGACAGAGGGTTTTTCTGCTTTCTTCTTGGAGATGAGGTTTTCACTGTATTTCACCAAAAAACAGCAAAGTCTACAGGTGCACTTTAATGAAAGCCTGGTTTGGGAAATCTAACACCAGTAAGGACTAAAGATA
The DNA here is from genome assembly GCA_007922155.1 of Mesoclemmys tuberculata. NCBI lineage: Eukaryota > Metazoa > Chordata > Testudines > Chelidae > Mesoclemmys > Mesoclemmys tuberculata. The sequence continues at coordinate 21,072,190 of ML675629.1, read as the reverse complement.
CACATTTTATATTAGTGATGTATGTAATCCTCTATTCAGCCTGTATGCATGTCTACACTAACAACAAACTGAACATCTGACTCACGTTCTTTCTATTTAATTGCTTCACTATGCAAAAATTAGAGATTTATGTCCTGATCACAAGCGATACTCAACATATTGGGCTGCATTAGTAGGAGCATTGCCAGCAGATTGAAGGAAGTGATTATTCCCCTCTATTTGGCATTGCGGAGGCCGCATTTGGAGTATTGTGTCCAGTTCTGGGCCCCCCACTACAAAAAGGATATGGACAAGTTGGAGAGAGTCCAGCAGAGAGCAACAAAAATGATTAGGGGGCTGGTGCACAAGACTTATGAGGAGAGGCTGAGGGAACTAGGCTTGTTTAGTCTACAAAAGAGAAGACTGAGGGAGGATTTGATAGCAGCCTTTAACTACCTGAAAGGGAGTTCCAGGGAGGATGGAGCTAGGCTGTTCTCAATGGTAGTAGATGACAGAACAATGAGCAATGGTCTCCAGTTGCAGCGCAGGAGATCTAGGTTGGATATTAGGAAAGTTTTGCACTAGGAGGGTGGTGAAGCACTGAAATGGGTTACCTAGGGAGATGGTGGAATCTCCATCTTTAGAGGTTTTTAAGCTGCGGCTTGACAAAGCCCTGGCTGGAATGATTTAGTTGAGGTTAGTCCTGCTTTGAGCAAGGGGTTGGACTAGATGACCTCCTGAGGTCCCTTCCAACTCTAGTCTTCTATGATCTGCAAATCCAATTTAAGTTAATGGGAGCGCCTGTTACTCAGAAACTTTTAGGGTTGATCAGGTACTGAGTGAAATACACCCATGTGCAGACAGCCCATGCAAAATTCTCTGCACCACTTAAGTCCCAATTAAAGTCTTAATGTGAACCCTCTTTCACTGTAAGTGAATTTCATCCTGCGAGAGTAAGCCTTTTCCTAGAAGAATCCAAATGTGCTAAATCTGATAATATTCCTTATCCCATATCTTAGATGCATGTGCTATTAATAAAACATAATTCCCATAATCATTTGGGGAATTTAATGTTAAACCATTTAGAAAGATTAGATTATGATTTATGATTTAAGTAAATTCAAGAATCTTGGAGAAACATATTTAACACTATGCATGTCCAATATCTGACTTCTTATTCCCATATTTTGGATTTACAGATGAACAAAGAGCAAGGATGGTATTCTGGTTAAGCACTGGATTGACTTTGGAAATGTAGGTTCTATTGGCAGCTCTGCCACTGACTTCCACTTCAGTCTTGGGCAAATTACTTAATGTATATCAGTTCCCCCTCTGAAAATGGAGATAATTCCTATCCCCACAGTGATGTTTTGAGAATTAACTAATTAATGTCTGAGAGGCTCATATATTATATGTGAGAAAAGTATGAATAAATATAGTGGTAAAATACAGATTTAAACCTTGTCATTGCTGCATCCACAAACTTACTCTTATAGAAAGGACTTGATGGGAGTAATAACTTGGAACACTGTTTAATAATTACTTTCTAGGCTTCCTTATGGGAAGGATAAGGCCACATTTACTACATATAATCCTGAACTGTATATTCATCAGCCAAGCTGGCAAAATGTTCAAGTGATGAGATCTACAGAAATGAAAACAGCAATTGAAACTTACATCTGAAACTGTGAGGCGCATCCATACATCAGGAAGGTTGTTTGTTCCAAGGTTCAAAGTAATCAAGTCGAGAAGAATGTCAATAAATATTTTATTTGATATTAAGCCTAGTGAAAAAATAAAAATAGATATACATGGATAGCAAAAAAGGACATATTTGTAATTTCTGAATAGAAATATTGGTATTAAAGAAGCTATGTTTCTAGTATTTACTTTCTATGATTATAGAAAAATTATTTGTACTGTCAATGTAGTTTACAAAAGGCAGTGATATCCTCTGCAGTTCCATCACCTACATTTTTATATATAAAATATATACGTTGTGAATTACACCACATGTATGGTCCTGATAACCCATTTAATAGCCACCTGATAAACTTGAGAACCATGTGATAAATTGCATTTATTTTGCATGTTTGACCTCTTCACCTGTACTATGCTCACAAATCCATCTCTGAGTAGACTACATGGACAATTAATAAGTAGTGAGGCCATCACAAATGCCACCTACCACACACCAACATAATCTTGTATATGAATATCATCATTACTATGAACAGTTCATTTTTGACTCATAACACCTACATTCTCCAGTTTAGGTTAATTATAAAACATCAGAGGCTCACTTTGAAAGCAAGTAAATATGAGTATGGAACTTTAGAGGTGATCACAATATATTTGCAGAAAAGGCTATAGTTAAATAATTTAACCTTATTTCAAAATAAAAATTCTTTAGGCAGCCCAGCTTTTGGAAATTGTAGGATATCTAACCCAGAAAGCTTTTTCTAAGGAAATTCAAAGAAAAAACTACTATATATCTCTTTATCGTTAATAAACAAGTAGGTACTTTTGTTTGAATAAATAGACAATTCAGATTATATGTAAAAATTTAGATTGTAAAAATGAAGGATGGAGGTTGCTGAGGTAAATAAAACAGATGAGTTGAGCCCCTCAGTTTAAAATTGGACTTTGAGACAGAGACACGCTAAATTAGGATTTATTGTGCAAACACTGTTAATCCAATAAAGTTTAAAGTATGGAGTGAGCCTCATATAATTTAAGTTTTGAAAGGTAAAACTGATCTGTGTTTGGATAGTATTACTGCCATGCTTCTGGAAAACTTGGTATTCATATAACCTCTAAGTGATATCTTCACCAAACACAGTTAGAAAAATTGCCATTTCTTTACTTTTCTCTTAGCTACAGCATGGACTTCTTGTGCTTTAAAGAAAAACAACAAAAACCACACATGCACACACACACAAAATTATATAAATTTTCTAGTTCTGACTTTATTCACTGCAGACAGAAAACCAATAATCTTCTATGAAGGCAGTTTATAAAGAAAAATTTCAGTGGCAATGTGCATTAAGAATCTGTTTGACTACTAAATAGCATAAATACAGCATTTTAGCAACTGATTCTCTCTCTCTATGCCCCATCCTCCTTTCAGGCTGTGACTTCCTTCTACTCCAGGGCTTACCCTCTTTTTGTGATGCATGTTCTGAGCTTGATGAGTCAACCTTGGACCTGATGAATCATCCTTGAGCCTGATAAATCATCTGACATAATTCCCTCTGAGTCCTAAAGTCCAGCCAATTCACAACCAAGTAACCCAAGACAGATATATAGGCTTCTAATGAAAGCAGCCACTCCAGTCTGCTCAATCTCACTACCTTATCATGGATACTTCCAGCAGCCTGGTAATTCTTGGAGACTGGTCCTTCTCCAGCCTATGTCTATGCCTGCTCCAGCTCAAGCCATGGCTGGTTGTCTGGCTGTCCTGACAGTTTGATCAGACTCCTCCTTACAGGAAAAACCCTGGGATGTTCATCACTGAGGTGACGAAGTTAGTCCAGAACCTCCAGGATCAACTTGCCTAGCTGCAACTCATGAATACCTTTGTCTACTCACAAATCCTGGCAGCTCCAGTACTGCTGGCTATGGTCTCTCTGGAACACAGGCATATCGGTGGAAGAATAGACTTTACCTGCACTGTGGTGGACAACGCCATTTTAATATTGAGTGCCCTTTTAAATCCAGACTGTCTTTGATCCACTTGCCTTTGATCAACAGGTTGTTGGAAAGGGTAGGTTCTGACAAGTTATTTACAAAGCTTGATCTTTATGGTACTTACAATCTAGTCTGCATTTGGGAGGATGAGAAATGAAAACTGAGCTTTGCACCTGTTATGGCCATTTTGAGCACCTACCTATGCCTTTCAGTCTCTCCAGTGCCCCAGCCACATTTCCAAACTTTATCAATGATATTTTCAGAGATGTTCTAGACCAGTTCATGGTAATCTACCTGGAAGACTGTGATGAAGTGGAATTGTTTTTGGTAATATTTTTATGAGTCTTATATGTGCTCAGTTGTCCTCTGTACTTTGCATTACCACCCAGGGGGGCAAAAGGGTTAACGCTACTCCTGGAACAGTGCAGGAGATATAAGATGTGTGTGTCACTTTGTTTCTGGGTGAAATGAATGGGTCGTTAAGGACCTGGTTGAAACCATCCAGATCAACAAAAAAAAACGATACAATGGAAGCACTAATGACTGAACAATCTATACTCAACAGTGGGAAGTTCCTTCAAAGTGCGGTTGTGAACTCAGCATGGCTTTGCCTGGAGAACAAAGGATTAACAGTTGACCAGCAGGGGATAAAGGGTTGTCTTCTGGAAGAGGCTGGCTGCTCTCACCTGGGACTGGAAAAGGGAGAGACAGGGACACATGGAAACCATCACAGCTTGGCTGACATCTGCATTGGCTTGGTCAGGATGGACTATGGCTTAACTTTTGTCTCTCTGTGTTAACCCAAAGACTTTTCAGTTTCTGTATAAACAGGAGACTAAAAATTGTTATCTTCTTTTGAAAAGGCCGCCTGCTGTTGCTGTAAATACTAAGAGCCCTGAGCCCTGAAGAGGTACAATGCAAGCTTTCTGCAGGAGTATGCCTTGGCTGGATTCACTATAGGGAACCACAGAGAGACACAATTTGCTGGTGACTGAAGGCCCAGTTTCAGAGTCCTGAGGCCATGGGCCTGCCTCTGTGGAACCATGTGGGTACTTAGGGCCTGGTCCTTTACAGGGGTCACTCTCAAGGGTCTGGTTACAGACTAAGTATACACTAGCCCCTGTGGATTCATGACAATGACATTCTCATCTCAGAAAATCAAGCCCTTCACAACCAGCATGTCCAGTACTTGAGTGCCTCCAAGCAAATGGCCTTTACAGGAAATCTGGGAAGTTTGCCTTTTTGTGAACTTCTTAGGCTATGTCATTTCCCTCAAAAAGACAAGAATGGACTTGAGAAGTATCCATAATTATAAACTGGGCAGCTCCAAGAAACGTCCAGTGTTTCCTGGGGTTTGCCAGTTTTTACTGGTGATTCATCCAGAGGTTTTCAAAGGTGATGATACTGATTACGTGGCTGCGCTGGAAAAATACTGTATTTTTTTTAACACAAGAAGCCCAATGATCAATTCAAGGAAGTGTTTACATCAGCACCCACACTGGTACATCCAGATCCAGCAAAACTGTTTGTTGTTAAAGCAAATGTCTCCAATCATGTGATTGGAGTAATATGGTCATAGTGGCATGGGCCCCGGTGTATGCTTCAACACTGCATTTTATTCCAAAAAACTGATGCATATGGAGCAAAACTATGAAATCTGTGACAAAGAACTGCTGGCCATCAAGGCTGCTTTTGAAAAACGGTGCCATCACCTGGACGGTGCATGTTTTCCAGTCCAGACATACACAGATCACAAGAACCTAGAGTACCTGCAAACTGCAAAGCTGTCAAACAATGCCAGATCCATTGGTCCCTTCCAAGGACTTTATCACTGAACTTCCAAATTCCCAGGGCCACGCAACTGCACTAGCCATTGTCAACCTACTTAAAAAATTTCCCATTTAATGCCATGCCTTCAAATTCCCAAGGCAGAAGTAACAGAACAACTGCTTTTCTACCATGTCTTCAAACTCCATGGTCTACTGTCTAACATTACATCTGATCAAAGATCGCAGTTCCTTTCACATATCTGGCAAGAATTGCTGAAGATCCTAAATATGGATCTACTGGTCTCAGCACATCACCCCCAGCCTGATGGATAGATGGAACAACTAACCAAATTCTTGGCCAATACCTCCACTGCTTTATCAATTACCAACAGATTGACTAGGTGTCATTCTTCCCTTTTGCCAAATTTGCATACAACATTTCTGACCACAGAGCAACCCACCAGAGTCCTTTTTATACCAGCTATGGTTTCCACTCCCAGTTCCTTCCATCTATGCTATAAGTCTCCCATGTAGTGGAACACCTGCACTGATTCCAGGAGGAATTGAAAGCCCACCTAGAATCAACCAAAATGGATTCCAAATGCTATGCCATTCTCCATTGGCAGGGAATCCCACACATCATAGCTGGAGATAAAGTACGGCTCTCAAGGCAGACCTGACCTTCACAAAAGTTGGATTACTGATACCGTGACCCATTTTGGGTCATCCAGCAGATCAGTCCCTATAGTTTTCAAACTCCAACTGAGAAAGAGTATCAAGAACTCCTTTTCCAGATGAGTTCAGCCTTCACCAGCATCCATCATGGTCCAGGGACATGAAGCACATTTTGGACTCCAAAATTCTCTGAGAAAACTTATGTACCTCGTTGATTGGGAGGATTATGATGCGGGTAATCATTTGTGGAAACTGGCTGAACACAATACACACCCCTCTGCCCTACTTAGGATGCATTCCATCAGTCACACCCTGATAAACCAAGTCTGAGGATGCCTGGTAGGCATATTTTTCACCCCTTGTTGGGTATACTCCCAGCTCCCTGGTAGCTCTGACAGACTACTTCTTCTCCAGCCAAGGCCTGTGCCTGCTTCTACTCCAGCCTATGCCTGCTCCTGTGTCAATTCCAAACACAGCATACTGCCCAGCTGTCCTGGCAGTTTTCAGTATCCACCTGATCACAGGAATCAAAAGATCCGATAGACTGTCTGTTGGGCTTCAATCTTGCACACAAGTCAGCAATGCAGTAGGTAAATTCAAATGCAACGGAGGTAGCCTAGGGCCAGTAGGAAGTCATGTATGTGTGTGTGTGTGCACGTGCATGCATGCTGGGAAGGTAGAAATAGGTTGTGGACTTTGGGAAATATAAAGTCTGTTGGCAGAGACCACAGTAAGGGAGGAAACCCCCAACGACCCACCATGAATTTCAACAACAAAAGTGATTCCAGTAGACTGGGAAACAGAAAATAAGTATTTGTAGGATAATAGACAGATCAAGGTGTTCTGATATCACCTCTGGAAGAAATTTGGGTATATATTATCAGAAAGGACCTTATAAAATTATCATTTGATGGACCATTTGCTAAAGCACTTGGAATCCCAGGTTCGCTGATTTTACTTCTTATGTCTAATTTGAACTTACTGCTCTCCAGAAATATAACTTTGATGGGAAAACTCAAAGCTATAAGAGTCACATGGTCAAAAGGAAGCTTCAGCAGTTTGGTAAGACCCACACTATTATCTGTGGCATGAAGTGTTCCTTAATGGGAAGCTTCATATACAGCATGTTTTAATAAATCTGATAATCAGGTACTCTACCCCAGATTTACTTTTACTGGTTCATGAGTGAGTGCAGGTGGGAGGGAAGCAACAATCCCTTAGAAAAACAGTAGGCAGATCAGACTGAGATAATATAGTATATTTTTATATATTTTAATCAATCGAAAGCTAGAAGTTCCCAGTGCTTTATGACAAAAAATGTTGAATATCATAATTCTTATTTCAGGTTTGTTGATCTTTTTTCCTTTTCCAGCATGACCGTAATTTAGATTGTTTTAAGCCATTTTAAATAACTCATTAGCAACTTTGTCATAACCTTGATTTATGGTTTTGGTCGCTCCTGCTCTGGATATCCGCCATCTGTTTTCCCTTATATCACATCGTGGCTTAGTTTGCTCAGTTCTCCTATATCTCCTCCTCATAAGATCTCTTGTGAAATACGATGTGCAGGACTGCAATCGGTTCCATGTTCCCTAAAACTCAATTGCCTCTTGCCTATCTGTAACAACTTCCCAAGATGTAGCTATCCCCTAGCTTCACCTTTTATGAAGCTACATTGAGTTTTGTAACACTGCTTTATGGACAGTACTAGAATGTGATTGTGGGAAAAGGAATTTCAAGGAATTGAGCCAAGAGGTATTGGAAATAGAACCAGAGATATAGAACACTAATCATTATTAATAGCACTATGATTACCTTGTGAGATGTGGATGCCTGGGGTCCCTAAATAAGCAGCGCCCTATGCAATCATATTATTTATGTAGGCTAAAGCAAAGCCCTGTCTCTTTTGATGATTTCAGAACTGACTCTCCAAGCCAGTGTGAGTCTTTCAGTACCTTCACATATAGCATAGTCTATTTCCTTTCCTTTCCTTTCCCTCCAAATGGTGTCATTAGGAAATAGGGAGCAGGGAAATAGGGAGAAGCTGATGTCCAGAGTAGAAAAGGGGAGGATTCAAAAAAAGATTTTAAAACATAGTTTATTTTTTGTAGATAGCTTCTTCCAATTTTAATTTATTTTCTTGTTTACTCAGTGAAGGATAAAACTACTTCTGAGTAAGATAATATTTTAAAAAACTAAAAGGATTTAATTATTTTTATTCATTTAATTTTGAGATATTTGCACAGAATCATCTGATAACCAATCTGATAACTAATGAAATATTTCTGAATATGTTTTATGTTGAGACAACACCATTTCTTTAGTGTTTTGCAGCAATAAAGTTGTATGCAATATTACCAATCCCTGGCATTCAAAAATCATGATTCAGGTTAAAAAAAATCATGAGATTGGTTTAGAAATAAGGAGATTAAAAATTATAAGCTTCAGGCTCATTTTTTTTTTTTGATTTCTGGTGTTTGGGCCTTTAAGGGTGAGATTTTTCAGCTTTCCTCAACAACTATGAGAGCTAGAAATTTCCTTTAAAATAAATAAAATTAACACTGAGAATCTAACAGCTCCAAGAGTTGGTGCTTTAAGAAACACCAAATATCATGAAACTCATGATAAAATTGTGAGAACTGGCAACACTACGTACCGAATAATGCACCTGGCACAACATATCACCATGTCATCTTTTGTCACTTAATAATAGGAAAAGTCATGTCTTTGAAAAGGTGTATCTTTTATAAAAGTACTTTACCATCCTCTGGTGCATTTTGCTGACTTCTTGTTCTGATCCCTACTAATGAGCTACACTAGATCAGCCTATCATCTATTATAGTAAGCATAGATTCAAAGACTGTATAACTATATTACATAATTATGTTTATTATATTATTGAATCTGACAATTGCTCAGATCTAGAAGTATTTTGTGTATATACAAAACATGTACATCTGAGATACCTTCTGTAGTTTTGTGCATTTGAGGTGTCTTATATCCAGAGTACACAGCTGATCTCCTCGATTTAGCAGTGAGTGACATCTTGAAATTCTCTTTTACCGCAAAGCTGTTTCACTTTTTAAAACCTGGCTAGATTTTAGTCCCCTGGAAAGTTTTGATGAACAGGAATATCATGAGTAGTCTCATTCCATTTTTCTTGCATACACATTGGATGGCATTATTTGAGAGTAGAAACTCAATTTCCTGGAAGCTGTTTCTGATACTGGCTGTCTTTCCCCTTGACTGGAAGTGAACTTTTACTAGAAAGGTCCAAAGAATGAATTCTGTGACTTCTCTGAACAATCCCGAGTCTCCATCTGACAGAGGCAATCAATAATTAGATATGTATAAATGTCTCTAATTTGCCTCTCTAGAAAAGTCTTTTGCAGGATAAGTTTGAGAAACATTAAACCTACATGAGATCCATTAGTTGTCAGCCAAAACAGAGCAGAAAAAATAATTATCAATCCAGTTAGGAAAAGTATGGACAAACTGGAGAGTAACCAGAGAAGAGCAATAAAAATGACAAAAGATTTAGAAATAATGACCTATGAAGAAAGGTTTAAAAAACTGGATGTGTTTAGAAATGACAAAAGAAAACTGAGGGGGACCTGATAACACTCTTCAAATATCCTAAGGGCTGTTATAAATAGGACTGTGATCCATTGTTCTCCATATCCAGTGGAAATAAGACAAGAACTAATGGGCTTACACTGCAGCAAGGGATATTGAGGTTAGTTATTAGGAAAAGCTTTCTAACTATAAGGGTAGTTAAGATCTGGAATAGGCTCTCAGAAATGTTCTAGAATCCCCATCATTATCGGTTTTTAAGAAAAGGTTAGACAAATATCTGTCAGGGATGACCTAGGATTACTTGATCCTGCCTCAGTGCAGTGGCCTGGAATTGATGACCTCTCAAGGTACATTCCAGTCCTACATTTTTTATGATTCTATAGCAGTTCTAAAAAAACCCTGAAAGAATAATTTTTGGATGGGGTGTGGCCCAGATTCAGAGGATACAGGTGAAAAGCATCATTTGACAGGAATGTCAGTTAGTATTCCTCACCTGATTGCTAAAAAAAAAGCTTTATCAAAGAGCTTTCTTAAACAACTATTTCACAACCCTTGTTTAAATCAAGTCTGAGGCTGAAATTACAGGCAACCCTATTGGATGCAGTGTACTACAATTAAATCATGAATAAATGACCAGAAAGAAACTACAAGATATCACACTGTTACACAGAGGACAGGAGTCAGGAACCACTAATGGCATGAAGCACTCTAGAGTAGCATATTTTTGCATTATCTCTGGGTTTGGTCCTGGTTCTGGTTTTATATCAAGTGTATATATGCAGATGTTGGAGATTCAGTAGTGGATATATAATGGCTGCCATCTTTGCAATACTAAAATTTTGTGAAATTAATGCAATTTTTGCTTTGGTTAAATTTTCAAGGAATATTACAAAAATTTCCATTCATGATACAAAAATGAAAACTGGGTATTTTGCACAACTCTAATCACACCCATAATGACTATCAAAATCAGAGTCTGAGGAGCAATCAGATCTTCCATTAGTTATCATATAGCCAGTCTGTAGTCTTCTATTTCTCTGCCAAGCACTATTCCACAAATGAATAGCCTTCTGTGGGTCAAACTTTTTGATGTCTGGGGAATTCAACTGAATTATCATGAGATCCGTCACACTTTCAGATATTCCTTTAGAGTGCAGTTGCATCATGGTAAGCTTCATTTGACTGAAGCCACGCTCTGCCTCAGCTGAACTTGCAGGCAGCGTTAGAATCAAATCTACCAGCATCAGGATGTTAGGATACTTGTGTGAGTAATCTGAGTTCACTGAATCCCATGTCAAGCTCCGAATGTTCTGAAATCTAAAAAAGCATAGCAAAAAATAAACAAACAAAAAATGGTCCTGTAGATTTTCCATAATCTTTAAACACATTTACTTCAAGTATTTTTAGTTCAATGAACTTGCACAATTTCAGTATCTTTATTACCTGTCATACAGCTCTAATTTCAGCATGCTCCATTCAGTGTCAACCACATCAACTTTTACATTGGCACCTTCTAGTACTGGTTCATAATGCTTAGTTAGGATGGATACCTCCCTTTCACCAAATTCTGTAGCAAAGGTGAAAGAAAACATCTGCATAACAAAGAAAAACACAAACAATTTAGATTTATTCAGATAAATAGTGCATTGTTTTCTGTACCTTGTTTGATCTTGTCTGGCCAGAGTTTAAAACTTCCAATGGTGGTAGCTTTCAAAACATCTTGGCTGGCATCACAAAAACAATCATGTAGCCTCTTCACTAGATTGCTTAAAACTCTGGTTCGTAATGGTAAGATATTTCCATTTCCTACAAGCTGGTGGCCATGAAAGTGTGTAACTGCCTCAACTAGCCGCTCCTTTGGACCAGATCTGAAAAATGTAGAATACAAAACAAATATTAACCTTTTCTTATATTTTAAGGTAAACCATCTGGTGTAATGGTTAAACACACCCACCTTGTTTTATACATGTGGAGTGTTTCCAGCGTTGATTGCATGGTTGCAAATATATCTGCAATGGAAGAGTTATGATCCTGAGTAACACGGGATAGAATGTTGAGGACATTAATGATATCCAGCAAGAAGTGAGAGAACTTGACAACCTCCATTTTCAGAAGGAGCTTTAGAAAACCTTTGATTTTTTGATGATTTGAGGCGCTTGGGTCTCCTTGCATCTAGAACTCAACAAGAAAAATAATACATCTCAATGAAAATGGTGCTAAACAAATAGCTATGAGTTTGCAGCTTTTTGGGGTGGAGGGGTCAATTTACATACAATTTTTAAAGCACTCACCTTACTCATATGTAGGAGAATTGCAGGGTAACCCTTAAGGAGGATCTGGAGAGCTGTCTGTAGGCGAGGAAGCCATCGGGTGCCTCCAATTCGAGAAGGAATTGCTGGGCGTAGCTTAAGGGTTTCATATGTAGATTTGAGACTGCTTTTATTTAGAGGCGAGTTATGATAAAAATAATATATATTTTGCAAGAGACCACTTAGAGTGGTGTATAGCTGAATGCTTTTCAGTGCTCCCTTATAAGCCAGTTCAAGTCGATGAGCAAAACAATGCACAGACTGCACACAAGGCTGAATTTCCTTCAGCAGTTTAGCTACCCCATTGTTTTCTCCTACCATGACATCTGCACCATCACTCCCAAATCCAACTAGTTTTCTTGACCAATCTTGACTTGAGAGATTGAGCTGAAGATTTATTTGCAAAGTTTTCACAATGGCATTTTTTACAGTTGAAGCATCAGACTTGTCAACTGACTGAACCCCCACAATCTGGCAGTGGACTTTTCCTTCATAGGCAAAGCGTACATATACAACTGCAGCTTCTTTGATTGCACTGTCTGAGACTCCATCACTAATGAGGGAGAAGAACTTACATTTTTCGAGTTTCTCTTTCAAAGCTCTTCTTTCTACTTCAGCAATATAGTGTATAAATGTTCTTGCCGACTTGTCATTTCTAAACATAGAACCAATGTCCACACCTTTCATGTCATCCAGGTTGCACATCCAGTCAAGATCTGTGAAGGGACGTCCAGTTTTGGCAATAGCATGGCATGTTCTAAAAATATTTTCTATTCTTCCTAAAGTTACTTTGCTCATGCTCTTTAACATCTGCTCAGTAGAAGCTTTGTCTCCAGTAGCATTGCTGGCAGCTTCCATGCAACTAGCCCAGGCATGAGCTTCACTGCTCTGGTGTATATTTATAAATTCAAGCCTAAAGACGTCAGTCCCAGAACAAAAATTATGTATGTTTTCCCCCAAGTTCACATTATGCTTGCGACACAGGTCACAGAACATTACTCCTCTTTTGACATCGTACTTTAGCCAGGGGTATTTTGTTAGCCATGTTTTCAGAAATTGGCCATTCCCCTTTGCTTGATGTTCAAAACATTGTTTCTCTTTTCCTGCGTCACTGAATTCATTCTTGCTAGGAGGGATATTCTTGCCTTTAAATTGCTTCAATGCTTTTATGGCTATAATTAAAAAAAATCATTATTTGGGGTTTGGTTTTGATTTGAACTTGTAGATTCTCAAACTTTAAGGCTAGAAGAGACCGTTATGATCATATAGACTGACTCTCGCACATCGCAGGTCACAGAACCTCATCTACCCACTCCTATATTTGGCCCATAACCTCTGGCTGAGTTACTACAGTGCTCAAATTTTGATTTAAAGACTTAATTTGATTTAAAGGTACAGAGCATCATCCATTTTCTCTAGTTCAAACCAACAAGTGACATATGCCTCATGCGACACAGAAAGGCAACCTCCCCCCCCGCGCTCCCCCCCCCCCAAAAAAACCCTAAGAAAACCCCAAGTTCTCTGCCAATCTGATCTGAGGGAAAATTCCTCTTGACTCCAAATATAACAATGAGTTAGACTCTGAGACCCACCAGCCTGGGGAAGAATTATCTGGGTAACTCAGAACCTTCCAAATCTAGTGTCCCATCTTTGGCCGTTGAAGATATTTGCTAGCAGCTGTCACAGATGTGCCATATGCCATTGAAGACAATCTAATCATACCATCCCCTCATAAATTTATCAAGCTCATATCTTGAAACAGGTTAGATTTTTTGTCCTCACTATTCTCCTTGAAAGGCTGTTCCAGACCTTTACTCCTCTGATGGTTGGAATTTCGAGGCTAAACTTATTGATGATCAGTTTGATCTATTTGTTCTTGCGCCAACATCTTCTGCCCTAATTTAAATAATGTATCTCCCTTCCTGGTATTTATCCTCTGATGTAATTATAAAGAGCACTCATATCTCCCCGATCCTTCATTTTGTTAGGCTAAACAAGCCAAGCCCTTTAAGTCAGTGGTTCTCAACCTTTCCAGATTACTGTACCCCTTTCAGGAGTCTGATTTGTCTTGCATACCCGTTTCACCTCACTTAAAAACTACTTGCTTACAAAAATCAGACATAAAAAGATACAAAAGTGCTACAGCGCCCTATTACTGAAAAATTTCTTACTTTCTCATTTTGTCTGTAAGAATTTTTAGTTAGTACGGAGTTCACTAATGCTTTTTATGTAGTCTGTTATAAAACTAGGCAAATATCTAGATGAGTTGATGTACCCCCTGGAAAACCTCTGCGTACCCCCAAGGGTACAGGTACCCCTGGTTGAGTACCACTGCATTAAGTCACCTCTTGTAAGGTAGGATCTCCATTCTTCTGTTCGTCCCCGTAGCCCTTCTTTGCACCTGTTCCAGTTTGAATTAATCTTTCTTAAAAACGGGAGACCAGAATTGCACACATTATTCCAGATGAGATCTCACCAATGCCTTGTACAATGGTAATAACAATTCACCCTCTCTACCGGATACTCACCTAATGCATCTTATGAATACATTATCCTTTTTCACAGACACATCACATTGGAAGCTCATCCTGTGATTGACCAATACATCCGGGTCTTTCTCCTCTTCCGTTGCTTCCAATTGATATGCCCCCAGATTATAGCAAAAAAATGTGCTGTTAGCCTGTAAGTGGCTGACCTTGCACTTTGCACCATTAAATTACATCCCATTTCTATTACTCCAGTTTTCAGTCATCCATATTTTCTTGTATGATATTCTGCTCCTCTTCTGTACTGGCAATACCTTCCAACTTTGTTTCAGATTTGATTAGTACACTCCCAGTTTTTGTGCCAAGGTCATTAACGAAAATATTAAATAAGATCGGTTACATGACTGATCCTTGAGAAAATCACTAGTAATCTTCTTCCAGCCTGACAGTTCACCTTTCAGCATGACCCATTGTGGTTTCCCCTTTAACTAGTTCCTCATCCACCCTTCGATTCTTGTACTAATTCCCATCTTCTCCAATTTAACTAATACAACCATGCAGGAGATAGAGGTGGAATAAATGCTCCTCTTATACCCTTTGGGTCTGGACCCATAAGAATAATCTTGTGCTACATGCTCACTTACTCCCAACCCAAAGCAGATGGGTAGTTCAGAGTTTTGGCTCCACCTATGCACCTTACTGGCCAGCAGAAAATTTGCTGCTGGTATAGGGCAGTAGCAAATCATTACTCCCAGGGAACAAAAAAGAGGAGGAAATGTGACTCAAGGGGATATTTCTGAGGTACAACGTCTAGCACTACTCCTGGCTTATACATGACCTATTACTCACAGCTGTGCCTAAAATCAGTCTAGCTAATAAAGTGTACTTTCCTAGAGGTTTCTTCTCTTGAGATGTATGCATGAGGTGATCACTTGCCTGAAATGACTATTATTTCAAGATGTATATTGCAACAGATCACCATCATGGAGCCAGGCTCCTGCATGTGGGCACAGTGGGAACTCCATAAGCTTGGTCATCTTACACCATCCCTGCAGTACTACCTCTTTGCAGGTCAGCTGCCAGTTCCACCTTAGTGGAAAATCAAATACTTCTACAATGTGTTTATTAAAAATAGTAACAGAAACCTCAAAATACAACAGGAAGGCTGATGACTGGAGGTCTATCACAACACATATTGTTAGAGAATAGCAATTAAAAGTAAACAATTTTTCTCTAATTCAAATACATTTCTGATACATTCCCCACTCTATAGGTATGTCTCTAAAATAAAAATATAAATACAGAAAAAATTCACAAGTTGTTAAGAATATATTTCTATCATCACAAGCTAGATAGATATACATATAATACAATATAAGACAGGGACAGTGGGAAAGAGTCCATGCACGGGACTGGTCATGGATAAAAACCTCTAAAACAACACAGGAGTCTAATAGAGATTCCAAAAAGTAAAATAAAATTATGGAGGCATGGATTGAAACTTTGGACAAGTTTCAACAGAGTTTCCATAACACTGATAAAATATACCAAGGGCCAAATTCACTAATAGCATATGCAGGTGCAAGTCCATTGATGTCAGAGAAATTATACTTGCTTAAACCAATAGTCCTATAACTTGATTCCTCTCTAAAGCCAAAATCTAATAGTTCTCAGCAAATATGTTGAAAGAAACAGTTATTGGTAAATGTGTACACTGGCAACAGCTCACAATACAAACTGCCTACAGCAACAATACAGTTATATCTTAGAAATTGGCTCACATCTTTGCTGATTCTCTCATCTAGGAAAAACAAGAAATTTAAATACCTTCTCTGAGAGGGCTCGAACACAGCAACTGTCTAGTGAGAGCAACTGTCTCTAATTTTGATGTTTCTAGATACACACAATTTAATGCTCATCAGGCCTTCATATGGAAGTAACACAAAAACCTGAATTGAAGACATCATATGACAGATATCAAATCTGAATCTTTTCAGGGAGAATGTATAGGTTTGACAAAAAGCAAAGAAAACAAATCCACCCTTTATTCCCTTGGGTCTTTCATCCACCCTGATGATAAAGGCTCAGTGAAAAATGTCAGCTAGCAAGTCAGTCTTCTTGTTTAATTTGACACTGCTTTATCTTTTCATATATTTGACAATAATATAGTAGAAGAGAATGCTGTCTCCATGGCTGTCTGAAAAAAATCAGCTGTTGTTATGGGCGTGGCAAGGCTGCAACTCTAAGGTATGAGGTAAATCCAGTATGGCAGCAAGCCTCTGATTTCTTTCCATGCAGGATATTTGCAAAGCAAGCAAGTGGTCTTTCTGTGTAGGTATACTAGGGAGCCAAATCATGATCAGGTGATGCTGCCCCAGAAATCCAGTCCATTTCAGCCTTGGCAATAGCAAACTATACCAAACTTAGTAGGCCATTGGGAGATGTAGCTAGAAGTGTCTGAGAAAGCATATATTTCCTGTCTACTGCCTTAACAGCTGCTAGGATGAAATAAGGATGCTGCCACAAACTGGCCAGAATAGGTGTGATGGGATAGTCGATTCCTTTAAGGGTAGTAAGGGCTAGTGGTCAGCCCACCCCATTATATGGCATGTTCCTTTAAGATTTTTGGAGGTCTGATATATACAAGGATGGAGGAAATAGGAGATATTGAAAGTGAGGAAGTGGCTCTGGAAACAAGCAGTGTTTGGGAGAAAATCCCATTAATATTTCTTTCAGGGCCTGGGACATAGAGTCTCGCAGAGTGATGTTGGAGGCTCAGTACAATTTGAGTTGCTTGATCACTGTCCTTTAGGCCTAGCATAGCTTCAGTTGCTTGCTTAGCTATTCTGACCCCTGTAGCATATCTTCCTGATAACCTTATATATGTCTCAGTTTCTGCATACCACAGCATATAATAAAACAGAATACAGATACTGTATGCTTGCAGCTGCACATAGGTAATGGTGATGGGAACAATAAGTTATCCTTGAACATCTGGGGGTATACTGTTTTATTGCCAAGGGGCATACTTTTACTCCGCCCCTCCTATCACCAGATGTTGTTTTGACAACCCCAATTATCATGGTGAGAATGGAATGTAGTTAAGGGTGGAAACCCAATGTAGGTAATTAGCATATATGATAATGAGAGAGATAATTAGGTGAAGTTTGTTTATGGAAGGGTATAAGAAGTCACCACTTAGAAAAAGGACGGGCACTCCATCAACACCTGACTCCGCGGGAGGTTCTGCTGGTTGGACCAGAGGATCCACTGACTCTCTGAAGAAAGCCGTTCCTGTATATAGCTTTCTGAGTGACTGCTTAGCTCTCCATGCTTAGTGAGTACGATATATTGTAGTTAATTTTAGGCTTTGTATCTAACTAATATATTTAAAGACAACCTTGCACATTAAACCTTACTGATCTGCAAAACGGGCGTACCGTGTCTCACTCATATCAACACTGATCACAAAGCATCCAGAATCAACAAGTGAGGCAAAGCTCACTTCTCTCCCAGCCAACAGGGACAAGCTTCAGAAGGAGACAGCATATATGCTATCTTCTCCCTCAAAGTAGAGGAGATACCAGCTGAAGGCTGGCATGCTTGAACCCTCCAAGCTGGAGGACTAATTGGGGGAAAGGGACCAGCTGAAGTAAAAGCAGGCAAAAGCCTTACAGTTCACCTAAATTACAACCCCAGCTATAAGGAAAAAAGCTGGGGGACTCCTGTCTTCAGAAGAGATACAGAGGGACTGCTTGAACCACAACTCCTTCTCCAGGCAGAGAGCTACAGGGGACTACTGTCTGAAGGACAGAGCGAGACTGAAATGGGCTTTATGAAATATGACCACCTGCTGCCAAAGACGCTGGGAGTGACCTTAAGGAATCGCCTCAACAACTGCTTTGGAAAAAGCCACATGAGGAAACAGAACTCCAGAGCACGAATAGGGGAGTCTGCAGCCCCTGTGAAAGACAGACAAACAGGGAAAAGACAGGAGCAGCCTGAAGCAACAGAAAGCGATTAGAAGGAGCAGCTCATAGCAGTCTAAGACCCGGTCTACACTTACCTTCGGGATTTGGCAGCAGTCGACGGGAGATACGCAAGTGACGTAATCACTTGTATATCTCCCGTTGACTTCGTGGCGTCTCCTCTGCATGCCGTCCACACTGCCCTGTGCCGAAGGGAACGCTGTTCCCTTCGACGCAGCGCTATGCCACTTACTGGGGTGGTTTTCCTGCGTCGCTTGCTGAATCGACTGAGTAGGTCTACACAGAATGCTCAGTTGATCCAGAGCAATCAATCTGACGGCAGCAAATTTGCCGCTGTCAGTCTATACCCAGCCTAATACAGGGTCCCTAGGCTGGAACCCAGAGGAGAGGGCATGCCTGGGTTCCCCTACCTCTCCTTCAGCAAGAGGGGAGGTACAAGCCTTGGGACTGAAAAAGGCAGAGACAGACAAATTCCACATGGGGGTCAAAGCCTATCATAAATCCACTGGACTCTAAATTTTTTCTCATTGGACTTTTCTGTTGTCCTCAGAAGGGGATTGAACTAAGAGGTGACAAGGGCAGGCTATGGAAGCTGCAGACTGCTACAACACCAGCATGATGGACTGCACTGGATGCCAGAGCAGAAGAATCCTGCAATGCTGTGTCCTGGCAAAAGGAGGTGCTCTGGGAGTGAGTTTGCTCCATAGCATCTTATATCCTATTATAACGGTTAGTGCAATCCTATTCAAAGTTGAATATGATCTAAGAATTAATCAGTCTCAGTCCCTGGTGTCTTCTAGTGAGAGATTGAGGAACCAGTTTTATACTCTTACTCACGGTGAATAAAGGTCTTCTCCACAAGTAGTTCCACTGAAGAAAATGGGATTATTTATTGAGTACTCATGCTGAGTAGTACTGTAAAACAGTTCAGGTTAAAGGAAAACTGGTGACCTAGCTATCTATTCCAAAAACTTGGGAAAGTGAAATCCTGCAGGTCAGAGTAATTACATTAAACTTCCCTTGTGAAAATATATTTGACCTCTGAAGAGTCACTAGTTTCCTTAGTGCCCTAATAGCACTCCTCCTAGTCTTCTTCCTCATTGGTGTATCTTCAGTCCCAAACAGGCATCCCAGGCTACAGTGCTAGTGGAAGGGATGGCATTAGTATTACAGGCATTCACAAGGAGCCATTGAGTACATCATCACCAGGAATGCCATTGGTAAGTGTGCTAAGATTAACACTGGCTGCGTGACCAAGGTGCTGAGGGAAATTGGCACTAAACACTGACAAAGCTCTCGCTGGTTCTTCTGTCTTGTCATCGAGACAGTGCTTTGAGATATCATCAGTGCAAAGATCCATGTTATCATCAATTTGTCTTGAAGACATCAAGTCATGTGATATCCCCTGCTGTTACTTTTTTAAGATCTATTGTCTCATATACTTGTGCAGCACTATTCAAGTATGGCCACTGGAAGTCTTGGTTGAGTACCATTGAGTACAGAAAGCTGGCCCCTCTTGACATGGGCTGACAAGATGGTTTAAGGCAATGTCTCCCTTGACAAATAAGAACTGGGGTCAAGCACCAACAGGATGGTGTATTCAGTCATCAAAAGCAGTGCAGTGTGTATTCCAAGACAGAAGAATCTGATATAGAATTCAGTCCATCCCATGACACAGAACTGTGCAGTAAAATCTAAGCTTTCATTAAAAAATTAAGTTTCTAGCCCTTTTAATTGCCTTAACTCTTTCCATGTGAATAAAATTTAAACAGGTATAATGTGTTTTTCTTGAGTCTTCAAACAGAGCGCCTGACAAATGGCTCTGCAAAGTGTGAACTAACACATACAAGTCGGTGCTACGCTACTTTGACAGTGATGACAATTTAAGTGTCAAAACTGTTATAACTTTGCTGCTTATCATTTAGCAGAGACATTTAGCTCATGTACTTAACCATTTTTGTTGACACAGTAGTGGATGTTGGAGAGAACACTGGGGCATCTGGTTGCTGTCATGGGAAACTTTGACTTCAACTTCCTTCCATTTTGATAGGGCTTGGAAGGCTTTTAAATGCTATCTAGAACCTTTGACATCAGGTGACATACAATCACACACAGCAGTTAGTCATGACTTTGCTGAGACAGTTGATGTAATTGAGCCTGTCCAAGAAGAATTAAAAGCAATTATAATCTGGGCACTTTCTGAAGCCACTGGAATGTCTTCCTTTCTCCATCTTACAAGTGATGTCAGCAAGACAAAAAGAGATTAATGCAGCAAGTGTGTTGATGTTAAGATCTAAACAGTTGAACTGTAGGATCGGAGCAGATGAATACTTGGTATGTTGAAGGAACTGACATCAAAAAAGAAACAAGTTCTGTGTTTAAGAGATTCATGTCTCAAGGTATTGAGGATTCAATGTGTTGATGCCTAATCTGATTGTATAATCAAGACCATGAAAGACAATAAGTAATGTGTTGTTGAAACACTATATAATCAGGTGAAACAAAATCAGGCCAATGCAATAATGGCACAGAAAATGGCACAAAAATGGCACAGAAATCACCACCAAGTGGAGCAGTAACATGAAAACTAAACTCCAAAAGGATCAGCAGTGCAACAGGGCACCACTCAAAAAGTAGGAGCCATGCACAGAAAAAAAAAACAGACCAAAACTACTTTTTAAGCCCTGATTCTGCATCACTTACTGAAATCAACTAGTGTTTGTTCAATAATAGGTCCCACTGAATTCAGTTCATGAGACTATTTACATGACTAAGTACTATCCAACGTGAGTTTTGGTTGCAGAGCAGTCCTTTAATATTAGAAGCCTGACCAAGGAAAAAGATTCAGGAAAAAATGCTGGACAGCATCACTGCAAACCAGGCCATCACCACTGAAGTGCTGACAAATCCTGAGAAGCTTCCCTATTGACAGACGTCAGAAAGAAACTCACTTTGGAATTTAGGGTGCAGCCTATTTAAAAAGGGTACACAAGACACCCTGTATGTATGCTCCAACAGCTCAGAAAACTTGAATGATGGGAATTTGTTTGGAATCATGGACCCAAGAATACTAAAAGCAAGATATCCACTGTAATAATCTATATGTTTTCCAATTATACCATATCTTGTAAAATAAATGGACTGGATTATTTGAAACTTCTATAGTACCTTTTATATTAGAGTGAAACCTGCACAACAGACTTCGCTTAACAACAACCTTTTGTTTTAAGATACACTTCTGCTTCACTTTCATAGAAGATCATCACCCTCAAAACAAGTGATCTTTGGCAGTCTGAATGGCTGTTTGGTATAGATTTTGCTGGAATTTTTAACTAGCTGTCAATTTCTACTTATTGATTTAGCTTTAGTTTTCAGTAGTGGGATATTAAAACTTTTAAACAGCTTTATTCCAGTTGTACATAATTTATTATTTAGCTTTAATAGTAGCTGTAAATTTAGCACAGGGATAATCTCTCAGGTAGTTCTGCCCATTGATAATTAAATTAATAAGTAGCTATGAGTGTGAGCTCATTCAATAGTTCCTAGGACCACTGGACAACCTCCGTCTCAAAATCTACATCTTCAACTTTTGGTATTTGTGTTATAAGATGTCCTGGTATAGGCCCAATCCTGCAAATCCTTAAGCATGTGTCTGCAGAACCAGGGCCATAGATATTTCAAACTGGATTCCTCACTAAAGAGGAAGGATGGCCCAGTGGTTGGGTGTTGGTCAGAGACATGGGACACCTGAGTTCGATGCAGAGCATGCCACAGACTTCCTGTGTAAACTTCGGCAAGTCATTTAACTTCCCTATGCCTCAGCACCCCATCTGAAAAAGGAGAGGAGAGGAGATGGGTGCCATCAGGATAAAACATCCTTTGCAATGTCATGAAAATGATGCCTCTACAATCAAAGTAGTCACAAGATATGTAGATGTAGACTCTTCACTAAATTCCATTCTTTACTTATAGAGATTGTTCGGTTCTCAAAACTGAAAAAAGGCAATATAATCAGAACTCTCAGGAGCTAGCAGTCTTCTTTCTTTCCTTCTCATAAGCATCCAGCAGCTGCTCATAAGCCAATAAATGCAAAATAAATATCTGCTGTTGAATAAGTGAAATGACCTACATATCCCTAATTGATCTGACCTTCTTCAAAAATATTCATCTGAAGTACAATTTTATTACTGCTTTCGAGAGGGAGAAAAAATGTAGCACTCATTCCTAGAATCATATCTTTGCTTAAACTTGCCACCGATTCTCAGCAGATAATTTCATGGTTCTGGTGAAACATGGGAGGTCATGGAAGGAAAGGCGTATCTCAAATAAGCAGAACCAGTCCCTTGTAGGGCTCAGGATGGAAATTCTGACCTCTACACTAGCTCCCCATTGAATAGAGAATGGAGCACTCGGGTGATGAGCTCATGACAATCTATGTCTCACCTCCCACTTACGGTGATGTGCACCCTTAAGGCAAAATGGAGAAAACAGTACTTGCATTCATGTAATTACAGTTGATGCAATTGTTGCTGATTCTTTCACAGGGCATGCAAGGGGGTAGAAGGTGGAAAGGAGGCTTCTTGCATTAGGAACATGGAAAGTCTAGCCCATTTTATGTTAGAGTACCACAGAGCTCTGCTTTGAGACCCATAGTCTTCTGAGATTATATTCTTCCTACTCAGTTCTAATTGTCAATATTACAAAAAAAATTATTGCTACATACACACATTTAATTCTTTATAATTTAAATCCATTTCCATTATCAATGATTATTTTAAAGAGCTGTTGCTACATTTGCTATCATATTCTTTGTTTTTCATTTCCCTTGTCCCCCTCAACTGAAAATGTTAATGTAAAGATGTGATTTTTGTTTTAGCTGTTCAAATCCTGGCTCCTTAAGCCTTTGTGGTAAAAATGCAGTCAAAGCTAGGGACCCAGCTGTGTCCTACAGTCAAACTCCTAAGAGTATCATGAAGAGATGAACTCCCCCTTCAGAGGCTGCTGCCTAATGATTATGCCCTACCCAACTCCTTCATATACCCAAAAGCGAAGACCATTATTCTGTTTCTATATGGAATTTGTAGATTATGTAGTTAAGTCACTGAGTATGCTCAGTGGATTCCTGATCTCTCACTGGGAGTGTAGAGCTGATTCCTCCTCTCTAACAGCCAATCAGAAGGACCTTAAAGAGGACACATCTCCATAATACAACACTCCTATCTAACAGCTCTGAAATGGAGTCATCAACGCAAAGAGACTACAGGGCCTTCAGGAAATGAAAGGATGTGGTTTTCCCAGTGAATCTTATCAATTTATAAAGCGGTTAACCTTTCTGTTTAGTTTATAATTCCTCTTCCCTTGCGGAAGTCAGCTGCATGGAAGATATTGCCGACCTAAGGTCCATGGGCCCAGTAAAAGACTGGGATCTAAGTGATTCTGCATCTCATTCCTTATGACCAGGTGTGGGTCTTTTATTATTATTTGCATTATTGTGGCTTGTCTGTCCTTACTATTGATATATAGTTGGCTTATACAGCAGTAAGGGACTACAATGCTCTATACTGGCATTGCTTAAGCTAAGGATTTGGCCAAAGATGATAATGTCATTTATATTATTATACACGCAGATGGATCCAAAAACACTTTACAGCTTTCAGTAACTGTGTAAGGTAGATCATTCACACATGCACACACATGCGCACACCAGTGGGATGGAATGGAACAACTTTTTAGCAACGCAGATCAACTCTACAGAACAGTTTAGGACAAGAAATGAGGTAATCATATTATTTGCAGTGCCACAGGGGAGTTTGGTACACAAAATATTACTTAAACTGGAATTTCCTGAGGACATCAAGGTAACCCTCTCCTTACAAACTTTTGACACAGTTCCAAATGGCATACTCCTAAGCAAACTAGGGAACTGTGGTTAGACCAGCGGTTCCCAAACTCTGCCACATTGCACATCACCAACATAAAATGCCACCACCTGTAGTACCACCACCAATTTTTTATAAACACAGTATGTATGAAAACTGTCTTAAAACCTAAGTGTTGTTAAACACATTGTATCAATAGCATAGCTATGTATATAAAAAGCTGTAGTCTTCAAAATATTAATACATGCATTATAAACTTACCCCATCTGAGATTACTGGTATGCCTCTAATGAGGATGTGCTTTCTTGACAGAGCAAAATTGGTGGATATCTTGGTTAGTGGATATCTGGTGAAATCTTGGGATGGCCGCCATGCTGCTTGGGGCAAGTCTGGCTTCTAGCCAGTGTGCTGGGCCTACATGGGAGAGGGGTAGGGGGAAGGGGTGATGCCGGGAGGGAGGAGTGGCCACTGCGCTGCTTGGGGGTGGTACCAGAGCAGCCTGTGGCGAGCTGCTGTAAGTGTGTCTGGGGGGAAAGGGGGCAGAATGGCTGGGCTGCCCTGGGTGCTGCTGCACCCTGGCCCTGCACAGCCGAGCGCCACTGGAGGCTCCACGGCCAGCCCCCCAACAGCATAGAGATATTGGTGGACCTGGGCCCACATAATGTAGTCTTAATTAGTTGGTGGACACGCACCACTGGGAGTTGGCCTGTGTTCACTGGTGGTACACATACCACAGTTTGGGAACTGCTGGTCTGGATGAAATTACGATAAGATGGATGCACAACCAGTAGAAAGACCATACTCAAAGAGTAGTTATCAATGGTTTGCTGTTAAACTGGGAAGGCATATCTAGTGGGGTCCCGAAGGGATCAATCCTGGGTCCGGAACTAGTCAATAGTTTCATTAATGACTTGAATAATGGAGTAGAGAGTATGTTTATAAAATCTGAAGATGATAGCAACCTGGGAGAGATTGCAAGTACTTTGGAGGATAGGTTTAAAATTCAAAATCATCTTGACAAATTGGAAATTTGGTCTGAATTCAACATGATGAGATTCAATAAAGACAAGTGCAAAGTACTTCACTGAGGAAGGAAAAATCAAATGTACAACTACAAAATTGGAATAACTGTCTTGGTAGTTGTATTGCTGAAAAGGATTTTGTGGTTGTAGTGAACTACAAAATGAATATGAGTTGCTGATGTGCTGCAGCTGCAAAGAAGGCAAATATGATTCTGGCATGTATTAACCTGAGTGTTATATGTAAGACACAGGAGGTAATTGTCCTGCTCTACGCAGCACTGGTGAGGCCCCAGCTGGAATACTGTGTCCACTTGTGGGCACCACAATTTAGGAAAGATGTGGACAAATTGGAAAAAATCCAGAGGAGAGCAACAAAAACAACAAAACATTTGAAAAACCTGACATATGAGGAAAGGTTAAAAAATTCTGGTAATGTTTAATCCTGAAAGAAGATGACCGAGGGTGGACCTGGTAACAGTTTTTCAGTATGTTAAGGTTATTATAAAAGAGGATGGTGAACAATTGTTCCCCATGTCCATTAAAAGCAGGACAAGATATAATGGATTTAGTCTGCAGTAAGAGAAATTTAGGTTAGATATTAGGAAGAGCTTTCTAATTATAAGGGGTAGTTAGCTCTAGAATAGACTTCCAAGAGAGGTCATGGGGTTCCCATCATTGGACGTTTTTAAAAACAAGTTGGATAAACACCTGTCAGGGATGGTCTATGTTTACTTGGCCCTGCCAAAGCATAGGGGTCTGAATTTGATGACTTCTCAAGGTCCTTTCCAGCCCTACATTTCTATGATTTTATTATGTTTTCAAAAATTCCTATAGGACTTTCACCAATCACAAGTAACCAGGTGTTCAGTTGTAGATCTCATCAGAAAGGCAGCATCTTGAGCACAGAGCACTCTAACTCAAAGCTGAGAGATTTGGCCAACACTGACTCAGAGGAAGAGATACTTAATGAATCAATGTCACCACTTCTTGTAGTATACAAATTTTTCCTTCAGGTCTCCAGACGTGTAACAGGTCCGACTGCTCCACACTTTTTTGGTTATGCAGTCCAACAAGTTGACAATTTGAGGTGGAATGGTTTTAGAGTTTTGCCACAGCTCCTTATTTCCAACTGAAATTATACTCTCTGTTTACAAATAGAGAATTATAATATCACATGGGGAATAAGCAGCACCAGCAGATGAATGTCTAAGAAGTAAAGACTAAGGGACAGATCCTCAGGTGGTGTAAATTGTCATAGCTCCTTTGAGGTCATTGGAGCTATAACAATTTACATCAGTCAAAGATCTGCTTCAAGTATTTTAGTTTCATCTGAAGGATGTTTGCATTGAAGTCAGAGGGAAAATAAATGTTAAAAAATGATATGTATGTAGAATTGTTTTTAACAAGACTATTTTCCAAAGTCAGTATTATTTACTGATGTATACAGCAACTTTAAGTGTTAACACATTTCAGTATGTAATGATCCAGGTAACATATAACATAATAAATATGTCCTTTCTACTAAATTAGGCATGTTACAAAAATAAAATAAAACTACAAAATAAAAATGTATTTTTAAAGAAGATTGAAAAAACCCAGTAACAAAAGAGAATTTTGGGCACATGTGCCAAGTGAATAAGGCATGCCATTTTAAAAGAGTCAGCAATAAGGATAGAAGAAATAAAAATGAATCACAGTGCCTGAATTATGAGAGAGGACAAACATGAGACAAGCTCTGCAAATACAAAGATCAGTTTTTAAAGAGCCTCAAAAGTTACCAATTATAGATAACTATAAAACGTAGTTACTTACCAGTAACTGTTGTTCTTCGAGATGTGTTGCTCAGATCCATTCCACTTAGGTGTGTGCGCGCCCTCGTGCACAGCCTTCCGGAGAACTTTTCCTAGCAGCCCCTGCAGGGGCCGGTCTCAGCGCCCCCTGGAGTCCCGCCCTTATGTGGCGGTACATATAGCGGGACCGGCCCCTCCCCTCCTCAGTCCCTTCTTTCTGCCGACTCCGACAGCGGGGACGGAGGGTGGGTGTGGAATGGATCTGAGCAACACATCTCGAAGAACAACAGTTACTGGTAAGTAACTACGTTTTCTCCTTCGAGTGGTTGCTCAGATGCATTCCACTTAGGTGATTCCCGAGCCATACCTTGGAGGTGGGTAGGAGTCAGCGGCGAGCTGCCCTCAGCACGGCCCTGCCGACTCGCGCGTCGTCCCTTGACTGCTGGACGACAGCGTAGTGCGCAGCAAAGGTGTGCACCGAAGACCAGGTGGCAGCCCTGCAGATGTCATCCAGGGGGACCCTTTCCAGGAAGGCCGCCGACGCGGCCTGGGCCCTCGTCGAGTGGGCCGTCACCACTCCTGGGAGCTGGACGCCTGCACGCTCGTAGCAGAGCCGGATGCAGGCGGTGATCCACCTGGCGATGCACTGGGAGGTGACCGGGGAGCCTCTCATCCTCTCTGCCACCGCGACGAAGAGCTGCGTGGTCTTTCGGAGCGGCCTCGTCCTGTCCAGGTAGAACGCCAGCGCCCTCCTCACATCGAGGGTGTGCAGTCTCCTCTCGTCCTCGGACCCGTGCGGTTTAGGAAAAAACACGGGGAGGAAAATATCTTGGTTACAATGGAACCGGGAGACTACCTTAGGCAGGAACGCCGGGTGAGGCCTAAGCTGAACCTTGTCCTTATAGAACACGGTATAGGGGGGCTCCGAGGTTAAGGCCCTTAGCTCAGAGACCCTCCTGGCCGAGGTAATGGCCACGAGAAAAGCCACCTTCCAGGAAAGGATCATCATTGGACAGGTGGCTAAGGGCTCAAAGGGGGGACCCGTTAGCCTATCTAAGACCAGGTTCAAATCCCAGGGAGGCACCGGGTCACGGACCTGCGGGTAAAGCCTCTCTACACCCCTGAGGAACCTCACCGACATGGGGTGGGAGAACAGGGAACGTCCCCCCACCGGCTGGTGGAACGCCGATATGGCCGCCAGGTGTACCCTGAGGGAGGCCAACGCTAACCCCTGTAGCCTAAGCTGCAGCAGGTAGTCCAGGACCGCCTGCACGGGGGACGTACCGGGGTTTTCGCCCCGCGACTCCGACCAGCAGGTGAACCTCCTCCACTTGGCCCTGTAGGCGAGCTGCGTGGAGGGCCTCCTGCTTCCCAACAGCACGCGTTGGACCTGCTCCGAGCAGGTTCTCTCCTCCTCCGTCAGCCAGAGAGCCTCCAGGCCATCAGGTGCAGGGAGTCCAGGTTGGGATGCAGTAGCCGGCCGTGGTCCTGGGAGAGCAGGTCCGGTCTCCTCGGGAGCTCGATCGGGGGAGCGACAGACAGGTCCAGGAGCAGGCAAAACCAGTACTGCCTCGGCCACGCCGGGGCGATCAGAATCACATCCGCTCTGTCCCTCTTGATTTTCAAGAGGACCCTGGGCAAGAGCGGGAAGGGGGGAAACGCATACAGGAGGGCCCCCGTCCATTCGAGGAGGAACGCGTCCGAAAGAGAGCCCGGCTCGCGACCCCTGAGCGAGCAGAACCTCGGGCACTTCGCGTTCTGCGCTGACGCAAAGAGGTCCAGATGGGGAACACCCCACACGCGGAAAATCCTGTCCACCACCTCTGGGTGGAGAGACCATTCGTATTGAGGTAGGAATGACCTGCTGAGGCGGTCCGCCTCGTCGTTCCTGACCCCAGGCAGGTGAGAGGCGGTTAAACAGAAATTGCATCTCACCGCCAAGTCCCAGAGTCGGAGCGCCTCCTGACACAACACCGAGGAGCGCGCCCCCCCTTGCTTGTTGATGTAATACATTGCAGTGGTATTGTCTGTTAACACCTGCACCATTCTCCCCAATAAAGAGTGGCGAAACACCTCGCATGCCAGTCTGACCGCCCTCAATTCTTTCACATTGATATGGAGGGCCAATTCCCCCCGGGACCAGCGACCCTGCGTGGTCAGACCACCGGTGATATGGGCTCCCCACCCCCGGTCCGATGCGTCCGTGATCAGGGTGACCGAGGGGGTGGAGGCCCTGAAGGGAATCCCTTCCAACACAGTCCTGGGGTCCAGCCACCAAGTCAGTGACCCCAACACCCAAGGGGGCACCGTTACCACCTTGCTCAAAGCATGCCTGCTGGGCATGTAAACCCTGGACAGCCAACCTTGGAGGGGCCTGAGCCTGAGGCGGGCCAACCTCACCACATAGGTGCACGAGGCCATGTGGCCTAACAACTGCAGGCAGTGCCTGGCTGTAGTCGTGGGGCACCTCTGAAGCTGCGATATTATCGCTGTCATGGCTTCGAACCTCGAACGTGGGAGGGAGGCTTTTGCCTGCACCGAGTCCAGGTGGGCCCCTATGAAGTCTATGCGTTGCACCGGACGCAGCGTCGACTTCTGCTCGTTTATGAGCAGCCCCAGAGCATGGCAGGTGGACTGGACGAGAGAGACCGCCTCGCACACTTGCGACTTGGTCTTGCCCCTGATTAACCAGTCGTCCAGGTAGGGGAATATCTGGACCCCCCTGCGCCGCAGGAAGGCCGCCACCACCGCCATACACTTGGTGAACACTCTGGGGGAGGAAGACAGGCCAAAGGGCAAGGCCGTAAACTGGTAGTGGCCACCAGCTACCACAAACCTTAGGTACCGCCTGTGGGCGGGAAGGATGGAGACGTGAAAGTACGCATCCTTCAGGTCGAGGGCGGCAAACCAGTCCCCTGGGTTTAGAACGGGAATGATGGACGCTAGGGATACCATGCGGAACTTCAGCTTTCTTATGAACCTGTTGAGCCTGCGCAGGTCCAATATAGGCCTGAGGCCTCCGTTGGCCTTGGGAACGAGGAAGTACCTCGAATAGAATCCCCTCCCCACCTCGAGTGGTGGAACCACTTCTATGGCTCCTTTGACTAGGAGGGATTGAACCTCCTGAAGGAGTAATTGCTCGTGAGATGGGTCCCTGAAGAGGGACGGGGGGGGTGGGGAGTGGGGAGGGGAGGCCAGGAGCTGAAGGGCATATCCCCAGCGCACGATATCGAGGACCCACTGGTCCGATGTTACCTCCCGCCACAGGCCGAGATACGGCTTGAGCCTGTCCAGGAAAGGCGGGGAACCCAGGGAACATGAGACGGTGCCACCCTCGGAGACACCGTCAAAATTGTCTCTTCCCCTTAGGGCCCTGAGAGGGTCCTTTAAAGGAAGAGGAGGACGGCGGCGGGCGATCGCGCCGTCCAGAGCCCTTGGTCCTATCCCTGCCCCTTGCGGTGGGGAAGGGCCTAGGCTGCGGCCTAGACTGCTGCCGCTGACGTTGCGGCGGTTGCTGCGGCTGCTGGCGACTCTGCAGTCTAGCCGCCTGGGGCGTGTACAGGCCCAAGGAGCGCAACGTTGCCCTCGAGTCCTTGAGAGCGTGCAGCTTCTCGTCCGTCCTCTCCGAAAAGAGGGCGGCTCCATCGAAGGGTAGGTCCTGGATGGACTGCTGCACCTCCAACGACAAGTCTGTGGACTGCAGCCACGCTGCCCGCCTCATTGCAACGGCGGAGGCCATAGCCCTGCTGGCTGTGTCTGCGGCGTCCGATGCAGACTGCAGGGCCGCACTTGCCACAGACAACCCTTCCTCCAGCACCAAACCAAAGTCCACTGCCTGGTCTGGAGGGAGAGACTCCGAAAACCTCCTTAAGGAGTCCCATAGGTTCAAATTGTACCTGCCGAGGAGGGCCTGATGATTGGCCACCCTCAGCTGAAGCGCCCCAGTAGAATAGACCTTTCTACCGTAAAGGTCCAGCCTCCTGCCTTCCTTATTTTTAGGGGAGGCAGTCTGAGCACCCTGCCTGTCTTTTTGGTTGGCGGCATCCACCACCAAAGTACCCGCGGCAGGGTGCGCATACAAGTACTCGTGCCCCTCGGCTGGCACGTAGTACTTCTTCTCGGCGCCCTTAGAGGTCGGGGCAACCGAGGCAGGGGTCTGCCAGACTGACTTAGCCAGGCGCAGGACCCTCTCATGTACGGGAAGGGCCACCCTCGTCGGTCCCTGGGCCCCCACACGGCCGAAGAGGGGGTCCACCTCTTCCTCTAAGACCTTGACCTCAAGGCCAAGGTTCAAAGCCACCCGCTTTAGAAGCTCTTGGTGGGCTTTAAAATCAATGAGCGGGGCTCCTTGGTCTCTTACCGCCGCCTCATCAGGCGATGAGGAGTAAGAAGGGCGGCGGGGCCCAGTGGAGGGTCCCTCCCCAGGGTCCTCCTCCACCTCCTCTTCCCCAGAGGAGCGGTCACCCTCCTGCACCGAAGGTGCTTGCTGAGTTTGGGTGACAGAGGCAGGGGCCGACATAGTTCCCTGCCCCATCTGGGCCGCCCACTGGGCCCATAACGGCCACTGCCAGGGTCCCTGTGGCCAGCTCAAAGGCGGCACCGGTGCCGAGGGCAAAGCCGGTGCCGCAACAGTCGGTGCCGGTGCCGGTAGCAGTATTGGGTCCGGTGCCGGCTGCGGTGCCGGCTGCGGTGCCGGCTGCGGTGCCGGTTGCGGTGCCGGTTGCGGTGCCGGCTGCGGTGCCGACGACCATACACGTTCCTGACGTCGGGTCCGGGACCCCGAGTCAGGAGAACGCAGGCGGTGATGACGCCGGGAAGGAGCGCTCCGAGATCCGCCACGCGACGACCTCGAGGAGCGACTCTGACTTCGGTGCCGACGAGGCGACGCCGAAGAAGAAGGCGACCGGTACCGGGAAGTCTTTCGCCGCTTTGATGCTGGGGAGCGGTGCCGAGAACGCCGTCTCGGTGCCGAGTCAGAACTCGACGACGAGGAGAGGTGCCGCGACGAAGAGCGATGTCCGGAGCGGTGCCGGGACCTGGAACGGTGCCGGGAGCGGTGCCGGGACCTGGAGCGGTGCCGGGAACGGTGCCGCGACGCGTCGTCCGAGGACGAAGATGGAGAGGAGCTTCCGAGCTCGACTCTCCTGCGTCGGGTGGTGGGCGGCCTGTCCACCGGTGCCGGGGCCGCCCACCCTTCGGGGCCCCCCATCGCGGGTTTGCCCCGGGAAACGGGCCCTGGCTCTCTCCGGTGAGAGAGTGCCGGAGGCGTAGGCAGCTCCAACAAAGCCTGAGCCGCCTCGATAGCCTCCGGCGTCGAAGGGTCCCGTATAGGGGGTCCCCCACTTCCAGGAGTCGGGGGAGCCTCCCTAGTAAGTGTCGGTGCCGGGGCCGGTGCCGGAGCAGGGGCCGGTGCCGGAGCAGATGCCGGCGGCACGTCCATGAGGAGGAGCACCTCCGAACTCGACCCCGGCCGCTCCTGCGGTGCGGGGGAGCGCTGCAAGCGTGGATGGCGCTTCTTCCTCTTCGGCACCGAGACCCCCGGTGCCGGAGGCGCACTCCGCACCGAAGACACACTCGGTGCCGGAGTAGTCCGCGATGGCTCGGACGCCGGACTTAACGCGGACTCCATCAGAAAAGCCCTAAGCCTCACTTCACGCTCCCTCTGAGTCCGAGGCTTAAAGGACTTACAGATACTGCACCGGTCTCTCCGGTGCAGTTCCCCCAAACACCGCAAACAACGGTCATGGGGGTCGCTAGCTGGGAAGGCCTTGCCGCAGCTAGCACATGGCTTGAAGCCCGGCGAACCCGGCATAGCCGGGACGCCTTGAGCCCGAAGGCTCCCTAACTAACTAAAAACCCTCACTAACTAAAAACTAACTTAGTTCAGGGTGAACTGATAAACTAACTACTCACTTTTAAAGGAGAAACACAAACTGTTGAAGAGCAGGGGTAGTTCTCAACTGGCCGTCACGGGCGGAAAGAAGGAACTGAGGAGGGGAGGGGCCGGTCCCGCTATATGTACCGCCACATAAGGGCGGGACTCCAGGGGGCGCTGAGACCGGCCCCTGCAGGGGCTGCTAGGAAAAGTTCTCCGGAAGGCTGTGCACGAGGGCGCGCACACACCTAAGTGGAATGCATCTGAGCAACCACTCGAAGGAGAACTGATAATTTTCAGTTTCAGAGGTAAACAATGCATTTGCCCAAACCAAGTGATATCACAGGAATGATAGAGATGACAAATTACATGAGCAGCAGAATATGAAGCAGGCAGCCAGTGAGAAGACCCTTGCAACAATTAAGATAAGAATTATCAGACTTGGTTGAAAAAGGGGAAAATGTTTAATAAAAGTCCCTTTACCCATTTTTTATTTGAAACCAAGTTCCAATTATATTTTCTGATCAGCTCTTGATGTTACTAAGGCCTGGGTATGTTCAACATCAGAGGTGTGGCATTTCAGTAGTGGACAAATGAGTGAAGTAATTGTGTGCACGTGCGTGCGTGCAGTGAGGGGAATAAGTTTTTCGTATACTATGCTGATGAGTATCTTAAACCTAAATAGCGACATATAAATATATGTGTTTGTGCATATAAATATATTTTATAGAGCTCTTTGGAATTCTTCTAGATATAAGGCATTTCATAAAAGCAATTACGTACAAATAAAGATTTTAACCTGTGTAGGCAGATTTTTGAAATATTAAATAAATAAAACCTACATGACTAAGTAAGATCTAACAGGAGAGGTAAAGGATAAATAAAAATTAAAAACACCTACTAGATTTTCTACTTTTGAAAGAAATATAATGAAAGAAAAATTGCCCTTGGAAAAATCAACACTAGAGGTCTGATTACCTGCCTCTACAAACAAAACTACAGCTCCCACTCATATTTAACATCAAATTGTAGCTAAATAGGTTTACTGTTCTAAAGAACTTGACTTGTACTCACAAAAGTGCTGGGAAATGGACATAAATCCGAACCCTTTTTAACATACATTTTAGAAGATATTTGAAATCATAGGCCAAATTCTGAATTCCTTACTCAGGAAAAACTCTCACTGAAGGACAGACTTTCAATTGAATTAAATGCAGTCTTAAATTTAGCTATTTTCAAATCCAGTGATGAGACAAAATTAAATTGATAATTTACAGTATCTGTAATTTTTTAAACAAACAGTGATAAGAAGATGGTGGCCATTGGTTGTCCTGTATTTGGTACATGCTGAAAGAATAAGGCCTGGGATAAATTCTTACCACAAATAATCTGTCATGACTGATTAGAAAAGTAACCTTCAAACTGTACATGCCCTGAATGCCAGAGGGCAGCTCAGGTCTAAGTTGTTTATTTTTCACTGTGTCTAAACTTACAGATATTCTAAATGATTTTTGAATTTAGAAGAGAGAAGTAAATAAAGACTTGATTCATGGCTGTTTCAGTTGAATGGCTAGCTCAACAAATTGGATTGATATGGTCCATACAGGTCATGATTGTGAATAAATGGCAGAATCTGACTCTGAACATGCTCATGCATATCAGTTATAAATAGATTAAAAGAATTGGGACATAATCTATTTTAGTTAGTTTGGGAATGTAAAGCAGGTGAACTCAAAATAGGATTCATTATAGTATATTTAGTATTATATTGATAAGGTCCAGAAAACAAAGATATATTTTTTAAAATTAATCCAGTCATAAGAAGGTGCTGTTGAAGAAAATCAGAGGAGATCGGATCAGTCAAACATGTAAACAGTTTGATTTTGCTGACAGGATAGACCATATCCAGAGAAACCCGGAAAAAAAAAAGAAGAGAAAAATGTTGACTGGAAATTAGTGGTTCAATTTCAGACCTGCCATGGGTCTTCTATTACAGAACAGGGACATCCTTACTAGAGAACAAAGCAGCACATTTATCAGGGGTATACATTAGATTACCATAAGAAAGCTGATCAAAAGACTTCATGGAGCCAACAAACATTGAACATTCACCTCAAATTAAGACAATGACACTGAGTAACATAAAAATGTTTCTTAGGTTCTCCTTGTTAACTGGAAGATTGCACCAGCATGTATCTAGGTCCAGTAAAAGTCTGTTTTTTCTCCATCGATGCTCAGAGTTGTGCATAAGGTGTCTCCATAGAGAACCAAAGGTGAAGGACAAAACAAAGTTGTCTGTGAAGCACCAGGAGCTCTTTAATACTTTACATTCCTAGGAAACATAAAACTGTTTAAAATTTAATTTTTTATAAGATTGAATTTTTATGTTCTCACCCAATTGTTAAAATATATTGGGTTTGTCCTCTCTCCTCTGATTTTGTCACTCTATTAAATATATCACCAAGAAAGTCTTTTTCCATTTCCAAAATATTTTCCATCCAAATTTTATGTGAAAAAGTACTTTACATATAAATTTTATTTCAAAATTAATTCTTTCTCCTTTGATTTTTTCTCTCTTCTCTAGTTTTCCAGAGAAATTAATTGAACTGCAGTTAATTCAAAATTCTGCTATATGTAATCACAGTAATGTTATACCCAGTCAACTTGGTACTCTGATTCTTAAATCCTTTGCATGGATTCTGATGTGGTGTCAGATCAATTTTAGGATTTGTGTTATTTACATACTATAGAAGACTTGCTCTTTTAATTTTATCCAAATGGGTGGCCTTGCCACTTAACCTTTCTGGTGGCAGAGAATAGTATATATGTCAGAGAGGTGATAGGATTAATATTTATAGGTATTGTATATCTGTAAGTATCTATATTAGTGCCTAATCCTACAGTTAATACTCATAAATAGTCTAGTGACTTTACTATCATGAGTAATCTGAGGGCTACTCAAATGAGTAAGGATTGAAGGATTAGGCACTATAATTATTATTCTTTATTATTATTTTTGGTTGGG
This sequence comes from Mesoclemmys tuberculata, assembly GCA_007922155.1. NCBI lineage: Eukaryota > Metazoa > Chordata > Testudines > Chelidae > Mesoclemmys > Mesoclemmys tuberculata. Next base: position 21,036,126 of record ML675629.1, on the reverse strand, counting down.
GCAACAAGAGCTCTAAAAGTTTAGGGTTTGTTGGTGGTCTGGGCAAGTGTGATTGGCCTCAATGACTAGGGAGCCTAGATTCTTCTGCTAAAAGACAAGAAGAGACAGGAGAGGGACAAATTAAAGATAAGAGCTGTTGTGCTGTGACCACTTCTTATTATACAAGTCATAATGGTCTTATTGTCCAATTATCCTCCTTTGTCTCTTTGTTGTATGCACCTGATGTTTCTTGTTGTATACATTGAACGTAAGCTTTTTTGAGACAGGGTTCATCTATTTTCATACTTATATGTGTTTACTGCTTAGAAGACATTATCATAATACAAATACTACTACTCCAGTTACTATTACTAATATAGATGTAAACTGAGACCAATTAGTTTTGTTCTCAGTGGTTTCCGTGTAGTTATCTCTCTAGTGAATGGCATATCAGCAGACAAGGATGAAATCACTGGCTCACACTGATGTGTGTTTGCATATTCAGTCAATAAAGTTTCCACCATCCATGATATAAGTAAGAATGAGGTTCCCAACTTTGCACGTTACCAAAATCTGGTTAGACAATACTGTAGGATCTGTATTGGTGCAGTTGGTGTCATTTTGCTATTTTGTACAGTATGAAAGGAAGGGCATTGTTGAGGATGTGCTGAGTCTATGCTGTTTGTATCCCATTGACTGAATAGGTCTTTCACCAAAAATAGATTGAATACAATATGTCCATCTTGTGTGTGAGACCCCAGATAAAGGATGGTACTAATCTTGGCACACAGATCACCCCAGTGTTCCTATGTGAGTCCGTGCTGGTATAGTGTTATATTCACCCAGACTGCTTGTGATCAGTGACTTCAATTTCTATTTTGATGATTATTCTTTGTGAATAAATTCAGGTTTCCGTGAGATCCATGGCTGACCACAATCTTGAGCTAATATTGGATAAGAATTGAAGGTGAGTTGACTAGATATGCTACCTATGTCTTTGGATCATTACTTCATGCAGAAATAAAAGATTGCAGCACATGTATTCCTTATGGCAAGGGGCCTGTTTTGATGGTCAGCTCTTGATGGAACAAGAACGCTCTGAGGGAGAGTAATATTCTTCCAACAGAGCAATCTATCATTGTTTTCAGTAGCATTTTAAAGCTGTTATACTGTGGCTGTGTAGGAGACAAAGAACAAGTTTTTTTCTTCAACCATAGCATCCACAAAATCTTGTTCCACCGACTTTTTTGAAATGACTGATAACTTGGTCAATCCAACTGACTCTGTTGGAGGCCTAGCTTGGCATGAGTTGTTTGACCGAGGTGCCTGATCACTGGTACTAGCTTGGCACGAGTTGCTTGACCACTGTTTAACGCCTAGCCTCAGCAGTTTGACTGCTTTTTACAATTGGCAGAGACCAATAGAGTGCTGAGTAACCTTGTGGTACCTCAGTTTCTGCACACCACAGCAGACAGTAAATAGTGTGGGTTTTGTACAACACAGCAAATAGTTTGTATGTTTATAGTTGTATATAGATAAAGTTGAACAAGGACAAAAGTTTACACATTTTACATTGCCATGTTCTTTCCCACTGCCTCTCCCACTGCTAGATATTGTTTTGCTCCAATTATCATGAAAACATAAATATGTAGTTAGTATTAACAATAAAGTATAGAGTAAGTGAAGGACATAAGAATGTCATTGAAGATACGTGAATGAAAGAACAATGTATACAGAAAAGTATAAAAAGCTACCACCCAGGAAAGGGGTGCACTTCATCACTGCCTGATTCCACAGGAGATGCTGTTGGCCTGATCCCCTAGCAGAGCTCCTGAAGCAAGCTGTTCCTGTATACAATGTCCTGAGTGAACATACAACTCTTTGGGTCTAGTGAGTATGATACGTTGTAATTAATTGTTGGCTTTGTATTAAACTAACTATCTAAGAAATCCTTACACATTTAACCTTATTGATCTGCAAATTGGACGTACCATGTCTCACTTGTAACTTCACACTGATCATAAAGAATGCCCCACAACACAAGTGCTCTCTCTTAAGAATATGGTGCTGGATTCTCTTAAAGAACAATTGATAAAGTGTTTGCTCAAGATGCCAAAAATTGAAGTTGACTTATCTGGTTAACTATAGTCCTGTACCTAATCTTCTCTTCATGGTTAAAATTGCCTACCTATCTCAGATTTCCTTGATTCTTGTCAGCTGGGGTACTGACTAGGATACAGGACAGAGATTATGTTGATTTCCTTGATTGATGACTTCATCCTAGCAGTGAATGAAGGGTGTACGTGCTGATATTTTTAGATATATCAACTACTTTCAACACCACTGACCACAGTAAATTGCTATGGAACACGTATGGACTGTGGGGGAAGAGACAGGATTGTCCTCAATCTTTTTCTCTAAATTCCAGAAAGTAATCTTTGCTGATTGCCAAACTCCATGAAAATGCTGACTGCAGAGTTCCTTCTTGTTCAACATTTATATAGGATGATTAGGATGGTTAGTAAGATACCGTGAGCTACACTGCCTTCAACAGACAGATGACTTCAGTCTTTCATTTCTGCTCCTTCTGCCCCAGATGATACAGCAGTGTACCTTTCCCAATGATTGGCTATATTGAGAGTGAGCTGTCTAATGCTCAATCTTGATAAGTTGATTGGTTGGGGGAAATCATATCAGAAGATATGGTGAGGATTATATCTGCTTTTCTGATTGAGGTGTCTGTCTCTCACTTCTCACTTACAATTGCAAATTGAGTGTCTGGTTGGATTCTTAATTACTGTAGCATAATCACATTTCAGCAGGAACCAGGACTGTTCTCTTTCATTTGTGTCTGGCCAGAAGGTTGAGATTTAATGTTTTATTTTTTGGGAGAGGGGAGGGGGAAGATATGTATCTTATTATCCTGGTTCTGTCACTGCAGAATTAAATTACTGCAATGTGCTCTTCATGGGGCTACGTCTTCAATCCATTCAAACTCTGAACAAAGTGCAGGATACAGCAGTCCACTTGTTAAGCAAGCTTTGTATCTGTAAGGACATTATGCCAGTGCTTTGCTATCTTCACTGAGTACCTGGAGGTTTCTTGGTAGAGTTTAAAGAGTAATTTTTGATCTTGGAGGTTCCTGGCCCCCAACAGTACCATAATACCAATAACATAAAATAATGATAACAAAGCCCATATGGCCTGGGACCTGCCTACTTAAGAGATCGCCTCTGTTTCTGTGCTATAGTATCATTGTAGAGAATAGTGGAGGCTCTTGAACTGGAGTCCCTTTGGTTTTAAAAGAGAGGGAACTGCTCGTAGGGCATTCTCAGTGATGGCCCCTTGACTTTGGAACTTGTTCCCCACTTGAGAATTGCTTGAGTCTGTTGACCATTCTTTTATGGGGGCTTGTTACTAGAGGGGGATGCTATCTAAGGGTCAATGTTGGGGGAAGATGAGATAATTTTTTTTTTTTGCTAGGAAGTTTACCTGATTGTCATCAGTATATAATGGAAATTACTACTGCATTTATCTATAAAAAATGTCAAGGGTGTTAAAGTCTGTGTTAGACACTTTTTTATAGTCTTATATATATATAAATAAATAAATCTAAAACAAAATCTTCTTGAGGGCATGATCAGTCATGTTTGATGTCTGTGAAGTCTGCTTTACTTCTATGGTTCTCTGTAAATGAATGTAAATATAAGATATTCCCTGTTTCTTATAATTAGTTAAATGCACAGTACTATCTGTTATTTGATTTGCTGCACAGCAGTTTGGAATGCATTCTCTCTCTCTCTCTCTCTCTCTCTCACTCACACTCACACACTAGAAAGATAGACATCTGTTTAAAGGAAAACTGTAAACATGTTTCTCAGTCGAACAGTTTGCAAGTTCAAAAGGTGAGCTCACTTTTTCTCTGTAAATACATTCTTAAATGAGTATTAGATCATGCTGGAAACTGGTTTAAAATATCTTAACCAGTGTTCCCACATTTTGAGGGTGTGTTTACATTAAGTGAAAAGACTGGTGTAGGGTCAATGATTATATGAAATTGTTGGTTGGATCCAAAGTTAAGCAGTTTGCAGGATAACCTGTTGTTGAATCCACTAACTGAGCTAAAAGCTTCATTTCCAAGTTTTGTGGGAAAAAAGAAATATATCTGACCTACTACTTGTAAATTAATGGAATGGTTGCTCTATATTGATATGAGGCATTCTATAGGTTTTGCAAGCTCAAGATATTTCAACTAATGCTTTGCTGCGTTTGGCAAAAGAGGTACCAGTGTCATAAATGATGTCATTTTTAATAACATGACTGCCATCTGCACTGAACTCAGTATTTATTTAATTAAAAACTTGTATATAAAAATGATTCTTACCTCATGAATTTTCAGAACTTCTGAATTTAACAAGATGAATACCACTTTTAAAATCACACACAGCATTTTGATAATTCTAAAGAGTTATTTTAGATTTGAGTATAGAGGAACCCATAGCAAAGATTCTTACAGATTACTTGCATTTAGATATTTCACATTAAGAGGAAAATAGATACCAGTATTCTGACTTTGCTCTTAGTAACAGTATCTTTAAGTAGCATCTTTTACTGGTAATTACTGGTCTAAGTTAGTGTATATAATGCTGTTGTTAAGTATAAAAAATAGCTTAGTAGTTCCTAATACTTATTTTAAATCTTGATTAGGTAACTAATTCTCTTATGAATGTGTAAGAATATTATTTCTTACCTTTAGGTGCCACCTGTAGAAACTGCTTATGGAGTGAACTAAGTTGTGAAATAGTTAGAGTACCATTTACAGATGTCTCTACAGGTGGAGGCCGTGGTGGAGGGATATGATCTGGAATTACTTTTACGTCACTGCTTATGAAGAAGTCTGTCTCATCTAAAATGAGTTCATATTGGATTCTGGTAGAACATTCAATGTGGTGACGTGCAACCTCAGTTAATTTGTCAACACTAAAAATTGAAATGCAGGAAGCAATTATTACTTTAAAATGCAAGACAGTAGTAACATAGAGTCAAATTCTGAGATCTTTAATTAATTTATGAGATTTTCTCTTTTAAGGACCACAGATCCTCTGTGCAGATCATGGGAAAAGGCCTATGACTAGCCATTTCCCTAGACATTTCCTATGGCTACTCATTTCCCATTACACCCTGGCAGCATGCTCCATTTCTAACTGCTGTGGGGAATGCACTTAAAAGCAGAATCCCAGCCATAGAGAGAACCCAGTGAAAAGATAGAATAGGGGTTTTCAGAACTCCACAGAGCAAATTAGTTGATGTGTATTTGCTTGACCCCACTCTCCCCACATACCTCAGCTGCCTCCCTGTCCTGTGCCCCTGCATGGGCCCCCAGAACTATGAGCACATTCTTCAGTGAAAGGAGTAATATTACCGTGGAGGCATAAATACTCTGATATTACAGTAGGAAAGGTCTGATCAGCACATAGAAGATCCCCTCTACATTAGAGTCAGGGAGCCATGATTAGGCCCAAATCTACATACTTCTTGGGCACTGGAGACTAATTTGTGTCACAAAGCAGGCCCTAGTGTTCTTATGATCTTTTAAAATAACTTTTGTCAATTGCTATACACTGTGGGTTTAATAAAAGGCGGAGGATTCTGGAATGGCAGAAACATAGCAAATAAGATCCCAAAATTCCAATGTGTGTAGGAGCCACTACTCTGATATTTTAGCTTACAGTGAACAAAATTTCTGATTACTAATGCTCCTAAGTCTAACTGTATTGCCTAAGAAAAAAATAAGACACTGAATAGCTGTGTACAATATTGTTAACTAGACTTTTTAACTTTCCAAGGTATGCAGCACTACAGGGCACATATCATAAGGCAAGACTCAAGTCCCAAGTCATGAGAGTAAAATTAGCAGCAAAATTATTAATTTATATACATTTTTACAAATTATTTGCTTATGTCTCTTGTATGAACAATTATTTTCACCAGCTTTGCTATAATTTTTATATTCTAAGATACAAGGTCTACTTTAAAAATTAGCCATATATTACCTGGACATTTCTGCTAGGAACCTAGCTCCAAGCCACATTTCCATATATTTGTAAGTTTCTTCTGCTTTCATTACTAGTTCTTCAACAAATGCTAATGCCTTTGTCTTTATCAGCTGTAGTCGAGATTTTGCAGCTTCCTCTGTTGACACAGTCATTGCAGAATAATTATTATGTATACAATCTGAGGACTATTTTCAAACTTAGCTAGGCACCTAATGTTAGGCTCCAAAACCTATACTCAGGCATCAAAATACCTGTTTAGGTTTCCTTTATTCATATATTACTTATTTTTTTAAATTCACTCAGACTGCACAATTTGTTTTATAAAATATGCCTACAGTGGGTATCAAAATTTGCATATCACAAGGATATAGCTATGTTAACCAAACTGATGTAGAGGCAAGAGATGATCAGAAGACTAAATCAGACAGTATCTTCTGACAAAAGTGTTACATTTAGAAGGTCAAAAGTGAAAAAGCAGAGAACCCACTGGAGATGATTTCAAAACATTTCCCTTAGAACATAACATAAGTGGATGTTCTACAGATGAAGTGTTCCTTTTCTTTAACAATTATATAAATAATATTTAGGTAATTTTAAAAAAATGAAAACTTTTCATTCCTTTCTCAGATTTTTCAAAAGGGGAAAAAAGCAAATCACAAATGACAAAAACTTTATGGTAACCATAGCCAAGGTTTCCTCTTTTGTTCCTAACCGAAAGCTCATTGAACTCAATGGGAGTCTTTACACTGACTTCAATGGGCTTTGGATCAGGCCTTTGAAGGCCAGCTTTTTTTGTATCTGACAAATCCATATGTCTTATTACAATTCCCTCTTTGTGAAAATGGGTGGTATAGTGTGAAGAAATATTATTTGTATACAGAGATCTAGGAGTAAAAAATTACACATAACTTAGAAAAAGTGGCATTTCAGAATGGGAGGACTTAGAAAAGATTAAAAGACATTTGTTGTCATTGACAATGTTAGAGTAAAAAATGGAGGCAATAGACAAAGAAACAGAGTATTTGTAAAAGAGAAATGCCTTCAAAATAGGTATAAAATGGGAGAAAGAGAAAGATAGTAAACAGATAAACAGAGAAATGAAAAACCTGACAAAAAAGAAAGAAGACCAAAGAGTAACACTGAACAAAGAGTATCTCAAATCTTAAAAGATCCATGTAGGAATCCAATGTTTGATACAGTTTTTTATTTTGAGAGATGAAGAAGAGCTCTGTGTAGCTCAAAAGCTTGTCTCTTTTCCCATGAGAAGTTGGTCCAACAAAAGATAAAAGATATTACTTCATCTATGCTGTCTCTCAATTTTTTATTAAATTTAATTTTACCTGCTATAAAAATTTTAGTTCTTACTGAAAGGGACTTCAATCTTTAAAACTGTAAAGCAGTTTTTCAAGCACTTATTCAAGTGTGCTAATAATAACTTTCCAAAACACTCATCGTTTGGGCTGAAACTTCCCTTAGATAGTCTCTACACAAAGATGAATGTATCTGAAAGGCCTGAACAAATCACTTCCAGGTCATTTTTAAGTTACAGGAGAATGAAAAAATACACACTTCCTGTTTTCAGCAAAAATAGCTGATGTCTGAAATTTAAAACTTGGCATTAACTCGTTTTTCTCTGAGGTCTGCTTGATTTGGGAGAGTAAACTATAAAAATATAAAGGTATCAGCAACAGAAAACACCTCAGAGGATTTTTAATGCTTTTCAGTACAGCTTAATGAAGTGCTTCCTTCTTTGTAACTTCTGTACACATTCTCCAGGAGCTGCTTTTCTCAGTCTGCTACTGGGTCAATAGCATGACAATCTGTAAGTATCTCACTGAACCACACAATCCTCAAAAAGCCAATAGAAAATGCTCTCCATACCAGAAATACAATTAAAATATGGCATATGGGTAGAGCTGCTAAATTCAATGTGAAATCTAAATTCAAAACTCAATCATTGCCTACAGATTTGCATATCTTGAAATATTTATATACTCAACTCGTCATTTGCATTTCCAGTTATTACAACTGCAGGTGTAGCTATGGTATCTGCATTTGCAAGTTATGTTCATAAGCCATTATGAAAATGGGACCTGTGTTTTAGTTCTCCTTTGATACATACCTTGGCTGTTTTGTTAGGCACTATGCTCAACCATACAAGGAGTGTTAATGGACCACTAAAACATGTCTGGCCTTATTTTTAATGCAATTATACCTCTTTAAAGTTAATTACATTCTCCTTCCCACTTCCCCACCCCCAAATATTTGATTTTAAAAAAATACTGTTGGGCTAGGGGTTGGGTGAAATATTATTGAAGCAGGTGGATGTAACAGCCACCCTTCATTGAGGATAAATGTAAGAAACAATTAAGCTTCTTTGTAGAATATAGCTGAAACAACAGGAACTGCTGCCCAAAACACAGGCCACCTGGACGGCTGGTGTGGGAGTTGAGCCAGGTGGTCGGAGGGGTTCTCCTTAGAGTGTGAATGTAAATGCAGAGGCTGATTACGGTTTGATGGAGCTGTGTGTAGAGAGAAAGCACTTTTGGATACAGTGCTGGCTGAAAAGAGGTTTGGAACTGTGAGCAAAGGAACTGTCTCCTGCTGTTTCATTCCTACTGTATTCAGGAAAACAGGACTTTGTACATTCTTTGTAAATAAACAGGATTGCATCAAACAAATACCTGACTCCCTCTAACAGAAGCAACCCAGAAGAACCCGAATATTGGTTATCAGCTCATGTCAATGTTATTTAACTTATTCTCTCACAATGAATAGCTGATAGTAAGATGATAGGAAAGAAGAGAGAAAGGCTTAAAAGTACTTTCTCTTCCATTTTGAATATATTTATTTAAAAATTACTGTACAATTATTTTTTTAAGTGTCCAGGATTCTTCAGACCCTTTTTCTTTCTTTTGTTTCCTCATTCACCCAGCAAATTTTCAACAGAACTTTGCGGACAGTTTCAATTATTACAAAAACTAAATTGGGAATGAAGATCAACTCCCACAATGTAACTCACTGAACCATTTGCATACCTTCATATTCAAGAGCACTAAAATATTCCTGCTTCATTTTGAGCTTTAATTCTTGTTTCTTTAATTCCTCTGGTGTTAGAAGAATAGGAGTGGCTTCGACCACAGGTGCTGGAGAAGCAGCACCTGCAAAGAAAATAAAATATTTTCACCAAAAAGAAAATTTTATAATCTTTGGAGTGCATATACGTATAAAGCACAGCACAGTATAATTTGTTTTATGGAAAATAGGTTTTTTCAAATGAATCTGATAATATTTTTATGAGATAATAAATTTGGTGGATAAATGTAACTGTTGACATAATATCCTTAGACATCTGTAAGGCATTTGACTTACCATGGCATGATAGCTCAATTAAAAAAATTAACACTATACAAAATCAGTGTAGCACCTGTTCAAGGGATTAAAACTGGTTAACTAAAAGAGCTCAAAATATAATTGCTAATGGGAAATCATTATCTAATGGAGTTGTTTCTTTTGGGATTCTAGAAGCTCATAATGGTCTCTTGTGACCTTAAAATTCATTAATCTATGAAAATGTGCAGGTGCACACAGTACCTTTTGAATGTTAACTTTCGATCATAGGGCCAAATTCAGAGATGAGATAAATGATGATAAAAATTCTATGTTGGTAAGTCAACACTAGTTACCACCAAAGTGGTGGAAGGACAGCACTGAAATAGGAAAAGCAGGGCATACAATTTAAAATAGTCCCCCTCTACTTCATTTTATATTTTTTTACATCATTCTATATTAGTAGCTTTTACATGACGGGTCTAAAGCCCGCCATGAAAACAATACTTTTAAACATTATAAAGTTATTTTATCATTTTGTTTTTAATAATGTGTTGACAGTTTCTTTGTAGTCAAAGCACCTTGATTGTTAAGTGCTGCTAAGTGTTAAGTACAGATAATAATAACTTTTCTGTCCCAACAACTGACTTGCAGCTGCTGTGGTGGTGCAACAGGATGATACCAGACGAGTACATCAGATTGAACATAACGCTAATGATCAAATCTGAAGGTGACAAAACTGAGTGCTGTAAATTATATCATTCTTTCAGTTAATATTCTGCTGCACTGCCTACAAGATAAAAAAAAAAATTGCATTGTGCATTCCTAGGATGTGAAAGCCAGAAGTAAAAGCTGATCAGCTCTTCTACTCTAGAGAGATGTACAACAGAACTCTATTTGACATAAAATGAAAAAATGTATCCAGTAGTATCTTATCTTATATTGTGAGGAAAGATGGTCTTACAGTTAAGGCACTTGATTTAGATTCGGAGATCTGATCTTTGACACAGACTACTTGTGTAACCTTGGCAAGTCATTTAGTGTATGGTTACAAAGCAAAAAATCACTGTAGCACCGAATCTCAGACCCTGGGTCAAAAGACTTCGGCTTGTGCTATGAGGTTGAAAATAGCAGTGTAGACATTCAGGCTTGGACTGGAATCTGGCCTCTGAAACCCAGGGAGGACTCCAAGCCCAAGCCTGAATGTCTACTCTGATATTTTCAGCCCTGCTGTGTGAGTCCCACAATCCTGAGTCAGTTGACCTGGGCTCTGAGACTCGCTCCCAGGAATGTTTTTTTGCTGTGTAGACATGCACTAAGTGATGTGCCCAAGATTACACAAGTAGTCTGTGGCAGAGATCAGGGTTTTTGCTGTGAAAGGTTTACACATAATCTCGCTGTGCTTCAGTTGCCCATTTTTAAAATACTGCCTTTTCCCCACCAGTTGTCTATCTTCTCTGTTTAGGAATTCTGTCTCTAATTATGTGTACATACAGTACCTATTACAATGGGGCTCTGATCTTGGTTGGGACTCTAGGTGCTATTAGAGTACAATTAAATAATAAATTGTTTATATCTTGTCAGAATAATATACAGAGCAGGGAAAGACCTGTCTGATCCATCTTACTATAAAGATTGATACCTTATAATGGAATAATAGCCTTGGACTATTTTTATTCTATCCCTTATTAATAAAGTAAGAAGTATTTATATACTTTCAACTACATCAGGAGATTAATGTTAGAAAATAACCAGCATTTTCCAAAAATTGACATAATTTGATAAAATGGCTGTAACGTGTATATTTCCAAAGCAATGCACAGAGAAAGATTAACAAGTATTATTTTCTGGGTACTACTCTGAACATTTATCCCTAAATATTATTTATTATTTAATTCACCCAACTATCACTCAACACTGTGGATTTCTTTATCACTACCATCTCAGCACACTGACATGCTATGTTATGAACTACCAAAAGAAAAGAGAGAAAAGAATTAAACTTTTGTAGTTAGTGTCTTTTTAAACATATATTAATTTAATTTGAATAGTTTTATGCTCTATATTTAAAAGAAAAGCACAGTTACCCTTCTTTTTGGTGGGTGATTTTGGAGGTGGTTTTTTGGCATCTTTGGCATCTTTTCCACCACCTTTGCCTCCTGCTGCCTGAGAAGGTTTTTGACGTTCTTGTTCTTTCTTTTCTAGCTGCTGGCGTTCTTTTTCTTCCTCCATTTCTTTTGCTTGTATTTCAGCAATTACCTTAATGTTCATATTAATATTTGAATTTAACTGTTCAATATCGACAACATATAATTAATGTTTTGAACAAACTATCCTTTATTTTCTACTACTAGTTACTGCTGGATGTATAAAATAAATTAGACATTTGGTTCTTGATTTCACATCTGATCAATACATGATTATTCAATAAGGAAATAGTTGTTAAAGGAAAAAAGCAAGGAGGAGAAAGATGGCATAATTCAATATTACACAGAACAAATTATTTAAGTATTGAAGGGCAGTGGGGGAAGAAGACCCACTAGTAACTAAACCATGGCTAGATTTCAGCAAAAGCTGAGAAGCTGAAGAACCGAGTAAAGATATTTTAAGGCACTCACTGTAGAGAACAATATGTCTGACTATACTGTGAAAGTGCAGAAAGCCATGAACCCTAGCCACTGCTCCAGGACTTGCCTTTTGCAACTATCTTTAAAGCAACTAGCACACTTTTGCCATTATAAAATAAAGCTGGAGAAGTCCTGTGAAGTCTAATCTCTGCTTGAGGATTAATCTTTTGACAGTTTAAGCAAAAAATCATACAAATCCTGATCCCTCATCCATGGATGGATAGATCATTTCTAACACCAGGATGGTTTGGTTCCACCATCTAAAGAGAAGGGAGGCAAGATTTTAGTGGAAGTACACAGAGGAAAGCTCTGAGGAGGAACTGCTATTATGCTGATCCTGCCATATTCCCCTTTATAGCAGGGATGTATTAGGGTTGCAGAGATTACTGAAACATTAGGAGTGGAATAGCAGCCATGGAGTTGAGATACCAGTGCATGTCTAGTATTTGGACGGGAAAAATGTAGACTTAACCGTTTAATCAATCTGTGAATCTTTACTAAACAAAGCATTTCTTACCATGTTTGATATTGCTGTTACTGCTGTTTGCCATGTATCAGTGATAAGTTTCTCATCTGCCCCAAAGTTAAATATTGCACTTTCAGAGGAATTTTCATCCTTAGTGCTCTTTATTTGAATTGCTTTGCTTTTCTGCTTGGTGACATTTATTTCAGGAGAAGGAGGTCTACGAGGAACCATGGGAATCCTTGAAAACAAAACAAGTAATAACTCACTATCCCTATAGTGTAGTATATGTTTACGTGGTACAATTAAGTTATATTAAGAGAACCGGAATCTCATAGTAATGGAAAAAGGAGGAACCCTACCACTGATCAGAAATGATAAAATTTGTGGATGATGCAAAATCATGTAGGATAGTCCAGATCAGAGAGGTTTATGAGGACCTCAAGATTAATCTAAACAAAACCAGGGGAGTAGGCAACAAGTAACACACTCTGGATGGTCTGATATGAACTACTCATATATATACTGATGGGGTCTTGATGGACTGTAAACCATTCAGATGCTGATATAGGTGTTGTTATGCAGAGTATTATGCCATTGTTATATATAATTGATTATATATTCTCACCTTGAATATTGTGTTTAGTTGTGGGCATTCAGCAAGGCTGCTTTAACTTATGTTCAGTTGATCACAATCTCAGAGGCCATGCTCACGAAATTTTAATTCTGTCGCTGATCCAGAACTGAATGTTTAATTTTTAACTATAATTATTTGGGAGATTTGTTGGAGAACAGTCATAATTTGGGGGAAAGAAGGAACCTTTCATTTGAGAATTTTTGGGGTTTTTTGTTACTATATAGAGTACAGATTGGGCAGCCAAAAATGCATAATAAATTAAATAATTACAATACTCAACATGTATCATATGGCTGTGATCACCATCGCGTATCTATTTCGCAGTTTATGGATGAATAAACACACTTATGCTATATTAATTATGTTACTTTATTTTTTACAGTAGTTTTTACCTTCTTGACTTGCTTTGATCCACAGATTGCTCTACATTAACAATATCTAGTAATGGGATTCTAGTGAACTCTTGACAGGCCTCTGTTGGCATTTTGCCTTCCATTCCCCTGTAATAGTCATGTAGAAATCTCTTTGTATCTTGGAAACGGTCCACTTCAACCTTCAGAAGCAAAGACAAATTTACATTCAAAACAGGATGGAACAAAGCATTTTCTGTTTTTTATACTCTGAAATCTAATAAGAACACAAGAATGACCAGACTGGGTCAAACCAATGGTCTATCTAGCTCAGTATCCTGTCTTCCAACAGTGGCCAATGCCAGGTGCTTCAGAGGGAATGAATAGAAGAACAGGTAATCATCAAGTGATCCATCCCGTTGGCCATTCCCAGCCTACTGAATAATATCAAAAGCAATGACTACATCATGAGAATGCTTGATGAAGGCTAGAAAATAGGACTGGCCAATCATATCTGGTTAAGTATTTTATAATAATTTTAAATACATGCTTCAGCATATAGTGGAAAAGTACACTTTCAGAATTTGTGTTCAAAATTTTGCTACAGATATTTCTAAGCTTTAATAACAATATAATCTATAAAATAGGAAAATATATTTAATCTGAATATATAAATATATTGATATTAATTCTGATATATATAATTACATGAAAACAAATCTATCATGCCTCTATACTGTAACTAAACAATTAATTTGAATACATCTTTCACCATTTTTAATCCAAATTATTAAAAACCTTTAATAATAATAAAAAGCAAAAGAATTTTGTTTAAATGACCAAGAAAGAATTACAATTGGGCAAGCTGCTTAAAGAAAAAACAAATGGATTTTGTAAGGTTCAAGACATCTATTCATTTCAGAGTGAAGCCAAAAAGCATTAGCACCTGTCATGCTTTGATTTATTAAACCAGTAGTGTAAGAGACTAACTGTCAAAACGGTGCTGCATATTCATGGGAAAATGCACAAAACCACATTCACAATAAAAAGAATAAAAATCTCATAGTGTAAAACAGCCAGTTGGCTATAAATTCAAGATAAAAATTATTCTGACTGGTTACAGAAAACAAAGAAAGATGGATGATATCTGATGTAGACTTGTTAGGGATATCAGACCTTGCTAAAATGATTATATAAAATCTATATTGCTACAATAATATAGCTACCTGAAGGACATAGCTTCCCATAGTAAAACCCACACCAGAGGATCTCAGGAATCAGGAACTGTGTGCCTGTTTTATTGCTATTCTTATTGCCTTCTTTGACAAAGCTGTTGAACGTAAAGGTATAGGTTATCACAATTTTAGACTTGCTACTTTTAGTACTAATAATTTTGTCCATCATTGCCAATGAAGGTTGTTGTAAGTAAAATTATTATTAATCATGTTAAATTACAGTAGTGCCTAAGGGCCAATCAAGAATGGAGTGCTCATTGTGCTTGGCACTGTACATACACAGAGTGGTAGGTGGTCCCTGTCCTGAAGAGACTCTAAATAGACAAGAGAGACACAGGGTGGAGGAAGGAGTGTAACCCACAAACAGAGTGAACAATGTGATGGTAGCAAATATCATATTAGCTCCACAGAGGTAGGAAGGGTGTTTTGGGTGGATTTACTTAGAAGGTAAAAGTTTGAAATTGTTCAAGCCCTTAGGTTTGCAAGTGCCTAAGTCTCTTTTGAAAATGGGACTTAGGAAATTAAGTAACTGAGGCACTTTTGAAAACATTACTCTTTCCCCCCTTCTTTCTTGTAGGTGTCACAGTAGAAGTGTGTCTTCCACAGACATCTGAATGTGGAGGCAATGTCCTGGTAGAAAACTTCAGAAAGAGCATTATGGTCCTGATCCAAAGTCCAATGAAATCATTATCTGTCTCTCCACAAATTTCAAGAGGCTTTGGATCTGGTCCTCCACACACAGAAAGCAGAGAGAAAAAATGTGCATTTATTTTTGGGAAAAGAAATGATCACTCACCATGTGCAATAACTCTGGTTCTTCAGTATGTGTTCCCCTATGGGGGCTCACCCTTAGATGTATTAGGGTCTATGTATCTTTGATCAGAGATTCCTCATAGCAGTTCCATTTGGCCCATTCGTGTATATTAGTCAGTCTCACGCCCTGTGCCATTGTTATATCACACTGTGCAGGCAAACTATCTTTAGTTCCTTCTCTGCCATGAAGCCCCATGGCAGAGTACTCTGAAGCAGAGGGGAAGAAGGATGGATAGTGGAGCACCTATAGGGACACGCATCTCAAAGAACCTAAGTTACTGTACAGGATAAGTAATGATTTCTTCTTCTTCGAGTAGCGTCCCTACGGGCTCCACTCTAGGTGACTACCAAGCAGTGCCCTCTAAGGGGCTTTGGAGTCAAGTCCAGTACAGTGGAAGGTACAGCCGAGCTGAACACAGTATCAGAGGAGGAGTCGTGAGTTATTGCATAGTGTTTGGTGAAAGTATGTAAAGATGCCCAAGTAGCGGTTCTACAGATTCAAAGATCG
The DNA here is from genome assembly GCA_007922155.1 of Mesoclemmys tuberculata. Classification (NCBI taxonomy): domain Eukaryota; kingdom Metazoa; phylum Chordata; order Testudines; family Chelidae; genus Mesoclemmys; species Mesoclemmys tuberculata. The sequence goes on along the minus strand of ML675629.1, from coordinate 21,020,128 downwards.
GTACAGTTTTGAGGAAGACCATGGAAGTGGTACTAGACCTTGGTGCAGAATGAGTGCATATATGCAAAGGTGGTTGAATGTTATGAGACTGTTAACAAGAGTTAATGCAGTCTGATATCCACTTGGAAAGTCTCTGGTTAGAGATTGCTGACCCTTTTGATCTGTCTGCTAGCGAAACAAATAACTTGTTGGTCTTTCTGAAGGGCTTGGTTCTCTGTAGCTAGAAGGCCAGAGCTCTCCTGATATCCAGGAGGTGCAGCCATGTGTCCTGGGTGGATGTGGCTTGAGTGGAAGACAGGAAGGTGAATGGGCAAATTGAAATGGAACTCTGAAGAAAACTTAGGTAAGAACTTGGGGTGGGACCGCAACATGACCTTGTCCTTAAATAACACTGGGGGAGGGTATGCCAGTAGACCCCTATTTCTCCAATTCATCATTCTGACATGATGCCTAGCAGGAATGCCGTCTTCACTGACAAATGGAGCAGTGAGCAGGTAGCCATAGGTTGGAAGGGTGGGCTTGTGAGGCATTTAAAGACCAGATTTAGGTCCCATACTGGAGTAGGGTGTTGGACTGAAGGATAGAGGTTTCCCAGCCCTTTCTGAGGAATCTCTCTGTGGTTGGGTGGAAAAAGATTGGATAGCTCTTAATTGGAGGGTGTGAAAAGCCGGATGGCTGCCAAGTGGATTCCTCTGGAGCTCATTGATAAACTTGAGGTTTTCCGAGTTAGGGTGTAGTCTAGTATATCTGGAAGCAATGCAGTCACCAGGGAAAGCTCTCTGAGATCACACCAACTGGCAAACTACATCCATTTTTGAGAACACATGTAGCAAATAGATTGTTTACTACTGTGTAGCAGCACTCCTTTTACATCTCTTAAGCAGGTTGCCTCTACCCCTATGAGTCATTGACCAAGAACACTTTAAGACAAAGCATTGTGAGAATGGGATGAAAAATCTTCTGTCTCTCCTGGGAGAGAGGGGGAACAGTGCAGAGAGTTATCAGGGGGCAAACAGACAGCTGTATCAGGTAAGGAAATGTTTGCCTGGGCCAGGTCAGAACTATTAGAATGACTCTGGCTCTTTTTTTCTTTATTTTGAGCATAACTTTGGCTATTAGAGATATAGTAGGGTTGAGGACCACTGAAGAAAATCAGGTTGGTCTGGCATGATCTATCTTTTGTAAAATAATATATTTTATCCCAGTTGCTATTTATCTCTATGTCCTTAACTATTTTTTCTTTCAAAATTTGTTCCAAGACCTTGCATGCAACTGAGGTCAAACTAACAGGCCTGTAGTTTCCTGGATGACTCCAAGACCCATTTGTCTGTAGTGATCGACTCCTAGGCTCAACTGAAGTTGGTGAAGATGGTCACCAAAGGGAGGAAGGCTAGTGAATCAGTACAGCTGAAGAGGATAAGGATGGTAATTCAGGCCCTTGACCAACATGTCACAATTGCTGCTTGGAGCTGTATGGGTGCAAGATGGGAGGCTGAGAAGCAGATGGTTGCCTTCTCTGAAACCTCTGCCTTCTTGGGTGCAATTCATATGTCCTCTGGGAGGAAAGGAATTGGATGGGATGGGATCTCTTGGCTGTCTGAGATGTGCTCAGTTTTCTCTTGTAAGTAGGGGTGTAGATACCAAGAGAATGCAAAGTTGCTCTAGAATCCCTCAGTGTTCACGGAGCCTCATCTGTACTATCTGCGAACAATTTAGATCCTCAAAAGGAAGGTCCTCAACTGTATTCTCATCCTCCTGTGGGAAACCAGAGAGGAGGTTTGTCTTATCATTGTAATGATCGAATGGGCAGCAGTATCAGCAGCATCAACAGAGGCTTGCAAGGTTGTCCTGGTAAGTAGTTGGCCCTCCGCAACAATTGCCTGGAACTGCTCCCTGTGTTATTCCAGTAGCTGGTCAACAAACAAGGTTAGCTTGGTATAACTGACAGGGTGGTACTTTGCCACCAAAGCCTGATAATCGGCAATTCTGAATTGTAGGGAGGCTGAGGAGTAAGGCTTTCTCCCTAGTAGGTCCAGGCGCTTGTGGTCTTTGTCATGAGATGTGGACTAGTGTTGTGCTGTCAACCACATTCATTCACCTCGTTCACTACCACACCCTCACCTTACTTCTTGGTATGTAAAGTGAGGGATGGGAAAATAAAAATTCTGAGTATTTTGCTGGGATGTAATACTTCTTGTCCATTCTTTTTCATGTAGGTGAAATAGAAGCTGAGGTGTGCCAGATGATCTTTGCTGAACCTAAAAGAGCCTTATTGACAGATAAGGCTATGCGGGCTGATGAGGGTGACTGAAGGATATCAAGCAACCAGGCATCACCTCCCTGTAAGGAAAAAGTTAGAACTATCTAATATTTAACTAGAAAGAAAGAAAGAAAGAAAGAAAGAAAGAAAGAAAGAAAGAAAGAAAGAAAGAAAGAAAGAAAGAAAGAAAGGCAGGCAACATTAAAAGTTTTTGCTAACTATGCAAAAACTAACACTGACACAACTACTAATTATGAATGTAAGCAGGGCTTCAGTGAGCACTCCCCTGACATCTAATGATGAGCTGGAGAAGAAGATTTCAGGAACTGACCTTGTTTGCACAGATGCACCCACTCTGCCTAGGTGTGCAGTATGATGGAGGTGCTTTACCCAAATGATCACTGGTGTTGGATTGCAAATCACTTTGTTATCGGGTACAGGGGTTATAAAGTGCTGTTATTCTTGTGTGAATCAAGGGGAGCAAAACTGTTCTTGGCACATTGATTGAGGGTTCACCCTCAGCTGAACTGCACTTGCTAAGCAGGGGATAGGGATATCAAAGCCCAATGGAGATGAGAGAGGGTAAGTGTTGGTACCTTTGAGTGTATAGTTGATATCTATATTGTTTCCTCTTCATCGCATGTGTATATATGCCGAGGGTGCACAGCATGGGTCACAAATCCTTCACTGTGTGCATGACTTCATTAGTTTTTTCTGCAAAGAGCTTCACCTTGTTGAATGGGAGATGTTCTATGGTAGATTGCAACTGTCTAAGCAAAGTGCAGAGTGGAGCCCCATGAAGCCCTGCACATGACAACGGCTGTTGCTACCATTCTGGCTGCAGTGTCTGCAACCTCAAGAGAGGCTTGCAACTGTTCTGGTTGCAGTTCTCATGACCAGTCAACCCTTGGCGCCATGGTCAGTACCATGCACTCTAAAGGTACCAATGCTGTGGCAGTTGCTGCCATTTTAATCAGCAGTTTGTGAACCATTAATATTTTTAGTGCCGTATCAGAGGAGGGCTGTGTAATTTTGCCTCTCGACGCTGCACTGGGATGTTGGGAGTCCTTCGCTGTTGAGACACTGGGTGTACCTAAGGAACCTACAGCCTCATCGGTACCAGGTCTTCTACCCACTGTGGCTGGTGACCGCCTTCTCTTGGCCAACTCAGTTCCGGGGGAACTGGGGGGAGGAGGAGAGGTTGTTGAGTGACGTTTTCTAGTAGATTTTCCCTTTATCGAGGTATTACTTTGTACAGGATCAGAAGCGGGTCTGAGTAACTTCTCCACGAGGATAAGTTTCAGCCGCAGGTCTCTGTCATGTCTGGCTCTGGCTTTCAAATTTTTACAATGGACACATTCTGCATTATGTGTCCCTCATCCAGGCATCTGACACATTGAGTGCCTGCCAGATGCTGGGATAGCATCCCTACATGACATGCATCTTTTGTAGCCCGGCATGATGCCCAGTTCCATGAAAGGAAACAAAAGGAAACTAACTTACTCAATGAGGGAGAGGAAGAGGGGAAATATATTATCAAAAAAAAATTTTGGAGGGGCTAAGGGGAGAATAAGTACTGAAAAGAAAAGCTGACTAAATGTAACAGTAAAACTAACTAATAACAAGGTAACTGATCAGCTGAGAAAAACTGCTGAGGGCTCAGTCTCAGATTGCAACGGTTAAGAAGGAACTAGGGGAGTGTGAAAACGGCACCAACGGCATCACAAGACGGGGATGGCACATGTGTGACCTGGACGAGAACTGCTTGCAAAATCCTCCGATTGAGGACAAGCCAACACCTAGAGTAGAGCACCCACAGGGACACTATTCAAACAAAAAGGAGGTTTCCAAAGAGGGTGGAGGGAGGCTGTTCTCAGTAGTAGCAGATGACAGAACAAGGAACAGTGGTCTCAAGTTGCAGTGCAGGAGGTCTAGGTTGGATATTAGGAATAACGTTTTCACTAGAAGGGTGGTGAAACTCTGGAATGGGTTACCTAGGGAGGTGATGGAATCTCCATCCTTAGAGGTTTTTAAGACCCAGCTTGATAAAGCCATGGCTGGGATGATTTAGTTTTGATTGGTCCTGCTTTGAGCAGGGAGTTGGACTAGATAATCTCCTGAGTCCCTTCCAACTCTAATCTTCTATGATATGCAATTCCACTGAAAATGGTAGTTTGGCAAAGTTATAAGGAACTGAAAATAGGGTCTTAAAAATAGGTGGGTCTGGTAGCACTGTATATAATTATAGCATTTAGAAGGCCAAATTAAGAACAGAGGCCATTATAAATAGAAAAAGAAAACCAGTACTATGGAATATTCCACTAAACTCATTTGATTGGTAAGGTGAATGCAAAGAGCAACACTATGCAATATAGTTTGAAAATGTATTTTTACAGTACCATAATAATTTTTTTTCTTTATCCTCTCCAATTCCTAGAGTGCACATGCATGCCTTCCTTTTTTATCTTCTCACTTCCCACTTGAGTCAGATTTATTTTTAGTAGGATTGAATTAAAGGGACATTTGCTAATTCTGGTCCTGACTGTGCAGTCTTAAGGGTCCACAAATGTGAAGTCCCACTGAGATCAAGGGTTCTGTATGTCCCATGAATGCATTAATCCAAGAGTTTGCGTGGGCTATTGCAGGATCAGGACTATACTGATTTAGCTATTTACCATACCTGCATTAGTGAAAAGAAATGATTCATCAAGATTCCCATATGATCTGGTAACCAGCCGTCATTCATGATATCACTACGTTCTTGCTCTGCTTCTTCCCTTCTGTTTTCACAAATATCCCAGAGACGGTCTCTCAAGTCCTAAAGTACAAATACAATTACTATTGCAAATAACTGATGTGTAAAACCTTAGGATATCTTTCATGTATTTAAAAAATTATATTAGTGTGCATGGCAAAGGCACCTTACTTCAATCTCATAATTAAACATCTTTTCCTCAGTATAACAAAGATCAATCAAAAAAAAAAACCTGGCCAAAGAAGTCATTGACTATGCCCTGAAGCTCACTAAATCTCTCTCTGGAGATCCACCAGGGGCATGGATTGACTGTGAAGGAAGAAGACACCACATACATTACATAACCTGCTTTGTATGGATGCACAACTAGCATCAGCTGGGCTTTCCCCAATACTGCAGTGAGAATTCTTGGTGGTGGAGGCTGTAACCATCACAATTCTGGGGATTGGGATATCATTTTTGCTGGGCCAAAAGCCATTTATGGCAAACAGCTTTGAAGCTGATATGCATCTGCTCTGGCCTTTAAATGTGAGAGTGCACCTGGAAAAGGATGAGAATGTGTTCCATGTGCCCCTTCTACTTTTCTTTCTCTTTCCTCCTACCCCTTTTCTTTCAGCATGTGGGGACTACTTCTCCCTTCCCTCCTCATTCTTAATGTGGGAGGCTGGGGACATGCTAGATGAAAGGCCTAGGCTCTGGGACCTGTACCATCCACTTCTGCTGCCATTGGGTGGCAGGGGTGGAGCCAAAGCTGGCTCTGTTTGGTGGTGGGGGAGAATGAGAAGGGTTGATATAATTGTTGCTTGGGCAGGATAGCCATTGTGGACTCCCTGTTTCAGCCCCACCCTTCCTACTTTAAATCTAGTTACTGTAATTCTGGTGATGCTGGCGCCTAGACTAATCACCAATTTGGGGTCCAGAAGAGATTTTTCCCATATGCCAAAATTGGCAAACTGCCATGTGGGTTTTTTCACCTTCCATCCATCATCTAGGAGGTCTGGTTTGGGGGTTTTAAATTACAGCTGTTGCAGCTTCACCAGATTCCAGTGCAGCTGGTGAGGTAAAAAAAGGTCCAGCTAAGATCTCTGTAGCCCCATGGGTTGCCTGGGCATTAGGCCTGAGCACTGTAATGCAAGGTGAGGTGCATGCATCTATGTCTCAGATAGCTTGAGGCATCTCATATTCTCTCTCCTATCTCTGTTGTGAAAGACGGGAATAGGTTGGGACCCCAGTGTGAAATGACAGTACTCATGACATGAAAAACCTTACAATTTTATTGGTTTTTAAAGGACAAAGAATAGAGAGAAATACTTATTCCACAAATTGCCCGCTCATCAGAAATGTCTATTTAATAGAACGAATTGTTCAATGAATGCTGGGGTATGGAGAAAAAGAGAGGTTACCAGAGCAGTACTATCTAAATACTAAAGGGGGAGGAAAGACACATAATGAGAAAGAAATGGATAAAAAAGCAAAGGAATAACAGAGAAGTACTGTATTCTTAATGAGGGATACCAATGGTGAAAAGTTAGAACTAAGGACATTAATATTCATATTACTATGAATATTATCCTATGTGAATTCAAATCACCAAAGATATACAAAGATCCAGGCTTAGATAAATTGAAACATTTGCTATTTACTTACAGTGACCCTTTGGTGTAATTCTGCCTTTGTTTCCTCATCTTCCCACAAATCATCAGCAATGGAGTTATAATCAGATTGCCACTGAGATACAAACTCCTGTTTATGGTCTGGACGTTTCAGGTAATCCCTGAAATGGTTTCTGTGAACAGTGAGTCAAAAGAGTTTTAGTGTGCTAAAGGAAAAAGAAAATAAAAATAAAATTCATATAAAATGTGAATTCTAATGCAATAAACTATTACTTACCTAGTATCTGCTAAGTAATGAATCACAGAATGCCATTCTTCTCTTAGACATCTAAGTATAGTTTTGATGGTATTTTCATATGTATTTTCTACTGTTTCCCAATAAGGTACTAGAAATTGAGGTATTTCCTGTCAATTATTAAAATACACAAATTATTTCATATACTTCCTACAGCCTGTCCAAATACACCACCATCAAGTATAGGAAAGAGGTTATCTCTGGACATCAGGTTAACAATGTATTTCTTTTATTTTAATTATAATGTATTGGAAATATTCTGTCAAAATATAATGTTTACTCTGGGTAAATCTTTCTTAATATTAAAGTGTTACCATCTTGTCAACCATGTGCTATTGTTCATTGTCACTCTGAGGAATTATCTATAAATGTTTAATATATGTCATGATCAAATATTTTCAATCCCCTACACTGAGTTGTAGCGTATTATTAAAATTGTAATTGCTATTAATCTCTTTAGGTATTTATATTTATAATTCATACTACCATCTCTTCTGCATTCATTACATATTAGAAATATCTTTTAAAATGAATTCACTTGTAATGGACAAAAAGTTTATGAAGAACTCAATGGAAAAAAATTGAGAAAAGTCATATAAAGATTCTTAATCTTGAATTGTTGCACCTTGGGGAGCGGCTCATCTATATAAACCCATTCATCTGATCCTGGTTTAATTGCTGGTGGTCCTACAGAGGTGGGAGGAGGTAGATCTTCAGGTGTAGTTGGTGAAGATTTTTTTCCTGGTGATTTTCCTTGAATAGAACCTTAAATATGAATGCACAATTAGTACCCTCAAATAAATTTTACATAAGAACAAATACTTGGATCTAGGCACCTAAATTGCTTAGTTGCCTTCAAATAAATTTTGAAAGTGGAGTATTTTATTGTTCAAATGTGTCATTCTTCAACCAACATATAGCTGAAGTCAGTGATTTTACCATTATACAATGGTATTTTCCAGGTTAGCTTATATTTTATTTGACTTGACTAAAAAGTTACGTTTCCTAAAGCCTCTGATGTGGAAGAAATAGAAAAATAATTAAACAAATGACTTGCCCTGTTAATAAAAGGTAAATGGTACCAATATCACTGACAATATAGTTACCATGATTTCAAGGTATCACCTTGTAATTACTGCTTGATGGAGCTTGGACATTGTAAAAGATGGTTACTTACCAGTAACTGTTGTTCTTCAAGATGTGTTGCTCATATCCATTCCAGTATAGGTGAGTGCATGCCACTGTGCACGGGTTCCCAGAACTTTTTTCCCCTTAGCCAACCCCGTAGGGTTGGCAAAGGTGCCCCCTAGAGTACCGTGCTCATGCCGCGGTACATAAGGCACCGCCAACCCTACAGCCCCTCAGTCCCTTCTTTCTGTCAACTCTGACAGTGGGAATGGAGGATGGGTGTGGAATGGATAAGAGCAACACATCTCGAAGACCAACAGTTACTGGTAAGTAGCCATGTTTTCTCCTTCGAGTGATTGCTTATATCCATTCCAGTATAGGTGAATGAAAAGCAGTACCTTGGAGGTGGGTAGGAGTTACCGGAGAGCTGCCTGCAGTACGGCTCTGCTGAATCCTGCATCCTCTCTCACTTGCTGAACAATGGAGTAGTGGGACATAAAGGTGTGCACCGATGACCAGGTGGCAGCTTTACAGATGTCCTGCAGGGGAACTTTCTCCAGGAAGGCCATCGACGAGGCCTGGGCTCTGGTTGAGTGCGCTGTGATGACTCCGGTGTGTGGTATGCCCACCAGCTGGTAGCAGCACTTGATGCAGGAGATAATCCACTTGGAGATGCACTGGTTGGAGACGGGGGATCCTTTCATTCGGTCTGCCACAGCGACAAGGAGCTGTGTCATCTTCCGGAAGAGTCTTGTCCTGTCGATGTAGTAGGCCAGGGCTCATCTCAAATCCAGGGAATGCCACCTCTGCTCCTCCTCTGAACCGTGTGGTTTTGGAAAAAACACAGGGAGGAAGATATATTGATTATAATGGAACTGGAGACCACCTGGGGCAGGAAAGCTGGGTGGGGTCTCAGCTGCACCTTATCCCTAAGGAATACTGTATAGAGGGGCTCCGAGGTCAGCGCTCTAATCTCGGAGACCCTCCTAGCCGATGTAATGGCTACCAGTAAGGCTCCTTCCATGAAAGGACAAGCAGCGGGCATGAAGCCATGGGCTCAAAGGGGGGCCCTGTTAGTCTGGAGAGGATCAGGTTCAGATCCCAGGGAGGCACCGGGTCACGGACATGTGGATATAGCCTCTCCACCCCCTTGAGGAACCTGATAGCCATTGGATGGGAGAACAGGGATCTCCCCTCTAGTGGCTGATAGAAGGCCAAGACGGCGGCCAGGTGGACCTTCCGGAGGCTAGGGCTAGGCCTTGGAGTTTGAGCTGTAGCAGGTACTCCAGAATGGCCTGAATAATGGAGAGGGTCAGAAGCAACCCCCGAGACTGCCCAGCAGGTAAACCTTCTCCACTTGGCCCGGTACATGACCTGTGTTTAAGGCTTTCTGCTGCCCAGCAGAATTTGTTGGACCTGCACTGAACAGGGTCTCTCTCCCTCTGTCATCCACAGAGTATCCAGGCTGTCAAGTACAGGGACTCCAGGTCTGGGTACAGCAGGCGACCGTGGTCCTGGGAAAGCAGTTCATTCTGTCTTGGGATCTCCACTGGGTTGGCAACCGAGAGGTGCAGGAGCATGTTGTACCGGTGTTGCCTCGGCCAGGACGGGGCAATCAGTATCATGTCCGCCCTGTCCCTCTTAATTTTCAAGAGGACTTTGGGCAGGAGCGGAATGGGGGGAAAGACATACATGAGAGTCCCCGTCCATTCGATGAGGAACGTGTCAGAAATGGAGCCTGGCTTGCAACTATGGAGCGAGCAAAATCTCGGGCACTTCTTGTTCCAAGATGACGTGAATAGGTCCAGTTGGGGAACACACCACTTGTGGAAGATGAAAGATGCCTCCTCCGGATGCAGTGACCAGTCGACCAGTCGACCGGATGCAGTGACCAGTCGTACTGAGGCGGTCCACCTTGTCGTTCCTGACCCCCGGGAGGTGAGAGGCAGATAAATGAAAGTCGTGCCTCACTGCAAAATCCCAAAGTCGAATGGCCTCCTGGCACAGGCCCAAAGACCGTGCTCCCCCTTGTCTGTTGATATAAAACATGGCTGCGGTATTGTCTGTCAGTACCTGTACTACTCTTCCCATTAGGAACATGAGGAATACTGCACGTCAGTCTGACTGCTCTGAGTTCCCTCACATTGTTATGGAGGCTCTTCTCCTCCTCCGATCAGAGACTCTGAGTACTAATATTAACGCTGATGTGGACTCCCCACCCCACATCTGAGATGTCGGTGATCAGGGTGACCGACGGGGCCAGATCCCTGAAGGGGACTCCCTTCAACACCGCCCTGGGGTTCCTCCACCAATTCAGGGAACCCAGTACCGCAGGAGGAACTGCGACCACCCTATTCAGGGGGTTCCTGCTGGGCACATACACTGAGGCGAGCCATGCCTGGAGTGGCATGAGCTTGAGGCGTGCCAGCCTCATCACATACATGCAAGCTGCCATGTGGCCCAACAATTGTAGGCAGTGCCTGGCTGTTGTCGTGTGGCACCTGTGCAGCTGGGCGATAATCGCAGCCATAGCCTCAAACTGAGCTTGCGGGAGGAAGGCTCTGGCCCATACAGCGTCCAGGGTGGCCCCTATGAATTTTATTCGCTGCACTGGGACAACGTGGACTTCTGCTTGTTTATGAGCAGACCCAGCCTGTTGCATATGGCACAGGTAAGGGACACACTGTCCTGCACGTGGGCCCTGGACTTGCCCCTTATTAACCAGCCGTCCAGGTAAGGGAAGATCTGGATGCCCCGCTGCCTCAGGTGGACCACCACCACTGCCATGCACTTGGTGAACACTCTGGGGGCAGAAGAGGGGCCAAAGGGCAGGGCCATAAATTGGTAGTGGGAACCACCTACCACAAAGCAGAGAAAATGTCTGTGGCTGGGAAGGATCAATACATGGGTTGTTTGGTGGATAGGCTGTGAACTGTATGGCATAACCTCAGCGCACTATATCGAGAACCCTGCGGTCCGAGGTAACACTTGCCCATTCTGTGAAGAAAAGGTGCAGCCTGTCCAGGAAAGGATGGGATGGATCCAGAGGATCCAGGGTGGTGGGTGCCACCCTTGGGTGCACCATCAAAATTGGCCCTTTTTATTATTCAGGCCTTTAGGAGGCCCTTGCTGGGTCCCAGAGAAGGGGTCAGGCCTGCTGTGCCCTCTGCTCCTATGTCTACCCCATTGGGTGGATACGGTCTAGGTAGTGGCTTATGTTGCTGGCATGGTTGCTGAGGCAACTGTCGTCTAGAGGCCTGAGGCGTATATAGGCCTAAGGACCACAGGCTGGCTCGTGAGTCCTTGAGGGCATGCAGCTTTTCATCTGTTTTCTCAGAGAAGAGGGCCGACCCATCAAAGGGGAGGTCCTGAATAGACTGCTGCACCTCCTGGGATAGCCCAGAGGACTGCAGTCACGAGCATCACCTCATAGCCACCGCGGACACCATAGCCCTGCTGGCAGCGTCCGCTGCATTGCTGGCCGAGCAAAGGGCCACCCCTGCCATGATGCGCCCTTCATCCAGCACCGTGGCAAAGCCCGCCACCTGGTCCTGGGGCAAGGCCTCTGCAAACCTCTGAACTGAGTTCTAGAGGTTCAAGTCATACCTCCCCAGCAGGGCCTGGTGATTTGCTATATGCAGCTGAAGGGCCACTGTGGAATAGACCTTCCACCTGAACAAATCAAGTTTTTTATTGTCCTTGTTCTTGGGCGTGCTGCTTTGAAACCCCTGTCTGTCCCACTCGTTGACCACCTCAACCACCAGAGTACCTGAGGCCGGGTGAGTAAACATGAACTCGAACCTTTGAGTGGAAACATAGTATTTTTTCTCAGCGTCCTTGGAAGTTGGGGCCACTGAGGCAGGGGTCTGCCATAAGGCCTTTGCTAGTTTTAGTACCCTGTCGTTCATTGGCAGGGCCACTTGAGAGGGACCTTGCACCCCACAGAAACCAAACAAGGGGTCCTCCTCCTCGGATAACTCTTTAACCTCCATGTTGAGGTGAGAGGCCACCCTCTTTAGCAGATCTTGATGGGCCTTAAAATCTTTCAAGGATGTCCCCAGGTCCTGGAAGGCTGCCTCATCCAACGAAGAGGAGGAGGACTGTGGGTGCCTGCCCCTTTTGCGAGGCCCTGTGGAGGGGGAATACTCAGGGGGACTCCTGAGTACCCTTTGCTTTCTGGGGACTCGGATCTTTGGAGCGGCAACTTCTGCTTCACCTCCACCTGCTGCTCCGCATCGGGGAACGGCCCCTTGATGACTCCAAGGATGACATGGAGCGCCGGTGCCGACGGGAGTGATGCTGTGAAGAGGTGTGCTTTGACAAACTAGATGATCAGCGTCTCGGCACCGAGGACTTCCAGTGCCATTTGCCCTTTGGCAAACACGACCGGTGCCGACAGGCTTTGCATGGTGCCAAGCTTGACTCCAGTGACCGGGATCTGCGGTGCGGTGCCAGGGAGACTGCTGGTGCCGGGCTCCGCGTCAGTGATCGGGACCAGTGCCTCAATGAGAGGCTCAGTGCCGGGGACCTCAAACCTGAGGTGGTTGAGTGACTCTGAATGACCCTTGAAAGGCGTCTTCAGGCGCTGGGGGACTCCAATGCCAGTGACTGCCCCTGGTGTGGAGTGGAAGAGCTTGACGAGATAGACTCGGAGCCAGACGGGGAGCTTCCATGCTCTACTAGTGGTGACCGTCCGGCGGGAGACTCTTCTCTGAGCGGGGGGTCTCGACCAGCTCCTGGGGCACCCAAAGCGAGTTTACCCCTAGACACCGGGCCCTTCTCCCTTGGCAGAGGGGGGAGGGGCAAGGCGTGGGCAAAGTCATCAGAACTCTTGCTGCCCTGGAAGCCTCCGGTGTCGACGGCACCTGCAGAGGCACTACCCCACTCCCAGGAGTCGGGGGAGGCTCTCTGCGTGGAGATGTAGGCGCCGGAGCAAGTTCGACAGGCCTTGGCTGGTGCATCTCCACACTTGACCCAGCCAGTATTGATGGGGGAGTGAGTGTGCAACTCGATGGCTCCGGTGCCGGTGGGGCGCACCGTACCGAGGAAACGCTCTATGCCAACGTGGAGCATGGCGGCTCAGAAGCGGGACGGAGCGCTTCCTCCATGAGGAAGCCCTTAGCCTAATGTCCCACTCCTTTTGAGTCCGTGGCTTAAAAGCCTGACAAATCTTGCATTTCTTCCTGTGGTGCTGCTCCCCCAGACCGTGTAGGTCACTCACAGGGAAAGCCTTACCACAGCCAGTGCAAGGCTTGAAGCCAGGTGACCCGGGCATGGCTGGGCCACTACTGAGGCCTTAAGGGCTCCTATCTAATCAACTAACTGCACTAACACTTAACAACTACTAACTATAAAACTGTTCAAAATAACAAACGGAAAGATACTTGCAGTAGCAAGGTTGTTCCAATAACCATCTCGGGCAGAAAGAAGGAACTGAGGGTTCCATAGGGTCGGCGGTGCCTTATGTACCACGACATGAGTGCGGCACTCCAGGGGATGCCTAAGCTGACCCTACGTGGTCTCCTAAGGGGAAAAAAGTTCCAGGAACACATGCACAGTGGCATGCACTCACCTATACTTGAATGGATATGAGCAATCGTTTGAAAGAGAAATATTTAGTTTCTACACAGCAGGGCTTGGAAGAGCTGGAATCAGACTGAAATAATTCCTGAAACCAATAATCCTTTGAGGTACCCTGTGACTTCATGGGAAGATGCTATTTTTCAATTCAATTACCCCTGGATTTTGTGGTTACTCATAGTGCGCTTCATTTAATATGCATTCCACTCTTAACTTTACATGTACTGCGAAGTGTAAAGTAAAGCATACGCCATAGCCCTGGAAGTGGGGACACACAGCACAACAGTCTGAAAGGCTGCTAGCACAAGAAAAAGGAAAGAATGTGTACTTACAATCACTCTCCCTACTGGTTCACTTCCTAAACACTGGGTATCTTTAAATTGTTGAGGAATGAGAGAGGAACAGGTAATAGGAAGGGCAGGGAGATTGTATTGGCAGATTAAAAGGGGGAAGAAGATGAATAAATAAAGAAGAAGAAAAAACAGATATATAGGGAAGGGGAAAGGAACAAAAACACCTACACCGAGGGAAAACTGAGAAGTATGGAAGAAGCAGAAAGTGAGTGGTACAAGGACTGAGGGAAAGACAAAGGCAGATAAAGGAAGATAAAGTTAATAAAGTAAAGAAGGGAATCAGAAAAGTTCATTCAGGCTGGGAATCAGGAAAAAAAAAATCTAGTGGGTCCTGCACAAAAAAGCGGAAAACCATTTAAGAAAATCATCCCTAAGAACTGTAAGTGCTGCAAGATTTTCAATTGTCACCTGCACTCCACCTTTGTACTACTCAAATAATTTCACCCTGGGAGCAGTCAGACAAGAACATAAGGTCTGGTAAAACAATGTTGGCTATACTGAGTAGAGAATTGAAAGGGTCCATGTTGTGTATAATAAGCTTCTTTTAAAATGTTATACAATGGTCCCATTTTTTTTTGTTTAAATTTTTCGTGAAGACATTTTTTGGTTCACTGCCTCATAGCTGTGACAAATCTGTTTGTCCAATAATAGCATAGCTAGTATCGGCTGCTTCTGAAAGTGCTGACTTAGTGTGACAGAAAGCAGAGAAGCTAATGGCTAAAATAAAGTACTGCAAGGATATCTGTACTAAACATGTTGAGAATATCTCGTTTCTCCACACCATGTGCCTGTAAATGCTTTAAAGCTCCTCGTAGTGCTCTCTATCTTAACTTCCCTGCATTCATACCTTTGCTGTGCTCACATCATCCCACTGGCCTATGAGAACAGAATTGGACTACATTTGGAATCCATTAATACAAAACCTGAATTGCTTGTTGTTGAGTGACCTAAAGGATTATTGCCCAACAGGACATGAGTGCTCTGCAGCACCTCCAGATTCCAAGTGTGAAATCCCTGCTCCACTTAAATCCATGGGAGTTTTGCTGTTGATTTCAGTGGGGCCAGGATTTCACACCAAAGCTCATGCACATAAATGCAGAAGATTAAGTAAAGCATGTGGTTCTTTGAAACATTTTATCCAATTATTTGTCATGTGTGACATTTACAAGAATTCGTCATGAAATGGCTGAATCTCCCTACACCAAATTGTCCCTATCTCAGTATGCCTTGCAAGCTAATTAACAGTTAACACTATTTTTGAAGAAAGGAGTGGATGATAAGTAAAAACTATATATCCTTTAAGTTAAAACAGTAAAAATATGCAAAAGTGTACTTAACCTGGCTTATTTGCTGCTTCTTTTCCCTTGGGTGCTTCATCTTTCTTTCCTTTTTTGTCTTTAAAGGATTCTGACTTTTTGGGTGGCTCTAAGCAAAGTTAAAAAAAAAACCACACAGACACACAACAGATACACCTTTAATATGTAGAGTTACCAGCATTTCTGAAGTGTTAGCATTAGAGAGAAACTGGTATATTAATATGTTGATAATGAAAACTTGTACACACATTGTGCTGTCCCAGACAGTGAGGTACTAGCTCTGAGGTGTAACACAGGAAAAAGCTGAAATTAATACTCAGTTACCTAAAGGAAGTAAGTTATATCTGCCAGACAGCTCCTTTTGAACATTTAGAACCTCTTCTCAAATTATCTATGAGAAGACATGAAACTGACTAATAATTGGAAAAGGTAGAAGGTGGAAGAGGTTTGGGACAGCTACTTAATAGGAAATAGGCTTTAGTTAATCTTTTTTGAAATACACTGAAAGTATTTATTTCCCAGGATCTGTTCCAAACAACTTAGAAAAAGCTCTATAAATAAGTTCTTTATGGCTCACAAACCTTTGGGTGATTTGGATTTTGTGGGCATAGGCTCCTTATCTTCAGAAGGAGATTCAGTTTCCTTATTTTTGTCTGGTACAACAGTTAGTGTCTCAGCTTGTGGCAAAGTGGTGGGAACGCCTTGCTTTTTCTCAGCTTCTTTTTTCTCCAGTTCTTTTCCTTCAACATAATTTCAATAAAACACACAATCTGCTAAAAGAGGCACTACAATCATATTATTAATTTTTGAAACAATGTAAGCAAAAATTGTGAAGATTATTTACTATCATATCTTATAAAATATCTATGTGAACAAAAAATGTTTTTACTTTTATGTATTTAAATGAATAATCATTAAAAGAAAGCTATCTTTAAAATGGGTGCATCCATTTGCATTTGTACAAGCTGTATATTTGTGGAGACTGCTAAAATACGCTCTATTAACTTGACAATTTTTTCTGTTATACTAGTGTAAAACTAGAGTAACTTCAATTAAGTTATTCCAAATTGTGCCTAGGAACAGAATCTGACTCAGGTTTAACACATATATACATCAATACACACAACAGCTGAAAAAGGATAAAAATTTCCACTTTGGTATTTTTGTGAATCTGATCCAAAGCAAACTTTTGCCATTTCTGCCAGTGAATGTAGCTTTTCATGGGCAAATAACAAAATTCCATCTAACGAAGTGAATTTGTTTGCTTCTTCAGTATAATTCTGATCTTTGTCAATAAAGCACATAGTTAAAAATGTTTGTCTATATAAAAAAAATGTGCAGTCAGAATGAAAAATGTGTCACTTTTCCATAAACCTGCAAAAACATACATTTCAATGGCATTGAGATTTTTTTTTTTACACAGCTCCCTTCTGAATTATAAAGACCCAACAACATATTTTAATATTAAAGTCTCTATATGAAAAACAAATTAAAAAAACTTACTTTTATTCTGTTTCTTGGCAATTTCTTCCAGTATGATTTCCTTTATCCTTTTACACAGAAGGTTCTCTTCTGTCTCACCATTGACTTTCATTAGAATATTTTGCTGCACTGAAAACCATTTCTCTAGTTTTGGCCAGGTGTCCAGAAAGCCTGCAATTCTGTGAAATCATATAAATGTACAACTTTAAAATCAAAATGTTAAAACAAATAGTGGAAATTACAATCTTATTTGCAACCCAACAAACACATTTAACTCCCAGTGTAGATCAGGCCATAGGTTAAACCCATTTTCTGTTACATCATCATTTAAAAAATCAATAATTATTAATAAAATAATATGAATTCATTAGAAATTCAGAAATGCAGGTTGTTATTCCCTTAAATGTTCTCATTATACAAAATTAAATATTTAGTATAAATGATTTAAAAAGAAAGTATAATACTGTTTTGTATATAAAAAGAGAAAGATAAAAGAAATTGGAAATCTAATCCCCTAAGCCAAATTTAGACGCAGTATGCATTTATGTATCACATAATATAAATAAGTAAATGGCTGTTTTGATGTGAATTTGAAAAAAAATATTTTCAAGACTTTGAAAAGCAGAGTATATGAACTATTATCTTTGGGAATCATCTATATTATACCGATAAATGAGGTTACCTACTTAGGTTCCATTCAGCAAATTTCTTAAGGACTTCCTTAACTTTAAGCACATGAATGGTGTCATTAGAAGTGAAGTATACTCTGACTACTCTGTGCTTAACGCTAATGACATGCTTCAATGCTCTGCTGAAGCTATGCTTTACTGTACTAAATATAACAAACCTATGGTGTATCTGGTCCTTGACTAAATCAATTTTCTCTCTTTCTTTGAGTTCAACATCTGAAGTTTGATCACTGTCTTCCAACTGAATCTGAGATGACCATGATTTATCTGTTGAGTAGAAAATATGAGAAACCACTGAAACAAATTACTATATAAAAGCTTATTCTGTGTTCCTGTTAAAAAGTTCATCAAAAGGAAAACATCAACTGGCTACTCCACTCCTTTATTTTTAAAACTGGCTCCATACATTCTGCAAAAAGAAGATGATAATACAGTTAATACAGATGCATTAGGAATACATTCTCTTTAGGTTCCTGGGATTATGGATTTACAATCAAATTTTCAAAGCGCTTTAGCAGCACAATCCCTTTACATTATGGAGAATTGCAAGATTAACATTCTAAGGCCTTGTCTTCACTTAATTGTTAGCTCAAGTTATCATTAGTTCTAGTTATAACTCAAGTTTTATCCTTAACCAACCTCCTGTATGCACACAAAAATCTCTAGCTAGAGTTAAGGGGTGCTTTAAGCTCAAGCTAACTGGCCTGAGCTAATTAGTCAAAGAGTATGGATTGAAACTCAAGTGATGCTGATGCTTAAGCTAGTAATACAGTAGGGATGCAGCAGCTCCTGTAACAGCAACTCATCAACTGCTAATTCAACCACTCAGTGCTGCTACTCAAAATCTCATAAGAACAACCATACTAGGTCAGACCAATGGCCATCTAGCCCAGTGTCCTGTCTTCTGACAGTGGCTAATGCCAGGTGCTTCAGAGAGAATGAATAGAACAGGTGATCATCAAGTGATCCATCCCATCAGCCATTCCCAGCCTCGGACAAACAGCAGTACCTGCCTATCCTGACAAATAGCCATTGATAGACCTATCCTCCATGAACTCATGTAGTCCTTTTTTGAGTCCCGTTATAGTCTTTGCCTTCGCAACATCTGGCAAAGATTTCCACAGGTTGAACATGCTTTGTGTGAAGAAATACTTCCTTTTGTTCATTTTAAACCTGCTGCTTAGTAATTTCATTTGGTGACACCTAGTTTTTGTGTTATGAGAAAGAGTAAGTAATACTTCCTTATTTACTTTCTCCACACCAGCCATGATTTTATAGACCTCTATCAGATTCCCCCTCAGTCATCTCTTTTCCATGCTGAAAAGTCTCAGTCTTATTAACCTCTCCTCATATGGAAGCTTTTCCATGCCCCTAATCATTTTAATTGCTCTTTTCTGTACCTTTTCCAATTTCTATATATCTTCTTGAGATGGGGTGACCTGATCTGCACACATTATTCAAGATATGGGTGTACCATGGACTTATAAAGAGGCAATGTGATATTTTCTGTCTTATTATCTATCCCTTTCCTAATGATTCCCAACATTCTGTTAGCTTTTTTGACTGCTGTTGCATATTGAATGGCTGTTTTCAGAGAACTATCCATGGTGACTCTTTAGATCTCTTTTTGAGCTAATTTAGACCCCATCATTTTATATGTATAGTTGGAATTATGTTTTCCAATGTGCATTACTTTGCATTTATCAACATTGAATTTCATCTGCTATTTTGTTGCCCAGTTACCCAGTCTTGCTCAAGACAAGATAGCCTGGGTGGAGTAAGTCAAGTATACTAACTTGAGAAAACTGTGGCAATAAAGACAAGCCCTATGTTATTTTTTTGAAGTTTAAGGGGCATTTTCCTTTCCGTTTGGACTATAAAAGTTCTCTTCGAGAACTCTTCGAGATTGTATGTCCCTCCATAGCCACCATGTGTAAGGTGACAAAGAGGTTGTGGTCTGAGTGAAGTGTGGGGGTGGCCATTTATTGCCCCCCTTATTTTTGACTCTAGTCTACAATACAGTGTGCTTTGGCTATTTTGTCAAAAATAATTATTCCTACATCTTTACAGGAGTAAATGAACACACACACTGGAGGCAGTGATAAGTGTGGGGATTAGTGGTACTACTAGCTTAGATTGCACCTTCCCTCTTCCTTTTGCATCTTTCCTAGTTTTCATTCATTGCAATATGCGGCCCTCAAAGAATGATGTTGTGTGCATATGAATAATAAACAAGTCATATTTCTACCTTATATTTTTTCTATGTGCTACTTCATTAAATTACATGGGATATTGCATATCAGTTGGTGCTAATATAATGCAGATTTAAACAAACACACACATCATTTTTTGGCTGCAGGCACACTGAAAATTAAGAAAAAAGTCTACAATTGTTTGAGACACAGTAAGATTTAGAGAAATTTCTCAATAATGATTTTTTGCTCTATTGAGTACAAGTTAATGTGAGACATTCTGGCAAATCGTGAGATAACTGTTGTGACTAGCATGTCATATATATTTAGCTTTGCACTTTAGCAGGAGTACACAATGTGCAGTCAGAGGCCAAAAGGAGCCTGCAAAGAATTAAAATGCAGCCAATAGCTTTCCTCTTCTTACAACTGCAGGTAGAGAACAAAGCTGATGATGAATCTAAACTACACATAATTCCTATCCACCATCATCAGGGAAGATACAAGTACATTTTTATGGCTTTCTGGTATTAGTGACAAAAATTATGTAAATTTTTATGTGATTTAAAATTCAGCCCACAAACTCCTGGCACGTAACCAATCTGATCCTTGGTGTTGCAAAGGTATGGCAACCATGCAGTACATTAATGACCTTAGCTCTCTTAGTGTCAGAACTATTTTGCATTTCACATTTTATCATGATATGGGTGTCACTAAGCTTTTTTAAATGTATGCAGTGAAGTATAACTCACACTTCAAGCCAGTCATGCGTTTCAGCACTGTGGTGTCTGAAATATCTAATAACAGAGCAAAATCAAATGCAGGTGGAGATAAAGGCAGATCTTTTGGGGCTGCTGGATCTATAACCAGGGAGGAATTTTTAGACTTCTCATCCTTTGTTTCTGCTTTGTCCGGATCTCTCCCTGTAAGTGCTTTTTCAAGTAGTTTTGCCTGGTTTATTGTCATTGGAAATCCATCCATGATCCATCCCTTCTGCTGTGGTGTTTGTCTAAACAAAAACAAGGAACTATAAAGATATAGACAAACTTTAACATAATATTAACATTAACATTTATAATGAAGGGTTTTCCTGTAATTCTTTGATTTTAAATTAGGTAGAACAACATATCCTAAAAATTCTATAAAATATCAATGTATGTCATTAAAATTAACATTGTAAATCAAAAGATTTTCCAAACAGAAAAAACACAGAAGTCAGGGCTCAAAGCAAACAAAACAAAAAGACTGACATTTTCTGGAATAACCATTGTGGGACTGATCTTTATGCCATGAGAATAGATGCCAATTTTTTGTTCTCTGCCAATATGTGGAACTACAGTTGTAAGTCACAGATTTCTGTATCCAGCTCTTGACAAACTAGAGGAAGGTGCAGGCCTTGACTGTCTTGCCCATTAGTTCAAAGGAGTTGAAAACTATTCCATGAATAGCTCCATCTATTTCAATGGGACTACTCGCAGAGTCAGGTATATTCACCATAAGCAAAAATGGCAGTATCAGCCCCTGAGAAACAAACAAATATATTTGAAAGCAAACTACATTATTTCATACTTAATAGCCTCCACCATGATGTCAACTAGCAATTCATCAGGAATATTTTTTCCTTTCTTCAACAATTTCTCTGATGCTGCACCAAGTCTGGCACGAACAGATAGCTGTGGAAAACAGCAGTTAAAAGGTTATGTACTATTAATACTGTGTTCAGGAGGTTCAGAGCACTAAATGTTAAGTGTATGAATTCTACTGCATGTTTAAAACACATACTAAATTATTCATAAAGGGCAAGTTCCTCAACAGGTGTTAACTGCCCTAGGATCTTGGTCATTACATGCAAAAATTAATGTTAGATAATGTTAAGGTTGAAAAATTAATCATTTAAAAATCAGGAAATTCAAAGTTAAGAAACCTACTTCTGATCTCACTCTGGTTTTACACTGATGTAATTCTAGTGACTTCAGTGTAGACTAGTCTTGATTTACACTACTGTAAGATTAGAATCAAGATTGAGGCTTTAACAGTAACATTTATTTTGGTTGGTGTCACCAGAAGCATATTCTCTATCGGTCTTCTGGATATTTCCATATCCTTGGGCCCAAATTGGAGTCAAAGCAACTGCTTGTTGAATAAAGTACTATCTAGTGTAAAGGTAACAAAATCTAGCCCTAAGGAATAAACATTTTAATATTGGTAGGACCAATATATTAACAAATTCTGGGAATGTTCTGGATGTAGCAATATATATATATATATGTATGTATATATATATAAATATAAAAGCAGTTTTAAAAGCATGGGAGATATGAGATGAAGAGATATTTCTGGATAATTCTGATTATCGAAGCCAACATAGAAAACAAATACAAATTTGTTTAGTAACTTTCAGTAAATTTATGACTTTTCATATTTTATGTAGAAATAAGAGCTTGTGGCATGGTCAATAAATTAAAAATAAGATAAAAGTGCACTGTTCATCTGTTCTGTTTAATATACAGACAAAGACTACATTTCAAAAATCTGTAAATGATGGAAGTCGAAAGCAGTTTACATACTTTGGATATGTCATCCTTACTCTCGCTTGACTTCATTTGTTGTTGAGAAGGTTCTTTTCTGTCAAGACCATTACCTAGTAATAGCAAAACATCAGCAATATGACTTTTATTATTCTAACATCTATTAATAATTATTAGTATGAATACATAATATTTTCATTTAATAAATGCTGTCAATGTTATCTGTTCTGGTCAGAACACAGAGGAAAGCAAATACACTATCAAAAGGAGCTTGTTATCTGTAATTAATTTACTATAATTTCTCCTTTTCAGTTTATTTATTTGTTTATTTTTAAGGAACAATCCAGAAAACTCTTACTCACATGAATAGACTTTACTCTTGGGAACTTACTTTAATGGGGCTACTTGCATTAGTAAGGACTATCCACAGGAGAAAGGGTTTTCAGGACTGCAAACTTTTCATGGCAGGATCCTTGTATTCATACCTCTCTATAAAGCACCCAATATACTGTTGTCACTCTCCAAATATAAAATAATAATGATTTTGGTTTTTTTCTCCTCCACACACTATATGATGCCACAAATAGTCAGTGGGAACCACGGCTTCAATCCTGTAAACACTTATGCACGTGCTTGTGCACAAATAGTCTCACTGACTTCCATGAGTCTATATATGTATTGAAAGGTAGGTATGTGTTCACAGGTTTGGGGGCTATACCCATGACAAATTTCAAGTTTCAAATTTCAAAAAGTTTTTGCTGGAGACATGTCCAAAAATGTGGTTAAATTTTTCTGACGAAGGGAAAAGATTATTTTCAACCACAATATCATAATACAAGGATGGCTGAGAAAGCTTTGCTCAAATTTTCAAAAAAATGACCTTCAGATAGGCGACAAAGAAAGTTTCAGCCTCAAAGATGAACATTTTGGAAAACTATGAGTATGCAGAAATAAGAGTTATAAAGAGAACTTTTGCAAAGCATGAGCTGTAGTGGGCACCAAAAATAAAGCAAGAGATGGAGATATCCTCTTTTTTTTCATTCAAATACAGCCATCAAAATGTTTTTTAAAAAATCTAATTAACTCTACACATTTTTACCTTTGGTTCCGTCAAGTGATGTGCTTTTTGGCACTGTCTCAGAAACCTTTGATGCTGAAGTTGAAGAGGGACTCTTCAGGACCTTTTATAAATTAAACAATCACAAACCATGTTTCTTACTTTTCATAACATTAAGCAAAACTAGTTATTGGATGTTTTAAAGTATTTTATTGAATATTCACAGTTATTTAAATACATAAGTAAACGGATCACCAGGTGCATAATAGCAGAACAATCTATAGTAAGACAGTAAGAAAAAGTTATTAAAGTCAGCCTGGAAAGATGAATGTAAGTAATATTTCGAAATTGATGGTAATTGAAAAGCAAGTGAAAGTTAGTGATGGAGTGACAGGAAAGAGAGGGTTGTTTTCTCATGACATCACTCAAATTCACATAAACAGGCAATGATCACTTCAGTTGTCCTCTATTCACTATGGTCCTGGTCCTGCACCATTGAAATAGTGGGCATTTTGCCATTTACTTCAATGGAAGCAGGGTCAGGTCCTATATAAATCTAAGAAAGGTTTGCAATTGAAGTTGAAATCATCATTTTGTCACACTGCGCAAAGGAGTATTCTGGCATTTTCTCATATCCAAATGGAGCATTCTTGCATGGCAATAACACATTAATTACAATTCTATAGGTGGGGCTCATTTACTCTTCCATTATGAGTCTAAGTTATTTTTCTGTCATTGTGGTTCTTAAAAATAATCTCTTTCTCCAGAGATTCAAGATTTTAAGTGCATTCATATAATAAATGACAATAAGATTTGTATTCCTTTCCATGCCTCTATTCGGTGTAAGGTTCTCCTCTTAACAGAGCATCCTAATGTGGGATTATTACTAGGCAGTTCCACACCATGTGGACTAACAAGGCTTTCTGATAGGCAGGACTAATATCACCAATTTACCTAGCACTCCTCATTATCAGCCTTGTTTTCAGTTACTTATAATTTTTCCAAACTTTAACTATTTGGTCTGAAATTTTCTATGTTGGGTATATTTGGGAAAATTTAAGATAAAAAGGTTCAGATGTTTCCAAGACTAAGGCTAAGGAAAAATACATTGTGTTGCTCATGTTAAAAAATTAAGGTGACCTTTTCTTTGAAATGCTCTGGTCTTTATGCCTGGGATGGACCTTTTTCCATTTCCATGACAATCCACCTAAATTTAGGCAAATTATCAGACTTTGAAATATTACTTGTTCACATATGCTTAATGGAGACGCGCTAGAGCTTAATAGTTAAAGCCTCAGAAGACTACATCCTCCAGAGCATGCTTGAGCCTCTAACAGCTCCCAGTGCTGGCCAGACTGTGCATGTGCCATCCCCACAGAATGACTGAGCATGCTACAGGGATACGGAGATACCTTCTCTGTAACTGTTGTTCCTGGAGGGCTGCTCTGAGCCAAGGTAGTAGGGCTGGGACCTGGAACTGACAGCAAGGGGGCTGTCTCTCCTGTGCTCTTAATGACCCCTCTCTGCTGATACCCAGGCAGAAAGGGAGCAGGAGGGAGTCTGATTTGAATACAGAGGGGACAAAGTAGGACATGGGGAAACAAGTATAGATTGGGACAAGGAGTCTGCTGATGGTAAAAAGAACATCAAAAGAACATTATCAAGGTGTCAAAGCCAAGCACTCAAAAGTTAGGAAATGTCAGTATTAAAGTTGCCGGTGCAAGTCATCTATACCTGACTCATCTTAAAAAGGAAGAAACGTGAACAATATACTTTCCTCCTAACCCACCCCATGTCACTGCTCCTTATAACAGTTAAAACCAAAATGAAACGTGAGCTTACTTGTTTTTGTTTCCCAGAACCCTCTGCTTCCTGTGGAATCAAATTGCTTTCACTTTTCATTTCACTCTCATGGAAAGCTTTGATGGTCTCCTGGACCAGAGTATCAACAGATAATACCTGAACGTTGCAAGCTAATAGACAGAAAACATTACTGTGATAGGTTTACATTTTGGGAAGAATGTAAGAGATTATTAAATGCAATTAAATTCATTCTGACAAGGCAGCTTTATTAAATGCAATGCAAACTTCTTTTGGTTTGGGTTTTTATTGAAGTTTGTTCCTACTGTCACTGTCACTAGACTAAAGCCTGTACAATGTACATTGGTAACTATGCAATTGTCTGTTGGCCATTTTATAATTGTCTACAGAGAAGTTATGTGAACACATTTCTCACGTTTTTTACTTAATACATTCTAAAGCAGTAAAGCTATGAGGCACAATGAATTAATGATGAATTTTTACATTCATGAACTTTTCATTTTACTTTGGAAGGTGGAGAATAAATTACACTGAGTCAGATCTTGTAAGTTCTGATGCTTCTGCGGCTCCTGTCTTTCAATTACTGCTATGTGGGTGCAGGGGTCTGACCACAAAGAGCTCATTGTAAGACTTGGACTTAAGAGAGTATAAACAAACAAACAATAAAAAAGTCTAGATAAAAAAAAACCTTCTACCTTCTTCCAAGAACTTAACACAGGTGCTTTTTCCGCTAAAAAGCTTTCCTAAAATACATCCCTGGATACGAAATGGAGGAAATACAGGTGGTGGGAGTTCAGGCTTTGGTGGGTAGACAATGTCCATCAATCTATGAACCACATGACCCAATATATTATTATTATGTGGAGGTTTGCTTCCATTGTGCTCTTCAGGCGGACACCACTCCCCTATCATAAGCTGTATCAAAAACAAATCAGAGAATAATTTGTGACTATGCTTTGTCTTTCATCTTTTTAAAGATAAATACATGAATGAATAAATAAATAAATAAATAATGAATATTTTGCACTGCTAGAATGCTGTATTTCATCCAAAAATATCACAGGGCTTTACAAACACTTATTAATTAAACCTCATTAAAATCTATTTTAGGTAGGCATGTATTATTTTATCCATTTTACAGACTGTTCCATTTTTATCTATTTTACAGAGTAATTAAGTAATTTGACCAATGCAAAAAACAAGTCAGTGGCAGAGTTAGGCACAGAACCCAGAAGTCCTGACTTCAGCCCCTTACTTTAAACATTAGACAACACTGCTTTCCTATTACCATATATCAACATCTTGCTTAAACTTTCAGTAACACATTGTAAATTATTTATTTCACAGGTGTTTGTTTAATCTACATAAACTAAATTACACAGTGTTTTAAGGAAGGAAAATACCCATGGGAAACGTGGGCCAGGCTCACACTTCAAACTTTTGCTGACAGTTACATCAGCCAAGGGTGTGATGAGGTATAATCTCTGACTGACAAAGCTCGGCTGGCAAAAGTGCCTACCAGAGATGCAGTTATAGAAGCAAAACTGCATTTTTTGCTGCTTGTGAGTGGAGGGAGTGTTAGAATAACCATTGTTGGCAAAAGTGTAGTTGTACTGGTATGAGCTGTGTCCACACTAGGAGCACTTTGTTAGTATAGTATACTAGTGCAGCTATCCCAGCAAAGCACTCTTGGTGTTGACTTGGTTGTGGCTGATACTAACAAAAGAAAAAAGAACATTTTATTAGGACAGGATAATTCTAACTCTGTTTTAAGAGTTATTGAGAACACAGGCCATTAAACAGCTTCTAGAGGACAAGTTTTGGCTATTAACAACCTGGGTTAGATTCAGGTTTGTAATCTATAGGTTAAACACTTCATTACTAATCCTTTATGTCAGCCAGTTCTACTTCTGAGCACTACTGGAAGACACAATATTTATTCAATCACACTACAGGTAAAATGTAGTTATTTTCCTATGTCTATTAACAAATAGATGTTGTCACAGTGTATTTCACACTATTCAAATATAAACTTAATTTGTGCTGACTTATTTTCACATGGCGCATCTCGTGTAAGATGTAATTACATGTGATTAAATAACTACATTAGTGTAAATTAAAATGTAGCCTATTTTTTTAAATAGCAGGATATATTCTGAGTTATAAAATGTGCCCTCTAAACATATCCTAAGGCAGATGTAAAAAATTTAATAGTGACATACCATTTTTACTTTTTAACATGAAATGGAAAAGACATGTCTGAAAAGCAAATCCCCCACTTATCTACACCACCCTCCCTCAGTCAATGTATGAGAGAAAACGAGTCAATTTACATGAGCTTGATGTAGCGCTGCTTGGAGTGTGCCTCCCAGCCCTGGTAGACACATTAGCTCCACTTGAGTTCATGTGCTAACAATAGCAGCATGGACATTGCAGCGGGGGTGGCAGCACAGGCTAGCTGCCCAAGTACCAGCCTGCCTGACTCCTTGGGTCTGAGCTCACATGGCTAGCCTTGCCACTACAACATCCATACAGCTATTTTTCAGCACACTAGGTTAAGCAGAGCTAGGATGTGAGTCTACCTGGGCTGGGAGGCATGCTCCTAGCTGCAGTGTAGCCACAGACTATCAGACCACTGGAAAAAGTGAATTCCACACTGCAGGAATTCTCCATTAAGATCACCCAGGCACCAATCTCTTGGCTGCTAAGTCTAAGGACTGTTAGCTTGTGTGGTTCTGCTGACCTAAATTGTCATGATGGCTCACAAGGGAGAGGCAGTCTTTCAGATAGCTAGGACTCAAGTCATATAGGGATATATAGATTAAAGTCAGTACCTTGAATTGCACCTGGAAGTGAACTGAAATTCTGTGTAAATCTAGGAGAAATAGTGTAATGTGTTCATAGTGACTGACTGTTTAACAAGTAAGCAACTGCAATCTACAAGTGCTGCAGCTTACACATATTCTTCCAGGGCAGTATTGTAGAATGCACTACTGTAATTAGTTCAGGGGTAATAGCGCTTTGCCATACTTTCCTGTTTTATCAGATGTACTTCTTATATTGGTGTCACAATATTTGTAAGCCAATAAATACCTGCCTATGTTCCTTTCTTCACTTTTACTCTCTTAAGATCACTGTTTCAATCTCTGACATCAGAAGTTACTGTCATAGCACAAGAGTTTGGGATATAATTCAAATATGCTGTTAATATACTTATTGTGTGTCAACATGCCTGGCAGCTCTAGAAAATGTTTGTTTATCTGAATTGAACAAGATATTGTAAGGAGATGCTCATGAATTGCTGACTGACAACTTCCTTATATTCTCTAATTATACAAAACCTAATTATACAATTAGGTAATTAGGTAATTTGTAAATTATTGTAAATAATAAATTGTTAATAATAAATTTGTAAATAGGTAATTTGTAAATTATACAAAACCTAATTAAAAAAATTAGTAAGGTCTTTAGTATTTGTCCCTAATTTAAACAAACAGAATTGTTCAGATGCATAAGAAACTGGAAGTTCAGATGATGGTGAAAATTCATGACTCTGAAGTTTTTTTTCTTCAGACATATGTTGTGATATGTTACCTACTTCTTACATCAGTAACTGAGGTGCATTGTCATTGACAGGCTCTGTGGAAGTAGTAAATTTTAAGGAGCAATTTGAATGAAAAGAGGATTGATGTTTGGTGCACACCTAGGAGGTAATGAGCATAAAAGCACAAAGATGATAAGGCAGGGAGGTATATCTTTTTCATATCCTTACTTCAATACCCACTTCTGCTTTGACACTAAGTGTCTGAAGTTGGGCCGCAATAAAAATTAAGGCCTGTATTAGAAAATTTTGGGTTAAGGGACTTGCCGTGATCAGACAGGGAGTCAGTGTTTAGACAGCATAGTCATAATTAGAACTTCACTGAATCAGGTTCTCAATCTTGTGCTATCCAGTGTAAATCATGCTCTTCTTTCATTAACTTTCGTTTTATTTCTGTTTGCTCTCTGTTCAAATGTCTGTAACCAACTTGACTTGCTAAATGATTCTAGTGAATAGTGACTATGCTCTTTATAGAACAAATGAGTTATTGTACAGTACGTCACTTGAAAATAATGCAAACAGCTAAAAAAAATTGCTACACTAATTTATTATTTTTCTTGCATAAGCTCAATAGTAATGTCAAACAAAGTTCTGCTGTCTGTCCTAATTCAGTATATGATGACTGCTGTGTTGATTGGCCTGCTAAGACTCATACAATTACTTCAGATTTTTTTTAAATTAATGCTTATTATACAAAACTTATATAATATTTCAGAAATTTGCATGGCACTTTAAACAGTTATAAAAGCTATGGTCATTAATCTGCCATGTACTTATTACCAGTTATTTGCAAGTTAATTGGAAACTGAATTGAGAACAACAAATGTTTGGATACAAGGAATAGAGGTGTAGGACTGGAAACCTAGACGTGAAAGGGCCTGATTTTTCTTTATACTGATATTCCTTTATACCACTTGCAGTGAAACGAGGCCTTAAAGAGTGAATAAATTAAATTTACATCAGTTTTAATGTTCCTGCATTCTCCCAAACTGGTGTAGAGGTCCTCAGTGTAAATGAGACTCTTACTGAAAGACTTTATATACCATTACTAACTCTCAACCATCCAGCTTCCTCCCTGACCTCCACAGAGTACATTTGCCTTTGTTCTTCTAAGGAAAGTTATTTTCAAATTTATCATACAGGTTAATGCTCTATGAACAGATATCTTGTAAATAACTTTCATTTGACATAGAACATACTCAAATACTGAAACAAAATAAACTACGCTGTCAGACATACACCACACCAACTCCTAACAAAAGTTTACTACTTACTGCAAAAGAATATGTACCAATTGGTTCAGGATGTGGGTAAAAAGCACATATCGTGTGGTAATCATTTCCCAAACAACAAAGACAGAAACACAAGTTATTTACAATGATTGTGCTATATTATACCAAACAGATTGTCAGAAAAGATTCAAAACATAAAGGCTTCTTTTTCAAACAAGAGAATAAATAATACTGAATATGAGGGAAATAACTATGTAGTATGCTTTGGCCAAAGCAGTTCAACACTCTTAATCCTACTTTCAATTGTTAAATTACGTTGTGTTCTGAAACTGCAGAAAACAGATGATTGGATCTGAAAAATTGTCACTTGGCTGATATTGTTGTGACCATGGTGTAATAATCTCTCTCTCAAAACTGCTTTTTAAAAATGCTATTTTATTAGAATAAATGGATTACCAAATATAAAATTCCACTAAAAAGGTTTAATTCACAAATTGTTGTAAATAGTATATAAAGGACTACCAGATTTTGTAACAGGCAGCTTTTATTTTGTTTTGGGATTTTTGCTGACTACTTTGTGTTACATTTTCTAATGTGGTGGTATTAATTTACACTTTAATTTCCACTTAAAAATAACTGCACTGGGATTTCACATGTTGTAGGTACTCTTGATAGTAACATCAATGGTTCATATACAGTATGAGATGTATTACTCCACTCAAGGCCAAACAAGGATTAAGATTTTCAAGGTTGCACAGGCATTCGAATGCTAGTGATATAAAATATTATTTACTCCCAGATCAATATGGCGTTAATGAGAAAACATACATAACTACATGAAAATTTGTATCAAATTTTAATATCATAAACTGTAAAAAAAAAAAAAAAGACCCAAAATGTATTATAACATCACAACAAATTGTCAGCTGTCATGAGTAAACAAGGTGCATTTTCTTCCATTATGCCATGTCAGTTATGGGTACCTTATATTCAACATAATCTTTCTCATCTAGGAGATTCATTTTATCCAGCTCTACAAGTTGTTCTGGAGTTGGCTCAGTTGGCAAAGGTTTGATGGAAGCGTGTTCATATATTGGTTTCCCATTAAAAAAAAGTTCTTTCCAATCACGCATCAATTTATTTGGAATTAGGCTGCAGAAGTAAAAACAAACCAAATTAGTTGTCAAATGATACTAACAAGTCACCTATTTTTAGAATTATGGACCTAATTCTGCACCAAACATTCAGCCATAGTAAACAAGCTTTACACTAGAATTTCTGTGGGATTTGGGATGAAGACAGAACGCTCCCTAAAGGCTACACAGTTGTCAGCAGGCTTCTCTGCAACTGTTATCATAGACACAGTGGCCTCTGTATTCCTGCATAATGTGTCAGCGTGCTGTATTTGGTTGTTGAAACTGTGTAGTAGCAAATCTATTGTCTCTGCCCCACTCCCACTCCAAAACTTACATCCTTGCTGTGGCAACACTCATTGGAGGATCTGTGGAGCCATACCCTGGTCTACACAACAGATGTGGACTCCACATCCTAATCCATACCTTCTATGGTTTTCCTGCACTCAGAGCCTTCCACACAAACAAAAGAAGGGAGGCAAGATTTGTCCAGAAATGCCTACTCTACATACTAATATTAGTCTATGACAATATGTTATTCAACCTCATTATGTTTCCATTAGAAAAGAAAGGTATTTATAGAAAATAACAAACTAAAGTAGATATAAATAATGGAACAAGTGTTTTTATTATGAAAGATAAAACAAAGAACCTGAAAGCATCTCATATGTAGAAATTTCATGGTTGCTCAATCAACAGGTTGAGTAACACCTGTAGCACAAACAGCCTGTATTCAACAGGTGTGCTCAAATTGAAGCGGAGTTATACTATTGTCAAAATACATAGGACTCCCTTATAATTACCTTGCACTTTGTATTTAAAAAAAAAAACAGCTAGGATTTAAATATATGACCATAAAAGGGCACAGCTTAAAATTGTTAGCAGACAGCATTATCATTCTGGCACAACAACTTCATCTATTTGAATTTTCTTCTTTTTAACTAGAGATCGGAGATAACTGAGTGTTATGCTATAAATATGCTTTGCACATATTACCTTCAAACATTAAAAATATAGTTTGCATCTTGCACAACGAAGTGTATGGAAATATTGACAAAATTTACCTCCTGGGACAGTGAGGATGGTGATACAATCTTGATCTGTATTCTTTCAAGGCAATGGAGTTTTAGATTTATATTCCGGGGTGAAATCTTTACCACCACTCTAACCCCTTTATGCTGTGTAAAAGGGCTGGAACAATATAAAGGAGGCTTTAAAGCCCCAAATCTGACCAGGACAGGATTTCCCTCACAGACATGGTAGAGACAGCTGCAAGACTGCTTTCTGAGGATCATCTCACAAGCCCTGATGCAGTGGGTATGTCGGGGTGGGATCGCAGAATATAACACTGTGGAGATTCCAAGCAGAGCTGTGGTCCTTAGGCTAGCCCAAAGAGGTTGCTGTAATGCAGAAAAGCCCGCAGGGCTGTCTAAATTATGTTGTGGGCCATCCAGCCACACGAGCAGCATAGGACTGGAAGGGCCAAAAATTTAAACCACTGTAACCCCCTGCATCCGGGCCTGACCTGTGCCGCTTAGAGGACTTGTTTGCTT
Organism: Mesoclemmys tuberculata; assembly: GCA_007922155.1. Classification (NCBI taxonomy): domain Eukaryota; kingdom Metazoa; phylum Chordata; order Testudines; family Chelidae; genus Mesoclemmys; species Mesoclemmys tuberculata. The sequence continues at coordinate 20,987,543 of ML675629.1, read as the reverse complement.
TTCCAAATAGAGAGAAAAATAAGAAATTCAAAAGGACATCTTATTAAAATTACATATTATTAATATTTTCACAGTGTAAGAGTATGAATTCCAATTATACTGAAATGCAGTGGCCTTAGCCTGAATCCAGGGATACTCTACAGTTTAAAAAACAAACATTCAGTCCTCCTCGGCCCTACCAAATATTCAGTTCTCTGAAATCTCATTATTTCTAAAGTGTTGATATACACAATAACAATGATTATTTCTTAAAAATTGTACAGTATATACTCTGACTGGCTAAAAGTCATAATGCAGGGCTCAGCATAATCATTGTATAGTTATTTTTCAATGTCTTTCAAGAGCTGTACTGACCTATAAGGAGAAAAAGAAGATGAGAGAGGGAAATGAGAAGGTGAGGTGAAAGAAGGGGAGAACGTTTTTACACTTACATAATGAAGGAAGGATCAAAAATATTTTAAAAACATAGTGCTTTTCAGCAATTTAACAGTTCATCTTGTTTGTGGGCTTCTCCTCCACTTTCACTTAAAAGTTGAATATTTAATTTAAAATTTCATTATAACAAGATGAACTACAACTTGAGGTTATATCCTGTTAATTCATTATTAACTATATCCTGAGTTAAGACTAGCTAGCAGTGATCTCCTCAGGCAGATGGGTTGAGGATCCCTATTAGTTAAACAATGACTGAAACACTGCTTTCCCAAATTCAGTATCTGATCTTGATACCATGTCATGAAAATGGTGTTTTGAGAAGGAAGTCTTATTAAGTAGCCTTAAAGATTTCAAATAATGGCACATGGTTTATATATATTGTCAAAGCTGCTATCCTCTTAGTTAAGTGAGCCCTGTTCAACTAGCTCATAACATGATTGAATGCATAACCGTATCCACTTACAGAGTCTTTGAGCCAGCATGGGCTGATCCTTAGATTTTTCTCTGAAAGCCACTAAAAGGTTCCATTTTCTGAATGGCTTACTTACATCCTAGTATCTAATAGCTCTTTTGCAAGAGTTAGGGCATTACAACTGGTATCCTGAACAATTCAAATTTGCGTAATTATATTCACCTTGCAGTTTCAGATGCATACAGTATTATTTCAGTCTGTCATAGAATGTGTTGTCCTTTTCAAAGCAGACTGAGGTCCAATTACAGATATTTTAAGAATTTTAAGATAAGCACTCTGTGGGTTGTATTCCTCAGAAGGATTGTGTGGCTGCAGGCTACAGCAAAGCCTACTGGGGAATGGAATAGGATTATATACAATCACTTGTTTTCCCAGTAGTGAGAGAAGGTTGGGGAGTGTAGCAGCTTGTTGGAGAGATGCTTCAATGTGGACCAAACTGGGTTGCAGACCAAACCTGCCAATGGTGTTCCCAGAGATCAGGGAGCTGGAGCAGGAGGAGAGGGGTGTGTGGCCAAAAGCCAGTGAGAGGGCCTCAGAGAAGTAATAAAGGCAGACAGGAGAAGGAACTGGAGAGGAGTAAGAGTGTGACTAAAAAGAGTATGAGCCAGGGAGTAAGGAGAGGTAAAGGTTTCTGGACCAAGAAGAGACCCGGGGAAGAAAAAAGTATGATAAGAAAGTAACGGTGTGGGCAGGAGACTCAGTGAGAAAACTAGCTCTTGTTTCGGGGTCCCAGGCTAAGGCTTCCAGAGAGGGTGAGAGGAAGTTCTCCTTTACTTTCCTCCTTCAAATGAGGAAGATGACAGCACACCCTGGAGAAAGGACTGTTTAGCCCAGTACGGATGAAAGATTACTGAGGACTACACTGAGTATGGCTGAAAGATTTGTTTAGCCTGTGGATGGAGAAGTCTATCAGTGAAGCCTATACAGAAGGCTGAAAAACTGTGGACCAGGGAGGGCAAAGAACTGGTGTGATCCTAGCTATTAAAAGAAGGCTGTAGCTCAGGATGGGTGAAAGTTTGTTTGGCAAAATCTTTTGTTTTGAACTTTTATTTGTCTTAGAAAGGGATGAATATTTGACTTGGCCAGTGGGCCAAATTGCCAGCTCACTGAAGCATACAGTTACCTGAAAGCAAGAGGAAATTGAAGCAATGATCTGAAGGGAAACTAAGGCATTTTAGCATTTGATCTAGACCAGGTAGGAAAACCTCACATTAAAGCATTATGTTTTCATTTCTTGGACTTCTTAAATAGTTGCTGTTCCACCCTACAGGTGGCTCCATTGCTGAAGTGAGGGAAGTAATTTGTAAAGTATATGTTGTCCTTAATGCCTTTTATCCTTAAGGATCTGAAAATCCTTTGTAAAATCACTATCTATATAAAGTGCATTGTGATTCTTCAGAACAAAAGGTTGTATTACAAATATAATATACAATTAATTTATTATTAATTATTATTATTAAATACCTTATCTGCAAAAAATATGGAAATATTATTGAAAAGTATTTCCACTTGAAAGGAATTAGTACTGTGGAGTGGGGTTTAATTTTTCCATAGTAACGTTAGCTCCAGTACACTGTATATGTGAAAGAGAACTCATGATTCTATAGTAACCTTTTAAATTATATGCTTGCTTTCAGTTTTAAGCACAACTATAGAGAAGGACATTCACAAGGGAACATATTTCATGAAATAATGTATCTCATTAAATTTTCCTTTGCCTTTATTCCATTTCTTATACATTCATTTTCTCTGACTTCTGAAATGTACTTACTTGTTTGTCAACATTCGATATTCTCCTGTTTTGGTTGACAGATCAATAACTTGGTCAATCATTTCCCAACACATGGAATAATGCTTTTTATATCGAGCCTCCGCTCTTTCAGCTGCAATCTTCTCATGAAGATCTCTTTCTTTGGCAGTCTGTTCCTCATAATCAATTTTTTCTTGTTTTGCAAGAGCCTAAAGATTTTTTTTTCAAAAGCAAACTTTTTAATTAGATTGTAAAATAACTTGCCCGGAGATAGCAATAAAAAAAAGTTTAAAAAGGCTTAGAGTAATCTTTAAAAAGAAAATGAACTTGCAGAATTTGATTCAAGAATTGAAAACATTTTTTATCAGATGCATTAATTAAATGATATCTAACAGGTAATAACAAATTAAGACCTGCAGAAGTCTGAATATAACCTCTGAAGACTTTCAGTCCCTGTTTTTTTGCAAAATTATTACTAATATGCTGAAGTAAAGCTATTTTAACCTTAAAACATAGAGAGAACACATTTGCTATTAATGAGGAACAGTCACACAGATACTGGATGAAATCCTAGCTCCAGTTCAGTCAATACCAAACCATCTGTCAATGTCAACTGGGCCAGGATTTCAGACATTAAATACATTTTAGAAGGTGTGGCAGACACCAGACATCAGCAAGGGTGTTATCTGCAAATAATTAATACAAAGATACTGATGCTATTTGAGCTTTAGAAATGTATGCAGTGGCCCATATGAACATAACCGCACCCTCCCAAAATTTTTGCACATAAATCAGAAAGGATGAACAGCAGCTTGGCTATCAGCACTCCCAATGGCACAGTGGGCCCTGGTGACCAGGAGGTATAACCCTGATGAATACTTACAAACTCCTGAATTCATGAGATTCCTCATGAGAATTAGGTTTATTTTTTGGGAAGAGGGAGAGAGTGAGGGCACATGGACTAGAAAGGGTGAATGTGTAAGTATCATGCCCTGCTGGATGCATAACATTTGGCATAACATATCATTCGGACTTGGGCTCCCAAGTACCTAAGTCATTTTTTTAAATGAGACTTAGGCTCCTAAGTCACTTAGACCTTACAACACTGAATGGAACAATGCCTAAATACCTTAAAAATCTGGGCCCATATGTACGGGAGGTAGACAAAGCTCCCCATAATAACATATTGAATAATTAATCTTTTACCGCTTCTCTGTCAAGAGCTTCTTGGAACTCTTTCAGTCGTCTTTCCTCATACTGTTTTTCTCTGAAAATTCTGTTCTGCCATAGCACTTCTTTTTCATGCCGAACATGCATGAGTTGAACAGCAATCCTCCGCTCCTGCTGGGATTGTCTCATTAATCGGTTAATAAGTTGCTCTTCCCGATAAGCCTCCTAAAAAAAATAAAATATTGAAAACTGTGTTAATAGTGATTAACTATTTCATGGATTAGTGTTAGAAAATTTTGCATGCTGATATAAAAAGTTTATATAAAATAGCATGAGTCTTCATCTATGCCTATTCAACATATATAGGCTAAAATATACATTTCTATTTATGATGCTATCAGTAATATAATTTTGGTCTTATAAAATAATACATGTCCACTTTAAAAATCTTTTAATTGTGATACTCAATAGAAATCAATTTTCTTCAAATTTTGGCAGCTAAAATTAACTTAAACACAGACTGAAGAAAATCCTATGTGCAAAGAGGCAGTTTTGATTTGACTTTTTTGTGCTTCAGATAATTCCGTTTCCTTTCCCCAATTCCCAGTCCCAGTTTCCCTCTCTTCCCCTGAACCCATCCCACAACTCATATTCAGTCCCAGTTCTCCTCTGCCAAAGGTTCCTGTTCTAATCTACTCTTCTCTATATTCACATACCCTTTGTTTTCTATTCAGGCAGCTTCCTCTCCCTCCCTCCTTGCCCCCCCGTCCCCTCCCAATACAGCAAGGGCATTAAGAACAGGTGCCTCTCCATTCTAGTGCCTGGCCCTGGCCCCAGCATGCCTTTATCAGCCTGGATCTTAATGGCAACTAAGCCCTGGGCTGAAGCATGCCTAGTATAGATGGATGCAGTGTTGTAGTAACGATTTCATTCCCAGGACATTAGAGAGACAAGGTAAGTGAGGCAGTATCTTTTATTGGATCAACCTTGGAGAAGTGGTGTAAACCCCAAGAGAAGGACAAGGCTTGTTTGGAAACCTGAGCAAAAGGCTGAATTTAAAGGACCCTGGGCATGGGCTGAAGACTCTGGTGATGCCAGACAGACAATTTTGCTATCCCAGAAGGGTTTCATTTTGATTGTGTGACATGGCTGAAAAGCCAAGCCACTGAAAACCTGCCAAGTGAGACTGACAACATACAGGGGGTGCCAGGACTGGGAAAAGGCCTACAGTACTGCACGCAGCAGCAGAAGGTGCTCAAGATGTGGGTGTCCCCCATTACAACATCCTTTTAGCAGACTGAAGCTTCAGTTATCTCTCTTCTAGCAGACGACTCTCAAGAGGGTAGAGTTTAAGAACTGCTTCTACAAAAGGGATTCTCTGTGTAATAAGCAGAAGGGATTTTTTTTCATATTTATTCAGAATTCTAAACACTTGAAGAAGGAATTTGTGTATGTATATTTTTGAAAGGGGCAGTTTTTTATGAGGTTTTGATGAGCCAATTGTCTAAACAAGGGTAAATAAAAATACTCTGCTGTCTTAAAAGAGTCACTATCACAGATGGGTACTTTGTAAATCACGTGGGGGCAGCAGACAGGTCAAAGGGTAAGACTTTGTACAGGAAATGTTCTTGTCCAACCATTAAATGGAGATATGTGTGGTGACTTGGTCTGATAGAGATTCAAAAGCATACATCCTTTGGATGAAGAGCTACAAACTAATTTAGAGTGGTATGGCAGGGTATAATGGATGCTAGAATCAACATACAGAAACTGAATCTTCTGATAAGGGCATTGAGCTTCATAAAACCTATTATCAAATGAATCTTTCTATCTTTCTTGATCCCAGAAAATATCTGGAGTACAAGCATTAGAACCATTTATTGAGAATTGTGGCAGATTCTCCATCACAGGCAATTTTTAAATCTAATCAAGATTAGATGTTTTTTCTCAGGGACTTGCTCTAGTTCAGATAGGAATTATTTCAGAGAAGTTTTATGGCCTGTGTTATGCAGGTAGTCAGACTAGATGATTATTGTGGTTCATTTTATAGTCTCACCCTCAGAACACTCAGGAATGCAGAGAAAAGAAGTAGGAGGGGCATATGAGAACTCCAAGGGGCACTGGGCTGCACCTGCTGGTGCATCCCATGAGCGTCTCAGATGACACTCAAAAAAGAATTTGTCTTTTTCATGTCTTGTGCAATTTTCAAATGATTGCACTGTATGATACATAGTCATAAACCACACAAGTGCTATTTTACTATGTGAATAAGGCTCATTTAAGTAATCATTTTAAGGGTGCCCATCCCTGTAGCATGTAGACTGATGGGGGATTTATCTATGAAACTTGCAACCTGTCAAGTTTCTTGATGTTTCTGTAGCATAGCTGGTTATTGCATATTCCCCTTTGAAGGTTGGCTGGCATTTCTGCAGACCTGGATATAATCACAATTTAGTTTAAAATTAAAAATTAGTTCAGTGCTAATCTTATCTTAGCTCCATTCAACCTAATAAGAAAACTATTAATCAACTCAATGTTTCTATTCAAAGTAGACCCAGATCTAGAATAGCAGTTGTGTTACAGGTCAGGACTGAAGTGTACTGGCATATAGTGCCTGATCCTGTAGGACTGAGGTCATAGGGGGTTTTGCCATGATCTTAAATGGGTGCAGGATCAAGCCCACTGTATGGAAATTTGTACAGCATTTACTTGCTTTATGTCTGCATCTTGCCAACCCTCATGGCCTCTCCCTTTCTTAAGCACCAAATTAAAGAAAATAATTAAATAGGAAAAAATGTAGCACAATCTAGAAAGAATTAACACCCATCAAAACCTAAATGTAAAAAGAGACCTAAAAGAAGGTACTGGACAAAATCATAACTTCAGTTTTATATTGCAGCATTTCTGAAATGGCTTTATAATGGTGATCATTTGAGAGATATATGATAAAAAGGCAAGCATACTAAATTATATCTATTTGGGATAACAGTGACATCCAGTGGCCAAACACATTAAGTCTATGTTTATGTATCATGACATATACCTGTATATTACTATTCATCTTTTGTGTATTACTATATTTCTATTTGCATCTTTAATTTAAAGATGAATGGAACAGTTTCATGCTGTTTTATTTATTTACATTGCCATCACTGTGAAAGGGGGAAGCACAGAACCCTGAACTCAGATCTTCACAGGAAAGGCCTACTTCTTCAAAGACTTATGCACGTGTTTAAGTTCATGCACTGTGGCTAGTCCCATACAACAAGTGTAATAAATAATACATGGGTATATGGTCTGTTTAGAATAAATATACACTATAAAATTAAAGTTACTTTAAGTTTGGTTAAAGGAATGTGTTGTAAAGAAAGGCCGTAACTAGCAAGTAAAAGTAAGGCCTTGAAAATAATGAGTTATAAGGCCAGAAGGAGTGAAGTAGAGAGGATGTCTGGTTCAGAAAATAATTCATGAGATAAGGGAAAGTTTCTAAGAAGAAGGTTTCTAACTGACGGGGACAACTGCAGGTGGTTTTAAATAAGACCAAAAAATCCTGTCTTTAAAAGAGCCAATATGGACCTTCCTACCTCACATACTAGTGTTATAGTAAAAGTAGCCTGTGTGAACCATGGTGCAATGAAAAAACTGTTGGTCATCAGAAAGGAGGGCAAGAGATAAGGAAAAAAAACCTTGGGAAGAAAGGAGGTTGTAAATTTTATCTGAATTAAAATAAAAAATTATGGTGAGTTGTCTCAAATTACTTGTTAGCTAAGGAGGTAATTGACTATGATATCATTTGTTTCATATAAAAAGTTATACATTTAAGCGTTCTTTGTCAGATGCTACCTGATCATGCTGGAGCATGCCAGGATAAGATAATTTTTCCTAGGTTTGGCTTATTTGTAAGTATGCTGATCACATGCTTATCAATACCTTGCTACTGTATTGGGTGCAGTGACTGCTTAATTTTAGCTTTTAAATACTTTTAAAGCAATTATATAAATTACTATATTTGGCCTTAATAAAGAAATTTATGGTGAAATTAGTGTCTGATTGTCTCCTATATTAACATCAATAATTTCTGGAATTATTAATAATTCTAAAACTCAGATACATAAGTCAAGAGATACTCATGCACTTGCTTAACTTTATGCAGTATGGTCCCACTGATTTCAATGAAGACAGAATTTCATCAAGGCTTAATTGACAAAGACTGCTTTTCAAATACTTTGTTTTAAAATGTAGGTGTATTTGTATTTTAACCCTATCTATATAAAATCCCAAACTGCTGCAATATTAAGACCCTGATCCTGTGAACACTTAGATACATTCAGTAAAGATCTCTGAAACCTTTTGCAGATTGAGGCCTAGGAATACAAATATTCACATTAAAGTAAAGAAATACAAAAGTCAACCTTAACTCATATTTAAAATAGTATATTTTGAATTCTTATGGATTTTACGAGCTGAAGCAGTAATAAAGAAATTACATATATGAAATTTGGCCAAGCTAATGTTCTATTTATAGCCACCCCTTTATGCAAAATCCATTGAAGACACAGGAAAAGTCAGAGAAGAATGAGATTTAGAATCTCAATATTTGCATTTTCATATTTTTTGTTTTATGTAGCTGTTTGCATTCAATGTCTGGTTAATATTTCATTTTCTGATTTTATAAAAAAGCAATGAGACAAAAGTTTGACTCTATCACTACAGTAAAGTGCAATTATGTTTTATACAGCGCCACAGGTTTTAAAGGTCACAATTATGCAGACACACATGCAAGAATCAGTGTAGTAGCTGTGGAGAAAGTAATCTAGTTAAAGGTCAGATTGGGCCTCTAGGCATAGCACTAAATAAGGGGAGGGTCAAAGAGCAAATGTCATGGGGGAGCACTGGGAGGCATTGTGCCTTAGACAACTCTCTGGGGCTAAATAAACCTGAGGGAGCTGGGGGGTTTAAGGGAAGTAACCTGCAAAACTCATTTGGGGACACAGCATACCCCTCCATGCAGCCAGCCATTTTTGTCTGCTCCCCATCCCTTACCAGCACACAGATCTGGGTAGCTCTAGCGCAGCTATGCAAGGGATATGGGGAATCCTTGCCTCCCCCTACTTCGCTGCTCAGCCACTTTAGAAAGTCATAATCAAACTCTAAATATTCACCAACTTTTACTGAATGTACAAAAGCAAGATTTTAATAATTTAACTTCATTGTTTATCTATTTTAAACTTACCAAGTGACTACCCTTTCTTGAGAGCTAACCATGTATAAAGTTTGAAAGTTTTAAGTACAATCATTTTTTGGGAAAAATATTTTTGGGTCCAGATCTTCAGCTGGTAAAGCATCTTAGCTGGATTAACTTCAATTGAACTATGACAGCTTTCACAATTTGAGGATCGGGCACCAGTATTTCTCTCTATATATGTATAGATATATTTTTTTTATTTATCAAATAAAAACATGTGAACAGAGTTTGTTTCAAACACTCCCAAAACAACTTCACTTTAAGGCTGAGATCAAACATGCAAAGTTCCAGGACACAGCAACTTTCCATTTGATATTCCCAACATCATTACATGCAGTAGCAAAACATTTTCCTCTTAGGACTGCAGTAAATCACCATTACGGCTACCCCCATGTAAGAGAAATGTGAGATGAGGATGACATCTCCAACTTTTTGAATTATAAGAAGTCCAGCTTTTTCTGTAATTCTGAAAATAATAAAATAGCTAAAGACTGTTGTTAGGATGCGACTAAAACATCAATTTGTTGTTTTATTTTTCCATGCAGATTGGTACAAATACCTCACCTCTTGTGCTTCATGGGCTATTAGCTGTTCCATTAACATCTTCCGTCGTCTTTTTTCTCGTTGCTCCCGGGCAAAACTGTCTTCCTCTAGACGTTTTTGAATTTTTCTAATATACTCATCATCTGAGTAAGTGCTCAACAGTTCAGTAGTTGCCTGGGCTGTGGTGTCTGGAGCTGTTGTGTCTAACTCCTGTATCTGCAAGGTGTCCTGTACATTGCTAAGAAGATACATGTTGAACATCAAAAGAATGGCTATTTACCTGACAGTAAGTGTGATTCTTCGGGAAGTGCTATCTATGTGGATTCCACTCTTGGTGCACACATACCACATGCACATGAGTTTGGATTATTTTGGCCACCAGTGTCATTTGGGTTCACACCTGTACCCTAAATGTCCTTGTGTCCCCCATTTGAAGGATTAGCAGGCCAAGTACAGAATCCCAGAGAATTAGGACCATGCAGGATTGGGGAAAGAGGGTGAGTCAATCAAATTGGAAAACACATCTCAACGAATCACTGTTACTGTAAGGCTAGTAGCCATTCTTTTTTTTTTTCAAGTGATTGTCCACATGGATTCCACTCTTGGTGACTAAGAAGCAGTTGTTAATAATAACGACTGCAGGACAGCCCTAACAAAGTGGGATCAATCTGGAAGAGTCTACCAAACAGTAGTGTCTTGTAAATATGTGAACCAAGCTCCATGTAGCTGCAATACAGATTTCAGAAATAAGGACATTCTTCAAACAGGCAGCTGAGGCTGACTGAGCTCTAGTGGACTTGGTACATTCTGTCAGCTCGCTTGGATGTAGCCAAATGGATGCTGGTGTGTACCACAGTCTTTTGCACGTTCCAACCATCCTTTGTTTATAGACATGGTGAGCCTGCCAGGTGTAGAAGGGTGCATGATGTCCAGGAGTTTGAAGTTTCCCTTGCACCACTTCTGATCTGAGCCTGCTGGGCTCTGATTGGCTACTTCCATGTAGCCTCTCTAAGCAGGCCTAGAGGATCCACCTTTGCTGGTCCTTTCCTGGGGCACTGCACAGTAGAACTAGAGGGCTTGTATATCGAGAGTCTCTGCCAGTAGGAATAAGGCTGATAAGATAGGAGTACTCAGGCCAGAGACAGACAGTGGGAGAGGGGTACCAAGAAGGATGTTCTCTATGAACCCTAGGGTTGTTTCCTGCCATACCTTACAGATACCTGTCCAGAGACTCTTCTTGATTTCCACTGTGCTATCCAAGTAAGAGGAGTAGGATGGGAAAGAAAGGAGTTTCTATTATGCCCCACTGGGGACAAAGAAGAGGAGTACACCTCTTCCAAGGGAGGGACTATCCAGTCAAGAGTTCTCAGGCTGTGTTGTGCTTTCCTTAACTGGGTAGAGGATGAAATTGGTACCAGAGATACTTCCTTAACTTTCTGTGGCTGGTGCTTAGTTCTCACCAACCTTAACTTTTCAAGGAAAGTAGACTCTGGTACTGGGCCCAAAAATAACTCACTTATATTATGTGCCCTGGATACCAACACAGTACATAATTGATACACTGGGCAACGAAGAACATGGTTTGTTTCCTCAACCTAAAACCATACCGGAAAAATCTAAGCATCCCCTTTAGAAAGGCACTGAATGCCTCCTGAAGCCACTTTATATTATTTGCAGTCTCCTACTAAAGCACAGGCAGGGCATACCAATGGAAGGTGTCTTTCTTCCAAGGCTTCTCAATGCCCAGTACATACTGTTTCTTAACCAGACAAATCATCTGCTGTTTCTATTTTATTCTGTTCTATTCTACAAAGCTTCTTATACTATGCTCATCAATGCAGTATCTAAGCACCTTCAGCTATTTTATGCAGGCATTAAGGTTCTAACAATATGAAATTGGAAGCTCCTTGCATGGCCAAATTAGAGGTCGAAGTCCATGTTGAAAAAAGTCTTCAGATGACTAGTGCAAAATACAGTGATTAAACTAAAAAATTAGATAGCTTGAAACAGCTTTCATCTGTCTTAGTTACACAAAATGTTATTCTCCAATGCAAAATATAAATTTTGGAATAATCAACTAAAAATTTAAAATGGGATTACTCATGTGCATAAAATACTGCCTACATATTAAATCTGGAAACATGAATCTTAGTCTCTATCAAATTTAAGAAATTATTTGCCCAAGAAAACATGGTGAACCACTGGATAAATTAGCTGAACTGATCCCTGCAACCTAATGCATGTTGGCAGTCTCAATGACTTCACTGGGACTACTAACATGTGCAAAGTTAAACACATACTTAAGTGTTTGCAGGATCAGACCTTCAGTGAGGCAAGAGTTCATGTACACCCATAAGTAGCCCTACCTCATTCAAGCTCCTGTCCTTCAGACTTATGCATACACTTAACTTTACATCAGCTTCAAGTCAATGGAACTACTCACAGTCTGTAGAAGCAAGCGCATGTGTAAGTCTGTGCAGGATTGAGGATTCAATGTACACAGTGAAAGATCTCAATCCTTATGCATCTTCACACATAATGCACAGTGACAACAGTACACTGTAAGACTGTTGATACAACAATTTTTAAAGTCAATGTGAATATATTATGTATATGATGTATGTTTTAAACTCTTAACAGTTGGCCAAAATAAAACAAATGATCACAGTATCATGGGAAGGCACAACCTACAGATTACTTTTGTAAAAACATTAAGTTTCTGCTCTAAACATCTCAGACACTAAAGCTTTTTTGAGAGGAAAAAATGTGGGCTACTTTAAAAAAAAAAAAAAAGTACTCTAACTCTCCAAACATCATTGAGACGAGACCTGGAAAACATGAGTCTAAAGGTGAAAGTTATAAGCAAGTGAAAAAAGGCTCTTTAGGAATATTAATGTTTCTGTCTGACTCCAAAATTTAGAAGTAGAAAATGAGGTATACTTTGAAATAAAAATGAAAACAGGTGATAGTGGGTGAATATTTTCATTAATAGAACCACAAAACTGGTGAAGATTTATTTTTTCGGTGACCACAGTTTCACTGATATTAACTTTGTGCAAACATTACCTGTCATTGACTTGGGTGCTACTAGAAGTAGGGCTCTCTTTTCTCATAAACTTCTCAAATGTCTTAATTTCCATGTATACATCCTAGAGAAACAGCACAGACATTTCAATTGTCTTGAAACATGTAACTTAGCTTTGTGGGGCCCCAAGCAATTGCCCTGTTTGCCACTCCCTAATGTTGGCCTTGCACATGCAACTTCCTAAACCTGTCCGTTGATCCCCGTAGTGATCAAAACCTCGTGGTTGCGAAACACTAATCTAGATTAGTACCCTCTGGAAGACCTCTGTGTCCCCTTAGGAGTAGGTGTACAACCTGGTTGAGAATCACTGTGCTAGACGACTGTGAAAAGTCAGTTCAAGTACTGTTGAAGAGTACCATTCAGGGTTTTTGAAGCATGCTGTTCTTTGCCAAGTATATTGTTATTTACATTCAGTAACCCAAATTCAGTCCTATTTTACACCTGTGCAACCCAACTCATTTGGTAATTCCAAAAGTGAATAAGGCTAACTAAATTCTCTCTCTTCCCTTCACCCCCATCAAACTTCTCAACTAGGTTTGGTTGTACAGAATGTGAGTCTGGGTAGAATTGGCCCACTTAGTCTTCAGTACATGATTCAAATTTCTGAATGGAAAAAACTCTCCAACAAGTTTTAAATGTATTACATATGGTAGTGCAACATAAAAGAATCTAACCAAAAAAAAAATCTTCGGTCTTCCTTGCTTTGATATGAGACAACTATAGCTTTAAATCATACTAGTGTTTCTGTTATAAATGGCACTTTTATACAGCATATTGTAAGAGTTAATAAATTACAATGCAGAAGTAAAACAGCTACAAATCATGAGGAAATGACTAAGGGCTTGATTCAACCTCCATTAAAGACTAGGGGTGTTTTTCCACTGATTTCAATGTGGCTAGAGTGAATCCTAAAACATTACCAAGGTTTAATTTAAGGCCTGATTCTGTTCTACTTACTCTGAAAGAACTCTCATTGATGTCAGTGGGAGCCTTCCTTGAGTAAAGTGGGCAGGATCAAGCCCTTAGATCAGCGGTCCCCAAACTGCTGCGCCTGCTGAAACGTTCCTTTGCACCCTCCCTGGAGGGGCCCACCACACAGTTTGGGGATCTCTGCCTTAGAGGTTACTGGGCCTGACTCATTATTGCATTAGACCAGTTTTACGCTAGTGTAATTATTGAAATCAGTTAAATCAATCAGTATAATTTGGTATGCACACTATCTTTAACAGAAGATTTCTACTATGAATTTGCTTGCTTTTTAAAACAGTGTTGATAAAGTTAAACACTTACTTCTGCTTCTTTTTTCTTCTTTAACAATTTTTGGGCTTCAATAGCTTTCAGAGTACGGTTTGGTGGTGGTTTTGGAATCTGTATAATAGCTGCTTGAATTCTGGCCATTATTTCATTTTGTCTCCTTCTTCCTATGCGATGCTGAACATCCAATATAAATCTGTTCAGTAACTTGAATTTATGCACAAATATTCCTGACAAGTATTGTAATTCATCCATATAAAAATTCTTATAAGCAGAAAGTACTTGAAGTTCCAATCTTGTATACTGTGCTACAAAAACTTACAATTAAATTATTTTTCAAAAAATAGAACATTAAAAAAGTGAAATCAAACAGCCCATCTCTATATCCTGTCTATAATTAAGTCTTAATAACTGCATTTTGAGTTCTCTTGATTTATCAGTCCCCAATATGCATGTGAAACAATCTTTTCTTTGGGCCAAAAACATGTATTGGAAACTAACTTTCTAACTGATCAACAGCCATGGCAACATCCTAGCATACTATCACCGCAGTTAAGCTACCCATGTTGGGGGAAGGAGGTATACTATTCAAACATTTTTATCAGAAGGTGTATTTCTTCACAATGCATCCTAGGTGCTGGTAGGGGTGCGGACTAACACACAAAGAAATGTCCCTTGCTACATTCTTCCAAAGATACATACAGCACTCTCAATGTGTAGTTTTACTGGTGTGCTAGAATCAGGGTCTTCACCTCATCCCCACCCTGTGCAGATAGGCACCTCAGTAAGCTGCTGGCACTGCCAACCTTGCACTCCCAAGTGCTCAGAGCCACATGTCTCCCTTCCTCACCACTGTGAGGGTGCACTACCCTGTGGCCTTCCCCATTTTGTGTCACTACAGAGAGAAAGAGATAGACTGTAGTGTGACACTACTTTTGTTTAATGAACTCGATTATAGATAATATCAATGTGCCTCCACAAAAAATGACTACTGATCTGTCAAATGGAAGATTTTTTAATAATCAAAATTTGTACTATGTATATTTTAATATTAAAAACTGGTAATATAATAATTAAAGACTTTCTTGTTTCACTGACAGTTCCATGTGTTAACATTTCTCTTTTTTCATTTCTCTTCTTTTTCTGAGTGAAAGAGACATGGACCCTCGCCATTTTTCCTATGTCTCCTCTTGCTTTTTGCAGTTTTTTTGTCTCTTCTGCTTTCCTCTTTTCCCATTCTTATTTCTCTCTCTCAAAGTCTTTTAGCATTAAATTGGATAAAAAGCTAACTGCTGACTCTGAAATTAGAGGACTGAAGAACTGCAGTTGTCCAATCATACTGAAGTGCTGGTCTGAACTGAGGAAGAACAGTGCGCTGACAGGCTTCCAATTCTCTTCTAAAAATTACTTTATTTCCCTCTTTAGAAGCAACAGGTGCCTCATGTTATATCTTCAAGCAGCATTTCAAATACAGTCAGGCACCAATTCTCCAGTCCCTTTTTGATCAGTTGTTTGAAGCTATCTTCAAATCCAAGGTTTTGGCCATAAATTGTGAATATAAAGCAGGAAAGAGGTGAAGCTGAATCAGTGGGTCAGGAGGTGGGACAGATAGCAAAGTGATGCCATCAGGCAAATTACATAAGGTTAGGTGTATATAAGTAAGAGGTTGAGTATGGTTGGAAAAAGCAAATTTACCTCCTGCGATTAAACATATAAAAATACATAAACAAAAGAACCCCAAAACAGAGTATTATATCAAAGATAAGTGGGCTTTTTATTTTAAAAGTCATTTACATTTGCTTTTGGGAAGAATATTTAGATGGGTAAAGATATTTTTCTTTCTTTTTTTTTATTTTTCTTATACTGATAAGACCCACTTTATAATCATAGTAAAACTCCTCATGTTGTGAGTCAAGTTTGGATATTACAACTTCTCATGTGGTGATAGTGGCATTTGCCCTTGGTACTAACAAGCCATTTGAGTCATGGCAATATACAAACATACAAATACACCAAACACTCTATTGTCCTGTTGCGTGTGTGTGTATGTGTAAAATATTAATATTTTAAATGATTTATAAAATACTATTGGTTACATAGTCATATCTTAATGTTTGTCAAGAGCGTTTCCCGTTTTTCAGCTTTTCCATCAATATATGACTGTGGGGGAAATATAAAGGGAGCTAATGAGTAGTCTTGCTGGCTTCAACAGAACTAATAACACACTTAAAGTTAACATAAATAAACATGTGCAGGATTGGAGTCTTGGTATGAAAAAATAAATGATCTTTTTACCTTTTCAATGTCTTGTGCTCTTTGCTCCTCCTGGATTTTTTTAACTTTCTGTTGTTCTGCAAAGTGTATACGCACTATTTTATTTTCCATGTGCTTAGATTTCATTTCAAAATGCTCTGAAACCTGCTTCAGTCTCAAGTCAGTCTGACGTGGCATTAGGTTTCTAAGCCGCTGCAATGAAATAATATCAAGATATCTCAGAGATAGAACAGAAACACAAACATTACATTTAACCAATTAAACATTAAACTATCTCCAAAACTCAAAAATGTCTTACAGGGACATTTCAGAAAATGGATTTGAATAGGCATTTCTCATATACTGATGTACACAGAACAATAACTAGATATACAGAATTTTTTTTTTCAGAAAAATTGTCAGATTTGCTGAAATTGACATAGAGACTTGTAAATTACAGGAAGGCAATTGGTGTTTTGAACAGATGAACTCAGACAATTGCAGGAAATGCTGAATCAGGGGTTAGTTGTTACTTTAGTTGCACCTCTTATCCCTTTTTGGTTTGTACTATCCACATGCAACCTTGTTGGTGAAGAGATATTATGGCTGCTCCCACTCTCCTTGATGATCATTCTGCCAATGGAGACCTATGTCTGATTTTGTGCCAGCAAATGGAATATAAACCAGGAATGAATTTGATTCACAACATACAGCTTATTCAAAATTGCTCTCCTGATGAGGGATTGTGGTCTGCCCACTGTGAGCACTACTAATGAGGTCAGGGAGTGTGTGCTCTGGAAGGATCTACAGTTCTGACCATCTTCTCAGTCTTCAACTCTTTGCTCAGTTTCAGCATGCAAATTGTATTGTTGTGAAGAATAAGAGGGCAACTGCTGTAAAACTACTGGTCTGTGCTGTTATCTACTTTGATGCAAAAAGAAGCCTGGGGAAGAATATAGGCAACAAATGGAAAGAGACAAAGCAAGTGAAGCAAAGAATCTTGAAGTTGATTGGCCTGCCTGTGAACCAATGAAGAGGGAAAACTAAGCATCTGTCTCAGATGTTTCACATAGGTATTGTACAGTGAACAGAAGGTTGAGTTCAGTGAGCTGAAAGGTTTTTTTTGTTTGTTTTGTTATAAATAAATTTCCCATTATATGGTATATGGAAATGTGCTGCATTTTAGTCTGATGATTATCTAGTAATGTAGATGACAGCCAAACTTAACCTACCTCTCGATACAACTCACTCTCGATACACTTGAGCTTTGCAGGTGCTGCAGGTCTCATTGTTTCCATGGCTACTCCTGTGAGCCCTGCCTTTTTCTTTTTTTCTAGGGCAACATACAGTTGATACAGAAGCTTGGTTGCAGCCCCATGCTGTTCAGTCATGATATTTTGGGCCTCATTCTGGTCAAACTGCACACCAAGGAGTTGAAGTGTTGGTTCCAGGCGAGAAAAATTGTTAAGTTTAGAGTTTGCAACCCTGTATGTTTAAAAAATAAAACTATATGTAGTATGGTGTTTTGCTACTCAAAAATACTATACATACTGCTAAATATTATGTTACTTTGCACTTCATGGACGATGGACCATTAGAAACACTATCTGAAAGTTCAACTTGCTGCAGCAAGCACTGTCATATTATACACCACTACATCAGGATATAGGGACAAAAATGGCTCTGAACATGAGTTAAAAGTAGGTTGTAATGTGCACGGTGAATACAGAAATAATGGACACACTCTCAATAGAAACAATTCAAAATATAAAAGCTCTAAAGGAGTCTAAAAGCAATCTAGGTTTTTTGTTTGATTGATTTTAAAAAGCTATACAACTGGTTGAAAAAGCTCTTTAATTAGATTGCACTGTGGATAGTTCTTTAATCTAGCTAGCATGGCTAATAGTGAAAACATGGCAGCAAGGACTTCACTGCAGGCTAACAACACAAGTATGTACACAGGGTCTCTGACGGGTTTGTACTGGGGCAAATAGCCTGTGCTGAAGTGTATGCTGCCATGCCTTCATTACCACTGTTACTTGTGTTATCTAGATTAAAGCTAGCATGAGTATGCCTACTTGTTCTACAATCACACCTTAATTTGCTATGTGGATATGTCATTAGATAGAAGTTCCAACCTACTATTAATTTTATTAGAAGATTTTATTACAATGTCCTTTACCCAGTCAATGGGAAATTTATTATAGATTCTTATTCCTGCCAAATATGCATCAGAAGTGCATTCTGATGAATATATTAAAAGAATTAGAGACATGCTGCTGACTGATATGTGGTTGCTTACTTCAGCCATATATTTTAAAGAAAGTGGGAAGAACTGCTCATCTGAGGAAGAGCAGATCATTAGCTGGATGAAGGTTCAGAAGCAGACAAAAGTGTAGTACACTGGGATGTGGTGATGCTTTCAGTTTAGTTCTAGGTTGCTACCATAAAGTCACCCTCTGGGGAGAAAACTCCCAATGCAGGAGACTGAAATGTTTGTTTCCACAAGCCAACATGACATGTATAAAACAATAGTTTTCATTTTAATACTTCAAAATGAAATTAAAACAAAAAATTTTGTTTTGAAATTTCCTGCTGAAAACCCAAATTCTTCCACCAAAAAATTTGGAACAGACAATTATCCCATGAATTTTTTAGAGCGAAAAAAAAAATCAGTTTTCCCACCAGCTCTACTGACAATATTTTGCACACATAAAGTATATATATACAGATGTGTAGTATGGAGATCTCATAAGGTAAAAAAAAAATCAGACATTAAAAGGATGGTCATAGAAAGAAGTGAGAAAACTGAGAGGAAGAACAGAGCCAACATTTTGCTTGTTGATTCAAACAGGAAAAGCAATGTACATTCCCCATAGCCCTCCAACATCACCACCAGCAGCCATGGAAAAGGGAGCCTCCAGTCCATCTCCTTGTACTTTTCCTTTACGTTTGAGAGTATATGTTGTAGGATGAGTACCAGCAGAATTTCATAGATCTGTGAGACCACATATGCTTTTTAAAGCACACATTGGTCATGTGGGTTTTTTAAAGTAAATGGAAACCACTACTAACAACAAAATAATTATCTTCCAAACAGAATCAAAGGCAACAGCACTGACAAGGGATACTATATTAAATATAAATTTGAAATTTCTAGACCAAGCCATTTGAATTATGACCAGCCAAAGAGACATTAGAAAAACTTCCAAAAGTAGAATGAGGACTTCATCATTTAGACCCCATAACACCTTGTCATATCTCTTTCAAAGTACCTCTCCCAAAAATTCAGCCCTGTCAAAATATCACCCTGTTTAGTTTCAAATGGATTAGCTTTGATCTGGCAAATATAAGAAAAGGAAGGAGAAAATCAGGCTTATGACTTTGTTTCACAGTTAGCTATGGAGAAGCCAAGATCTTTCTATAACATGATTCAGTAAAGATAAACTATGCTGGAGAGTTTTCCTTACAGAGTAACCAGTATCAAACAGACCTTCATTTTCACAAATTTACATTAAGATCTTATTCGATTTTTACTTATCTGTGTTTTATCATCTGTGATAGGATATTTTACCTATCAGGGGCCATGGAGCTTCAGAGCAGGCAGGCTAGAGTTAAAAGATGGAGTTCTAAAGCAGATAGGGCTTCTTAGTGTCCCAGAAACAAGAGAAGGAAAGCTAGTTACTGAGCATGATATACACATGCCAAGTACCACATAAATGAAAGGAAGTGC
The DNA here is from genome assembly GCA_007922155.1 of Mesoclemmys tuberculata. Lineage (NCBI taxonomy): Eukaryota > Metazoa > Chordata > Testudines > Chelidae > Mesoclemmys > Mesoclemmys tuberculata. Next base: position 20,967,603 of record ML675629.1, on the reverse strand, counting down.
CACTGAGAGTGGGGGTCCCCCCACCTTTAAAAAAAAAAAAAAGACTGAGTGAAACCAATGTAATCACTAGAAAAAGGAACTATACCTGGCAGGGCAGAAGTTTAATACAGTCCAGATTGTGTCTTTAAGAGGGAACAACTTTGAACTTAAAAGTGCAGTGTTTTTTGGAGTTACCTCTTCCCTCAGTGCTGAGGTTCTGCTGTGGGAGAATGCTACATTAAATATATTTCATGGCCAGAAGGGACTATTATGACCATCTTGTCTGATCTCCTGCTTAACTCAGACCATAGATATTCACCCAATAATTCATGCACAAAACCATAATTCCTGGGATTCCCAAACCCAGGGGTTCCCAAACTGTGATTTGTATACTACTAGTGATATGTGAGATTGATGTTCCATCAAATCACTTCACAACAATTTTTGTAAAAGGTGATATATGAACCAATAAAGTTTGGGAATTGCTGAGCTAGAGCATAACTTTTAGAAAGACATCCAATTTTAATTTAAACACTTTGTATGATGGAAAATCCAACTTATCCCTAGGTAAATTGTTCCAAAGAGTAATTTCCTTCAATATTAAAAAAATTGCACTTTATTTCTCATCTGATTTTATCTAGTTTCAGTTCCCAGCCACTGGATCTCATTATGTCTTTGTCTGCTAGATTAAAGTGCCCTCTCCTATCTGAAATCTTCACCCAAGATAGCTACTTATAGATAGTTATCAAGTCACCTCTTAACTTTCTGTTGGATAAGCAAAATAGATTGAGCTTCTTAAATCTGCCTGACAGTGGAATTTGCCAGACCTCAAAGCATTCTTATAGCTCACTTCCTGAGCCAGTTTTCAATTTTTCAACATTCTTTTTGAAGTGTGGGCACCAGAACTGGATACAGTACCAGTAATGGTCTCATTAATGCCTCATATGGAGGTAATACCACTTCCCTACTTGATGTTCCTCTGGCTTATAAACCAAATAGTGTGCTAGCCAACTTGGCCACTGCATTCTAGTGGTAGCTCATGATCAACTGGTTATTCATCATGACCCCTGAGGCCTTTTAAAACTCACTGTTTTCCAGGATAATGGCCCCACATTCTGTAAGTAAAACCTACTTTCTTTGTTCCTAAATATATGACCTTGCATTTGGCTGCATTTGAATGCGTGTTTTAATAAACCGAGCTTACCAAGTTATTCAAATCTCTCTGTCTAACTGACCCTTCCTTAATTACCACTTCACCAATTTTTGTGTCATTGGCAAACTTTATCAGCAATGACTTTACAGATATAAAATAGAATTGGTATAAGAACAGATCCTTGTAGGACTCCACTAGAAATACAGCATAGAATGATTATTTTTCCATTTTGGGGATCTATGATCTATCAGTTAGCCAGTTTTTAATCTATTTAATGTTACATTAATTTTCTGCAGTGCTAATTTTTTAATCAGAAACTCATGCAGTACTAAATCAAATACCTGTTTTCCATAGGACCATGTTGATTAATTTAATTGTGCTACTGTCATCCTAGTACATCTTCGTAGTAAATATTTCATGAATGATCAGATCCTTTAGAAGTATGTAGCTAAATAGTGCAACTAACACAACTGATATGTAGCTAACTAATGACTGGTATATAACTTTACCAGATCCTGTTAGGTATCACTAAGAAATCCTCGGTGATAAATAAATCTTAAATAAATAAAAAATCTTGTATAAGTTACATAGGAGATATATTACATGCACCAGCTGTGCCTTAAGTTACAAACCTGCTTTGTGAAAATTGGTTAAAGTCATCCTGAAGCTCATATTTGTGTAGAATTTCTCCAATTAGGTAGCCAGTAGAAAATTCTTTTGGGAATGATTTTGGATCTGGGTTAAAAAACAAGCAATAGTAAAAAAATACAAAGTACCATATGAATAATATTAGAGATCAGTATTTGTACAACATTAGAAACTTATATCTAAGTTTTAGTTCAACTTATTATTGCTGTTATAAGATCTTTACATTGTAAGCTAATTTTAAATTTTTGTTAATGAAATTACTATGTTAAAATAACTTTAGGATTAGAAATGGGCTTCAAGTAGCCAGTACTTACGTTATATAACTCTATTAAGAGCCAAATCCCATAATCTACTCCAAAATCTAAATCTCAATATCAACAAAGTAAATTACACTATTTTAATTGTTTACATTTGGCTGAAAATTAAAACTGTGCAAAACAAATACTTGACAGGTTACAGTTACTAATTCTTCTGGTGCTAAAACACTAACAGAAACAAAACCAACCAGTGAGTATGTTTTAATATGCCTGATTTTCAGTAGGATATTTCTTTCTGCTTATGGAGTAGGTGCTTCTCTAAAGTCATAATCCAAAGAGCAGGAACTACTGTGTAAATATAAATTCAGGTACTTTCTATCCTCAAGTCCTTATTAATCAACGGAATTGAAACTTTTCATGGCACTGGAATCCACATGGTCCTGGAGGACCATTTTTTCTCACAAAAATTATTTTAGAAATTGTAAAGAAATTATGTTGTAATTTTTTGTGGGGGAAAAGTAGAATCCACAACTGGTTTTAGCCCTTTATTTGTATGTGAGGGAAGAGGGTGAATTCCTTTATAGATTAGCCAGAACTAACATGCAGCACTACTATTGCCAATGGCATTATTCAAGGTCAGTAACTCCCATATTGCGTGTGGCTTCTTCAGGAAGGTATATGAATAGGTCCCTAGATAAATCCTGGTTTGAAATCTCAGAATCCAGATAAGTATGGAAGAGAATTAGGGAGCCTGTATTTTCAGTTGAATGTATCACAGTGAACAAAGCCTACTCCAGCTGCAGTGAGTATATGAATAACACTGTCAACAATCCAACTCCCATCCCAGCAGCAGAACGCTCCTGCTACCCCGACTTCCCCAAAGCCCCAGACTTGCCTGCAGACCCCGAGACAGCCTCCCAGACCTCAAAATCCCCTCAAAGTGACGCCCACCCATGTCGTCGCAGCGATCCCATCTCTCTGCATGGGCACTGATGCTGAGGCCGTCTTGCTGTGGGGCAGGGCGGGATGCACTGCCAGCCCCCCCCGCGTACTGCCATCTGGGACTCCCCGGCGGGCAGCAGCTCGGAAGCCCTTGCACCTGTATGTGCGCCCCTAAGGAGCTCCAACCCCCAGGGTCCCGACGAACAGACACACCTGAGGGAGCCCCTGTAGCAACCGCCTAGGCAGACGCTACGAGCTGGTCTTGTGAGCACCCAGGGGCCCTGCATCCCCAGCTGCGGTCCCGTCCCCTACGGGGCACGAGCCCCCCGCATCAGGCTACGGCGCTCAGGACCCAGACGTCGGGACCCCTCACTTACCCACGGGCCGGGACAGCTTCACCTCCCGGTTCAGCCACTCGCACAGAATCTCCGACATGGCGGCTGCGGGCAAACCCCACTCCCCCGGCTCCGCGTCCCGTTACCACGGTGACAAACGGGCGGTTTCTGACGCATGCGCTGTGAAGAAAGGCGGGGCTCGGAAATACGTGACGGGAGTCGGGCGCTTTGCGAACTACGCGTGCGCAGTGGAATAGCTACGCTGATGAGGAGGCGGGCGAACGGTTTTGCGTTGGGCGCGCTTGGCTGGTGGCGCATGCGTGCTGGAGTAACGCGCTGGGCTGTTGGTGGGCTGGGTAGGTCAGCCGCTCGGTGACCGTTTGAAGGGAGGCGGCTTGGCAGAGGCCCGGCGAGCGAGGAAGTAGAGTCGGCACAGAGACAGGCAGGGGGCTTGTGGCATAGGCCCGGCCCTTGTGCCAGGAGGAGGCTGCCCCTCGGTTGTGCTGAGAGGAGGTTGGGAGGGATGCTCGCTGAGGGGGCCCTGCCGGGGTAATGCCCCCGCCGTGGCAATGCTGGCGGGCTCGGCGTGGGGGATGTGTGCAGAGCTCACCTAGCGGGAGAATTTGAGCAGGGGGAGGATGACACCTTTGTGGGAGGCTGAGGGGAAAAGGTCCCCCACCCCCGTGGTTTGGGACAGGAAGGTACATTCCCCTGTAGGAAGACAAGGGGGGTTCTGTACCAGAGTGGGAACAATGTAAGTCCTTGGGGCTGTTTAAGTAGATATAGCAGTGGGCCCCAATGCTGCCTCAGAGAGGAAGGTCATCCTGTATTTTACTGTGCGTTTGTACAGCGCCAAGCACAGTGGCTCAGGACACCATTTACACTGCAATAGCTCTCAAAGGCCTCAGTCCAACTGTTAATCAAGTATAAATAACACCACTACCAGCATGTGCCATGCAGTGATTCCAAAGATGGGAAACCACTGAAAGACTTTGTCTTCATCTAAATTATGGCAATTTCTGTGGGCCCAATTCCCTTGTGATTTGTTTAGAAGTCACATAAGAGGGGAGGGAGGTGATTGTAAATTGTCATTGGCAGCAACTGTACCTACCTCTAGACTGTGGATGCAATTCAGAGGAGATACTTATAGAGTGTAAATTCAATAGTGGTGAGTAAGCACAAGTGACTATAAAATGATGTAACCTTTTTAAAGGTGGTGGAGAAAAAGAGGGGCACAACCATAAATAGAAAAGCAACCAGCGGGAGGATGAGAGAAAAAGCCAGGTCTGTCCTACTCTATCTCAAACATTGCATCTTGTTTGTTAATTTTCCTGTTGCTACACAGCCTTCCATCCTCAGAATAATTTATGTATGGCATGTACTTATTAATACTTAGTGTATGGCTATACAACTTTTTGGAGCAAGCCTCCCAGCCTGTCTGAGCAGGCTTGGGTTAACAGGTTTTGCACTAATGCTCTAAAAATAGCTGTATAAATAGTATTAAAAGTTGCAGCTTGGACTGGAGATTGTGCTGTAAAGCTAGGTACCTAGGCCAAAGAGGCAAAAATATTGTGTTGATAGAAAACTAAGAAATCATATAATCAGTATCTTATGGGTGTCTTGTTTGTGAGGTGGGGAAATCAGGTATGTACAGCCATAACCCCCCCCCACACACACATGGATTGGCACCTAGAACCTCTAGATCCACATCATGGACCCCTTAGTATTTGAACTTTAAGGGAGGGGTAGTCACTTATTTTTTGTCAAACTCCAGATTTCTTGATCAAGGTATAGTCAAGGTCTGGACTCCAGACAAACATTTTTCACATTGCAAATGCCCTGCTCAATGAACACATACAGTGCTGTCTAATATACCTAGGGCCTATTGCAGGGATGGTCAGTAGGTGGACTATGGGACATATCCAGATCACCAAAGGCTTTTGACCAGACCATGAAACTCTGGGGGTGGGCAATTAGTGTGGAGAGGGGTTAGTGTGGGTAGAGGCGTGACTGACTGTGCTGGTGGGCTTTGGGGAGCTGGCACCTGGGGCTGACAGGTTACTCAGGGTGGCAGGTGCCCCCCCACCCTCCCTAAACTGAGTCCTGCCCCCACAGAGCTGACAGCGGGAGCCCCGGCAGGTACATGGGGCTGACGTAAATCAGGGAGGGAGGTGACTCCCCACATGAAGCACCAGGGCTCAGGGTGTCAGCCCCTGCTGGATGTCCTGGTGCCTCCCATGGGGGTTAAGCCCTGAGTCCTGGTGCAGTCCCCTGCAGTCCAGTGAAAAGCCTCTGATGGTCAGGATATGAACTGTGGGCTGCCTATTGACTACCCGGGCTTAAGAAGTATCTGTTAATTGGTAGCAGTGTTAAAGTGGCCACACACATTTTCAGAATACTGGACATTCCAGTACTTTCTGGAATGGTGGGCTCATCCTCACCTGAGTTACATTGTACACAGGGTGCCTGTGAGGTCAGGCTGGAGGGGGTACAATGGCATGCTTTTAAAAATGGCATCTCCTTTCCAATACTGGACAAAACCTCATTCAATTTTGTCCCAGTATCTGATGGGACAAACATCTCAGAAAAGGCTTTCCTGATGAGTGGCCTCCCTAAGTAATAGTAGTTTATCATTATGTGAACTGATCATCAGCGCCGTGACCTGACTTGCTCTGCCAGTGAGTTACAGAACTACTTGTTATACAGAAGTAGAATGCTGTGATTTCTAATTCCAGGGTTATTTTCCTGCCTCTGATTAGGCGTTGTTTAGAGCAATAGTTAGACCATTGTTTAGATCTGGAGAAAAGTTAGGACTCTTGAGTGTTTGTTTTTTTGTTAATGATGCTCTGCATTTACTTAGAGCTCATTTTCCTGTCTCAAAATGCTGTGTGGAAGTGGTGCTGGCCCAGAATTTGAGGGGTGTTTTACATCAGAAGTTGATCAAACTAATTGCAACCATATTGTGTGTATTCAGCCATCATGAATTAATAAAATAAAATACCACATAGTTAAGGGTTAATTTGAAAAAACAGGGTTTCTAGAAAAAAGGTCAGATGCTAGCTGTAGTCTAGCAGTTTTTGCTAATCAGAATGGGAGGAGAGGAGAGAGAGTCAATAATTTGAGACTGAAAGAAAACAAATGGACAGGAACCTTGAATTTAGGTGCCTTTGATACAGAAGCTTATGATTAAGATTGTTAAGAATGTGTTGTTAATAAGTATCTTATTCAAGTTAGGAGATGTCATGACCCAGTAGGGCCACTATGATCTGTGTGTTTTGTGATAGTTAGTATAAAAGGACTAGATAGAGCAGTGGTTCCCAACTTTTTTGGCTCCAGGGCCACAGATATCATTGTTACAACCCTGAAAGGCCACCAGTCTCTGCCAACAGCCCTGCCCGCATCCTCCCACTGCAGCCAATCAGAAGCAGTTCAGCGAGGAGTCTGCCTCCCTCCTCAGTGATCTCCCGCCCTCCTGGCTGCAGCAGGGAAACCGCAGGTATCCTGAAGCCCTATGTGCTCCACCAGTCCCTAGGCAGTAGCTCCCTTCTGCATCCAAGGGGGTGGGAGATCAGTGCTCTCCTCCCTCTGGTTCCAGCAGGGACCCCAGCACCTAGACCCCAGGCAAGTGCTTTGCTGTGCTCCCTGCTACAGCCAGGGAAAGGGGAGTGCTGATCTCCCATCCCGTTGGCTGCAGCACGGAGCCTGCACCAGTCTTTTAGCCCCCTGGCAACGTGCTCCGTCTGGCTGCTTAGGCAGCAGCTCTCTTCTGCAGATTGTGGGAGGGGAGTAGCGGGCCACTTTGAAAGCCCCTGTGGGCCACAGGTTGGGAACCACTGAGATAGAGTGTACTTTGGAGCAGTCCAAGGTAGCTTTTCTTAGGGCAAGGAGCTGACACCTAAACTCCCTGTTAGCTAGATGGAAAGAGGACCTCTGGAAGCCTGGCTGGTAATAACTCAAAACCACCTCTGACAGTGGGTAACTATATCTGGGATGTCCTAAACCTATTGCTTATGTTTGTGTGTGCTCAAATCTAATAAATAGTAGTTTTAGATGTGAGCACTCTTACTTTAGCACTATTTTTAATGCTGTGCAACATTTGAGAAAATGAAGACTTACTGGATAACCACATTTGGAAATCTTTGCCACAGATATAAAAGGGAACAATTCAGTGATAGGGGTACTGGAAAGAATAGAAACCAAAGAAGTGGACTTGCAATTTATGAGCAAGAAGGACAGGAGAACAAGAAGCCAGTCAGCCTGGCTGGAGGTAGGATCATGATTAGCAAGTCAACTACCGAAGAACCTGTCTCTCGAAGAAAGGAATAGAAATCTATGGGTGACATGTCTAATGCTTGCTGAACTGCAAGAACATGCACCTACCAAGAAAGGCTTTTCAACCATCTTAAGAAGACTAACAGTTGTCTTTGGTAACTCCATATTAAGAAGTGTGGACAGAGAATTCAGTAAGGGACACAAGGACAATAGGAAGGTGTGGTGTTTCTGTGAAGCAAAAGTATGAAATGTAACTGCACAGTTGGATGGGATTGTGAAGTTTTTGGCAAGTGTCCACTGGTGATAGTGTGACAAAGTGGAAATGTTCTTAATGTTTTGTATGAATGTTTTGTTTCCCCTATGTGTTGCACAAGTATTTAGGTGGTGGGACAAGGTGTATGTTCATTGCAGAGACACCTAGAAAGCAGATGTGACTGCCATCTAGCTCCCTGGGCTCAGAGAATAGCTGGACACACTGTATCCTGGCAGCTGATGCCCGGGGCCCATCCTTTGCCAGAGCCAGCTGAAGGTGTTGGAGGACAAAGAGGTGGAGGGCAGGCGTTTAGGAAGGATAGAATGGGTAAAAGATATATGTATGCAGTGGGGGAAGGGTGTCACACTCTGCATTAATGACATCATTACCTGTTAAAGATCTTGAATGCATATGGATCAATGAGCTAACTGGTAAGGGGTTCTATTAGTGTTGATCAAGTTGGCAAGAGCAAACAGGACACATGCCCACTTTTGCCAAAAAAAAGTCGAGATGGCCGGCACAGGGCTTAAAAAAGGGACTGTCCAGGCCAAAACAGGACACATGGTCACATGTACAGGGCTCAATAGAGGGGTAACTGAGTGAAATTTAATGGCTTGTGATGTACAGGAGCTCAGACTAGATGATCTAATCATCCCTTCTGGCCTTAAACTCTAAGAGTTAACAATAATGTTTGTGAAGTTCACAGAATTATTAATACCTGTCAGTGGGAGAGAGAAGACTAAAACTCTTTAGCCCAAATTAGTGTGCTTTTCTAGGCCAAACAGTACTTGTTGGAGCAGTTTTGCCTGTTTCTGTCTGGAGTCCTAGGTCTGGGCATATCTTACACCTGTGGAGTTGGTAGTTGCTTGAAACTAGGGTAAGCTGCATTTTCAACAGTGGAGTGACTCTCATGGCTGGCCCCAAAAATTAGTTGGCTGGCCACAGTGTTCAGTTTTAAGGTTGTTTTCATGCTTTTGGTATATAAGTAGTTTAGCACTTCCATAGTGCCACAAATCTTCAAAGGGATTTGCAAACATTTGTCATAAAAATGGACCATTTTCAATTTATTAATTGAATTTTAATTGAAAACAAAATATAAGAATATATGGTGTGATTTTATAGTACTGCTCTCTGGTTTATGTTGTAATTAGAAAAATGGGATGTCTGCCAAATATAAAGGACCTGCATGTTAGAATTCTCTTTTGTTGATTTGTGCTAAAAGACTAGTGCATGTACAAAGTAATTATTAATAATTTCAATATATCAAAGAACAAAAGGAAAATCTTGAAATCCATGTGTCCTCACACCTTTCCATTTGTGGTGACTAAACTCTGTTAGTAGGCGTTAATATAAGAACATGTCACTGATTTATAGAAAAAATAAACAACCAAACCCATGCAGAACTCTCAGTGCTGTTATTAAATTGTAGACCTCCCCTTTTTCATGAAGTGTTTGGCTTGGAAAAAGATGTAAATATGCTATATAGTTGATTTGCATCTTTGCTGTTTCACTTCTTGTGTCTTCTTTAGTAGTCTAAATTATTATATAGGTGGGATTTTAAAGCACTAAGCTGGTCTAACTGCTCCCACTAAAGTCAGTGAGAGCAGAGTTAGGACAATGGGGAATGCTTTTGACAATCCCACTTTACATATGACTACATATATTCTGTCTTCTGATTGTCTTAGTTAGTAGTCAAGTGCATCAGATGCATTGTTTCCCCCTACTGATAATGTATTAAAATTTGCATTGCTTAATGAGACATTTTTAATGTTCTTCCTGAAATATGTACAGCACAATACAACTTTTTTATATGGTGTCCATTCAGCATATCACATTCCTGCTTTGTTTTTTCATATTCACTGTATTGTAAGATGCAACCTTTTTGAACAGTAAATAAAAATATCCAATATTAATTAAATATTTAATTTTAAAATATAATTGGGGGTTTATACCCTCATTGAAAGCCTGTATCTCTTTAACAAGAAAGGATCTTTCTGGAATATCGCTCTTACCATGGTTAGAGCAGTTAGCATGATCATACAGTTTAGACTGATGAAACTATTTTTTGTTTCTTTCAACTATGGGTTAATCTATTGGAGAGAATATTTATTTACCCTAAAACAGAGATAATGACTTGCTGTCTGTGTGCTCTACAATGGCTCTCCTACCTATAAAAATAGCTTTTATGTTTTCCAGACTATTGGCCTCGCTGCTTTAATTATTTATGATGCGTAACAATAACCTTCACAAAAGAGCTCTGTTTCAAAGGACTTTCAGCCTCCTAGTCATTTATTATGTATATTAATGTGATCCTTACCATGGTACACATCATTTTTCAAGAATGCATGGAAATGAAAGAGGTTAGTACTTAATTCAAAACATCTTAAATTCCTCGTAAAAAGTTAGAAACTAATATGAAAACATCTATTTTAACAGAACTTATGTCCCTCAGGCACTTTATAAAAAAGAAATCCAAGTCACAACCACCTTCTGCATCACGTTTTATGCCTTTGAATGCTCTGTCCCCCTCTCCTTTTGTTTCATTGTCCTACCCATACTCCTTTCTCTTAGCAAATTGCCTCGTAATTGGTTTAATTTTTAGACCAAGATGACAAACTTCTCTTGGTGCTGCTGTTACATGATATTGACAAAATGAATGTTGTCAACAGGCTACCGGACCTCAGTTTGTCAATCTTTCTGTGTTGTTAGCATTTATGCTCTGATCCTACAAGTGATTCTGTTTGTTTTACACTTTATTTTATATTTTAACTGAAGCATAGATATTTGCCGCCTTTTGCTTTTATGTAAGGTTCTTGGGTTTCCAGAGATGCAGATATTTTGCTTCCTTTGCAGCAGGAATTTAGCTGTGATTTGGCAAATGTAGAGGATGTAAGTGATATAACAGTTTTTATTTTCCAGGCTAGAGAAAATTTATTATTTAAGTACTGAGATTTTGTTGAGCTATATACTAGTCTTGAAATACAGATGGTCTCTGCCCCATACTAAACCAGGCAGATGCACAGTTGTTAGGTTCAATTTTGATTTATTAATAAGACTTCAAATAATCAGTCTCAACTGGAATTTATTAATCAAAGATTTAGTCAAGCTTAACACAACATAATATAGAATACAGAAAGGCTCTAGATACCAAACCAATCTGAAAACTGGAGAAGTGACTTTGCAGCTTGATTCACTCCCATACATGTTGTATTTGGGATAAAGAAGAATTCTTTTCCATAACCAATCTACATATGGAATTCCTCTTATGATATCTCAGCCTAGCTAATCAATAAGATAAAGATATCTGTGGCTAAGTCCTTATTATAGAAAATGCCTGTGGCATAGGTAATGAGCTAAAAATATTTCTCAATGGGACATTACAAGTTATCACACAGTTTTTTCTAAGCAAGTATATTTATTTTTAAGATAAAAGCATTATATAGAAAACTTAATAAAACAATGAACACATTTAAACACACACTAAACATACTAGGAGTCACCCATTAGTATTATGGAGCCCTTGTAGATTAAAGTCTTTCCAACTATTCCACAAGGGTTGGATCCTAGCTTGGGATGGAAGGTCCTGTCTGTTCACTGGATCAAAAAGAAAGCCCTGAGTGAATGTAAACCCAGGCTTTTTAATATCAAAAGCCCTTTATTTCCTTGTCAGTGTCTGGAAAGCCCAGTATGAACCAGCATATGCAAGCCTCCCTAGAGGGTGATACCTCTCTGGTGCTTGCAACCTAAGTGATTCACCTTAATCATCCTCACACTATTTTTGATTCCTAGAGGAGCGGATAACCCTCCCACTTGAAGTTGGTTACAGATTTTGGCCCTCAGTGATATGTAAACTTAATATAATATGGTCCCCAAAGATATTCCATTGGGTTTCAATGTCTGTCATGGTTTTGTCCTTTTCTTTTTTAATATAATTGATTTGTTGCTTTTGGTTTACAAAGCAGAGGCAAGCTATATATGTAAAATGTTGCTGTAAAATCAACAGTAATAACAGTTAACTTGAGCCTGTTATCTATATATTAATTGGTTCTTTTAGCTTGGCAAACAGTAGTATTCAAGTCCACTTAGATGGCCCATTTCACATATGGGTACAGGTATCCACAGAGATGACTTGAAGGCAGTCCATCCATTCAGCTGAAAAGTGTTTGTGCTCTTTGCTTGAAGACCATTCTGTGACACACTGTACCCCATGTAATCCTTATGGTGTGATTTGTGTATCATTCTTGTTCACCCTTCAGTGTAACTGTGTATTATCTGATGCAGAGTATGTCATGTAAGCTGTTTTTGGGATGCTCATGACATACTGAACATTATTGTTATGGTAGCATGTTTCCTGCAGTGTTATACGTATACCCCAAATGTATGCCTCACATGGTTTGAATAGATTGTTATGGTAGCATGTTTCCTGCAATGTTATACGCATACCCCAAAGGTATGCCTCACATGGTTTGAATAGATCCAGGCAGATACCAAGCAAAGTGAGGGTCATGCCTTGCAAAAGCATGCATACAGGAAGAATGGACTGACCTGAGCACCTTTGAGCACTTTGGCTCAAGTGGAAGAAATCATGCCCCTTGCCAGACATGGCTGATCACCTGACCCCCAAGCAGGGCCCAAGCATATTTATTTTGGGCCCAGTACAAACATTTAACACGGGCTCCCTCCCGTAAAGGTGGTTGCAGCCTGGGCTGGGCCCTCCAGGGCCTCCGGGTCCTGGTAAAGTGTACCCTTTTTCCTCCTCATGTGGGGGCTCTGCCCCCAGGGGGTTTTGAGGAAACTTGTTAAAAGCAGAGACATCGTTGTCTCGGGTCTCTTCCTTTGAATCCATCTGCCAAGCAACACCAAAGACTGAGAATCTACTTGCAGGGGGGCAGCCTGGTTCCAAGAGGCATTGCAACCAGCTATGGGTAAGCTATCTTCACAGACTGAGAATCTAGTGAAATATTAATCTTAGTTTAGGATGTGAGTTATCTTTTAGTTAATTGTTTGACCAACTCCTTGATGCATTATTAATCTCTTGATTTATATTACTTTGACTTATGTTCACTTAAAATCTTGCTGTAGTCAATAAACTTATTTGCTTGTTTTATCTAAAACACTGCATATGGATTGACTGTGTGCCGAGACCTCACCTAGAGTGACAGAGCTGGTGCATATCAATTTTTTTGATAAATTGAAAGACAAATATAAATGAGCTTGCAGGGTGCAGTGTAGAGTACCGAACCCTGCAAGACTGCAGTTCCCGGGATTGCATCTGGGGCTAGGGGTATTTGTTGGGAGTCTATCCCATGAGTGGCTGACCAGAAAAGCACTCCTTCACTAGTTCAGGGACTGATTACTTGCAGGAAGCTGGGCATGGGGTGACCCAGGAGTAGGTGGCTCACACAGCAAAGCAGAGTAAGTCAGGGCCAAGGAGTGAGGAATTGAGATGACACAACTACACACCAGTCCAGATTGTGAGGTGGCTGAGGGGGGGAGAACATCATACATTCTTATTGCTGCCGGTATGCACTTCTCGCTTTCTTCTAGTGATGTTGTCTTTGCTGATCTGTGTATGCTAAGTACTAGAAGCAACGGAGTGCAGTTAAGTTTAAAAGATATGTGGATGGCTTGGAGATCTTGAGTTTGTTCATTTACTCTTGCTATTTATCGAAGAAAGTTGGAACATAAGAGAGGAGAGAGAGTGCTTATTTTTATGCTGTGGCATGTTTGTCCAATTAAAATGATGAAATTTAATGAAGTATAGAGTCTTAATATTTAATGGACAGCTGACCAAAATAGGGATTGCCTCCTAACCTCTCCTAAAAACTGTTATAGTGTCCAGCTTTTTATGAATGGCTCCATCAACCTTCTGTCCCAGTCAATGATCCAGAATATGTACACAGACCTGCACTAGACAGTGATGCATGCACACACTTTGAGGGAGAGGTAGGTGTATTTTGTTTTTAAAGTTTTGAGCCTACTGAAGCTGGATGTCATTATTGTGTAGGCAGTGGAGAGGCAACTATGATGGGGTTTGGAGAGGCTGGTAAGGTATTTAGTTGTAGGGCACAGCTATAATTAACGTAAGAGGTCAGTTACTATACTTAATAAATTATGAATTTTGGAAAGAAGAGACAACTTGATTTAGGGGCTGGGTGAATGAATTTTTTGGAGATTGTGAACCTCATTAAGCAACATAAGAGATGGTCAAGAAGCGCAAAAGGGGTACCGGAATGGTTAGGTGAAATTCCAAAGCCTCTCTCTTCTTTGGACAGTGCCTACTGTCCTGATGTCTTCTTGGAATTGCTCCACGAATACTTTTTGAAATATTGATATGTGCACTGCAGTTTGGACTCTGTAATTTCCCTGAGCCTGTAAAGAGCATGAAAGTGCTGCTTTTGTTTTATCCACACTGCCTGGTCCTTTCTCCCCTCCCCCCCCATTGTTATAAGCACACGGGCAGAGCAGGAAGCAGAATACCAAAGAGAAGAGCACCTGTTCTGCTGACTATACAGAGTCACTTCCCTGTGTGGCAGAGTTGATTGTTTCAGGATAGAAAGAAAAGTTTGCAAGAATGTGGCTCTCTCACAAGATGTGCAGAATTCCCTGGTTTCATTGGGTTTAACAGCATCATGACAATATTAGTATGTACTTTTTGTATTACCATAGTTCTTGAGAGTCCAAGACAGGGACCAGGACCCCATTGTGTTAGCTGTTTGTATAAATACTGAACAAAAGTCAGTCCAGTAGTGTCTCATTTCTGTTTCTGGCCTAGCAGGATTACTGTAAATGCTGAGACATAATGTGTAAAAGGCAAACAATGTTTTGAAACATCAGTGTTCAGTTCCTTGTACGGGTGAAGTTTTGTGTTGACTCTTAGTTATTTGAACTGGCCTATCCATCCCTTTTAAATAAGTGTCTTTAGATTTGGCTTTAGCACAATAAAATAAATAATAAATGTAAAGAGACAAATAAAAATGCAGCAGAACCACATTCATCTGACAAACAGGCTGGAATTTATTTGGATAAATGGGAGTTTCAATAAGAGATTTTCCCACAGTGTGTTTACAGTATTTCTCACAATGTGTATTTAGCCTCTTGAATTCATTGCTAAAAGCAGTCATAGATTTGAATAATTTATTTGGATTTTAAATGAGTGGCTAATTTTATGTCCAGAAATAACCTTGGTAATTGTACGTACTAAAATAGATTTTATTACTTCTCATGGTTCAGGATGAAAGCTGGTCAGCACATGGATCAGGTTGCAATTTTTTTTCTCTTCTATTAATTCTGGACATGATTTTGCTATCCTTACCTCGAGTAGCATTTTACTCTGCAAAATGAGGGTATCAGAATTTGGACCCTCTTTTAGTCACTTCTATGCCTTCTTTCATCCATGGATCTGTTTGCTCTTTGCAAACAAATTAATGAAGAAGCTTCGTTACACCCCCTATAAATTAGAAAAGGGTTATATAGTGATCTAAGGTTTTGTTGTTGTGAATTTTAGTGCTCAGGAAATGTGCTGGATTTTGAGCGCTGGAGAATGAAATCCACAAAACATTTACAGCATAGGTAACAACTGAGGTCACTGTTTCCCCCACTCTGCCCTTCAATTAACTTCAACCATTTTGAATAAGAAGTTTGTTCATTCTCTATTCTATTCAATTCTGTGTGTGTCTGCTGAGTCTACCAAGCAGTGTGGGTGGTGGCTTTTGTGATGTGGATACTGTTCCAATAGGACTTAGCTTGTGAACTCCAAATTGGTTTCATACAGGTCACAGAACAACTAGCAGATGGGGTAGTAATTTTCAGTCACCAGTGATGTGCTGTAGTCTGGATTTGAACTTTTGACCTAAAAGGCCCTATATTTCATTGTCAACCTTACAAATACTCTTGTAAAGAGAAGAATGCTAATGTTTTGTAAGATGGATTTAAAATGACTGTAGGAAGAGTGAGTCCTATAGAGATCAAACACTAAGCTGCTGAACGGTCATAAATTCAGATGCCATGGATTCTATTACTTTCATTGTTTTAACCCCCTAAAAGAAATTAGTTTTAGAGCATTTTCCATTAAGATTAATGAATAGCAGATCTAAAAAATAAAATCATTTTAATTAACTTACTCATGCTATGCCAAGTTGAATCATGTCGTGTGTTGTGAAGTGATGGTATGCCTAATCTGATACGGCATCATACAATTCCAGAGAGCATGTGGAAACAGAAATTCCCATATCTGTTAATAATTCAGGTAGCAAGTGGGCAACTGACTTTGTTGAGGTAACTCAAGTAACCTAACAAAAAGAGAGAGAGTTTGTTCTTCAAAGTTTGTATTGAAATATACATATAGAAATACAACCTGGCTAATACAATTATCTGTGTCATGTCTATTATAATAGGGCCCTCAGTGGACTGAGGGGGTCTAGTGGTTGGCATCCCAACCCACCCACTCCACCAGGCTCTGACCCAGAGTCAGTCTTCTGACTCTTTATTTGGCTGTGCCTTAACAAAAATCAAAAAGAAGAAAGAAAAGACTTTCTTCTTGTGTGAACCCCAAGTAGGAGGTGACCCCCGCTGGATAAGGGTATGCCCAGTTCTCTGAGCTTCAAGAAGTGTCACACTTGCAGTGAGGTGATCCTGGTCACGGACAAACACTCCCAGTGCATTTGCTGCCTTGGCAAGGGCCACAGTCAACAAAAGTGTTCTCTCCGCCATCAGCTTTGACTGAGATCCCACAAGGACAGAGAGCTCTGTCAGAAAATCATCTTTGTGGAGGCAACTCTTTGATGTCAACCCTCCAGCATGAGGCGGAATGAGTCTTCATCTCAACCTTTGACTTCGAAGGACAATGGGTCAAAGAAACAGCCTGAGCCGCCTCTTGTAAGTCGAAAAAGAGGGCGAGATGCCCCTAAGCAAACCCAGAGATGACTGAACGTGATCGCCATCTTGCTCGGTATCTTGGCATCAATGGCACCGAGATCATCCTGCACCTCACAACTACCATCGGTGTCTGGTACCATTGATAGGCCCTCAGAACCTTTGGGAATGGGAACTGAATCTTTAGTACAGAGTATATGGGCAAATGCCCTAAGACACTCCCAGAATGCGAGCTGATGTCGGTACTGTCAGCAGCATTGGCCCTTCTGGCAACAATGATGCCAGAACGCTCAGTACTGGCTAAATTCCATCAGGCCATGGACCTGGCTATGCTGGAAATGCCTGACTCTTTGCATCTTGGTACTGAGATCACGGCACTGAGCCATGACCAACTAAGGGGTATTTCCCTTCAATTATGCCATGCCCTGCCGTTGTCAAGTGAGGGATCAGACAATAAGTTGGAAGGAGTTTTTCAATACTCTTCCTAAGCTCCTTATGGCCCCAGTATCAATAGGGTCTGGGAATGTACCATCAGATGGCACTGCCACCATCTTGGTACAGTCATTCATGGGCATCTCCATCAAACCCTATGCCATCACAGTGGCCATACTGGGACCTCTGGGTAACGCACCAACAGCTTAACTAAGAGGCATCGAGCATCACCCGAGAACTGTCCATGTGTGCCCCCTCAGCCACAACATCACAGGCCTCAGAACCTCAAGAACCAGAGGAACAGAAGGTAGACTTAGAAGAAGTAGTAACACCCAAGGCCATATTCTCCTCTTCGCCATATGAAGTGGTCATGCCATCACCTCCTTCCATGGTGGATGACTTCCACTTGTTCCAAGAGCTGGCGAAAAGAGTGGCTGACACCCTCCACATACTATTGATGGAGGTTAAAGATACACAGCACCAGCTCATTGCTATCCTCCTTGTTTCATGTATTTCCAAAATTGCCCTCCTAATTAATGGGGCCATCCTAGACTTGGCTAGGAGGGTTTAGTAAACCCCGGCTTTGGTGGACAAAAATATTATGACCCCGTGAAGGAATCAGAGTTCCTGTTCACCTACCTGCCACTCAATTCCCATCATGGTGGACGCTGTAAACTCTCATGGCCGACAACCTCACTGTAAGACGACACCGGAGGACAGAGACTGGAAGAACCTTGATCTCTTTAGTAGGAAGGTGTACTCCTTGGCCACCCTACAGTTTCAAATTGCCAACTACCAGATGGTCATGGCAAAGTATGATTACATACATTAAAATAAATTACATGACTTTATTGATAAACTTCCAGGTAGCTCCCAGAACTCCTTCAAGGCCATCATCCAAGAAGGGAATTGGTAGCAAAAACATCTTTGCAGTCAGCCCTTGTTGCAGGACCCTCTCCACGACTGTGGTGATGAGATGGGTGTTGTGGCTTCACCTCTCAGGATTCCTGAAGGAGGTGCAGACCACAGTGGAAGACATCCCTTTGAGGATGCCAATGCCTCCCTCCGTTCCTTGAAGGGTTTCAGGGCCAGTCTCATGTCACTGAGCATCTACACACCGGGGCAAAAGAGACATTTTAGTCCTCAATACCAACATAGGCATTATTCATTCAGTTTCTGTCACAATGGCACCATGAGCCCCAAAGGATGAAAGGAAAATTCCCAAATGGAAGCTTTCAGGCTCCCAGTCCTCAACTCAACTAGCTGCCCCTAAGCACCACTTTTGACTGGTAGATTGAGTGGCCGCAAATTCTATTTGGCAGTGTTCTTTAGTACAGATGGGCATTATAGATCATCCAATCTGGTTATACCATCCACTTCACCTCCCTTCCCCCTCTTCAATGACCATTCTCATGAGAGTCTACTAGATAGATCATCTCCTGTAATTAGAAGCCATAGAAGCAGTACCTCAACATCTGCTAGGCAAAGGTCCTATTCTCATTATTACTAATACTCAAAAGGTAGGGAAGTTGAGAACTTTGAGGTCCAGAATGGGTCTCCAACAAGTTCATCACAGCTCAGAAGTTCAAGATAGTCACCTTAATTACTATCATTGTCACTGGAACAGAGACTGGTTTTCGGCCTTTGACCTACAGGTCGCCTCCTTTCACATTTCAGTACCGCTGGCTCAGACATTTTCTCAGGTTCATTCTGGGACACACACACTACCAATACAGAGACTTTCATCAGTCCCAAGATTTTTTTTCCAAAGTTCTCTCAGTGGTGGCTGCCCATTTACGATTGCAAGGAATAATGATCTTCCCCTACTTGAATTATTGTCTCCTTAGAGTCCGGTCGCATCAGGAGGCTCATCAAGCCATTGAGGACACGAAATGCTTGTTCACAGAAAGTGCCTACAGATCACTTCCCAGAAGTCAACCTCCATACTGGTACAACACTTACAAATCATAGGGACCATCCCTAGACAAGCCTCGTATAGGCCAAAGCATTCCTATCTCAAGACAGGTGTCTATCCCTGGTCTCAAATACAGACACAGTTCAGTGCAGCTCTCATTGTCAGCCAGTCACTTGAGCCATGCCTTTCATAGGTGAACACTAATTATGTGTTCGTCATATTCTCGTTGCCCAATTTGAGACCTTGCTGGATTTGTAGAAGCACTGACCACTCACAGTTGCAACTAAAGTCAGTGGGAGCTGTTCTTGAATTTATAAAGTGCTATTCGATGCTAAATAATCTGAAAAATCAGGTCCTATTTTTACCTTAATCTTTCCATGGTTCAGTTCTGCATTTTCCTAATCCCTTACCTCATAGGGACTTTGAAGATGAATTAATGAATGTTTGTGAAGTACTTAAGTGCCATAGTGGTGAGCATCATAGAAAAGTCCATGGGGAAATTAATAATTCAGTCTTCATAGCAGGGTTGGAATAGTGTGCAGTAAACAAAGCCTTGAGTCACACATTGAAAAATGATGATGAACCCAAATATTTACTAACTGTTCATTAATTGAGCACTGTCCATCTCGTGTTCTTTTGTTGTATTTTTTGTCTGTAATTATTATTAAGGCTCCCAAATTGTATTACTTAACATATTACATATTTGCAGCTGAAATTCAGCCACTTTTTATGGTAGAAATAGGATCACTATTTGTCACAAACTGTGCTGACCAATATATTTTTAGGAGGTATAGTGAAGAATAGCATGTCCATTTTAAACTGGAAAAGGAATATGAGTAACCACAATGTAATTATATGAGTTGTAATTTGCCCAGCACCCTGGGAACTAACTCTAGTATCTGAAAGTCTAAGGAATTTGTTCTCTCTCACCATGTTGAGGCGTGATTGGTAGGAAGTTAGAAATATTCTTAGGGATCTTTACACTTTCGGAATAATTTTATAATCTGCAATCCTTAGCTAAGAAGGATAAAATCGTGCTATGAACAGGCAAGGAATAATTATAGTGCTGTTCCTGTAGAGAGAGTTGAGACTGCAGGAGAATTTGTCTACCATGTTTGCTTTGTTTAGAACTAACTAATGAACAAATGACTCATGATATCTTAACCTTAATGCATAGTGTTTAATTTTATGAGGACAAGATATCCATGTATACATTTTCTTCTCTAATGATAGACCTGTACAGGGCGCATCCCTCTCCACCTGATTGGTAATTCCTCTTGGTCACTCTGGGGATTAGCTTGAGGCAAACACCCATGTCCACAATTTGCACACAGTCATTCTCTTTCTGCTTCTATCTACAGCCCCTCTCTCAGCTTCCGGAACTGCTGTGTCCTCTTTATGACTCAGCCCTCTGTCCGTGTTACCATCTGTGTTTTCCCCTTCCAGTGGGGGGAGACAGGGCGTATCACAGTCCTGTTGTCCAGCCTCTTCCCCCATTGGCAAGTGGGAGGGACTCAGGGATCCTGTAAATAGCAGCCTCCTGCTGTGCCTCTTTAACTTCCATCAATGTGGCTATATTTTCCTGGGCCACTTTTCCACAACCCCAGCACGTTCTTTGGTCTCACCTGAGGGCACTTAGCTATTCAACCCCACATCCAGCCAGGAGCTCCCACTTGCCCCAGGAACTTCCTTTTGCTCCCCTGGTACCTACTAGCTTCTACTCTGTCCAAGACACTTAAGAGTTCTCTCAGGCCTCCAGGGATACAGTCCTTGCTCCCTGAGCTCTCAGCAGTAATTGACCCACTCTGGTCCTGCAGCTCCTTTTGTGTGTATCCTTTCCCTGATTGGTTGTGCCTTACATACCCTCTCTTGGCCCACTTGGAGGACTCACCTCCCTGCTCCTTCTGGGTTAACCCTTCCTATGCCTGTGGCGGGTAAGCACCCCATCAGAAGGCCATTTGAGTACTTTTCTCATGAGTCACATGTTCCTCTAATCTGATTCCAGAGTCAGTTTGCATTCAGGCTGAAGTCAGTACAAAAATTTGGTTTCTCCAGAGCACTAATTGAATATTGTTTAGTGATGGCTGAATTAATGGTGTACTTGTGTGTAATAGCCACTGAAATACATGCATGTTTAAGCATTTCTTTGCTTTACTAACAAACAATGGTGTACTTCTTGACTACTTGAAGTGCAGCTGTTTTTTTTCATGAGAATCAAAATACTACCAGAAGTAGTAGTTGAAATTATGTAAAGAATTGCTAATGTGAAATGAGCAAACACTAGGTAATAGTGAAAGATGTAAGAAACAGTGGGCAAAAGTTAGGCCCTGATTCAACAAACCATCCCTAATCAGCAATGTACTTAAGTACTTTGTTGAACCCTTGTGTAACAACCCTTGTTGTTGAACCCTTGCTTTAAATGGGAAATTCAGAGAGAATTGTTTCCCTCATTGCTTCCATGGTCTCTCTCAGACCTATTCAGATAGCATAATTGCATTTTAGAGATTTTGCGAATACCGAGGGGGTGAAGGATTAAGCACCCTGAGGAAAGGGCTGTATCTTCAACTATGTTCATACAGTGCCCAGCCCAGTGGAAGCCTGATGATCATGATGGTAATGCTCAAAGAATCCAGTTATATAAATGATTAAGAATGACTTAATGACAGTGTGTAAGGCTGTTAGGAAAAAAACTATTTTGTTTGTCTTGAAGCATATGTTCTTAAAGGAAAGTTGAAATGTTATAGGAGTACAGGAGTATATTGTGTGTATCTGTGTGTATGCATACACTGATATCTAGAAATATATTGTCTAAAATCACATAAAGTGCTAAAAAAATCTAGTATTTAAAAGTTTTGAATTTTTAAATAAAAACTAGTAATTTGATTTAAAAGGATGTGTAATGTTAAAAATGCTTTTAAAAGTGTAGAAAATGGAGATAGGCCTACGTAAGGCAGCTAATCAATGAGCTAGATGCTAATTATTAAAATAAACGGTTATCTACCTTCTCTTGAACTAATATTTTTATGGCATTTCTTGAAATTCATGAGTAACAATCATAAGGTATGTCACAGAGAAACTTGTGTAGGTTTTATTGTCATTTTTGTGGTTTCCATTCTTTAAATCTTGATTTTTAATATTGTGTCGTTGTATAGATAGATTTTAAACAGTTCAAATAAAACTGTTTAAATGTTTTCTTTATTTCTTGTATTCTTGGCTTTCTACTTCTGAGAATAAGGAAATAAAGTTATATGATTAGATTCACTAGCGAAGTCAATGTTCAAAAAGATGATGGATTGAAGTCCTCTTTCTAATCCCAGAACAAATAAAAAACAAACAGCAGTAAGTAGTAGACGCTTCCTCTTTATAGTCAGCATTAAGGCCAGTGGAAGTTGTTTCCACCCACTAGAGGGAAAATGTACTAATACTTAAATAGTACTTAGCTCTGATACAATGCTTTTCATCTTCAAGACACTCAGCGAACATTAACTAATTCATCCAAAGACAAATAAAAGACCCCAGAGATAGTAACAAAAATGGCTATTTTTAATGAAATCTTAAAACCAATCTCACAGTTCTTCTTGAATGTTGTTATTGCAATGGGAAATATGTTAACTGGAATTTTTCATACAGCTCATACGTTACGATTGGCAAAGTTGTTCTCAATATTTTAAAGCAATATTAGACCAGAATAACATCAGTGTTTGTGAGCCACAATAATCTAGTTAGGAATTCCTAACAGATGTCTTCTCTTTTTGAAGACTGATGAGGATACATTCTGTTCTTTACACATTGAGCCACTTATGTGTTATAGTTAAAGATAAGGAAGGTGAAGAGAATACCAAATCTCTTTACATTTTGCAAGTATGTTAACTTGTGTGTCACTTCCAAAATAATATCTTAATTATGTTTTAAGTAATTTTCTTCAATTGTCTAATATAGAGTAGAGATGTTGAAACATTTTTAAGACAGAAAACAAATATCATGTTCTAGAGAGCTGCCTTATAATGTTAAATTCTCTGCTTTTCAGCATGATGCAGCATGAATGAGAGCACTGAAGTTTTTTTCACTGTACATTATCCCGGTATCCTAACCAAGGGTTTGTCTCTTCAACCATTTTTCCCTCAAAATTCCTAGAGTGACTGTGGTAGTAGTGCAGCTTGGCTGGTGGTTGCAATGGTGGGAGTGCTATTGTTGGCCAGCTGCTGATGTTTAAACCAGCATGTCATCTAGTCCTGTTCAGAGAAGGTCTAGATTACATGATGGTTAAAACATCAGCAGCTGGTTGAAATGAGTACTCCCATCATTGCAAAAGTGGTATTACAGTGGCAGAAAATGCTAATCTAGACACACAGAATTTTTCCATGTTACCTAGCATTTGAACTTGTCTTGGGTGCCTGAAGCATGGCACCTGTCCATCCACAAAGTTACTCCAAATTTTGCATGAGCATTTGTTTACATCACCATGAGGGTTGCCATGCTAACTACTGTATCATTCATCATGTTGTCTAACTCCACCATAGCAATCCCAATGTTGACAGCAAGTATTGGTATAGCAGCTGCACCCATCCTCTTGGTCTTCCTTATCCAATCCCACAATACTGCTATCCAGTCTTTGGAGATCCCAAGAATGGGAGTGAATGCAGCTGAGAATTATGGATATTCAACATATCTGAAAATCAGGCCTATTGTGGTGTGTCAAGTTCTTCTTTCCTCTTTAAAAAAGATTTAAGCACCAACCCCAAGTTGAGAAATGACCTCTTACCGAGAATCCAGTTTATACTCAGCCACTGGCTTTTTTAGAGCTCTAGTCTGAGTTGCCTTGCCTATTTCTGGAGACCAATTTTTATGGTTGAGGGAAGGAAATCAGATTTAACTTCAGATAATCAGCTTCCCATTTCCATCTTACTTTTTAAAATTGTTTTGGACTTTTTAAACTATTATGCAGTCTTCCTTTCACCTCCCTCTAATAGGAAGCCAGCAGACACCAAAGACACCTGCTTTTGAAAAGATAAAATAACACAAGATAAAAGAAACAAAAGCAGAAGCTGGAATGTGCAGTTTGTCATTCACTTCAGTAGGAGGCTGCAGTACTGCATTTTTGGTGCTGTGTGAGGCTTTGTATAAGCAGACATCCCAAGCCCGTTCACTCATTCCAATGTATCATCTTACAGTACTGGGCAAATACTTCTGAATTTGGAGGTGGGTGAATAACTAACATGATTTTTCTGCAAACATGGAGTTGAATTCTAAATCAAATTGGGCTGGACCAATATTGAAGTAAGGTTTCCCACATGAAGGTTCACGGCAAAGGTCATGTTCCTATGATTGCACTATTCACACCAGATATGTTTGTGCCCTGTGAAAATTAAGCTAGCAAATTAGACAAGGACCTGGCTGTTCACAAACATAACTGCAGTTGCAATATGTGACTGTTTAAATTTGTGGCTCCCATATATAGCCAAAAGATAGATAAGCCAAAAGAGGAAAAGGGTTTACAGTTTCTTAAAATTCCCTCAGTCTGCTCCTGCTGCCATCTTTTTAGTAAACGAATCGAACCCCCCTAATTTATTTATCCTCTTCTCCTGGTTATTAAATGAATGTTATATGATCAGGAAGCCTTATGAGTTAGGTGACAGTTTCAGAGATCAGATATCGACTTTTGAATATTGAATGCTTGTAGAAAACAGCCCAAGCAACACTCAGGTTGTAGTAAGTTTCTGCAATACAAGCAAACAAATTTTTAACTAACAATTTTGTAGAAATTGGGATCTGTTTGCAGAAAATTCCCAAAGGGGCTTATTATAATTAGAACACCCTTCTGTGTTAGCCTTTCAATAGCTCTCAATTTGAGTTATCTTCTAAGTGGATTGTTCTGTCAACTTGTATTTACATTTCAACATTACACAGTTGGGTGATTTTTTTGTGACTGGACCACCTCTTCATAAAGTATGGCCTGAAACAACCAATCCATTTCAGACAGACCATTAATCAATCTTTAGACGCTAACTCCTTTGGGTTATTATTGACCTTAGCTGGATTTAAATCTCGTGACATAGAGGTGGAAGCTTCCCAGCTCCACCTAGATACCAAGCTTTTAATTAGTCTGTTTTAGGGCTTAATTTTTTATAAAGCATCAACAGACTTTCAGAAGGACACAAATGTACAAACTTGTTCCTTTATGATGACAACCATAAGGCATAGGGAGAAGATATTTTGAAACTTTAATTTAAAATACAATTTAAAATATCTAAAACTAAGATCTTAATGATTTCTCCTATACTACTGTGTCCAATCTTTCTTTCTCTCTCTCACAAAATATCGAATATTTTAAAATACTAGCTCTATGATGAAACATCACTGTGTATTATCTTGAATGTTTGCAGACTGATGTGGGGAGTACTTTTGCATCCCTGCCAATGGTCCTGGTTTAGCCTGAGCTGCTACCTATTTTACTGGTTGAGAGAAGAACTAGGGAGCGGAATGGCTAGAGCTATTTGTTCCTTTTCTTGAGGACCCAAGGAGCAGGAAGCTATGGAGGAGCCAATAGCAGGCCCAGACATACTGAAGGTGGGTCACTTTGTCAGATTGGCTGTAGGTTCTGTGCTTTCCAACATGGGGCATAGACATGCAGGAAAGCACAAGTTTGCCCAGTGCAACTGTACTGCACTTTCTAAGGTCAGCCTGCAAATGCTGCAGCCCAGGACCAGCCAACTCTTCAGCTGCTCCCAGCCGATTCCTTGGTTGGCAGGTAAGCTGGTTTAATTTAACAGGCCACATTAGGGCTGGTGGCATAGAAGAACCTAGATAGAACAAGGATGTGCTGCTGGCAGAGTTTTTGTGTATATGAGCCTTAGTGTGATTGTTTCAAGATTTGGTCACATGTAATCCTATTTCTGTCCCAACTTATTATGCTTTGCTTTGTAAATATAGTACCTTTCTTTAAAATGAGAGGAAAGGCGTACCTAAAGAATTATAGACCAGTCAGTATAACTTCAGTTCCTGGAAGGATACTGAAATAGATTATCAAACAATCTGATTTGTAAGCACCTAGAGGATAATAGGGTGATAAATAATGCCCAGCAAGGATTTGTCAAGAACAAATCATGCCAGACCTATCTAATTTCATTCTTTGACAGGAATAGTGGCCTAGTGGATGGGGAGAAGCAGTTGATGTGATCTATCTTGATTTTAGTAAGGCTTTTGACACATTTTCATTAGCAAACTAGGGAAATGTGTTCTAGATGAAATTACTAGAGGGTGGATGTACAATTGATTGAAAAAACATACTTAAAGAGTAGTTGTCAATGGGTTACTGTCAAAGTGGGAGGACATATCTAGTGGGGTTTTTTAGGGGTCTGTACTGGGTCTGGTACTATTGATTATTTTGATTAATGACTTGAATAATGTAATGGAGGGTATGCTTATCAAATTTGTGGATGACACCAAGCTGAAAGGGGTTTAAGCATTTTGGAAGACACAATTAGAATGCAAAATGACCTTTGCAAACTGGAGAATTAGTTTGAAATCAACCAGATGAAATTCAATAGAGACAAGTGCAAAGTTCTGCACAAGGTTCTTAGGAAAGAAAAATCAAATAAATAACTAGAAAACGGGGAATAACTGTTGAAGAAGTAGCACTGCAGAAAAGGATCTGGGAGTTATAGGGGATCTCAGATTGACTATGAGGTAACAATGTGATGCAGTGGCAAAACATGGCTAATATCATTCTGGGGTGTAGTAACAGAGTGTAATATATAAGCTATGTGGTAATTGTTCCACTCTACTTGGCATTGATGAGACCTGAGCTGGTGTATTGTCTGGTTTTGGAAGCCTTACTGTAAGAAATATGTGAAAAAATTGGAGTGTGTCCAAAGGAGAGCAATAAAAATGATAAAACATTTAGAAAATCTGGTCTTTTGAGGAAAGATGAGAAAGCTTCGTATATTTAGTGTTGAGAAAAGAGGGCTGAGGTGGCATCTGAGAAGAGTTCAGATATGTTAAGGGCTGTGATAAAAAGGACGGTGATCAACTGTTCTCCATGTTCACTGAAGGTAGAACAAACAGTAACCAGCTTAACCTGCAGCAAGGGAGATTTCATTTAGATATTAGGAAAAGCTTTCTAACCATAAGGGTAGTTTAAGTTCTGAAATAGGCTTCCAAAGGGAAGTTATGGAATCCCTATCACTGGAGATTTTTATAAACAGGTTAGACAAATGCCTGTCAAGAATGGTCTAGGTATACTTGGTTCTGCCTCAGCATGGGAGGTGGGACTAGATCACCTCTCAAGGTGCTCTCCAAGTCTACATTTATATGGTTCTATGTTACACTAGCATATATGCCCTATTAAGGTTAGGAAAGGGTCTTAGCGACAGTAACCAGTCCTGACTGCTTAAAAGGGGAAAAATGAAAAGACATTTTGGGGAATAAAACTTCATCCCATCAATTTTGGGACTCCCACTTTATGGGATCTTGAAAGACTGCATAGGTCTGTCAGCAAACTGATTGGAAAAATGTAATTTTCTGTAATTATCACTTCAAAATGTTTTAAGAAAAAGACCCCCATGCATCTGAAAATTACATATGGCAAACAGCCATGATTATTGCAACATTCTTAGTGCTGCTTGTACTGTCAAATCACAAATGATGTTAATTAAAACCAGTAACTCCCTTCTCACTGCTGAAAAGCAGTGAGCCCATTCCTTCTAAATTCTGAAAGTATTTGTCTAAGTTAAAAACACTCCTTCACCCCAAGAGACAATTGTAAGAGTAAATATTTTTAGTTTAAAATAGAAATAAACACACTAAACTACATCAAACCTATTGCTTTCTAATGGCTAATACCCATTGATGGACCTATCCTCCATGAATTTATCTGATTCTTTTTTAATTCCAGTTATAGTTTTGGTCTTAACAGTATTCCTTGGCAATGAGTTCCTTAGGTTAATTTTGCATTGTGGGAAGAAGTACTTCCTTTTTTGTTTGTTTTAAACCTATTGCCTATTAATTTCATTGGTTGTCCACAAGAGTTAGTTTTGTGTCCATAGGCATATACGTCTCTTTTCTTGGAACCTGCATCCCACCATATCTAGAAAAATGTGGTTTTAATATGTTTTATCATATTGACTCTATCATTTGCTTTAATTCACTTTAAAATATTCTTCTGAAAATACATTCACTTGGGTTTCTATATCCACTTTTGTATTAACATCTATAATTACTTCGCAGCAGGAATAGCTTGAACATGACTGTAGTGTAAAGTAATAGTGATGGTTTCCAGCTACATTGTGATGACCTTTGTCATTTGATTATAGTTTGCTTTTGGATTAGATTGGAGCTCTCAGATCTTTCACATTTGTTGGCAAACACATATCAGAGCTTGTTTTTTGTGGAGCCTTTTGTACGAAACTCTGCGTTTTTGTACAGTTTTAGTCACCGTCCATACAGAACTTAACACAAACACCACCATGTATCTTGCAGGAACAGAGTTTTTCTATAGGAAATCAAGTTGTTCATTGGAAAACACTGTGCAAGGGCAAAAGTACCCGCAGAACAGATAGAATTTTAATTTTTCTTTGTTTTCTTTTATAGCAAGTCACATAGAGGGACTGGTTACTTCTATTACCTTGAGGTGTTAATCAAAATCTTTACATAGGACCTATTGCTTTTCTTTCTTTCCTCATGACACATGTTCTAACTCAGAACCATAAGGTTATTTCCTGTGAGTGAATATGTTAGTCTGATTAATTCCAGAAGATTATATAAATGGTCTGCCCCTGCAATTCTTGTTCAAGCAAAACTCTCACTTGAAGACAAGATCAGCTGGTTATAAACAATGCACAACTTAATGGAAGCAGAACAGGGATTCTAGCAAATTAAAGCTAGATCCACAAAGATAAGTGGTGCAGCCCTTAGTACAATAGGATCCTGATGCATGACTAGGGATCCTGGGCACTAGAGTAGTACAAATAAATAATCATAATAACTGCCACTTTAGGCACCAACGTCCAAAATTTAGATATTCAAAACCCCTGCTCAGCTGTTACCTAATTGTGTAGGCAACTAAACTTCTGCCATTGTGCATGCTCAAAGACTCCTTGAGTTCTAGTGCTATAACACGGTGAAACTGCTCAGTGCCTAAGCCCTGGGATTCACAAACTAGGCTTTTTCTGTCAATCTCACCTATGGGGCTAGATCCAACAGCTAGGCTCTGACCATGCCAACCATGGGATAGTGGTCCTCTTATATCCAATAACCCAATGGTTAGAGCACTGATGTAGGCTGTGGGAGACTCAGGTTCAAATCTGCATTCTGCCTGATTTGCACAGGGACTTCAACCCTGATCTTCCACCTCCCAGGTGAGTGCTCCAACCACTGGCTACAGAGTATTCTGGTGTGAGTTTCTCTCAGTCTTTCTTGTTGAAACTATTCTACTTTATATAAAATACTTAAATATTCATTGGACCAGAGAGAGAGTGAGAGGCTCTATAGACTAGGGGTTAGCATGTTCCATTGAGAGAACAGGTTCCAGTCCCTGCTCCATGAACACATGAGTATCCACTGGGCAGCTGGATATCAGAGGTCACACCACTACCACCTCTTCCTCAGTTGTTTATAAGGATGGCGTGATCTGGCTTAGGGATCTTACTCCAGCAGAGGGTTTTTGGCTGTTAATCCTGAATAGAGATAGGCACCTCCCTCCAGCCCAGAGTTAGGTGTCTAACTACCTTTGAGGGGTGGGTCTTAGGCCCTATCCCTCTCCTCAGCATTTTCTACTAGCCAGCTTAGCTTGCTGCTTTTTGTGAATCCCATTCTGAGGCACCTAACTATCCTATGTTTTGTAAAAGGCACCTAATTTGGGCGCCCAACTCAGTTTTCTGAATTCCAGTTGGTGGCAGGGTGCGTAAAAGTTAGGTATTGTAATGCTGACCCTTACTGCCTTTTGTGGATCTAGTCCTCCACTTGCAAGATCTATTCCTGTATTGTAATGGTATGACAAGTCTGTATATGGAGAGTTATTCTAGCAAGCACTATTTTTCATATACTGTATCTTGCTTCCTTTGGGTAGACCCCGCATGTAGTATTCTCTTCACCATCATTGACTTATTTTCAGTTGAGGTTAATTTTTATTATGTTATACACACTGCATGACATTTGCCTATGAAATAGCACTCTAAGATGCAGAGGAATCCTTTTACTGAATTCAGATAAAGTGAAATTCTGTTTATACTGTGTGCTATAGCAAAGGCAGAGGGCATGGGGAAAGTTCTAGAAGGGCGCTATGTAAGTGCTAGAATGTGCCATGCTTTAGTCCCTGTAGACTAGCCAAAGGGTAATTAGTGTCAGCTGACACCCCTTTACTCCTGAGAGGCAGGGTGGGAGTTGGAGTAGGTGTGTGGTGGGCAGAGGAGTTTGTGAAGAAGACCAGAACAGAGTACAGTGGTGTGTGGAGTTGTGGAGAAGAACAGTATGGAGTACAGCGGTGTGTGGGAGAGAGGTGGAGTCCTGAGGAAGGTACTGGGCTCAAGAAGGCAGAAAGACAGAGGGGGGAAAGTAGCCCAGGGGAAAAGCCTGAAGCTGCAAGTAAGGTGCCAGCAGCACATAGCTGCTACTCAGAGGGCCCCTGGTCTGGGACCTGGAGGAGCGGGTGGG
Organism: Mesoclemmys tuberculata; assembly: GCA_007922155.1. Lineage (NCBI taxonomy): Eukaryota > Metazoa > Chordata > Testudines > Chelidae > Mesoclemmys > Mesoclemmys tuberculata. Next base: position 20,936,894 of record ML675629.1, on the reverse strand, counting down.
CTCGGGTCCCTACCCCCCTCCCTGGGAAAATGGGGTAACTGGTGATGCCCTGGCCCACTCAGAGAGGCAAAAGTGCGAGTCCCACTAGGGAGAAGCTGGCCGTTTGCCACAACTGAAATAGAATAAACATCTCTTATTGTTTTGGTATGCTGCAATGTGCATGTTGAAATTCCAGTTACAGTGAATTTTCTCTTCTACTGAACTAGTTCTGGGGCAGAAAATGGTATCACAGGTCAAGTCAAGTCTTGGCTACTCACTAGACTGCTGTGAAGGAATCCAGCTGTTGAAATCCTAGGTGTTTTAAGCCACCAAACTCTAAATAGAGTCTAGGCCATATCCCTATCTTAGGGACTCCGAGCATACTCTCAGAGAGCAGATCTCTTGTCACCCGCCCTGAGGGTTTAGACCACATGCGTTGCTGCTCTATCCCTGGAACCAGTGCCTATCCCTCTGACTTCCCTCATAGCTTAAATATACCCTCTCTCAGAACTCCACCCAAAAGTATGAGCCTTCTGGTTTACTTCTTCAAAGGGACCTGTAAAGGTGTAAATGCTTAACATGTACACAGATAGAGCAACTGTGATTTAGAATCTTTAATAACAAGAGAAAGGCACAGATTTATACAAAAATAAACTCTGCATTTCCCTGTCTCACTTTCCTCACCGCTCTGAAGTATTCTTTCCTTTGGGGCCATCCAGTGCCCTTTGTTGCAATGCGTGGTGTCCTGAAATTTGGAACCTTCTGCCCCCAGCTCTCACCTTGGCCAGTTTGTCCCCTTCCCCTCTCCTGCTCAAACTTCCTGTGTGGCTCTTAGTCTTCCCTCTGTTAATCCTTTTATAACTTTTGTCCTTTGCTCTGGTGACTTCCAGATCAGCCTTGATAGGTGATTGCAGACCTCTACCAGGTGACATCATTGCCAGCTCTCCTCTCGTCTCTGAGAAACCAGTTCTTCTGGATGGGAGCCAGTCTCTTCTCTAGGACAGTGGTTCCCAAACTTTACCAGTTCACATATCGGCTTCCTAACACATTTATCCTTTTTGTGCACATTTATTTTAGGCCTTAATAGGCTTAATTTATGTTGTCACGGTACCTGAAATGGCTCACACTAAGAATGCCAAACTCAGGACAGACTGTGAGAAAATAGGGCAGACACCCAAAACTGGTTGTATATTCTATCATTAGATTTCACCAAGCCAGTAACAAAAGTGAAATCCTGTATCACTGTATCAATTTTACCATGGAGTCACAAACAGTCCCCTTATGCATTCTAGGCCCTTTTTACCACACAAACAAGCTGGACTTTATGATGAAAGGTTATTAAAAGGTTCACTACACATCAGGTTAGTGCAAAAAATGTTGCATGAATTTTAACATCAAATTTAAATAATCTGTTTAAATATATCATAATATCGTTTGATCAGATTTCTTTTTAAGTACCTTTGTGTATACAATGCTTGCTTGTAACATGATAGATAATCTGTTTTTCAGAAGTTAACTAGATGTTGGTTGATCTTCACTTGTTGACAATTCATATAAACAGATTTTAAAAAAAAACCCTTCTGGCCATATTAAAATTTACCAGGGCATGTGAAGGAATGTAAGGAGTATGTCAAATTTCATTCAAACAAGGCTTCAAAATCAGTATGATCGTTTTACAATGCTGTAAAGTAAAGAATTTGTTAGATGAAGTTAAATGTCAATTTTAAATCAGTCTGGTGACATGACAAAACAATATAAGGCATTAAGTATAGCTAAAACACATATTATGAAACATTATTGAAATATTAATTAAATAACCTGTGACTATAAGGTGATTTTTAAGCAAAAGGATTTGGTTTCTCAAGCTACCATACAGTATGCTACATTACTATAATATTCAGTTTCAATAAGCAAAAATTCAGCAAGGAGTTCCAAAAAGATCAAATTCCATTTTTGGCTGGGGGTTTTACTATAGTTTTCAATTTCAATATAGAAGCACAGCAAGGATTTTCAGCTGGTGCAAATTCTATTTCTGGCTGAGAGATTTAAGGAAGTTGGAAATTATATCACTATCTATGCAAAGTGGTTTGCAGAGTATTCAAAAAAGGGTTTAAAGTGGGTTGTTTGGCCTGCCTGAGTGAATTACAGGTTTTGGTATATTTTTGGCTTTCACATAAGAAGCATGACTATGCAGAATTTATGAAAAATCAGAAATTGTTTTTTTATATGTAAAATATGGTATATAAAATTGTGGAAAGTCAAAATGGGTTAAGATATTATTTACTAACTTCGGGAGTGTTGCAGAAGTACAGGTTGTATGGTTCTTACAGATTAAATTTGCCAAGTTAAAATCATATCACTACATAAAAAGATACTAATTCTGTTTATTTTAGCAAGTATGTAGCTAATTTAGCAGTATTAATAACAGTTCATTTCTACTCTCATTTATTTTTATTTAAAAATTTTGGAACTAAAACCCGAACCTGTTTATTTCGTGAAATTACTTAGGGCATTTACTGGAGTTTTTAGAAAAGTGCAATATGTGCTATACAATAAAGTGGAGTCAAGATCGGATTCATTATACCATTAGATTACTTTGATGGTATAAACATAAACAATGTAGAAGAGACTATACTAAGTTAAGTTGTGTAGAAAACTGTAGCGGACACCACTGGATTCATGAAAAGAAAACATACGGGCTAGTGACTGTGAAATCATCACAATGCTGAAAGAAAAACTCATCTCAAGAGACAAAGAGCATCATTATAAATATCTCTGCAAGCTGGCAAAGATGAGATTTCAAGAGGTGCAATACAACTAATAAGACAGGAAACCATAAAAGAGTCCGTTTCAAGAACAATGGAGATGTAAAAGTTTTCAAGATCAGAGTTTTGCATCAGCAAAGTATGATGCAAAATGTTATTGAAAAAATAAATCTCTCTGGAGATTCCAAGAGCACTTTGATTCTTTGCTATAGCTACCATCACACGTCACAAATGAAACCCATAGCAAAGAAGTACATTTTTCGGGAAGACACATACTATAAAAACAGAGAGATGAAAATAATGATAAACGGAAAACCGCGGGTCCTAATGGAATTCCCTCAGATCTACAAATCTGTTGACAGTTGACCACTGAATTGGTTCAATATTGAAGAGGACACAGTTCCATAAAACCTCAAAAATGCAACCATTATTCCTGCCTTCATATACAAAGGGGGATAAGTGACTGAGGAGTGGTCTGCACTTGAGTTGTGTCAACAAAAGCCAGCTTTTGTCAACAAAACAGTGCTAGTGTACACACTACAGTCACCTCCCCACTGACAAAACTGCCCGTTTTTCTGACAAAATAAACCCATCTTTATGAGAGGTGTAGGGCTTTTGTCTGCAGAGCTAGGGTGAAAGTGTCAGTGTAGACACTGTGCCCTCTTAGAGTTACAGAGGGGCTGTCATATTTGTCAATTTCACTGCTTGCTAGAGCAATGAAATTGACAAGTGGACCCAGCAAGCTGCTACTGGCTGCCTGTTGGGGCATGGGAGGTTCCCGCCTGCTGTGACCTGGAGATGGGAAGGCTGCCACTTGGCTCCCATCTGCGAGCCAGGCATGGGCGGTTGCCGCCTGGCTCCTGGTTGCGAGCTGAGATCAGGCAAGCCATGGTTGGCTGCTGCAAGCTGGGGCACAGGTAAGTGCAGCACCTCTGGCAGCTGGAGCCATGGGCGGCTCTCACCCAACTGCGAGCCCTGGCACAGGTGACTGTCTCCCAGCTGTGAGCTGGGACCAGGCAAGCGGTGGGAGGCTGCAGCCCACTTCAGCTCAGAGCCAGGATTGGGCAGGATGTGGGAGGCTGCAGCCGGGGAAGCCCCTGTGCCCAGCTGGGATTGGAAGTGGTGAGGGGGCAGCCCATAGTTTTCCTGGGGAGGACGCACGCCACCAACTGAAGGCTAGCAGTGTAGATGTCAGCCACCGTAGCCGTGGCTGAAAGTTGACATTATTGTATGTTGACCAATTTTTGTAGCCTAGACAAGGCCTTAGACAACTATAGAGGTAGATCCCTGTTGTCAAGTTCAGCAAAACTATTTTCAAGAATCTACCTTGACTTGATAACAATAGTTAACCAAGTCCTTCAGTATACAGTGTGGCTTAAAAGCAGAAAGAAGTACCATTGGCATTTTGTTTTGTTTGATCTATAGTTACTGGAACAAAACATGAAATTTTTTTAATGGAACCTTTGCTGACCTCACCAAAGTTTTGCTGCTACTGTCTTCAGCCAGGCCTTTAGGAAAGTGAATCCAAAGTCTGTTCCTAATGGTGACTACTGCTGCTTGAGGACTTTTCACACTGCAAGATGGCCTACAAGGTAGTTGTCCATAGGAAACACCCATCTAACCCTGCCATTTTCATCTGGGTTTCCAGGAAGTGCCTTGACATCTCCAACTTTGGGCAGGGGGTTGTACTAGATGACCTCCTGAGGTCCCTTCCAACTCTAATATTCTATGATTCTAACACCATCATCATCTCTTGACAGTACTGTCTCCTGAACTCACTACTCCAGTGCTAACTGGCCTACCCGATTGACCATTAGTGTTAAACTTGCCTGAGCCCTGATGCTATGTGTATTCTGGTAATCTATATTATTGCCCGTTTCCTGTCTGCACATTGTCCTGGTGCCACAGTTGCTGCCATTTTATCTGCCTTTGTTGATTATCTGTATTTTGTATCTTTGCCTTTTGTTGGCTGTATACTCATTGTTTTCACTAGCCACATGGATCAAGTTGGAAGGAGAGAATAGTGGCACTCTCCAAAGCTCGACTCGCAAACAAAGTTCTGTCCACTAGATGCCAGAAGGAGATCATATTCACAGTAGATTACAGAGATCATATGATTATCATCCTTCTTGTTTCTAGTGTGGTTTGATCAGTTAACAATGTTTACACTTCATATGTTTTCATTAGGCTGAAGAGTTGACACATCACTGAAATGTACTGGGAACAGGTCCAACCTCTAAGATCTATTATTTTAGACTTCCTGCATATTCAGAGTTCAAGCATAAGAAGAGAGAGCCATGACAATGTAATATTCAGGTTTTATTCCAACTCTCCACATATATTGTTCTCTTATTAAACGTTTCCTGAAACTGGAGTTTTCCAAGTTCCTAGACACTATCCTATATATTAGCATTAAAGTTGGTTGGAAACATTCTGATTAAATAATTTGCCAGTTGGTTGAAATTTGAACGTTTCCCAGAGACAGTTCAATTTTGACAAAGCTCTGACAAAATGCAGGGTTTCTGTTGGAAACCCTTGGCTTCCTGTCAGCTCATCCATCCGGCTTCTTTGCAGCCGACCTAGTGGGATACTGGGGAGCCTGGGCATCCATGCTCCCAGTTCCTTAGCAGTCTGCCTTGCAGACTGGTAAAGACCCGACAGCCTAGGAGACCTGGCTCCCAAGCTTGTGGGTCCTCAGCAGCCTGGGCTCCTAAGGCTTCCAGGGTCCCTGGTTCCTTGACAGCTCACCAAGCCTAACACCAACTTTTTTACTAAGACCAGGTCTACATTATGAAGTTTTATCAGCATATCTGTGTCATTCAGAGCTATGAAAAAACCATATACCCTACCTAACATAGCCATGCCAGCAAAGCTACACTGACAGAAGTGTTAGTGCAACATAGCTAATGTCATTCAGGAAAGCAGTATTACTATACCATCAGAAAAAGTTTTCTCTTGGCATATGCTGCATCTACAGTACTGGTATAGCTTGTATGGGCAGAACCTATGCATTGTGGACTAGTCCTCACTCTTAACTTTTTTGAGACCTAAGATATTTTTCTCTAGGTTTGGAAAAGTTATTTCATGCCTTAGTATTGTATAAAGGCTTGTGTATACATTGCAGCTGGTGTTATATTGGAGAAAATGTGAGTCTTCCTTGTGACAAGTAGAGACTGCCTTGCACATGGCTCTTCTGGCAGTGTGGTGTTTTGAGAGTCCATTTTGATCCCTGTTGATCACTTGTCAATCTGTGTTTCTCCTGTGCCCTGCTGAACAAGTTTCAGCAAAGTATGTATTTCACTGTCCTCCATGTCCATGTTTACATATCATGATCATAATGGATTAATGTATTTGCTGTTTCAGTGAAATATAGGCCCATCCACTGCTATGTGAATGAGGATTTATCCATCCCAGTACAAGTAACTTGCCTCTAAGTGACTTAGAAATCAGGAAATAATTTGATTCTGACAAGTTCTATTGATTGTAGTTCTCAAGATCTTTAGCTTGTTGCCCCTAGTAGGGGAGACCTTCGTGTGGGTCTCCTCCTTTTTGTCTATTACTTCCACCATGGTTAGTTATCATAATGATGATGTTTTGTTATTTAACTGGCTGTGATGTGGTGATGACATGCTTTGACTGTATTTCCACTCTCAGATAAAATTCAGAAACTCACTGCAAGTAAACTAGGGTTTATTGTCTGAAACCACAGTTTGGGATACCATACCTGATTAAATGCTTTGTTGCTTTATCAGTGATGGTCAATGCAGTAGTGTCTACAACTTGTAGTGGGCTTCACATGAGAGCCTCAGTGGGCCCAGTGAGCAAGCCAAGGCCCAGCAGTCCCCAAAGTCCTGGGATGGCCTTGCCGAGCAATCTGAGGACCTGCCACCACATTACAATCTGTCATCTCCCATGTTTCCTCAGGTTTTTTCTGGTCAGATAAATGGAAAGGAAGTGTAGGTGGACCTGGGTTCTCCCTCTGCACCAGATCCTGGCCCAGGACCCATGGGGGAAGGAGTGTCTTAGTCCCCTCTAGCTGATTCTCCAGACCAGCCTCCCTTGGGCCACTTCCTACCTCCCCCGTTCTCTTTTCATTTTGGAGCATGGTCTCAGCACTCAGCTTTCCTCCCAGCAGAGGGCTGCTCAAACAGTCTCAAGAATTCAGATTGTCCTTTGGGGCATCCCAACTTACTTTTCAATATCCAATGATTCTCTCTTGTCAGGAAGTAGTGAGGGGGGAAGGAGAAAAAGGTTCAGGTCCTAGCCTCCCAGTTGGGTCTTACTCACTGTCTAGACCCTTCCCCTGGAGATCCCTCTGTCCCAAAAACTACTAACTGGCTTCCTTCTTGCAAACTCTCCTTCACTCTCCCCCAGCTTGACAATTTGAGTCCCCTTTTAATCAGCTCCTCCATTTGGAGCATGTTCTGCATCTGCTGAGGCACAGGGCCTCCTTGGCCCAGTGCTGCTCCATCACTCCCTCAAGCCTTAGTGTGGAGTCTCCAAACCCTATCACACAGTTCGTTGTCTAATTCCAGAAAGTCTGAATAGTAATCTACAATAATGAGATATTTAATATAGTCTGCAGTGAAAAGGTCCATTCCTGCTTCATGCCAAGGATCATTGGGAATACTGTGTATTTTCTTCGATACATGTAAAGAAATGCAGGCCAAGCAGGAAAAAGTATCACCAGGTCTCAGATATCCTTGGTCATGTTTGGCCAGTGTATGGTGTATCTGGCTTTCCAGGTACAGGTTTCTTTTCCAAAATAGCTCCATTGTATTCTTGATACAGTTTCTGTTCTCCCTGATCTGGATATTATGATTCAACTGCCTTTATATATGATGTTATCTTGTATGCTCAGTGTCACACAGGTTAGACGGGGGGGGGGAGGTGGTATTTGTCATATTGGTTAACATTAATATCTCAAAATCATAACGATCCATGTAAGACATGCCATGTCAGGTACAGTTAGAAAGGTTATAATATGCTGAGTAAGGTGATGATGTTTATGTTCATGTGTTATATCTGTAATGGAAGTTATGGACATCTTTGATATACATGTATTTCAAGCTGTGCTGTATAAGACACACCCCAGACAGAGAGGCGGCAGGACAGTAGCCCACTTAATGGCCCATCAAGACCTTTACAAAAGCAAAAGGCCAGGAAGGAACTAAAGGCATACCTGAAGAGTTACCAGGATTGGCCCATGTGACTCTGGACTCCATTTTAATTCTTGTAAGGGCCTATAGGCCACATGGCCAGAGACAGAAGGTATATAAGATCAAGCCACAGAAACCATTTTGTCTTTGTTGCTGTCCAGCTGCGGACACCCACCTCTGGATCAATTCATTTTGCAAATGAACTGAAGGACTTAGACCCATCCAAGTACTGGATGTATACCAGAGGGACTATACAAGCCTGCAACTCCACAGTTCTTCTAGAAACCTGATGTATATGGACTTTCAAATCATTTGTACGTATCTGATTGCTTTAATCCTTTAACATTTCTCTTACTGTTTATTTTTCTTTTTATAATAAACCTTTAGTTTTAGTTACTAAAGGATTGGCTGGCAGCGTGGTATTTTGGGTAAGATCCAAACTTATAGTGATCTGGTACTGTGGCTGATCCTTTGGGATCAGAGCGAATCTTTTTAGTAAAGAGCATAAAGTTTAAATAACTGATCTCTTTACTGGACCTAGTGGCAGTTTGGAAGCCAGAGACTGAAATGCAGTAAAGGAGGCTGTATTAGTATAGTGGCTTCTTGATGACCAGTATGTGTGGGGGAATCAGAAGCACTGTTTGTGGCTGGTTGGGAAGTCTGAGTTCAGTGTCACCTGCCAGTGCTGAGAGAATCTGCTCTCCTTTTACAGTCTTGTTACCTGGCAGCTCTGTGTTCTTGGGGAACCAGGGTGAAAAACCCCTACTCTCTCTCTGGCTCACCTGAATCCCCCCCAACCTCTGTTTGAACCAGAAACAAGAGCTATGAAAAGGCTGTGGGAGACACCCCTAAAACCTTCCCAACAAGGGTGATAGGATTAAGACAACTCCCCATGCTTCATCTATATAGAAGATGTAAAAAGAGGCATCTCAATTAACACACTGAATGGAGAACTGGAGCCTCATTTACATTGAAGATGGAACAAGAATTAGCATGAAGAATGGAGAACCAAGCTCCAAAGCAGGAATCGCATTGAATTCTGGGACTGGCAAGGCAGGGACACACTGCATTATGGGAGATCTCTGCTCTTGATGTAAATGAACTCACACCTACACACATCCCGCTCTGCAGTTATCAGACCATTCGAGTATTGATATGCAAAACACTGAATCTGCCTGGTTGCATTGTGAGCTTCCCCAAGGAACATTGACTATAGCTGGGAGTGATCAGCTCCTATTGTCTAGCATAGAGAGAACCACCCTGGGGTACTTCAGTGAAACATTGTTTACCCACAAACAAACCTGGTTCTACAAAATACCCCTACCCACGTTCAAATCTCTCTCTTGCTCTCCTCTTCTGATGCCTGGACCCAAATGCTTTCCTGACTGATCCTGTTGTGGGTTTTGCCTCTCCCTCATGTGTTCCTGACCCTAAGCTGAACAGCCTGTCTCCTGGGAACTTCTGAGCTGCAAGGAGTGGTGAGATTTCCCCCCCATCTTTCCCAATTTTCTCTCCCTCCCTCCCCAGGTATAACTTTCTACTTTTGTAATCAAACCTGGGCTAGCCTTCTCCAATACCCCTACTGTAATGTTGTTGTATTGTAAGTGTTAAATTGTTTTTCTCTCCTTGTATGGCATCACTATTAGTATCATAAGTTTTATACACCTGGCAATAAACTAACTATTGTAATCAAGCTGGTTGCCAGTTTTTCTCTCTAAATGCATTTATTTCTTTGTGTTCTTGGCTTCCCTACCTTGCTGTGCAGCAACGCTTCTTTTACCTAAGCCAAAGATCCCTGGAATGCCCAAAATCCTATGGGGTTTGCTTATCAAAGGGGTTACTGCTAGCACAATTGTGTTGCAAAGAGGCATATAAAGGGGGTAGCTGAAAAGTGCTGCTCTGCCTAGCCTACGGAGTCCAGAGGTGCATAAGGGTGACAGCTGAAAGTGCTGTTTGAGTCCAGGCACATAAGGAGAACAGCTGAAAGTGCTGTTTGACCCAGCCTGCTCATAAGTGTGCTCCATTCTGGGGCGGTACAACGGGCACATGAGGGTGACAGCTGACAGTGCTGTGTCACCAGCCTGCTGAGTTCAGGGACGTATAAGGGGTCAGCTGAGAGTGCTGATAGCCTGGTCTGTTCAGATTCACTCAGTTAATCTGGAATGGTTGTGTGCATCTGTGGGGGGTTTATTTGAATTTGAAAACCTTAGGTCCTGCAGGATAGCTCCATTGGTAGGGGACTTGTAACCATATGAACACACAAGTAACACAAGCAGCACATTAATAGAATCACACCCCCTCTTCCAGGAAGGTAATCCTAATAAATAAGCATACCTCAAAGTGACGGGCAAATCTGGTAACAGTCTGCCCTGACCTTGGCATTATCAGTGGGCTACCCTGGGCATGGATGGGTCACACTCGGCTTGTCTAAATGGTTCCCAGTATTATTAAGAGGCAGATGGGGTTTCTGCCATGGTCTCTGGCCATTCTGACAGGATGACACATGAACACTTATAAATCTTATTTTGTTCTTGGATTCTTTCCAACCCTTGCCATGAAACTGACTCATAACTAGCTTCTTTGAGGCTTTCTGTGTATTTCTATAGAGCTGTGAAGCTGAGGATCTCAGTAATGTTCAGTTGCCATATTTTCATGCCACAAGACTGCTCAAGATAAAACAACTGTAGAGCTAGTCACTTTCTCACAGAGTTAATCTAAATTGTAGTGTTTGAATGGCTTCTATAGCATGCACTGAAGGCATTTAGGGGCTGATAATAGTGGCTTTTAAACAATGCTCTCTAGTGGCTTATGGTCACTTTCTATTCAAAAGGTTTCTCATCCTTGAACATGCTGGTCAAACGTTTCATATGACATTCATTTTCATTTTGGACCTATCTTTGTTCCGTTTGTGATAGTTATCTTGACATGAAAATTACCAGCTGTCCGTTTTGTAGGAGTGATGCTCCAAACCCCATCTTATTGGCATCACATTGGATGGTTGTCTCTTCATTCACATTCTTCTATTTCAGGATGGCTTGTTGGTCACCAGTTCCTTGATAGGTATGATGGCTGCATTATGTTGCGGTAATAACCTCTGTACTGCATCTTTGTCCAGGAGTTGCCTCGGGCTTGCACACATCTGAGAGGCTTGGAATACATTTTGTTAGACAGTTTGCAAATCTTAATAGTGTGGGCATCTTCTATGTTGCTTTACCTTTTGTGGGTCAGGTCGTATCCTCTGGGAGGTCAGCAAGTGTTACATGTATGGTGCATTTCATCTTGGTTTTATTCTTTTAGATTTACTTCCCCATCTCTTTCTAGTAACCAGATGAGGTTGTGTTTGTGCTCTGCCACAGCTGCTGCCATGCTGTCCACATTCATACCCCAGAATGTCATAAGGTGTGATACTGATTCCTGAGGGTCCTGTTAGTACATCTTTATTACCTGGCTTCTCCAGCATACTCCCTTGTGGTCTGAGGTGGCTCTGCAGCAGCCCTGCTTCAGTTTCCACTTCTCAGCTTGCTTCAGCAATTGCCGTGGCTTGCTGTTGTAACTTATTGCAGTGATGTGGGTAACTCCTTAACAAAAATCCACCTTTTAAAGGAAATAAAGTTCATTATTCCAAGTTCAAAACAGACAAAACACAAAGTCTCTGTCCCAGTCTCAAACTAGGCCCCATCTTCCCAAGGGCTCTGACTTCTTTCCTGTAAGTCTTCTGCCTGACCTCTGGGCTCGGCTCTCAGCCCTTCTCGGGCTCTTTTCTGTCTCCCACCTCAGCCCCTCCTGGGCTTCTTTGGGTTGCTTCCTGCTCTTTCCCAAGCAAGCCCTCCGAGGTCTTCCTATTTCGCATCTTCCAGAGGCCTCCATCTGTCTTGTGCTCTCCTCCGAAGCCTTTCTGCAGCCACATACCACCACCATTTCCCCTTTCTCCTCAGGCCACGGGTCTAGATAATGTAGAAGACTTACTGGGTCACATGATCCATTGGTTACATGACCTGCTTCATTTTCCCCACCTGGAGAGTAGATCTGGCTGTGTCACAGGAGGAAGAGACCCATCTGCTCTTAAAGGGCCAGCCACTCTGATAGTCTTGCTGCCAGTGCTGATATTTTTCTGCTGCAGGTTTAATTCCCAAATGTCATTCTCAGCCATCTGTATCTAGTCCAGACTGTAGTGATATAGCTATATTCCTTATCCAATAGAACATGCCAATATCCATCTTTAGCATCAAGTACAGAGAATATTTTTGTTTTTGCTAATTCAGGTAATATTGCCTCAATTATAGGTATTTGGTACTGCCCTCTCTTTGGTACTTTGTTTAGATTGTTTGAGTTTGTGTTTACAGGCAGGCAGCTTGCCTGGCTTCTAAATGGCTACCATGTTGTTTATCTAACTTGTGGGTTCTGACTTTAGCAATGATGTCTTCTTTTTCCATTTACTTTATTACTCCCATTTTTTTTTCCTGATAACACAATGGGTACGCTGCAAGGCAGATGCTGTATTGGCTGAATCATTTTCTCTATTTCCAGGTGTAACCTGCCTCAAAGACATCCCAGTCCTTCAAAAGTATTTTGGTAATCTTTTAGCTGCTTTGCTGTCAGTATTACACAATTCATTATCTGCTCTGGATATGTTTTTTGTTTCATTGTTTCATTTCTATTGTTTGAAATATTTGTCCCAGTTTTAGTGTCACAAGGTTTATGCATCCACTTCTTGTAATGGCTTCTGTGTTTGTATGACCAGAAATTTCAGTCAGTATACTTTTCCTTGGTATTTTGCTTGTAATTTACATTATCCTAGTGGTTTTACGATAGTGCCATCGTCCAACTTTAATTTGATTTTGCTTGATTGCAATTTTGCTTTCTTCTCTTGCATAATCCTGAGGAAGGCTTTGTAACCTGGCACATTCACTGAAGACCCACTGTGCATTTGGAATTCAATTTCCTGTTTCTGTGTGGTGTTGGTGCTAGTCTGAGCTTTACACGCCTTTTATTTTTGCTGTTTTGCACTGCATTCATGTCATGTACATGCAAAATTTCATCCTCTGCGTCATAGCTGGCCTTCTCAATCTGATGCTTTTTTCTTTGCTTGTTTTTCTTATCTACAAGATTTTGCATAATTTCTCTTGCCACAATTATTGCATATGATGATATATACAGGGCATTTGCAATGTTTTTTCTTCGCAGTTCCCAGAAGTCATCCTTTACATTTTATCTCCTCTGCTTTGTGTATTTGGTGAATTTTTCCTTGTATTTCATGCTCTCCCTGTTACTGGGTGAATTATCCCTGGGTGTGCTCCACTTGTGAGCTTGTTCACTAACTTTGTACATGTCTATAGTTTTTAGTACAGTTAATGTGGAATCTCTGAGAATTCTCATTCAAGCATCTACATCCTTCATTTCTATTATTAATCTATTAAAAATTAGTTAATATTTTAAGATTTGATCATTGCGTAAGCCATCCATATTGTACAGTTTGGCAATATACTGATCTGTTTTCTCGAGATTCTTAATTACACTTATTGAAAAGATGCCTTTTATATATTGTAGGGCTGGCTTGACATGAGTAATTAAACAGGGGGCAGGCTTTATTTTTTAGAAAACAAGATTAGAGAGGTAACTAGATTACAAGGTTGAAAATGGAATATTTGTGCTAAAATAAATAAATGGCTTAGTAAACCAAAAGACAGAATGTTCAAGTTACTCATAGACTTTAAGATCATTGTGATCCTCTAGTCTGACCTCTTGCACATTGCAGGCCACAGAACCTCACCCACCACTCCTGTAATAGGCCCCTGACCTCTGGCTGAGTTACTGAAGTCCTCAAATTATGGTTTAAAGACTTCAAGTTACAGAGAATTCACCATTTACACTAGTTTAAACCTGCAAGTGACCCATGCCCCATGCTGCAGAGGAAGGCGAAAACCCCACAGGGTCTCTGCCAATCTGACCCAGGGAAAAATTCTTTCCTGACCCCAAATATGGCTATCAGACAATGAGCATGTGGGCAAGACCCACCAGCCAAACCCCTGGGAAAGAATTCTCTGTAGTAACTCAGAGCCCTCCCTATCTAGTGTCCCATCTTCAGCAGTTGGGGATTTTTGC